>CM066031.1:282179456-282779456 GCA_033557465.1 Ichthyophis bannanicus | reverse complement strand
GGTATAAACAAATGGATAAAGAAAAGTAGCTTCTTGCTTCACAAACCAAATGACAAAACAAAATATATCATCAAGGTAAACACCTGGGCAGTTTCCACTGTGCAGACCTGTCTCTCTAGCAGGCTTATTAGCTCTCAGCGCAGAGAGGTCTCTTCAGTCATCACTAGAGAACAGTCCATCTTTTCCTCATAAGATAAACATTCATTCTGGTCAGTACACATGGGCTCCTCAAGTGACTCGTCTTCCCTCTGGCAGAGAGTTTGTAACCTCCTCCAGTCAGTGACTGGTCTCTCTTCCAAACTCTCTTCCTGGTTAGGGAGATAATTATCTGAGCCTTGATAAAAATGCTTTTCAGCTTTTCTGTTACACCTTGCTCTTGTCAGTTTGCTGCCAGGCTTCTCATACAAACATTCAGGCTCTGCTCTCATACAAATATCCTGAAGCCGTTCACTATCTCTATTATAAGGATGTGAATACCTTAAAAGTTTCTGGCTTTCATTAGCAAAGGGTTTTCTATGGTTAAACTCACTGTTGGAGAATGACTGCCTGTTATGTCTCCCAGCCCTTCTTGGCTTCTTATTCCAGGCCTCAGAATACACAGGGTTAGGCTGACAATACTCTGACCTTTTGTTGAAGGGTTTTAGGTTCTCTCTAACCTGCCAGGTTTCACAAATGCTTGCAGCTTCTGTGTCATCAAAACCTTCGTCAGTAATCATACAGGAATCACATTCCGCCTCTCTTCCTGGATTCTCTCTCTCCTGGACTCGAGCATAATAAGGATTCTCCTTTCTGGCCTGCTCCCCAGCTCTGGCCTGTTCCTGAACTCGAACTCCAACTAACTCTGTTTGCCTGCCTGCTTTCTTATGCAGAGTTGTGGGCGTTTTCCTGCACATGTGCAGAGTGTTTCCCTCAGTGTTTGGGGAGTGTCTGTTGGCTGGGCGTGCCTTCAGGTCTCGTGCCTCAGCCTGCTCTGGTTGCCTATAGCAACTAGGAAGCTTTTTCTCTCCCTTTCTGTCAGAGTCTGTGCCGTACTCTTCAGCTTTTTGTGTCTTAAAGTTACAGGGCACATTTTCGGTGTTACAGTATGCTTTTGGAGTACCATGGTGCGTGCTGTCTCCTGGTTTTCGTCGTTGTGTCTGCTTTGGTTTTAGCTGCTGCACTGATGGTGCCGTTCCAATTGTCCACTTGTTTGTCCAGATTGAGTTTGTCTGTGTTAAGGTAGGGTAGTGTGTCTTGTAGGAATTGTTCTTTGTTGAAAGCTTTGAATCTTCTTAGTCCAAGAGTCGCGGTTTGTGTCTTGTTGGGTTTTCCTGTTTGCTCTGAGATTTGGATTTTGATTCTGTGGTGGTCTGACCAGGGTACTGGTGTGACTGTGGGTGAAGAGATGTTGCCCTTGTCTATGACGTGGTTGGGGGCAAATATGAGGTCCGGAATGGATCCGTGTCTGTGTGTTGGGGTGCTTATAAGTTGAGTGTATTGTAGTGAGTCCATTGCTTGCAGAAAAGTATCCTTGTTCTTGTTGGTAGAAGAGCTGAGGTTGAAGTCGCCTAGTAGGATTAGAGGTTTGTGGTTTGTGTTGATTGCGCAGATGGTTTCTAGAGCGGCGGTCAGTTCTTCTGTTGGAGCGTGGGGGGCTCTGTATATGAGGCAAATGGCTATATGCTTGTTTCCCACTGTAATCGTATTACAATGGTTTGAGCTTTGCGAGGCGAGAGTTTGTAGCTATAGTGAGTCTTTTGCGATGATCAGTACTCCACCTCCTCTTTTCACTGTGTGAGGGTTGTTAAAGGCGGAGTAGGTGGGGGGGGACCAGTTGGTTGAGGAGGACGATGTCGGTGGGGGTGAGCCAGGATTCTGTGATGCAGAGGATGTCAGGGTGTTGGTCCTTGATGTGGTCTCTGATTGTGTGCACTTTGTTTCGCACTGATCTGGTGTTCATGAGTTCTATGGAGGTGGTGTTTGGGGTGTTTTTCGGGTGTGTCTTTGTGTTTGTATGGTTGTGGTGCCTGTTTTTGGTGTGTCTGTTTCTGTTTTTTGTGTGTGAGCTCAGTGAGGCATATTGGATCGGATGGTATGTGGGTATGGTTGTTGGTGTCCATATGTTCTGTGGGTGTGGGGGTCGTGTTCCTGTTTGTGGGGGGAAGAGTTGAGTGATGAGGAAAAATGCAGGGAGGTAGGTGAGTGTGGCCATGCTGGGTGGTGTCCTTCTATCATTAAGCTGTGGTGGCTGAGGTTCCGGGTGCTCTTCTCTGGAGGGGGTGTACTACCGACTGTGACGAGTTTTCTCCCTTGCTGCTCTTGCTGTCCTGTTAGGGCCGTAGCCGCCCGACGGGGTGGTTTCCTGCTCGATTCTCCTTTTTCCTTATCGGGGAATTTTGCCGATGTCAGTTAGGGGGTCCTTCGTTAGTGCTGTTGGCGAGGCAGTGTCCTTTGTTTGTGTGTGTTCTTTGCTCGCCTTCGTGGTGCGGCCTGCCAGGTGTGGGCGCGCACTGGGGGACGCCGCTTTTATCTGTTGCTGGCTGGTCTCCCACTTCCCCGATTGGGCAGGAGCTGCGGCTGCGAGTGTGTGTGTGTGTGTGAGGTCCGGTCAGCGGCTCTCTGCCGCTTTTAGCTGTTGCTGGCTGGTCTCCCACTGTCCCGATTGGGCAGGAGCTGCGGCTGCGAGTGTGTATGTGTGTGTGCGGTCCGGTCAGCGACTCCCTGCCGCTTTTAGCTGTTGCTGGCTGGTCTCCCACTGCCCCGATTGGGCAGGAGCTGTGGCTGCGTGTGTGTGTGTGTGTGTGTGTGCGGTCTGGTCAGCGGCTCCCTGCCGCTTTTAGCTGTTGCTGGCTGGTCTCCCACTGCCCCGATTGGGCAGGAGCTGCGGCTGCGAGTGTGTGTGTGTGTGTGTGTGCGGTCCGGTCAGCGGCTCCCTGCCGCTTTTAGCTGTTGCTGGCTGGTCTCCCACTGCCCCGATTGGGCAGGAGCTGCGGCTGCAAGTGTGTGTGTGTGTGCGGTCCGGTCAGCGGCTCCCTGCCGCTTTTAGCTGTTGCTGGCTGGTCCCCCACTGCCCCGATTGGGCAGGAGCTGCGGCTGCGAGTGTGTGTGTGTGTGCGGTCCGGTCCGGTCAGCGGCTCCCTGCCGCTTTTAGCTGTTGCTGGCTGGTCTCCCACTGCCCCAATTGGGCAGGAGCTGCGGCTGCGAGTGTGTGTGCGTGTGTGCGGTCCGGTCAGCGGCTCCCTGCCGCTTTTAGCTGTTGCTGGCTGGTCTCCCACTGCCCCGATTGGGCAGGAGCTGCGGCTGCGAGTGTGTGTGTGTGTGTGTGCGGTCCAGTCAGCGGCTCCCTGCCACTTTTAGCTGTTGCTGGCTGGTCTCCCACTGCCCCGATTGGGCAGGAGCTGCGGCTGCGAGTGTGTGTGTGTGTGTGCGGTCCTGTCATCGGTTCCCTGCCGCTTTTAGCTGTTGCTGGCTGGTCTCCCACTGCCCTGATTGCCTAGACGTGTGTTTCCCATTTTGTAATATGACCTATTGATTGGTTGGTATACTCTGATGGGAAGGGACTGTGTGTTTGTTGTTTATGTATAGCACTACATGTGACATGTAGCACTATATACATGCTCAGTTGTAGTTGGATTACTGGTAGTTGTGATCAGTAAGGGAAGTTACTAGAACACCACAGTGTGCCTGCATGTATAGGTCAGCAGGAGAACCTTGACATGGATGCGGAGACGGATAGGGAACCTGTGAGGTGTCCTGATAGTGGGGGTATTATAGCAATTATGTGTGTGGCTGTAGAATGGCCATGCAGTGCAGTGTTGCATCTTTTCATGCAGACAGAGATGAATCAAAGCCAGAGCAGCAAGGTGTAGGTTACAGTAGGCAAGCCGGGAGCTGATTAAGGGGGTGGATTTGGGTTTTAGTTGTGTGTTCAGGGAGGACTGGGGAAATATAGCTGATGACATCTAGACATAAACCACAAGCCTCAACTACAAACTGGGTATGTGTGTAGATGTGGAGAGTGCAGTCCAAGACAACACCTACATTGCTGACCCTGGAGAAAGGAAGGTATGACCACACACACAAAGACGCTCTGATGGGAGGGGAGGGTTTAGGTGCTCATATAGGATATCCATGCTTTGCCATTATTAATTTCACACAGTGGGATGACATGCAGCCATCAATGTCAGGTGGCAGGAAGACATCGGGGTGTGGTTTGGCAGACATAACTCAGGCGTGGAGAGATATATTTGCAAATCATCAGCACACAGCTGGTAATGTAGGTCAAGGGATGAGATAGTCACACCAAGGAAATGTATATTGACAGAGGATAAGGAAGAGGCCCCTGGATATTTCCCTGTGGTACAGGAACTGACAGCAGGGTAGCAGAGGACATTGAGACACCAGAACACACACTGAAGGGGCAGTGGGCGCGATATGGGGAACACAAGATAGTACTGCAGCCTTAGAGCCGAGCAGGGACATGATAGCAAGGAGACAGTTCTGTTCAATAGTTTTTACGTCAGCAGAGAGGTGAGGAAGGGGTCAGACACACTTCAGTGCTAACTTTAGCATGAAGCAAATCTGTACAGTGTGATGGGGAACAGTCAGTCTGTAAAGGCTCTTGGGGGGTCTGCGAGCTGAGGACGTGAAGGTGCAGTGTGTGTTGCACAGTTCCAACATGACATATGTATGTTTCTCTTGTGTTCCTCAATCCACAAGACATACTTGGTGACCCTCCTGGTGCTGTGGTGCATTGGCAAGTGACTGAACATCATCCAACATGCAGTAGTTTGTGGTAGGTGGACCTACAGCTACTTTGTCTGTGACGACAGTCAGGGGGAGCGCATGTCTGCAGTGATCTGTCATATTGTACATATGTTGTTGTTCACCTCTTTGCCCTGCACCCCCATACCCCATATGTTGCTTTTGGCACACATATCCACATGTGCTCCTGGCCAGTTCGTCTTCTCCAACACTGTCTCTGGGACACGTCCAACAGAGCTGCGAGTGTGTGCAGGTCCTAAGTGTTTGGGTGGTGGGCTGCACGTACACCCTTCCCTGACATTGTAGCATCAGCCAACAGCAGTGTATCATTGCATTTGACAAACCTTTATCTCCACTAATCTCCAATTGTGCACATAGAGGCCATATGCTACTGCTGACATGCTCACCTTAGCATACTGTGTGGGTGTATGTTTTTGGGTTGGCTGTGTGATGATACAGCGTGCAGGCATTTTGCATTATCATGTGGAGTGAGGGGTCTGTACACCTGGGGAGCAGTGGTGACTGTGCTATCTCTACCTTACTGCTGTTTATCTTGTGAATATTGTGGACATGTGTTGTGTGTTGTGAGCTGACCTATCTCTTGTGTGCTGACAGACCACTGCGCGACAGCATTTTTGTATCACAGATATCGCCATAATATGGACATGCATCAACAGTGGCTGGACATGGGGACATGGTGATTCTACACATTTTGATGACATCTTCTCCCTTCACTGTGACATGTTGTGGCCTTTGAGAGCCTCAGGGGATCCCAAATGGACACTTGATACAAACACACGGTAGGTTGCATCTTTGGTCTTTTGGGAATGACAGCATTTTAATGATTTACCATTTGTTTCATGGACATTTCATGTTGAGTCTCTGTACATGAATGCTGATGCACATGGGGTGGAGCTGTAAAAAGCCTGTGTAACATGGGCATGGACATGACCATATCCATGTGACACCCTCGTCTGCGGTTCCAATTCCAAATGTCCACAACATGCACTGTGCTCTGTGTTGTGATCATGTTATGTTTGCCTGTGTGACGTTTCATTACGTACATATTGATGTTTGACTCTCTGCAATTTGGGCTGATGTTGCAAGCAGCATACCAATACATTGTTTATCCTCTTCTGACACAGGGTAGAGGACACACAAAGCACATCTACTACAGTGCATCCGGCGTCACCATCACCCACCTGTTGGAGGACACAGCAACACCATGGAACTATCCATGGGAAATGGTTCCATAGGATGTTTGACCTCTGCAAGTAGGACACATGCCTAGGATGGACAGTATTATTGATGGACTGCTACTTTGGACATAACAGGCCTGTTCAACACACCGTTGCTGCCATGCTCTGGCTGGGTGTCATGTTCATCTCAGGAGACACACATATTGGGATGTCACACTTGTCTATGCATGCCCAGGGTTTCAAGGACAGTCTTAATGGGACTTGTTGGGTTGCAGTCACCCTTTGCACTGTGGACACTGTGTACTGGTCTCCACGTGTGCAGCAGAGACTGACATTGTCGCTGTATGTTGTACATCCTTCTGACATTGTGTTGTTGTGTTTTGCCCATGTGTGTGACATTGAACGCAGGATACACACATCTGTTTGGTTCAACACGAGCATACAGCCATGCGTGTGGCATAGGGGGAATAATGGAGAGGTCCTCTTGTCCATGTCCGCCTACCCTCCACTTGGACATGACACAGTATTTGGCACCACACCACTTTACTGCACACCAACATCTTGTATTGATGTTTGCACTCACCAAGGGTGTCACAGTGCATGTGTGGCATCACTGTATGATGTTTCAATGTACCCGGTGCAACACAGCATGTGTCAATATGGCTTCTGTGTGGGTTACTGTGACATGTTTGACCTTTCCATCTCTATATACAGGTTATTGTGTTTATTTACTGTACAAACGTGACTCTCTGCATTGATTTACAAACCTAGCATTGCATGTCTGCACAGTCCTAATTATCCCCTGAGGTTCCAGCACTCACATTGCCCCATTATATTTGGTGTGTGGCAGTGTGGGTGTCCATTTTCTTCCTTCATTTGTGCATTCCATGTACCATGATATATGTGTACAGACACTGTATCCACACCAACCAGTACAGGGGACCTTCTGCAAAGTGTTATCTCTGCATGTTTCTGCGGTTTGTTTCATTTGAATTCTCTGTGTTCATGTGCCTCTGCTACCTGTTAGCATATCCTCATTTTGCATTTGACCATTGTTTTGGGTTAAATTGTTACTGCTTTGGTTCCTATATCAGCCATTATGTGATAGCTGTAACATATATTTCGATATCTGTGTTTACACTTTCTTACTCTTAACAACATATGCTGTTTCGTTTTTGTGCTTCCTGTGTTGGCAGACAGATATATTCTTATGAACAGATCATGATTGATTGGCGGTGCATGTTGGGCCCTCATCATGCACTGCCTACTGTCTATATGCACACATATGTAACTGATGCATTTGGGGCGTGCAGCAGCATGTGGGGGGTGGGGGGCTAATGCATACTGCACACCATGCACCTAATGCACATTATCTCTCCTGCCCATCATCTGTAGACGGGCCAGTGACTTTTCTGTAACATGTGAGTTGCTGCCCTGCAAAATGTGTTTTTGATTTTTGCCGTTGTCCAATCACATTGGTATTATGATAGGCGGTATCTACACTATCTCTGATGATTAACCAAAATAAATATATGTGTTGGACGTATATTTGTCTGTGCTGCTGCTTGACCACACTGACACACATATTTAGTGATTTCATGGTCATGTACATGGCCCACCTGTGCTCACATCCTTTTACAGTGCCAGCTGTCTATCTGCCAGCCATCTGCCACATCACTGGGTGTTATGGGTTTCCATACATACATTCCCTTTGAGGTAATATCCTTGCACTGCTTTAGCTGTGGTTGTTTGGGATAGTGGTTCTGGACATGTGTTGTAACACCATAAGTTTTAGGTTTGATTCCCACATGGGGTTTTCTTATTTTTTTGTGTTGTGCTAACCTGACCATACCATAACCTGACCTGCAGGTTCATCACCTATCCACACACCCTTCCATCGCTTCACTGTACACCAAAGTGTGCCCTCTGTGCTGCCTAACCATCACATATTAACTGTTACATATGTCTCTTTCTTTGTAGTGTTCACATAGGCAGTCTGTTTGGGCAATTGGCATTGCTGTGGTTCAGCTGGTCTGTGCCACACCTGTTTGCAGGTTCAATTCTCACATGCTCCTTTTCTGTTCTGTTCCATATGTTGCCCTGCTCTACAGAGCATCCCCTACTGCCCTTTGGGTTTAGGTTCTTTCCTCTTTTGCATGCTGTATCCACTGCATAACATTTCATTGTGTATGTGCATATAGTTATATGTGTCTCTGGTCTCAATTACAGACTGTGATCTGAGCTGTACACACCAGATCTGCATGTGCATTCCATCATGGTTACTGTTGGAGGTTTTCCTATCCTGGCAGACAGCAGGCTTCTTGTGTGATGCCCTGCAGTATGCATCCTTTGCTAATGACCTCACATTGGTGGTGTAGCCTACCGGTTTGTGCATTGACATTTCTGCTAATGGTCATAGGTTTGATCTTCTCTGTTATCTTTCATTTGTATGCCTATCCTGCACAGCTACTTTTCATTCCTGTAATAGTCATATCTGTGCAGATATGTGCTTTTAGCACATTGTACTCTTATCACAGTTTATTTATTTATTTATTTATTTGTTGTTCTTATATACCGCACTCTTAAAAATCAGCGCGGTTTACATATAACAGAGATTGTGCAAATAAAGCACTTACAATGAACAGGGTAGATTAACTTGGATTTCAACTGATGTTAACTATGTACAACAATATACACCTATCTACAAATTGAATTTTACAGTATGTACATCAATTGGTAAAGTTTACATGTTCATGGTTGGTAGAGTGTTAAGGGGTGTCGTGTTAGATGGCTGTGAATAGTGTAGGAGAAAGAGGTGATGTTTATGTGCTCTTCTGAACTGGGCTAGGTCTTTGATGGCTCTGATGGGTGCAGGGAATGCATTCCAGCAACTAGGGGCATATAGCTTGAATGCTCTGTTCCTGGTTGTCTTTGTGCATTTTGTGATTTCCCTGGGAATCGATAGTGTGTTTGCAGTGCATGTTCTCCTATCTCTGTTTGCCGTCATGGGGTGGATGAGGTCCATTAAGGCTGTGGGGGCCATCTTGTTAATGATTTTGAAGGTGATGATGATTACTTTATATGTTAGTTGACAGTATATTGGCAGCCAATGTAGGTCTTTGAGTACCGGGGTGATGTGGTCAGATCTGGAGGCTCCGCTCAGGAATCTTGCAGCTGTATTCATCGCTAATTCTGTCCCTCTATGTATGTCTGCCAGCTGTGTGCCATCCTACCCTGATGTGCAAGCTGCTACCCCATTTCCTGCACTGGTACACGTTTCTGCATTGAAGCTCTTCGTGGTTGCCTCGCCTGTGTGTGCTCTGCATGGCACTGCTACTCCTCTGTCCTCCTGTCATCGCACCTATCCTGCCACCTCTGGGCATGTCTTCCGATCCTCTGCCACACACTGTCACTGTTGCACGGTACATTACCATCATCCTGTGCATCGCTACAGCTGCCCCCAATATGTTTGTCCATTTTTCCAGCTGCCACATGGGCTGGACGCAGATTTGTCTGGTCCATCAGCTCAGATCTATTTCCTTCCATCACTTGTGCATTGTCTTTCCTTGGTGCCCTGTGCAGTGTTAGGGTTACATCTGTGTTTGGCCCATCCCTTTCTTTCTTTTCAACTTGGGTGATCTTAGTGCCCTTGGCCAACATTTCTTGAGTCACCTATACATCCTTGGGGTATCTTTAGCCACACCTTAGATTCAGCCAGCTTGTGGGGCACCTAATATGGTGCCTTGGGGGTTGGCAACCTTTCAACACGCCCTCTGGGACACATTATAACCCACCTTGTCTGACGTGGTGGTTTAGGATGTGCCTTCTGGTGCGCCCTAAAAGGTGCATTAGGTTATGGCACTGGGGTGCGGGTATTTTTAGCTAGCAGCATAGATTGTTGGACTGTTTCAAGCAGGAAAAGGAATTGCCTTGGCCACTCTTATTCAGTAGGCCCACTGGGGGATCAAACTTATGACCCCTGTTGCAGCAGTCATTGTATTAACCAGTGTGCTACACCTCTGTTGTTGTGATTGCAGATCGGCACGCAAAGTTAAGGTTAACGCACGGTAACGTGCACGGCTCCCTCTATTGTGTGATAATGGACACGGCGCACTTTATCGCACGATAACCAGCGATTGCTAACTTAAGACCAGAACGCCCACTCCTTATTTGGCACTCTTCACAGTAACGCTGCAACTAGCGCCGGTAACATTAGGACGGTTTAGTAATCATACCCCTTTATATTCTGAAACTTTCCTGTAAGGAAGAATATCTAAAATGTAACCATTAAATGTGTTTTAAGACAGTTATTTATTGTTCCACACTTTGCATTAAAAATTAACTATTCATTTTTAGAAATGCTGGCAAATGTAAGGGGCTCTATGTACAAAGCAATTTTCCTATAATCACAAAATGGACGAACCCTTTAGTGATCCTGCCCTAATGTTTATTAGTTTCATGGACTGAAATTATCTATTATTAGTATATTCATCCCCTTAGTCGTTAAGAAGGAATGATTAGCTTAATGTTCATAAATTAACTGGATATAAGAATTTAATTATTTCACTCTTCATTGTGTACTCATTGCTAATTTATGTATGACCCCTCGAAAGAAGCTGACATCTACTGTATAGAGGGACTTCTATGCTTGAATAATTGAAATGTATGTCTATCCAACTGTAAATATTTGACAGATAGGCAGGAACCCTTAGGGGTGCCTGAAGGAAGAAGCACTATTAAAATTTACTACTGTATCATCAGGATACATGTAAAGACTCACACTGTGCAGATAAATCAGATTTCCAGAGGCAGCTTGTAGACTAGAAACATCATTAGGCCAAGAAGGAGTCAGAGGATGTGTCACACTTCAGACCATGGATGGAATTACAATATAGCACTTACAGAGAAGAACTCATGACTAGAGCAGGATTCCAATAGTTGATTGTGTGCAGAAGACAGAGGCTTAAATGAATTCCACTTTGAATAAAGAACTCTCTATATTTTTTCAATAAAAAAACATAGTATTTCTATTGAGCAAAGCGATAATAGGTGATAGTTTAATTTAAAAACACATAATTATACTTTGAATGATTCACAATCACCCAGATTAGTTCTGGATCAAGTCAGCTAGCAGAGGTAACAGGTTGCTGTGGGCTATCAGCTGTTGTAAACAATAAGCATTAGCCAGAAATTTTGAAATATCTGCCAAGACCATTGCATAACTATTCAGACCACGTACTTACTGTACAAGGGCTATTTCTTGTCTAAAACCTCACTGTTCACATTTTGATTGTTTTCGCCAGCTGTCACTGTAAGTACTCTGCAGGAGCTCTCTTTGTACCATGCCCATTGCCCAGCATGTTTCAGGTGCGAGTGCTCTGCTGAATCAGAGGAACAGATATCTGTGAGAGAGGGAGAGGGAGAAGAAGCATGCGTCTGAGAGCTGAAAAAGCACTGCTTTAATCGTATGTGACAGAGACAGACATTCAGCTGCAGATAGGCAAGAGTCTTCTTATTGCTTTGGTTCAGTTTACAATGATCAGTTCATAAGCGAATGTCCAAGTCTGTGATGCAGTTCATTGCATCAGATGTGATGAATGTCAGTGTGACTACACTTGTATTTCAGGAAAGAAGAGTGCATGTAATCTATGATTTGTGGCCATCGTTCACTGTCGCAGTTCAGGCTGCTTCTCATTTTTCATTGGAAGAGTTTCTGGGCACATCTTCCATGCAATATTCTTTTACGACTGAGTATATACCAAGTCATCACAAGTCAAATCCTGGCAGTTTTTCAGTATGGTTAGTATAAAGGGGGTCAACTTTCAGCTGGTGTGGTCACTGGCTTCAGTTAAATGCTGTGTCAGCATATAACTTCATGCATATATTCTGTGTTGCTATCTGGATAGACAGTGGCATTGAAAACTGTATATGGATAGTGTGGGGATCATGCCACCATTATCCATTAGTTGAGACCCACTATTTGGCAATTGAATGTGTACAGTCAGGAAGGGTGATAGACCTTTGCTTTTGTTCTGCAAAGAATATAAACAGTTTAAAGAAATAATCTGGACTTTTGAATAGGGACCTCAGGACAGGGGTGCAGTACTACAGAACTCCATCATTCATATTGTAAAATGCTGTTACAGCAATTGAGGCTACAGTGGGTGTCAAGGCGATCGACAAACAGCAGGTGGTTTTAAAAGGTCATTGAAATTGAACAGTGGCAGACTTAAAATTACATAAATTCTCTCTATTTAATTTGTACAGTATATCCTTATCCAACCCTCATGGATGTTGGGGTACAATCTATGAACATGAGTTGACCAGAATGCATTAATAAACCACCCAATGGAGATAACCATCACTGGCCACAGGCTGCAGGAATCATTTATTCAAGACTTCATCCAAGAGGGTGAAGTAGAGCTACCAGAACACCATATATCTTCCAGTTAATTTCTTTGGATTCAGGTTTCTTGCTCATTTTACCTAATCGATTTTTTGGCTTCTTCTCTATCACCACTAGTTTCCTCTCCCAAGCAAAGCGTTTCTATTTTTGCTCTAAATACCAGAACAAATCAATCAGTGCAGTGGCATACCAAGGGCAGGGAGGTGAGTGCGGATCGCCCCAGGTGCCGGCCGGGAGAGGGGTGTACTCCATCAAGCCCACAGAGGCAGCAAGGCAAACTGATCATAAAGCTGGCTTGCCATGGCTGTCTCCACTCCAGGGCCAGCCGCTCTTTTCTACTGGCGAAATTCTCATGAATTGCAAGACTTTAGCCAGGGAGAGAAGAGTGGCCGGGCTTGAAGGCAGTGCAGCAAGCCAGCTTTCTGGTAAGTTTGCCGCGCTGCCTATGTGGACCTGTTGGCAGATGCATCTTTGCACTGTGCGCTGCACCGCATAGGAGGGCACCAGCCCCACAGGGGGAGAGTGTCCACCCCGCGTGACAAGTGGGCTGGGAATATCACTGAATCAGTGCCTTATCTTTTACCCAGAAAGCTAAATTTGTAGAGTCTCCTTCCTCAGTCCATCATATCGAAGCACTAGAGACATCTTCTGATTGCAGTTCAGCTTATGCATGTCCAATAAACCAGGGAGGGTTTTTTTTTTCCTACTCTCTTACTGCTAGCATAGTCCCAAGTTTCAGCTGACAGACTTGTCTTCTTCCATATGCTTCTCTTGTAGTAGAGACTGCTGTCCCTTATTTGGAGAGGTACTCCTACTCCCCTCCTGAGCTCTCAGTCATTGCAGAGCTCCCTAAGCAAGCTGTTGCTTCTTAGTGGCCCTGTAGAGGGTAGGTACTAATACATTAGAGTGGTCCTGCTTTAACCTACTTTCTGGAGCACATTTTGCACCTGCTAACAAGCAGAGCAAAATCTATTGAGTACTTTTATACCTGTGCAGTAGGGATGTGCACAGGCAAGACATTTTTGGTTCACTTTCAGAATTTTCCATGATTTTCAGCTATCTTTTCCATTTTTTTCACAGATTTTTTAAATGAAAACATTTTAACACAGACATATCAATGGTATGTATGTTAATTCATAGGTTCATGTGTGTTAAATCAGTTTTGTGTGCATTACATTTTTAAGGTGTGCTAAGTGTGCAATGAACCAAATGCAAGCTAAGGTATGCACATCGCTATTGTGTGGGTCCCATGTAGCACAAGAAACTGACAAATATTGAGCATCACTCTATGTGTTGGAAAGGTTAATACAACAGGATCGAACTCACAGCACTTGGCAGCAAGGAGAGAAGACCTGCATGGTGTCTCTGTTCCCATGGCTGAAATTAGGCACTGGAGTTGGTCCAAATCAGGGACCTAAAATTTTTCTCCTCAACATAACCGTTGGACAGGACATCAAGATGTTAACTGCATAAATCCTTTTGATCTCAAGAAGTCTTGCCTTACCAATCTGTTAAGAGTTTTTGAAGGTGCTAATAAACATATGATTAAGGGCAAGACAGTTGATATAGGAGGTGATTTTACATGGGTTAGGCATCATTTACATGTTTAAAAAGCTGAAGTGCATATAGAAATAGGCAAATATATATAAATAGCAATTTTAGAACAGGTACAATTTATGTGTGTATGCTGTGGCATGCACAGATTTAAAAAGAGTATATTATATGTTTGATTGGCTAGCCCTTGAAAAGATCCTAATACAAAATGCAAACCTCAAAGAACCTGGTATAGCAAAAGCTACACAGAAAATAGTAAAACATTGCAAAACAGTGCAACAAAAACAAAAAAAACAATACTCGGCAATGAAACTTATCATCAATGCTCACAAGTGGAGAAAAAAAGACCTCAGCGAATACTGTCAACAAGCCGATGCAACGGCTCCATGTCAGAGTAGCTGTAAAACACAGTTGAGACTGGCAATATATGCTACACGACGACACCATCATAGGTCAGAAAAAAACTCAACTCTTAAATACGTGAGACAAATGGTCATACTACTGCAGGATCCACATATTAGTCAACATCACTATGCAGGCAAATCACCAGCATATAAGTACATAGGCAACACAGCAATCACTTAGCTGAAACAGAAGTTGTAACGTCGCCCACTCCAAACATTGTCCACACATGCCAGGCACTTCTCCAGAGCTGCATCAGGGAGAAGGACACTTACCAAATATAATCAGGCCTATGCCATGGCAATGAAGCAACATTTACACCTGCAATAATAAAACAGACAAGTCAAAAAACCCAAACAATCAAACAATAGGAAAAGTTTCTTGTGCCTCCATAACTAGAACAACCAAAAAGAGCCCAAAACTGACAAAATCTCAACCACTGAGAACTACTAGCAGTAGAAAACATGCAGTATACTCACACACTGTAACAACATGGCAATTTTAGAAATGCTTGCAGGAATGTATACAAACCATATGAAATAGCCTCTCACATGTCTCCAGAGTTGAATGGGTCTCCTGCTGCAGCACTCACAGATGTGAGCAAAAGGAAAGTGGTGAGAATGTGCAGTTTCCCCATGGAGAATAATAGCGGTGGAAACATGCAAGGGTGGTGTGAAATAGGGATTACGCGTGTAGTATCAAGAAAGTGCATGTGTGGCTAGGATCTGTATGCATGCATGCCCCCCCCCCTCTACTTCAGAACCTCTGTATGTGCTCAGGCATAATTTATTTATTTTATTTATATTCCACGCTATTCTGCATCAGTGTGGTTTACATTGAATAGGGCATTATAACTTGGAGATAACTATTTTACAGGGAACATGGGCTATGGAGGGTTAAGTGGCTTGCCCAAGACCACAAGGAGCACCTGTGGGACTAGAAACCCCAGTCCTTCCGGCCCAAGGTTGCTGTCCTCTAGTAGGATTTGAACCCCCGACCTTCCGGCCTGAAGTACCTTGCCCCAACCACTAGGCCACTCCTCCACTCCAGAAAGATGCAGAAAGATGAGAAGCCAAGAGGGATGGCTTTCAAGCATCCCGATTTCTCTAGGGCAGGGGTCGGCAACCCGCGGCTCCGGAGCCGCATGCGGCTCTTTCTCACCTTTGCCGCGGCTCCGGAGCACACTGCCCGCCCGGTGAAAGGCAATAGTGTTGTAAGCTCCCTCCCTTCTTCTGCAGCCGCGGCTCCCTGCCTCTTAGGGAACCGCGGCTGTGCTTTTAAAATCATCTCGGAGCCCTTCCTGTCTTGACGGGCTCCGTGCAGCATTGTCCCGCCTCTAAAGGAAGTTTGGAGGTGGGACAATGCTGCACGGAGCCCGTCAAGACAGGAAGGGCTCCGAGATGATTTTAAAAGCACAGCCGCGGTTCCGTAAGAGGCAGGGAGCCGCGGCTGCAGAAGAAGGGAGGGGAGCTGACATGGAGGGAGGGAGCAGATATGGATGGATGGAGGGAGGGGGCTGACATGGAGGGATGGAGGGGGCTGACATGGAGGGAGGGGGGCTGACATGGAGGGAGGGAGCTGATATGGATGGATGGAGGGAGGGGGGCTGACATGGAGGGAGGGGGGCTGACATGGATGGATGGAGGGAGGGGGGCTGACATGGATGGAAGGAGGGAGGAGGGGCTGACATGGAGGGAGGGAGCTGATATGGATGGAGGGAGGGGGGCTGACATGGAGGGATGGAGGGGGCTGACATGGAGGGAGGGAGCTGACATGGAGGGCGGGCGGGGGGCTGACATGGAGGGTTGGCGGGGGCTGACATGGAGGGAGGGAGCTGATATGGATGGATGGAGGGAGGGGGGCTGACATGGAGGGAGGGAGCTGATATGGATGGAGGGAGGGGGGCTGACATGGAGGGAGGGGGGCTGACATGGATGGCGGGAGGGGGGCTGACATGGATGGATGGATGGAGGGAGGAGGGGCTGACATGGAGGGAGGGAGCTGATATGGATGGAGGGAGGGGGGATAACTTGAAGGGATGGAGGGGGCTGACATGGAGGGAGGGAGCTGATATGGATGGATGGAGGGAGGGGGGCTGACATGGAGGGAGGGAGCTGATATGGATGGAGGGAGGGGGGCTGACATGGAGGGAGGGGGCTGACATGGATGGATGGAGGGAGGGGGGCTGACATGGATGGATGGAGGGAGGGGCTGACATGGAGGGAGGGAGCTGATATGGATGGAGGGAGGGGGCTGACATGGAGGGATGGAGGGGGCTGACATGGAGGGAGGGAGCTGATATGGATGGAGGGAGGGGGGCTGACATGGAGGGATGGAGGGGGCTGACATGGAGGGAGGGAGCTGATATGGATGGAGGGAGGGGGGCTGACATGGAGGGGGCTGACATGGAGGGATGGAGCACTGGTAATGGGGTTGAGGGGACTAGCACTGGAAATGATCTGATTAAGGGAGGCTAGGACTGGTAATGAGCTGATGGGGGGTAGGACTGGTATTGGGCTGATTAGGGGAGGCTAGCACTGGTAATGGGGTTGAGGGGGGATTAGCACTGGAAGCGAGCTGATTGGGGGGCTTTGAATGGGCATGGGCTGATTGTGGGGAGGGGAGGATAGAGCTGCTGGCCCTGGAAGATAACTGGGGGCTAAGGCTGCCATGGTATTTGTACTAGAAGGGACTGGTCAGTGGGGAAGGAGGGGGATTGGAAGGAAATGGACACCAGTGGCAATCATGGGAATGCAAGTTGACATTGGAAGGTACTGGAGTGAGGACTGGAAAGGGGCTGATATTGGGGAGGGTTACTGGGACTGGAAATAGGCTGATGGAAAGAAGTGAAGAAAACGAAAGAAGAGATAAGAAATGGCAGATGGACCATAGACCACAGAAAGAGAGCTAAGAGAAGACATGAAAGCAGAAGCCTCAGATCGGGACCAGCATGATCAAAGAATAAATTGGTCAGACAACAAAGGTAGAAAAAATAATTTTATTTCATATTAGTGATTTGACTACAAAATCATTATAATTTTGAAATCAAATATTGTTACTTGTTGTTGTGATATTTTCTGGCGTATTTTTTTTGGTGTGCGAAGGAAGAGGGGTAGTCTTATACGGCGAGTATAGGCCAAACACCTATATTTTAACAGGAAAAGTAGGGGGTCGTATATAGCATTAAGGTAAGAAACAATATATGCAGTGTTAGATTTGTTTTAAATGTCGCAATGGTTTTGCGGCTCCCAGTTTTTGTTTTCCCTTCGGAAACGGGTCCAAGTGGCTCTTTATGTCTTAAAGGTTGCAGACCCCTGCTCTAGGGCATAGCATACTGGCAGAGGAAGAGCTCCTGTAGCCTCCATATTAGCACAGACCTCCCTATGTTATAGTAAGATAAACCTGGGAGAGGATCCTTGTGACTCTGGCATAGTAAGTCACCCAAATACACAGCACACAGGGAGAGATGTAACTACAGGCAGACAACCAGTATGTAGGTAAGGAAGTGAGAATACCGGGGCTAGGTAATAAGGTAGATAAGACAGGCTTGTCCTCCTCAGAGACACCCTCTGAGGTGCCTATAAGAGCAGCACCAGTCAAACAAACAAAGTAATAAGTGCAACCACAGACACACAGACAACAATAAGCACAGCTGGAATTAGGCAGGGAGAGTGGGCACACACAGACAAAGAGCAGTGTCAGGGAAACAGGAGGCAAGAGTCACATGGAAAAGGCTCGGGGATGTGCATATGGTGACACATGAGCATGTTTCCAAATGCCATGGCCCATTTCTATGGTGAGGTAAGACCATGTGTGCAGACAGGCACTGGGTTTTGCAAGCACCTTACATCCAGGGCAGGGAACTCGCAGTGCACAATATACACATGGTCTCAGGCATTACTGACACATAGAGTTAAGAATTGTACATAGTTTCCCCCAGTTACTTCCAAGTTGATCTCCCTGTTTATTGTAAATACAACTCAAAGTTCCTTGTGTTGTATAGTTGATGTTAAATGTAAACCGCTCTGATCTAAAATAGAGCGGTATAGAAGAACTGTTAAATAAATAAATAAATAGGTGCAAAACCTTTGAAAAGCAGACACATTGTGCCCAGAGTGTGCACAACCAGAAATGAAAGACATCAATGATGCCCATGGGTTCTGTTGGGAACTCAGATGTCTGCAGGGAGGGCTGAAAGATGAAGCTAGAATCTGGGACCAGGAGTGCCCCATGACCACATGCCATAGCCTCTGCACACCTGTACAATGCTGACCCTTAATCCAAAGGCAATAGTGAGAGAGAGTCAGATGGATGACAGAGGAAGAACAGAAGAAATGAAGGTCTGGCTAGGCATGATATCACCTTATATCTCCACCACGTATTTCCACATCCTCAGGGATCTTGAGGTCATTAAGGTGTGCTTCCAGGCCATGGGGAAGAATAGGTTCCGATTGCTGCAGCACCTCCATTGAGACTATATCATCAGCAAGATAAGTCCTGCTGCATGTGACACAGCTGTGACATGTGGGATTGGTATCTTGTCATCTGAAATGTTCAAGGGCAGGAGATATATATGCATTCCCAATATGGATTGCCACACAGGGGCAGCAGCTGCATTGCCACAACAGTCAGGGCATGGGCCAGAATGATAGCATGCAGCAGAGAGCCCTACAAAGCAGCTGGCACATGTAGCAGAGGGTGTCCAAGGTGCAGCCAGCAGGATGTGTTATCTGCTAACATATGGGGTGGCAGTAGGGGATGGTGCCATGAAAAAGGCCCAGGAACCCATAGGATGGGTCACATTGACAGAGAAAGCACTGTCAGGCAGGTCAAAGTGCACATAAGTAGTATATGGCAATGGCATAAGAGGGCTGTACACTAAAGCATGGTGCAGGAACCTCTGCCAGATTCCAGGTACATGTGTAGTTAAAACTGTGTGCAGGATAATGATTCAAGTCCATGACAGTCAGCAATAGGTGCAGCAAGTAATGACCCTCTGACACAAAGATACTAGAGGCAGTGAGGCCTGCAGGTACAATGACAGCAGGGGTATGTCATGGTGGTAGAATATGCATGGGTCAGGCATGGTAGGAAAGCATACTGGAAATGTGGTTGAGATGTTGCATAGAGAGGAACAGCAGAGATACATGTTGATGTAGCATTCAGTTGGGTTCTACAATGCATGACAGTGCAATGCCTAAAGCACCCTCACCCCCCCCCCCCCTTCAACACTGAGTAGCATAGTATTGATACCCCTGCACATGCCACAGCATCAATGGTCCATACCTGAACAGGTATGGTTGAGAAGGTATATATAACAGGTAGTTCAGGGGACTAGCAAGTACAGTAGGGATGTGTATACATTTAGAATGACATGGGAAACATATACGACTTTTGCTTTGTCATGCCATATCGTCGTGACGCAGACTGTGACATGAAAAACCTGGAATGCTGCATGATTTCCTCATTGTCATCACAGTGATGCCTGGGTTCGAAGAAAGGAATTTTAAAGGAGAAGCTCTGATCTGCTCGCCTGTCTAGGCAGCCTGTTTTTAACTATCTTGTATGGCTGTTGAACTTCATTCCTATATGTTTTATTTATTTATTTATTTAATGTCTTTTTTTTTTTATACCGCACTCTTTAGAATCAGTGCGGTTTACAGTTAACAACTTGTGCAGTGCAGACAGGACCTACACTGGACTTACAATGAACAGGGGTTTCTAAACGGGACTGATAGGGTAACTATGTACAGGCAAACTAGCTATCACAGGTGACGTGGTCAGCTCACAACTATACAGATTTGTTCAACTATATACAGATTGACCGGTCAGAGTATGTACACATTCCACCTGCAGAATGTATCGTGATCTAGAGAGTGGGACTGCAATCCTGCAGGGTAGCTGCGCTGGGGATGATGGCCTGGTTCCTGGGTGTGACTGGTTGTGAGATGTCATTTGAGTTGGTATAGTGCTGGAGGAAAAGATGGTGCTTCTGCGCCTTCCTAAACTGAGCGAGGTCGGTGATGGACCGAATGGCGGGTGGAAGGGCGTTCCAGCATGTGGGTGCATATAGTGCGAAGGCTCTGTTTCTTGTTGACTGTGAACATTTTGTAATTGCCTTTGGGAGTGTCAGAGTATTACCGGCAGCTGATCTCCTAGCTCTGTTGAGTGGGGTGGGCTGGATGAGGTCCGTGAGGGAGGTAGAGAGGAGCTTTGAAGGTCATCAATAGCACTTTGAAGGAAAGTCTGCAGTGGACCGGAAGCCAGTGCAGGTGCTTCAAGATTAGGGTTACGTGTTCCCTCCTGGAGGCTCCATGCAAGATTCTAGCGTCTGCATTCATTGCAAGCTGCAGTGGATTCAGCGTGTTCTTCAGGAGTCCGTGTAGTATTGTGTTAGCATAATCAAAATGTGGGATTACTAGGCTTGATAGATTGTCTTGAAGTCATCTGGCTCGAGCAGCTGTCATAGGTGGTGGAGCATCCTTATTTTTTGGTAGACCGCTTTGACCATGTTGCTGATCTGGGCTTTCATGTCGAGCTGTTGGTCTAGTGTGATCCCTAGGTAGAGTACCATGGGCTTGCTGAAGAGCTTGGCATCTTGTACTTTCAGTGAGGTGGGCGGGGTGAATGCTGGGTTCCTGGTGATAAAGAGGACCTCCATTTTGTTGAAATTTATTCTGAGCCTCTGCGTCTGTAGCCAATCAGTGACGGTATCAAAGCAGGCTGTTAGTGGTGAGAAATCTGGATGTTCTGTTGAGATAGGCATGTAAAGCAGAACGTCATCGGCGTAGACCAGGCAGTTGATATCGAAGGAGCAGATGAGAGCACAAATGGGCTGCATGTATATATTGAACAGTAGGACTGAGAGTGATGATCCCTGTGGCATGCCTTTCTCTTGTGGGAAAGGTTTGGCAGTAGAGGAGCTGGTTCGTTTTAGCCTGAAGGTAGTCAGCAAATTCCTGTGGGTCCGGCAGGCTTGGTTGAGTAGGGGAGGGATCTTTTGTTAGGGTCTTGATTAGGTTGAAAAGCTCGTGTGGTTTATTTAGGGAGCGCTGCAGTATCTCTGCATGGAATTGCTTCATTCTCACTGTAACTGCTTCATGGTGCCTTCTTAGATGAGCAATGTATGATTCATGGTTCTCAGGTGAGTGTGAACGATGCCAATGTCTCTCAAGCTTCCCATGGTGGAGAAGTGACGTCCGTAGCTCGGGGGAATACCATGGAGCATTCTGCCTTCTTCCTGGTGGCTTATTAGTGGGTGGTAGATGGATGATGGCATCCAGGCTCGTGTTCCATGTGGAGATCATTTTGTCGAGACTGTGTGCTGGCAGGTTACGGAGAGGCTGGGCTCTGTTTAGGATTTCCTCCATGTTGAGTGGCCCAAAGCCTGATAGTGTCTGAGCTCTGTTGGAAACCCTTCCTGGATCTGTTGCCCTATGAATCTCTGTAGTCCCACTTAAGAGGCTTTCTCCAAAGATTTACCACTGCCATGTGCCTATGGTCAAAACTGTGAAGCCATTTCTCGGGATACTATGAGAGACATATACCAAGCCTAATCCTGATCCTGGCAGTCAACTTAATGATCTAGAATAGGTCTGAAAAATGTCTCTGATAATATACATGGACACAACAGCAAAGAATTGCAGTCACACGAACATGGTAAGAGAAAAGTCTATGGAGTAAGCCTCAGGAGCAGTACTGATGAGATACACAAGGCAAAAGAACCAGGATGGGTTTTCCATAGAGCACAAGAACAAGAAAGCTCTGGTAAACCCAGGAGCAGTACTGATGAGATACACAAGGCAAAAGAACCAGGATGGGTTTTCCATAGAGCACAAGAACAAGAAAGCTCTGGTAAACCCAAAAGCCATGAATGAAGATCACCAGCAATATAAGAAATACTCAACAGCAGGCTGACTAGAACCAACCTGCCATCGCACCAAATGATACATCTTGAAAGGCAATGGCTTACTAATTTCAAAGATCACTGGTTTGAGACCCAGCAATGACATATATAAAAAAAGGCAGAAAAACAGAACAGAATGTTTGGAGGGCCTGCCCTGTAATATGTTGTTTTAGGCAGCATTCACTGCCACCCCCTAATTGAAGGAATGGCCCTGAAAGGTATTATTATAATACCACAGGAAACCAAGCCAAATTAAATGTTTCTGCCTGCATATCCCAAATAGAAATCACCCAGCTGTTGTGTCAATGCCTTTGGAACACTGGAATACAGTAATACACTAAGTATGACCTCTCTGTCTCACTTCTACAGCACCTATTGGAGATGTGGCACCACCAGGGGCGGCCCAAGGGGGGTGCGGGGCCATGTGCGGAGACTCGGTGCGGGGCCTCATTTGCATAAGTGGCCTTATTTGCATAAATATTTGCATAATGCTAACATACACTAACTTTTAGTAAACATGTCTCTTAATGAGTGTATGGATAAAGACAGACTAAAAGATTTCTACATTACTATAATCCAGTGCCAACCGCCAGGCACATTAGGAACTACTACAAACACTGCCCATTTAGAACCCATAGCAAACCCGCCGTATCCTAACAGCACTACCAGGACTCACAAAGCACCATACCCTACCTATCAAAAGGCAACACTGCAAATATTAAACCAATACATTTCAAAGAACAATACATGACCTATTGGGGAAAGAGAACAAGTGGCAATGTCTAATAGGAATTACATAAACAGAATACCTCAGCTCAGTTACACATGCAGAACATAGACCATCACCAAACAAGGAATCACAATTTAGAAACAGGAAGGCAATAATTAAACTGGGAACCCCAAAAGCCAAACTTGGAATGTACAAGAACACTGTAGAAATAAAACTATAAATTAATTTCCTCTTGTACCAAACAAAGCGCAGACGTTAATGATGCACATTTCCCAGAGCTTTCATATTCCAGGTAATAAATTCAAAATAAAGAGATATCTTTCTACCTTTTGTGCATTTTTTTTCAGTTGCAATTGCTCCAGCCACTTTCTTCTGGTTTCTTCATGTTTTCTGCTAACTCTCCATCATCTGCTGTCCATTTGTCCTTTCTTCTCTCTTCTAGTTTTTTTCCATTCTCTCTCTCTACATCTGCTTTAACATACTAATCTTTCTCCTTTTGCTCTTTCCTCATTCCTATTTCATCCACTCAAATTTTACCCCTCCATCCTCAATCCCCACTTACTCTCCCAATACCCGGCCAATTGTAGATTGTTTATCCCTCCCACACAAAATCTTTTTCCCCTCTCCATTTTACTCTCCCAGCCCCATCCCATTCTAATCCTCCCCCAACATCAGCTCCCTTCTAGTTCCAGCCTCACCCAGTATCCATTCCCTTCTAGTCCCTGCATCAGCCCATTTCCAGTCCTAGCCCCCCATCAGCCCATTTCCAGTCCTAGCAACCCCCCAACCCAATACCAGTCCTAGCCCCCCCATCAACCCACTTCCAGTCCTAACCCCCCATCAGCCCACTTCCAGTCAGCCCCCCATAGCCCATTGCCAGTCCTAACCCCCCCATCAGCCCACAGCCCAATACCAGTCCTAAGCCCATCAGCCCAACTCTTGTCCTATACCCTCCCCATCAGCCCATTTCCTGTCCTAGCCCCCCATAGCCCATTATCAGTCCTAACCCCCCCATAGCCTATTACCAGTCTTACCCCCACCAGCCCACCTCCAGTGTTAAACCCCCCCTCAGCCCATTTCCAGTCCTATCCCCCCCATAGCCCATTACCAGTCCTTACCCCATCAGCCCACCTCCAGTCTTAATCCCCCCAGCCCATTTCCAGTCCTAGCAACCCCCCAACCCATTACCAGTCCTAGCCCCCCATAGCCCACTCCCAGTCCTATTCCCCATCACCCAATTTTCAGTTTAAGCCCCCCCATACCCCATTACCAGTCCTAACCTCCCCATCAGCCCACTCCCAGTCCTAATCCCACCAGCCCATTTCCAGTCCTAATCCCCCATGAGCCAATTTTTAGTTTAAGCCCCCCATAGCCCATTACCAGTCCTAACCCCCCATCAACCCACTTCCAGTCCTACTCCCATCAGCCCATATAAAGACTTAGCTCCCCCATAGCCCATCACCACTCCTAACCCCCCCCCCCCCAGCCCATCACCACTCCTAATCCCCCCCAGCCCAGCCCAGAGAAAACTTTTTTAAAAAAAGCTGTCTTCTCCCACTGCCGGGGCCGCCGCGGCAGAATCGAGTGTGCCGCGGGGCCCCCCCTGCCCAGCAGAGCCTGCCCTCCCCTGTATCCACTCTCTCTTCGTAGCTGCAGTCACACGCGCCGGCTTTCAGAGGACGAAGGGACTAGTTTCCCTTTCGCGGCTCTATTAAGCCTGCGGGGGCTGATGGGAACTTCCCATCAGCCCCCGCGGGCTTAACAGAGCAGCGAGGGAGAAACTCTCCCCTCGCGCTCTGAAAGCCGGCGCGTCTGACTGCAGCTACGAAGAGAGGTGATATGGGGGAGGGCAGGCTCTGCTGGGCAGGGGGGGCCCCGCGGCACACTCTATACTGCCGCGGCGGCCCCGGCAGCGGGAGAAGACAGCTTTTTTTTTTTTTTTTAAATTTTACTTTAGGATCAGAATGTTTTTTGCGCGGGGCTCCCTGAAACGCGGGGCCCTGTGCAAAAAACATTCTCGCTCAATGGACGGGCCGGCCCTGGGCACCACCACCATCACTGCTTCCAACAGGACAATCTGATCCAGCACTGCTTGGACCCAATATACCAGCCCCCCCCCCCCACCCACCATCAGAGCAGTAGCCACCACCAGCACTGCCATGAATCATTCTAAAGGACCACCACAACCAGCACCTGAACATTAAATGCTATCAGCACTGCCAGCACACCTGCCACCAGCAGCACCACCACCGCTATCACCACCACCACCATCACTGGGAATGGTCCCACCCTGGACAGACATGGACACCACCACCATCACCACCACAGAGGCAGAGGGTGGCAGTAGTAGCCACAGCAGTAGGGGGAGAGGTTGGAGAGCTGGTGGAGGTGGAGTAGGTTTGAGAAGTAATGGGGATGGAGGGCATAGGAGGAGAGGTGAGGAAGGGGGAGGGCATGGTGGTACAGAAGGGTGTGTTGAGGGTAGGGAGACTGGTGGATGGCCTATGGAATCTATGCAGCAAATGGTCAGCCAGCCTGCCAGTCAGAAGCATTAGCCATTCATCCCTCCTTGCACAGGCCACACCCTTCTCATGCCATACTGTCACTGGTAATATTCACACAAAAGAAAGTGAGGAGAACAACAGTTCTTTCATTATTTTTTGTTGGACCACATAATACCCTGTACCGGGGTCATGAAAACCAGACTCCAAGACTTTGGTAAGTAATAGTCCGTTTTAATCAAACCAGCAGTGAGAAATACAAAATAAACTTAACTGCCACAGCCAGATCATCAATCCCGGTACAGGGTATTATGTGGTCCAACAAAAAATAATGAAAGAACTGTTGTTCTCCTCACTTTCTTTTGTGTGAATATTTCCTGAGCCGGGTGAGGGGTTTGGCTCCTGGGTTTGGCAATTTTTGCCTCAGTGTTTGGATATACTGTCACTGGTAGCATCTACAGGATGGTGCAGGAGGAGATATGCCCAGAGGGATATGGATCTGGCATATAGCCATATGTTCGGTGAGAACCCACCCACCATCAAAGCAACATACATAAAATGTATGGAGATGCATGCCATTGATCCCCACCTGTCCACTACATCTGTCCACATTACAGGCCAGGACAGGGCTACTATGGTAGAAGTTGTCCATGGCCAACCATGGCTGACAGTAGCTAGAGCCAGCAGCCCCAATGACTACACAGGTATCACCATATTCATAGACTGCACTTGCTATGAACCCATTCACCCTACAGTGGGCCACAGCTCATGCACCCATATTGGAGAGCTAGTGCGCCCAACACATGTGCAGAGGGAAGCAGTACTACATCAGTTGAGGCATGACAATATAGCATGCACTGCACATATCCAAGTGATGAAGGGGGATGGGAAACAGGTTCATAAGTTAGGATGGATATTTATTCAATGTCTTTGCACATTGGAAGCACACCATAGACAGACTAGTCCACTAAACAATGGATGCCAGTTATGCAAAGCATATTCAGCTCCACTTCTTCACCTTCAAGATGATAGTTTTAACTATGCCTCTCTAACATAGAACAGACCGCTCTGTCCAACTGGTGAAAGATATAGATATCTCTTCTTTAGCAACAAGGTCTCAGACTAATGTAAAGCAACCGTCTAGATTTGTAATATGTCTAGACTCTGAGCTTCAGTTCGCATCAATGATAAGATAAAAGATAAGCATTTTCATAGAAGATAAGCATCGTTGTTCAATTGTTTAATTTTTGTTCAATAAGATAAGAATTTAATATATCTGCCAAATAAGCAACATTAGAGGTCATTGATGCGAACTGAAGCTCAGAGTCTACACATATTACAAATCTAGATGGTTGCTTTACATCAGTCTGAGACCTTGTTGCTAAAGAAGAGATATCTATATCTTTCACCAGTTGGACAGAGCGGTCTGTTCTATGTTAGAGAGGCATAGTTAAAACTATCATCTTGAAGGTGAAGAAGTGGAGCTGAATAAGTTTTGAATTCTTGCATAGTAAATTAAGCTCTGAGAAGTGACTAATCATTAAAATTTGTCCAGCACACACATGGAAGGTCACACCACATGGAAAAAAACATTTAGTTTCACAGCTGACTATATATCTGATATATGTAAGGAGGAGACCCCATTTGCAATGGGAGTTCAGACAACAGACCAATCTACAGTTAATTGGGATGAAATACTGAAAATACAAAAGAAAATAGTTAGTTTAGAATTGCATCGACTTTCTCTTATAGAGTATATACGAAGGCAGCACATCCCTCGGGGCTTAAGGATATACAAAGAACCTAAAATGTATACCACAGATCCGTCATTTATGGCAAAATGGAATCAGATCCTAAATAAATGTTCGTTAGACCTTATGGTATTGATAGTGGATACCACAAAACAGAGCATGGAACAATCGCAACGAGAAGCACAATCATTACTAGCCAAGTTGAAAGAATTGGAAACCACGGACCAATTTTCAGTTCGCACAGAAGAACTCAAAAAAGCTACAGATAGAACAAGAGAAGAGGTCAGAAAAATCAAAGTGAAAAAGTTAAAAAGAGATTATGATGACTACACAATTGGCTACGTTTATCCCTGGTTAAATCCTAAAAGGAAGGATAAAAAACATAGACAACCAGTAACCGGGTAAGGCGGACGACGCCTCTCGCCCCTCCCCAAGCCCCACCCCCACTTTCCTTCCCCCAAGAGAGCAATTCAAAACAAACACATGACAACAAGTTGGGACTTAAACTGGTCGCAGCTTTAATAACCTTTTCAACACACATAATCCAACATCAACATATTTTTAGGCCCCCCCCCCCCCCAAGCAGAGCGAGCTCTCACCCGCCGTGTTAGTAGCAAGGTGACGCCGCATCCGCTTCCCCCGGGCACAGGCCCGACATTTTCCACTCCCTCCCTCTTCCGGCTTCGCCATGCTATTAGCAAAAGCCTGAGGGATTAACCGGGTCGGGGGTACCCCACCCCCGCCCTCATGCTTGCCACCGGCTCCGGACCCCGGAAACCTCCGGGATCCCGCCAAAGCCCCCCCTCCAGCTGCAACAACCCCAACACCCCCCCCAAAGCCTCCCCCAGCCTGGGTGGGCGGGCGGGACAACAGGAGCCTCCAGCCTGGACCCAGCAACTGCCGATGCAGAGCTGGGTCCCCGCGACACTTACTCCCCCCCCCCCCCTGCTGCCGCGGCCCAGCCTCCCATTGGCTCCCGGGCGTTTAAAACGCCACGGGGAGCCAATGAGGCGCCCGGCCGCGCGGGCAGTAACAGCCGCGCGCCGCCGCAACCGAGAGGGGGCGGGGCGAACGGCCCGCCACCCCCCCGGTTAGTAGCGGCCGCGCGGACGGGACCCGCGGCCTTGCTGTTACGTTTGAAGATGATCTAGATGATATGAGTTCATCTGATTCTAGCAAACGATCTAAGGAGGATTTTTCCGATGGTTCGGAGGGTCAGCAGAAAAAGAAAACAGGAGACAAATCATATCGACGAGGGACGGGACGACGCCAGACTTAACGTCTAAAATACAAGACTTCACCACTTCAGTAGTTAATATTTTGGGTTATGAGTTATCCCCGGATCAGGTTCATATTCTCAATAAAGGTTTATCGTACGTACCAGAAATCTTGTTTGATACATTTCAATTTCGAGTCGATTTTGAACAATTACTTAGAAAGCTACATTTAAAGGGTTTTTTTGCCACGCAGACAGTTGAAACGATACAACGGTCTAATCGTATACAACTACCTTTTATATCGTCTTGGATGCCTCCAGGCCCATTGCCTCCATCTATAGCAATTTTCAGAGACTTGGTTATACAGGATGTCTCTTTATTGTTGAAAACTAAGAAACGGCGGACGGTACATGCTCTTTCGTATAAAGAGAGGATATCATTGAAAGATTTGCGAACAAATCCACAATTAGTTATCAAACGAGCGGACAAAGGAGGAGGAGTTGTCATTCTTAATAGATCCCAATACTTACAAGAAGCATATCGTCAGTTGTCCGATCACGCTACATATCAGATCTTGCAGGATGATCCTACAGTTTCATTACAACAGAATATTAAATCTATTACATCACAAGCATTATAAGTTGTTTTCTAAAAAAGAATGGACGCTTTTGAATGAGCAAAGTCCTATGATTGCTAAATTTTACATAGTGCCAAAAATTCATAAAAGTTTGACTCAACCTCCTGGCAGACCAATAGTGTCTACGAAGGGCTCCATATTAGAACCACTATCGATGTATCTTGATTCCTATTTGAGACCTTTAATGTCCAGTATTCCATCTTATGTCAGAGACACTACCCATTTTTTACAAATTTTGGAACAGCATTCAAGTTTGGCGAAGACCAGTGTCCTTTTAGTCACGTTAGACGTGACATCTTTATATACTAGTATACCGCAACAAGCAGCACAAGATATAGTGATGGAGTCTTTAAGGACACGTGATGATCTTTCAGACCTTCATTTGGAATTTATGAAGGAATTAGTCCATCTCGTTCTGTTTAACAATTACTTTGTTTTTGAAGACACTATTTACCAACAAACCTCTGGCGTCGCAATGGGTGCTACCTCTGCCCCTTCAGTGGCGAATCTCTATATGGAGACTTATGAACATACTTGGCTACAGTCAGCTCCCCATAACGAACATACCAGATTATGGTGTCGTTATATTGACAATGTTTTTATGTTATGGGATGGCAGTGTAAATGACTTGGCTGAATTTGTCAATTGGTTAAACAATAGAGATGATAATATCAAATTTACCTATGTTAGTAGCATAGATAGTTTAACATATCTGGATGTCCACATTAGAAAAATGGAAGAAACGTGGATCACGTCAGTGTATACTAAGCCAACGGACAAAAATACTCTCCTGCATTATGATAGCGCTCACCCTAAATGGTTAAAAGATGGACTACTGTACTCTGAATTTCTTCGATATCGTAGAAATTGCACTCGAGTATCGGAATTTAAAACGCAAGCTATTCAATTGAAGAACAAGTTTCAGGCGAGGGGTTACCCTCTACAAATCATAAACACCGCATATAAACATGCATTATTTAATAATCGTGATTTATTGTTGCATCCAACACAGCGGCATAATACACTTGACAATCAGATAAATTTGGTGACGAAATATTCACCTTTTAGTGCTCAAATTCAACGTATAATAAGAAAGCACAGTAACGTGCTCAAAAGCACTTCGGGACTGGAAGATAAGTCAATATGCTGTGTTTGGAGAAGACATAGGAATCTCAAAGAAATTTTAAGTCCAGCAGTGCTGAAGCCTATTTTATCATCAGATACTTCTTTGAATAATGGCCAATACAAATGTGGACAGTGTCCCATATGTGAAATAACTTTGGAAATGACCACATTTAACTATCACAATAAGACTTATGTTCTTAAACATAGAACATCATGTACGTCTACTTATGTAGTTTACTACATTTTATGCCCCTGTCGATTGATATATGTAGGCAAGACAAATCGCCCTTTTCATGTTCGCATAAAGGAACATTGTAGTAGACTCATATGTCAGCGATTGGAAGCTCCCATTGTCAACCATTGTTTACAATAAAAGCATAGTTTTACTGATCTGAAATGTCTTTGTATGTATAGATCAAATTTTGAAAGGTGCGGGAGGCAAATCCAGAGATCAGACATTATTGGTCCGGGAACAACGCTGGATTTTTAATTTACAATCAACCATTCCGAGAGGTCTGAACACACAGATTGACTTGGGGGTGTGTATTTAATCTACATTTTTGGACAACAGTTCCATTATATATCAATAAGATACAACCGGTTAGAGACCAGTCAGGTGATATTCAGACCTTTAAATCCCGCTGACTGAAAGATACGCATGCGCGGCGTTTTTGCAAACGAAATGAGTTAGTTGAGCTGAGAGCCATTGAGTACGGTGAGTGAGATCTCCAATACCTTACTAATCAAGCAAATGGTCAGCATAAAGAAATATTACATGATCGATTGACATTTGATAGTTCTGCAATTCCTTAGCTCTATTTTCTTCTATAGGCTTCGCCCGCATTACTATACTGCAGATCCCCTGAAGAAACGCATAACTTGTGAAACGCTACAGTGCTGGGTTGCATTGGGATTATCAGAGAAGATTGAAAGAGGAACTACAGAAGATAAAAGATAAGCATTTTCATAGAAGATAAGCATCGTTGTTCATTTGTTTAATTTTTGTTCAATAAGATAAGAATTTAATATATCTGTCAAATAAGCAACATTAGAGGTCATTGATGCGAACTGAAGCTCAGAGTCTAGACATATTACAAATCTAAATGGTTGCTATACATCAGTCTGAGACCTTGTTGCTAAAGAAGAGATATCTATATCTTTCACCAGTTGGACAGAGCGGTCTGTTCTATGTTAGAGAGGCATAGTTAAAACTATCATCTTGAAGGTGAAGAAGTGGAGCTGAATAAGTTTTGAATTCTTACATAGTAAATTAAGCTCTGAGAAGTGACTAATCATTAAAATTTGTCCAGTTATGCAAAGCAGACATCAGATATGCCAGCAACATATGGTTTATGTCAGACCCTCTGCCTCCATGAACAGACAAAAAAAGCTGCAGGGGGCCATGTTGAGAATATATCTACTAAACAAAAGCACACATAAAATCCCTTGCCTGCACACTCTTGGTGATCTACTCTCCCCAGTGTCTAGTCACCACCTGCAGAGGAAGGAGAGAATCCATTGTTAGCAACTAGAATCTGACATTGGATCACACAGAGAAGTCTCACCCACCACCTCCTCCTCCAACACCAAGCCATACAATGTACAGTAGAAGGCTCCTATGGATACATGCAGTCATGGGAACATATGTCGACCAAATAGACAATGTCAAACATACCACACTCCTACATGTAAGCCCTTACTATAGCCTGCACACTACACCCAATTCCCTTAAGTGGCTTGAAGGAAGCAGTGGTATGTAAGGTTGCATCGCACCTGCTGTCAGAGAGCTGTTTATTTTGCAGTTTAAAATGTGCAACCTACCACATGCCTGTTCTAAAATGGTTCCAGGTACATCTATTGCGTGGAGCCATGCCCCATTTTGAAATATTTTCCATGCATGTCTATATTCCTTACATTGTCTACATACATTCCATCTTAGAACTACACACTTGCAAAGTGAGGACATGCTGATAATATCCCTTTACACATAGTAACATAGTGAATGATGGCTGATAAAGAGCAGCATGCACAACTAGTCTGCCCAGTAAGGTGACTAAAGTTGTATAGTTGTACATAAGAACATAAGATATGCCATACTGGGTCAGACCAAGGTCCATCAAGCCCAGTATTCTGTTTCCAACAATGGCCAATCTAGGTCATATGTACCTAGCAGTTTCCCCAAGAGACACAAGTTCCACAATACTTGTACTGGGTCAAGCATTGATATCTTCGGTCACTTCTTAATAATGGTTTATGGACCTTTCCTCCAGGAACTTGTCCAAACCTTTTTTAAACCCAGCTACACTAACAGCCTTTACTACATCCTCCGGTAACAAATTCCAGAGTTTGGTTACACGTTGAGTGAAAAAATATTTTCTTTTATTAGTCTTAAATAGTTTACCCTGTAGCTTCATTGCATGTCCCCTAGTCTTTCTATATTCTGATAAGGTAAACAATCAATCTACATTTACCCGTTCCACTCCGTTCATTAATTTATAGACTTCTATCATATCTCCCCTCAGCCGTCTCTTTTCCAGGTTAAAGAGCCCTAACCTTTTTAGCCTTTCTTCATAGGAGTATCCTTCCATCCCCTTTACCATTTTGGTGGCTCTTCTCTGAACCTTTTCTAAAATCGCTATATCCTTTTTAAGATACGGCGACCAGAATTGCACACAATATTCAAGGTGCGGTCTCACCATGGAACGATATAGAGGTATTATAATATCTTTTGTTTTATTTTCCATTCCTTTCCTGGAACGGAATGGAATGGAAACAAATAACTCTGTATATAGTTTAATTCTGTTCCTTTGTTCATAGTTCACAATTTGTTAATTGTTAAATGTAAGTTCCAATTTGTTATCTGTAAAAAACAGCTCTCCCTGTTTACTGTTGTTCCGTGTAAACCGCATCTGATCAATGGAAGGAGCGATATATAAAAAATCTGTTAATTAAATTAAATTAAAATTAAAATTAAATTTCCTTATCATACCTAGCATTCTATTTGCTCTCTTGGCTGCCGCTGCACCCTGGGCCGAGGGTTTTAACATGGTATCCACAATGACGCCTAAATCTTTTTCCTGGGTGGTGGTTCCTAATGTGGAACCTTGCATCGTGTAACCATAGTTTAGGTGGTTCTTCCCTAGGTGCATAACCTTGCACTTGTCCACATTAAATTTCATCTGTCATTTTGATGCCCAGTCTTCCAATTTATCAAGATCCTCTTGCAATTTTTCACAATCCTCTTGGGTTTTAACAACTTTAAATAGTTTTGTGTCATCTGCAAATTTGATAACCTCACTCGTTATTCCACTTTCCAGGTCATTTATGAATATGTCAAAAAGCAGCGGACCCAGCACAGATTCCTAGGGTACACCACTATTCACCTTTCTCCATTGGGAAAATTGGCCATTTAGCCCTACCCTCTGATTTCTATCTTTTAACCAGTTCCTGATCCACAATAGTACACTGCCTCCTATCCCATGATTCTTTAGTTTTGCCAAAAGTCTCTGATGAGGGACCTTGTCAAAGGCTTTCTGAAAGTCCAGATACACAATATACACCGACTCACCTTTGTCCACCTGTTTATTCACTCCTTCAAAAAAAACATAACAGATTAGTAAGACAAGATCTTCCTTGTCTAAAGCCATGTTGGCTGTCTCCCATTAGGTTGTGACTATCTACATGCTGAGTAATTTTATTCTTTATGATGGTTTCTACCATTTTTCCCGGTACTGACGTCAGGCTCACCGGTCTGTAGTTTCCCGGATCACCCCTGGAACCCTTTTTAAAAATTGGTGTTACATTGGCGATCCTCCAATCTTCAAGTATTAGAGATGATTTTAATGATAGTTCACAGATTACTGATAGCAGGTCTGCAATCTCATATTTCAGTTCTTTCAACACCCTTGGATGTATACCATCCGGCCCAGGTGATTTGCTACTCTTCAGTTTATCTAATAGTTGTAAGACATCTTCCCGATGTATCGATATTTCCTTCAATTCTTCCGCACCTTCAAATACCACTTCAGTCATGGGTAACATCCCTACATCTTCCTCAGTAAAGACCGAAGCAAAGAATTCATTCAGTCTCTCTGCTATCGCCTTGTCGCCTCTTAGTGCTCCTTTAACCCCTTTATCATCTAATGAACCAACTGACTCTCTCACAGGTTTTTTGCTACGAATGTACTTGAAAAGGTCTTTATTTCGCGTTTTTGCTTCTGCAGCTATCTTCTTCTCAAATTCTCTCTTTGCCTGCCTTATCAATGCCTTGCATTTGACTTGCCAGTGCTTGTGCTGTTTCCAGGTTTCGTCGTTTGGCTCTTTTTTCGATTTCCTGAAAGATGCTTTTTTGGCAACAACAGCCTCTCTGACCTCACCTTTAAACCATGCTGGCAGTTTTTTGGACTTCCTTCCACTTTTCTTAAAGCATGGAATACAGCTGGTCTGGGCTTCCAAGATAGTATTTTTCAACAACACCCAAGCTTGATGTACGTCTTTAACCTTTGCAACTGCTCCTTTTAGTTTTTTCTTAACTGTTTTCCTCATTTTATCATAGTCTCCCTTTCGAAAGTTAAAAGGTAGTACTGTGGATTTCCTTACTATCCCTCCTCCACTAATTAAATCAAAGGTGATCATGCTATGATCACTATTGCCAAGTAGCCCCAACACCCTTATCCCTTGCACTAGATCTGGTGTTCCACTAAGGACTAGGTCTAATATGGCTTCCCCTCTGGTTGGTTCATGAACCAGCTGCTCCAAGAAGCAGTCATTTATTTCATCTAGGAACTTTATCTCCCTAGCATGTCCTGACGTGACACTGACCCAGTCCATACCGGGGTAATTGAAATCACCCATTATTATTACTGCGCTGTAACTTTTGTTAGCTTCCTTGATTTCTTTGAGCACTTCATCATCCATTTGGTCATTCTGGCCAGGTGCTCGATAATACACCCCCACTGCCATTGCCTTCCCCCTTTTATATGAAATTTCAATCCATATAGATTCTACAGCAGATTTTGTTTCCTGCAAAACTTTAATCCTTTCTGAGTCAATGCCCTCTCTAACACAGAGCGCAACCCCTCCACCAATTTGATCAGCTCTATCATTATGATATAGTTTGTACCCAGGTATCACAGTGTCCCACTGGTTGTCCTCCTTCCACCATGTCTCTGATATTCCAATCATATCTAACCTTTCATTTAGTGCTATATATTCTAACTCTCCCATCTTATTCTTTAGACTTCTAGCATTTGCATACAAGCATTTTAGAGAATTTATTTTATTCATGTTAATTTGGCTATTGTTAGACATGGGTAAATTGGGATCTTTAAGCTCTGTCTGCTCCATACTTGAGGGCATTTGGGCTACTTTACTCTTTTGTGGAACCTCTCTGTTTTTGGTAGTATCCTTCAAGGATACATTCTTCCGAATCATCCGCTCTTGGGTAACTGTCGGCTTTCCCCTAATATCTAGTTTAAAAGCTGCTCTATCTCATTTTTAAAGGTTAATGCCAGCAGCCTGGTTCCATCCCGGTTAAGGTGAAGCCCATCCCTTCGGAAGAGCCCCTCCTTTCCCCAGAATGTTCCCCAGTTCCTAACAAATCCAAGACCCTCATCTCTACACCATTGTCTCATCCAAGCATTGAGACTCCGGAGCTCTGCCTGCCTTTTGGGTCCTGCTCGTGGAACAGGAAGCATTTCGAAGAATGCTACCATGGAAGTTCTGGATTTCAACTTCCTACCTAAAATCCTAAAATTTGCCTCCAGAACCTCCCTACCACATTTTCCTATGTCATTGAAAGGAGTGGAACGGATAAATGTGGATCAATTGTTTATGCTATCAGAGTATAGAAAGACTAGGGGACATGTAATGAAGCTACAGGGTAAACTATTTAAGACAAATAAGAGAAAATATTTTTTCACTCAACGTGTAATCAAACTCTGGAATCTGTTACCGGAGGATGTAGTAAGGGCTGTTAGTATAGCTGGGTTTAAAAAAGGTTTGGACAAGTTCCTGGAGGAAAGGTCCATAAACCACTATTAAAAAGGGACCCAGGATATCAATGCTTGACCCAGTACAAGCATTGTGGAACCTCTGTCTTTTGGGGATATTGCTAGGTACGTATGACCTAGATTGGCCACTGTTGGAAACAGGATACTGGGCTTGATGGACCTCGGTCTGACCCAGTATGGCATGTCTTATGTTCTTATTGGTACCGACATGTACCAAGACAGCAGACTCCTCCCCAGCACTATCTAAGACCTTATCTAGGTGGCACGTGAGGTCCGCTACCTTCGCACCAGGCAGGCATGTTACCAGGCGATCCTCACGTCCACCAGCCACCCAGCTATCTACATGCCTAATGATCGAATCACCAACAATAACGGCTGTCCTAACCCTTCCCTCATGGGCACATGGCCCTGGAGAAACTTCCTCGGTGCGAGAGGGTTTTACATCACCTGGAGGACAGGTCCTAGTTACAGGATCACTTCATGCCACACCAGGGTGATGCTCTCCTGTCACGTGACCTCTCTCCTCCATGGCAACAGGGGTGCTGCCAGACTGGAGGTGGGACTTCAGGACTATATCCCTGTAGGTCTCGTCTATGTACCTCTCTGTCTGTCTTATGTTTTCCAAGTCTGCTACTTTAGCCTCTAGAGAACGGACTTGTTCCCTGAGAGCAAAGAGCTCCTTGCACCTAGTGCACACGTAAGACCTCTCACCAACTGGGAGAAAATCATACATGTGACACTCAATGCAAAAGACTGGAAAGCCCCCATCCTGCTGCTGGACTGCTGTCTGCATCTTAGTTTTAAGTTTGTGTCTAGATCTTTAAGTTCTTACTTACTAGGGGTATTTATACCAATAAAACTGTACCTAATACGTTTAATATACCTTGTTCACCTGAAGCTTAATTAATCTCAGATCCTTAGTGTATGACTGATTTGGGTAATGAGCTTCACCTGAAAGCACCTCCTGTCTTTTAAGATGTGTAAGTACCTATAAAGCTACGATTATCCCAGGGGAGGGAGGGAACTAACACTTATTAAAAGAGGGCTACTACACAGTACCCTGTCTTGTGCTGCTGAGGTAAGCTAAATTCTGATTTGATTTAAATTATAGCTCTTAGCGGCTGCTAGGCTCTAACTTCTTATGAAATTTAAACTACAAGCTCTCTGCTGGGTTCTAAATTTAACCAGAAAGCTCTCTTCTGTGTTTTAAAACTAAAAGTACTTTTCTAATGCTAGGCCCTGAGTGACTATTAAATGTACACTACAAGCTTTCTGCTGGGTTCCAAATGTAACCAGAAAGCTCTCTTCTGTGTTTTAAATTTAAACTAAAAGTACTTTGCTGTTACTTGGCCCTGAGTGACTATTAAATTTAAACTACAAGCTCTCTGCTGGGTATGAAATGTAACCAGAAAGCTCTCCTCTGTGTTTTAAATTCAAACTTTAATTGCTGCTACTAGGCCCTAACTGATCCAACAAAAAACAGTGGGTTCACAGATTAAGTAGCTTTAATACAAAGAATTCTTTTTAGAAAATTACCAGAAGTATATACTCACAGTTGCAGATTTCTCTCCAGAAGTAACAGTCCCCCTTTCTAGTCCTTCAAGACAGAGGATCACAGAGCTCTGGTTGAGCTATTTATGCCTCTGCTGCTGAGGTAATGCTGTGACCAACTTCCTGGGTAATTAACAGTCTGCTGCTCTGGGCAGGTTACTCTCTTCTTTGCACCTGCCATTCCAGGCAGGTTGCCCCCATCTGTTCATTAGCCCCCCTCTTTCCACTTATTGGGCCTCATGCCCCATGGAGGGGGGTCTCCTTTGCTTTTCACCTTTTCACAAGGTCTGATAGGCTGGATGATTTCTCCACTGATGCTAATGAGACATCACCCTGCCCAACCTCACAAAAGCATGCTCTGTGTTTGGAGAATGGGTCATGTGGTAAGGTGCTGGGGGGGGGGGGTCAGAGGAAGGGATGCAGGAAGCTAAACCCCTGGCTGCACACTAATGTCTTTGGGAAGTGATGATAGGCTGCTACTGGGTGTGAGTGCTGGGTGCTGCCTCCTGGAGAAGATAGAGGAGGTGGGTGTGATGGTTGCTTAGGCCAAGGACGGTGATTAGTGATGCTGCCACTAGGGTTTGGGGAGGGTACTGAATGGGGCTGGTATAGGGAGGTTGGGACTGTGGGCATGGGGGGGATAGAAACATAGAAATATGACGACAGAAAAAGACCACATAGCCTATCTAGTCTGTCCTTCCATATCAACAACTACAACAGTCCCCTTTTTTCCTTTAGAGATCCTCTGTGTTTGTCCCATGCTTTTTTGAATTCAAATACTGTCCTCATCTCTACCATCTCCACTGGGAGACTCTACCACGGATCCACCACTCTTTCCGTAAAGAAATATTTCCGCATATCACTCCTGAATCTATCCCCCTTCACCCTCATCCCATGTCCCCTCGTAGCAGAACTTGCTTTCAATTGAAACAGGCTCTCCCCCTGTACATTTATGCCACGGAGGTATTTAAACATCTCAATCATATCACCTCTATCCCGCCTTTCCTCTAAGGTGTACATATTAAGATCCTTAAGTCTGTCCTCATATGCTTTATAATGAAGACCACTAACCATTTTAGTGGCCACCCTCTGTACTGACTTAATACACCTTCCTGTTTATATCCTTTTGAAGGTGCGGTCTCCAGAATTGCATACTATACTCCAAATGAGGTCACACCAAAGACTTATACAGAGGTATTATTGAAGGGATAATTGGAATAAAGGGATAATCAGCTCAGATCTGCTTTATATGTTTGCCTTATGATTGCATATATATCTGCCTTATAACTGCACTCTGGCCTGTTTGAAACAGACACAGCAACATATGGTTGGTACAAAACAGGTGGGCAACAGGAAAAGAGTACATGCAGCTTACTACTGTTATAAAGCCTAAAAAAGCTATACTTTGGACAGAAGTGTCCAAGGATATAAGCCTAGGTTCAAACAGGTCAAGCCAGGAATTCAACTAATGCTCTTGCCCTGAAGGTTTCAATTGGTGCCAGCAGATGGAAAAAACACAGGAGGAGGCAGAGGGCTATGATTGATTGCATAGTTAGGCAAGCCTTGATCAGCAGATCTAGCTGCATAACCATAGAAGGCCCTGGGAAAGAGTTTTGCATTTGCTGAGACTATTTAGAATTTGAAGCAGAGAGGTATATATAAGACAGCAATTTTAGAGGGTCTGGTGGCAGTTCTTTTCTCCCCTTGCAGAGAGACGTCTGCCCCACTGTCCCTCAGACAGGCACTTGCTATCTGCATCTATAACCATTTGTTTGCTGTGCCAAATAAAAAAAGTTTCTTTGTAGCTGAGCAACTTGCTGTCTGAACTGTTTATTGGTAATTGGGGAGACTTTGTAGGTGGACCCGGCCTACAAATTGGTGGCCCGTATGGGGACATCTAAACTGAGTTTAGACACTCATAAATTTTTCTAAATTGCCCAAGGATTCCTCTGACTGTATTTTTGTCAGAGAGGATACCTCCTGTTTGAAAGGAGAAACAGGGGATGAGAATACCTTCTCATTAGGAGAAGAGGATTCCTTCTGCTGGTACAGAAGATGGGAATACCGCTCTGAGTGATGTCGAGAGAGATTTTGATACCCTAGGATGACTCTATTGGTGAGTGTTCAGTTTCCCTGTCTTACGAAAGGACAGAAGACTTGCCTGGGTTCGAGTGGTGGGTAAGTATGTAATTAATATTTTGTTATGTAAGAAAACTGTTAGAGTGTCTCTGTATCTAGTTGTAACATTAGGGAATGATTAGGGAAATAAAGTTTTGCCCAGACATTAGGTCTCTTTTTCCAGGATTGATTGGTGTACGCTTGAGACTGTACATATCATTGATATGAAGCGAGTGTGTGTCTTTATCCACGTTTCCATACCTCCGCGAGGGGATTGGCTGGGTTTGGACAAAGTGCAAGAGGTGTATGTTTGTATGAGTCCTGGATTAGTAATTTCGCGCCTCTGTTAACTACGAGGTTTGGATTTCCACCTAAAAGCGAAATTACGTGTGCCTCTGTATATAAGGAGGTTCAATTTGCTATTGGTAAAAGGCGAAATTAATTGCCCCTGTCCCCAAACAGTGAAAACACCAGGTTTACAGATTTTAGAAAGAGGGACAGCTAAGGAGAATATTTATAGAAAAACAGGGATGATCACCTTATCTGGGGTGCTCACAGACCAAAGAGGGTGACAATTGGATCTATTGAAGAATAGCTTTCTAAGTATCTTTTTGAAATGAGTTACTTTACAAGTTCTAGATCAAAGTGAATGACGGAGCTGACTGCAGCTGAATTAAATAACCAAGGGGGAGTGGGTCTAGTTCAGTTTCAGTATTCTGATCAGATAGGCTGTTAGGTATAATGCATTTAACTCTGTCCTGTGTTTTTAGTTTTAGTCTTTAGTAAACACTGTCCTGTCATTACTGGCTACTTCAGTAGATTTTATGTTCCCTGGAGCTGAACTGATTAGAATTCTTTGGGAATTCCTGGAGAGCGTATCTGTTTGCTTTTATTTTCTTTCACAATATTCATGTGCTTGTAAGATGTCCCAGTCTCTGGAGAGGGTAAAACCGTTGGCCCGGAGTCCCTGGAACGCAAGTGACAAGCGGTGTTTGTTTATCTGCCTCTATTCTTCCAAGTCTTTCCTGTCTTCTTTAAAACATTGAAAACAACGAAAAATCTTCCAGGGTCTGCTGTAGCAATCAATGTGCTGAGACAGCTAGTTTTTTTCCTTCCTGTCTGTCTGAGTTTGTATTGTTACATGGAATGGATTTTCTGAGTTAATGGATTGGGATCTGAATGTATTGTACACTGAAGTGAGAATCTTAGAAGCAGACCGCACAGATAATTGACAGTGTTTTATTCTGAACTGCCAGCTATTGTGTGCAGTGATCTGACTGGTAGAAAAACAAAGAAAAATAGTTTATAGTTACAAGTACAGCCTGAAAATTTCAAATTGTTTCTTTTCCCCTGTGCATATTTGTGTGCAGTAAATAAGTCTAATCCATATGTGTAAGTTTTATTTTTTAGATTTGGGATCTGAGTATATCCTGGTTAAGAAACATTTGTCTGCTGTTTTCTGTGTGTCAGAAGATTAAATAGCTCTGCCTGGGTCTGTGATTAGGTCATAGGGCAGCTGTACACAATGCGGAACGAATTCCTATGTATGTGTTACTTTTTGAGAAGCTTATTTTGATTTTTCTAAACTATGTGGAAGATCCTAATTAACCAGAGATTAATAAAAGATCGTAGTGATGCTAAGATTAGTTTTGACTAAGTGATACAAGATCAGTTTTGTCATGTTCTTATGACTTTACAAATTTAAGATCAGATTGATAAAGGGGAAATGATTTAGTGAAGTCTCTCAAGGAAGCCTCTCTATTCTAATCAGATGGGCTGCTGTACTTAATGACTGATAGCTTTGTTTTTAGCTGTCAGCTGTTCGAGTGCCCCTAGATGTTAGATCAAACAATCAAGGCATGAAATTGGAGAATCTGCTTCTGTTGTCCTTTGACCTTAAGAGTGGAGATTGATGGCCCTGACAGGACAATGCTACTTAGAAATGATTTGAAACCCCGAGTGAATGAGAAGTTATATGTTTGGTTTAGATCAAGCAAAATTAAAAGTAAAACAGAATTTTATATATTGTTGCAAGAATTTCATAGAGGACAGAAACCCAAAAGAGCTGTAACTAAGTTTTATTTTAACTTTTGTTTAAAGGACAGAAAGAGAGATCTACTGTTTAGTTTGCAGTTCCGTTTGACACCTGTTTCATTCAATTTAAATGTGAAAGGGAATGTTTGTATTCTTAAGCTCAGTGCTAATGACTAATGACTCTGTAGTTGAATTTTATATGTTGGGGTCCAGAGAAAACAGTGTACTTTGTTTTGAAAGATTTTTTTTTTAAGTTTCAATTTTAGGAATACACTATATTGTAGCACTATGACATACAAATTTACTTTAGTTTACACACTTGCAGAACAAATTTGGTGAAAAATGGAGCTTAGTTCCCAGAAAAATATGAGAATATTTGTAAAGTTATTTACACATAAAACAATAACATTAAGTTGAATTGATTAGACAAAGTCTCCTACAGCACAGAGGTTTGTTTTTTTAACATGTCTGTCTAGTTCTGTTGTCCATTTGCATTTCTTGAGATAGCATGCTGGTAAGGTGAAGCTAGCCTAAGCACTGCTTTGAAGTCTCCCTCTGACATGCAACAGTATCAGTGTAATGAAAGACTCAGGGTAATTATTTTGCCTTGTTCAGCACTCTCACTGAGAACAGTATATACAATAGATTCTAGTCATACGTGAGAGAGACATGTGGCTGTCATGTTAAAAGTCATGATTTGTCCTATTACGACTGCCGTTATAAAATGTTACAAAAATATTTTTATACTGTAGGGAATTTATTCAGATTCTTTAAGACATTTGCTATTTTGAATGAGCACATATGTCCATTTTTGAACCGTACGAATTAAGTTGGTGGAAAAAAAAAAAAGACACTGTTTACTCATGTTGTTATATTTATTAAGAAGAATCCAAGTTTATATTTCCTATATACCATTTGTTTACCACAATACTAAGTTTCTAACAATTGTTTGATGTTCTTAGCATGCCAATTGAAAGGAAGGACTCTGATGGACATTAAACTGATGAAGGTTATTTAAAGTGACATATCTGCCTAATGAATATGTAAGCAAATTTTATTCAACTATGCTGTCTCCAGAATCTTTAATTCAGGAAGTCATTTAAGCCCCAACACTTACTCAACAATTGGAAATAGACACCTGGAGACAGGCTAGGTGCATTTTGCACCCTGATATGCTTTGGAACATCCACACTGGCCATGTGGTACTTCCAGATGCTTTTTGCCTCGTTTTGCCTTTGTATGTCCTGGCCAGACATGCATGGGTAAAGAGAGGGATGATTTGATGACAAATTTTCACAAATAAAAATTGGAGTAATTCTGAAACTTGCCAAACTTGCAGAATATGTGTGTGCAACTTGTCTAATCTATTAATATGTAAAGATCAGTTAAGAGTATGGTGGAATATTTCCTACCAGCAAATGAATCTCCAGTGATGGAGAGATAAGAAGTTTATCAAACTGAGAGACACAGTTGATACCACATGAGATAGTTATGATCTTAAGTAAATGTGGATGAAATTATGTTTATCACATTGCATTGTCTCATTGTAAAATCTAATCTAGAATATTTTAGTCTTTTCATTTAATATTGGTGCTGCTCTTCTGAATGGGACCTGGAGCCATGTCACCAATTGAAATCCAGAGATTCCAACAGAGGTAATTGGCCATAATCCAGATGGAACAGTCCACCCCAAGACCTCTGAACTAAACCACACCTAAACTTCGGAGACAGGTGAAGCGCACGACGCAGTCCTGAAAAAACTGCTGGGAAGCAGGCCCAAATTATCTGAAAATAAAGACTATTAAGACTGATTGGGACTTTTGGGAAAATCTACAAGCCATTTGGGCTACAGCAATTGCAATACGCACACCAGCTCAAGTTTTGCTGTAACATTTTCAAAGCTTTCTTCATCACTTTGTTGAATATTTGATGTGTTCAGTATTATTGCAAGCTGTATGTCTTCCATTCTCTTAGAATGTTGCCTGCTGGTTTTTCCAGACTCGGAGGAGGCCTAACAGCTTTCTTTATAACTCTTTTAAGTATAGCTTGTTTTGCAATCATTGCCTGTTGTGCCTTATCCATTTTACTTGCCTGTTGTAAACGAATGATGCTGCAAAGCACTAAAACCATGTACATTGTATCTATGGAACAGTACCAGCGGTTGCCTCTCAATGATCCCTCTCTGTCTCAAATAGTTGTTATCCATGCCCCTTAGTGGGATTACTTTTGCCCCTCCACATAAAAAAAGGAAAAGAAAAAAGTGGGGAATGAAGGGATAATTGGAATAAAGGGATAGTCAGCTCAGATCTGCTTTATATGTTTGCCTTATGATTGCATATATATCTGCCTTATAACTGCACTCTGGCCTGTTTGAAACAGACACAGCAACATATGGTTGGTACAAAACAGGTGGGCAACAGGAAAAGAGTACATGCAGCTTACTACTGTTATAAAGCCTAAAAAAGCTATACTTTGGACAGAAGTGTCCAAGGATATAAGCCTAGGTTCAAACAGGTCAAGCCAGGAATTCAACTAATGCTCTTGCCCTGAAGGTTTCAATTGGTGCCAGCAGATGGAAAAAACACAGGAGGAGGCAGAGGGCTATGATTGATTGCATAGTTAGGCAAGCCTTGATCAGCAGATCTAGCTGCATAACCATAGAAGGCCCTGGGAAAGAGTTTTGCATTTGCTGAAACTATTTAGAATTTGAAGCAGAGAGGTATATATAAGACAGCAATTTTAGAGGGTCTGGGGGCAGTTCTTTTCTCCCCTTGCAGAGAGACGTCTGCCCCACTGTCCCTCAGACAGGCACTTGCTATCTGCATCTATAACCATTTGTTTGCTGTGCCAAATAAAAAATGTTTCTTTGTAGCTGAGCAACTTGCTGTCTGAACTGTTTATTGGTAATTGGGGAGACTTTGTAGGTGGACCCGGCCTACAATTATCACCTCTTTTTTTCTGCTAGCCATTCCTCTCCGTATGCACCCAAGCATCCTTCTAGCTTTTGCCATCGCCTTTTCTACCTGTTTAGCTACTTTAAGATCATCAGACATAACCACGCCTAGGTCTTCCTTAGTGGACAAAAGTACTTCACGCCCATACTATATTGCTCCCTTGGATTGCTGCAGCCCAAATGCATGACCTTACATTTTTTAATGTTAAATCCCAGCTGCCAAATTCTAGACCATTCTTCAAGCTTAACTAGATCCCTCCTCATGCTATCTATCTAACAACTTGTAAATTGTACATAGTTTCATATGTAAATTGTTCATATGTAAATTGTACATAGTTTCCCCCAGTTCACTCCAAGTTGTTTTCCCCTGTTTTATGTAAACTCTGATTGCCTTCGCTGTCATTGAGTCACTTTGTTCTCTGTAAACCACACTGATGGAAAATAGCGCGGTATAAAAGAAATGTTAAATAAATAAATAAAAATAAATAAATAAATAAATCTACACCTTCCTGGGTGTCTACTCTATTGCAGATTTTGGTATCATCCGCAAAGAGGCAAACCTTACCGGACAGCCCTTCCGCTATATCACTAACAAAGATGTTAAAAAGAATCGGACCAAGGACAGATCCCTGGGGCACACCACTGGTAGCATCCTTCTCCTCAGAGTGAGCTCTACTTACCTGTACCCTTTGTCGCCTACCACCCAACCAATTTCTAACCCAAGCAGTAACTTTAGGGTCCATCCCTAGGGTACTCAGTTTGTTTATAAGTCGCCTGTGAGGAACAGTGTCAAAGGCTTTACTGAAATCTAAATACACCACATCTAGGGCTCGCCCTCGGTCCAACTCCCTGGTCATCCAGTCAAAGAAATCAATCAGATTTGTCTGACAAGACCTGCCTCTGGTGAATCCATGCTGCCTCGGATCCTGTAATCCACTGGACTCCAGAAACCTCACTATGTTCTTTTTCAGCAACGTTTCCAATAATTTACTCACCATCGAAGTTAAACTAACCAGCCTGTAGTTTTCAACCACATCCTTACTTCCGCTTTTGTGTAAAGGCACCACATGAGCCTCTCTCCAGTGCTTTGACACCACTCCCGACTCCAACAAGGCATTGAAAAGGTCAGTCAGTGCAGCTGCTAGAACGTCCCCAAGTTTCCTCAGTATTCTAGGGTGTATCCCATCCGGTCCCATTGCTTTGTCTACTTTAAGATGAGCTAGTTTCTCACAAACACAGTCTTCTGAAAGTTTTTCAAGATGTCCCTTGCTTCTGTTCCTGTTTGTGGGTGTTTTCTGAGATCCTGCTCCTGGTTCTTCATCTGTGAACACAGAACAGAAATATTTGTTAAGCAATTCTGCTTTATCCTCATCAGCATCTACATATTCCTCCCCTTCATCCTTGAGTCTGACAATATCACTTTTACCCTTCCTCTTCTCACTAACATATCTGAAAAATGTCTTCCCCCCCCCCCCCCCCCCATTTTATTGCATTGGCTATTCCCTCCTCTTTTTGAATCTTTGTTTTCCTGACTACTTTGCTAGCTTCTCTAAGTTTTTCCAGATTTTGATGCCTGTCTTCCTCTCTCTGTGATCTCTTGTATTTCATGAAGGCCTCCCTCTTTTTCTTCACCTTTTCAGCTACTTCTTTTGAAAGCCATAGCGGTCTCCTCTTCCTTTTACCTTTATTTACCATTTTAACAAAAAGTTGGTTGCCCTTAAAATATCCCCTTTCAGTTTTTTCTACATCCCCCAGCTGTTCCCATCCCACTAACAACTCCCTGAGGTATTGGCCCATCTTCGCAAAGTTAGTCTTCCTAAAGTCTAAGATCCTCACCTTTGAATGGATTCTAACGGCCCTAGTCCTAATACTGAACAACACCTTCTGGTGATCACTGGATGCAAAATGATCTCCCACTACAACATCAGAAACACTTTCACCATTGGTAAGCACCAAGTCCAGTATGGCCCCTTCACGTGTGGGGTCTGTTACCAATTGCCTGAATAGTTCTCCCTGTAGAGAATCCAGGATCTCCTTACTTCTAGATGATACTGCAGCAGGAATGTGCCAATCAGCATTTGGCATATTGAAATCTCCTATCAGTAGCACTTCCCCTTTCCTAGCAATGCTGTATATGTCTTCAATTAACTCTCTGTCCACCTCTTCCTCTTGTGAGGGAGGTCTGTATATCACACCAATGCAAATAGATTTCTCTTTCCCTCTTTCTAGTTTAACCCACAGTGCCTCCTCTCTCCCTTTTAAACTCTGTAATTCCAAAGCTTGTTACCCTGCACCCACTCCCTAACCTTGAGGGTTAAGGAGGGATGGGCCTTTTGTAGTTGTGGGGGCCAAATGATAGTCAGGAACAAGAATATTTATTTTGTAAGGATTTATTTACCCCGCTCCTTGGTGGAATGGAACAGGCGTGAGGATTACCAAAACAGGAACAAAGGAAAAATCCAGGCTTTGCAATACTGTGCTTAAATTATCTTTCACACTGGAGTGCACATTACATCATGTATCCTTTTACTTTGTATTCACAAATAATCAAATGAGAAACAAAAATGCTCATGTGTTGTAACCAGATTATATTTTAGCTTATTTTCCTAATGCTTCATAAGCTCTTCATCCAGGTACTTAAACACTACTCCTTTTCATAAGCTTTGCATCCAGGTATTTGAACAGCATACCATTCAGGATAAGGTAGAAAAATATGACCATTCAAGCTTTGCTTTAGTCAGCTTTGTCAATCAGCCCAATTGAGCAGTCCATTGGCTGATTAATTTCAATCATGGGCAACGGAGCAGGTAATGGTATTCCTGTCTCAGGACTATTTCCTGCTTGTACTGAGTTTTGTTCAGCAACAGCTCTTTTATCTAAGAACTGTTTAAACTCATTGAGAAGAAGTTCAGCCTGCCTTCTAGCTGGGCTAGACTGAGGATATTCTCCTCCTTTAGGTAAGAGATTATTTACTTCTGGAAAGCAAGTGATGCCGTCTCTGTTTAAACAATCATTGCCTGCAGTGGAGTTGCCCCTCCCCCACTTATCTCTGTTTGCAAGTGTTGGGTTAACAAGTTCCTCTGCACGAGATCTGCTTTTAAAGAGTGATTCAAAGGTAGGACCTCCTGAATTATCTTGGCTTAATTCTCTTCTGAACAGTTCAGCTGAATTCTTTATGTCAGCCTGCTTGCTAAAAGCTGGAGCTGTTTGGTGAGAAAAGCTGGGTTTGTCAAAGAGACTTCAGGCTGTAGCCAACGGCTCTCACACTGCCTGAAACTGTCCTGAGCTTTAAAGTCAGCATTCACTCTTTCTGGCTTCTCATAAAACTTGTCATATGAATTAAATACAGCAGGTACCTTAAAATGAGGCTTGTCTGAGAATGCCTTGCCACGGTGCCTTTCTCTCCAAGGGTCAACTGTGTCTTCCAGAAACCTAGGCTTTAATCCTGGGTCTCTCAGTGCTTCTAACCTCTGTTGCTCCCAGAAGGTTCTTTCAGGCACTGAGTATCCCTGGTAGCTACTTCCTGGTTCTGAATCCCTTTTCCTTGTATTACAGCTGGGCAGTGTTTCTCTTGCTGGGTCAAAGGATTCTGCATCCAAGAGAGCTTCTTGCTTTTCCAACGTCCTTTGCCTTCTCACTCGTGGGCTCAATCCACTTTCACTTCTCATTCCATTCGTCCTACTCCTCAACCTATTACTGTCTTCCTTCTCTCTGCTTAACAAGGTGCCCCTGCTCTGGGGAGCCCGCCTCCTACTAGGGCGTGCCCAATCAGCAGCTCTGCTTCTCTCCTCCCCTGAGGTGAACTGTGTTAGCTGATTAGCTCCCTGCAGCTTGTGCTGAGAAGGGAAAACCTTGCATTTTCCTGCAATACCTGAACCAACCAGCGGGTCAGTATCAGTTTCCATGGCTTCCAGTTAATAGTATTTTTTACATATAGTGCCACTCCTCCTCCCCTTCTTCCTACCATGTCCTTTCTGAATAAAGTATTGCCAGGGGCGGCTCAAGGCAGTCTACTGCCTGAGGTGAAGAATGAGAAGGCGCCCCCCCCCCCCACCACCACCTTAGAGGGGGCGGGGCTTTTTCAGAAATCCATTCAGAGACTGAACCAAATCAAAAAGCCATTTAGATTATATGGAGGAAATGCAAGATGTTTGCACACAGGGCCGTATCGATCTGCAATCGCGCCTTGTGCGACTTGCAACTCGGGCGCACGCTCCCTCTCCCCCCATACCTCCATCCAGCGCTGCCTGCTCTTTTCCTGCTGCTGCCGCCCTCTGTTTTTTTCATGGCGGTGCCGGCAGCAGGGAAAGAACAGGCAGCGCTGGATGGAGGTACGGGGAAGAGGAGGGGGGCATGCACCCAATCTGAAAGGCGCCAGCACTCTAAGCAGAACTGTCCCTCCCTGCTCTGACTTTAATCCTTTCTGAGTCAATGCCCTCTCTAACATAGAGCGCAACCCCTCCACCAATTTGATCAGCTCTATCATTACAATATAGTTTGTACCCAGGTATCACAATGTCCCACTGGTTGTCCTCCTTCCACCATGTCTCTGAGATTCCAATCATATCTAACCTCTCATTTCGTGCTATATATTCTAACTCTCCCATCTTATTTTTTAGACTTCTAGCATTTCCATACAAGCATTTTAGAGACTGTAATTTATTCATATTAATCTGGCTATTGGTAGACATGGGTAATTTGGGATCTTTAAGTTCTGTCTGCTCCATACTCGAGGGCATTTGGGCTACTTTACTCTTTTTTGGAACCTCTCTGCTTTTGGTAGTATCCTTTTTGGTAGTATACATTCTTCCGAACCATGCGCCCTTGAGCTACTGTCGCCTTTCCCCTATTATCTAGTTTAAAAGCTTCTCTATCTCCTTTTTAAAGGTTAATGCCAGCAGCCTGGTTCCATCCCAGTTAAGGTGAAGCCCATCCCTTCGGAAGAGCCCCTCCTTTCCCCAGAATGTTCCCCAGTTCCTAACAAATCCCAAACCCTCATCTCTGCACCATTGTCTCATCCACGCATTGAGACTCTGGAGCTCTGCCTGCCTTTTGGGTCCTGCTCGTGGAACGGGAAGCATTTCGGAGAACACTACCCTGGAAGTTCTGGATTTCAACTTCCTACCTAAAAGCCTAAATTTAGCCTCCAGAACCTCCCTACCACATTTTCCTATGTCATTGGTACCGACATGTACCAAGAAGCAGACTCCTCCCCAGCACTATCTAAGACCTTATTTAGGTGGCGCGTGAGGTCCGCTACCTTCGCACCAGGCAGGCATGTTACCAGGCTATCCGCACGTCCACCAGCCACCCAGCTATTTATATGCCTAATGATCGAATCACCAACTATAACGGCTGTCCTAACCCTTCCCTCCTGGGCACATGTCCCTGGAGAAACTTCCTCAGTGCGAGAGGGTTTTACATCACCTGAAGGACAGGTCCTAGTTACAGGATCAATTCCTGTCACACCAGGGTGATGCTATCCTCTCACGTGACCTTTCTCCTCCATGGCAACAGGGATGCTGCCAGACTGGAGGTGGGACTTCAGGACTATATCCCTGTAGGTCTCATCTATGTACCTCTCTGTCTTTCTTATGTTTTCCAAGTCTGCTGCTCTAGCCTCTAGAGAACGGACTCGTTCCCTGAGAGCAAAGAGCTCCTTGCACCTAGTGCACGTAAGATCTCTGAGCAACAGGGAGAAAATCATACATGTGACACTCAATGCAAAAGACTGGAAAGCCCACATCTCGCTGCTGGACTGCTGTCTGCATATTAGTTTTAAGTTTGTGTTTAGATCTTTAAGTTCTTTACTTACTAAGGGTTGCTATGGATATTTATACTAATAAAACTGTACCTAATACGTTTAATATACCTTGTTCACCTGAAGCTTAAGTAATCTCAGGTCCTTAGTGTATGACTGATTTGGATAACGAGCTTCACCTGAGAGCACCTCCTTTCCTTTAAGATGTGTAAGTACCTATAAAGCTACGATTATCCCAGGGGTGGGTGGGTGTTGGGGAGGGAGGGAAATAACACTTATTAAAAGAGGGCTTCTACACAGTACCCTGTCCTGTGCTTCTGAGGTAAGCTGTGACCAACTTCCTGGGTGATTAACAGTCCTTGCTTGGATAGAAGGAGTCTTTCAAAATGGCCCCCTGACCTGCCACCTGGTGTTAACACCTATTGAACAAGTTTCACAGGTCTCTTAACCCCTAGGTAGAAGGCCTCTTTGTAAAGGTCTCTAGAAGACATTTTGTTGCTCAAAGAGTACTGACCATGTTTTGCCTTTTACGCTAAGTTATATTCTGATTTGATTTAAATTACAGCTCTTTGTTGCTACTAGGCTCTGACTTATTATGAAATCTGAACTACAAGCTCTCTGCTGGGTTCCAAATTTAACCAGAAAGCTCTCTTCTGTGTTTTAAATTTTAACTAAAAGTACTAGGCCCTGAGTGACTATTAAATTTAAACTACAAGCTCTCTGCTGGGTATGGAATGTAACAAGAAGTTCTCTTCTGTGTTTTAAATTTAAACTTAAACTGCTGCTACTAGGCCATGACTGATTTAACAAAAAACACTGGGTTCACAGATTAATTAGCTTTAATACAAAGAAGTCCTTTCAGAAAATTCCCAGAAGTATATACTCACAATTGCAGATCTCTCTCCAGAAGTAGCAGTTCCTTTTTCTAGTCCTTCAAGACTGAGGATCACAGAGCTCAGGTTGAGCTATTTATGCCTGTGCTGCTGAGATAAGCTGTGACCAACTTCATAGGTGATTAACAGTCCTTGCTTGGATAGAAGGAGTCTTTCAAAATGGCCTTTTGACCTGCCACCTGCTCTTTGCTGCTGCTAGGCTCTAACTTATTAAGAAATCTAAACTACAAGCTCTCTGCTAGGTTCCAAATTTAACCAGAAAGCTCTCTTCTGTATTTTAAATTTAAACTAAAAGTACTTTGCTGATACTAGGCCCAGAGTGACTATTAAATTTAAACTACAAGCTCTCTGCTGGGTATGAAATGTAGCCAAAAAGTTCTCTTCTGTGTTTTAAATTTAAACTTAAACTTAAACTGCTGCTACTAGACCCTGACTGATTTAACAAAAAACACTGGGTTCACAGATTAATTAGCTTTAATACAAAGAAGTCCTTTCAGAAAATTCCCAAAAGTATATACTCACAATTTCAGATCTCTCTCCAGAAGTAGCAGTCCCTTTTTTACTTACCTGGGTGCTTTCACTTACCTAGGGGCTTTCTTCACCCATCCCCAACGAATCTAGTTTAAAGTCCTCTTCAGTAGATTAGCCAGTCGACCTTTCTTAGACAGATGGATTCCATCTCTGCTCTTCAACCCTTGGAACAGCATCCCATGTTCTAGGAAACCAAAATGCTCTCGATGACACCATCCACGCAGCCATGCATTCATCTCCAGGATGCGAGCCTCTCTGCCTTGGCCTTTACCCTCAACAGGGAGGATTGAAGAGAACACCACCTGTGCACCTAACAGCTTCACCCTCTTTCCCAGAACCATGAAGTCACTTTTGATATGCTCAGAGGGATACCTGGCAGTATCATTTGTTCCGACATGGATTAGCAACATTGGGTAATAGTCAGTGGGCTTGATGAGTCTCGGCAAACTCTCCGTAACAGCTTGGATTTTGGCACCAGGCAGACAGCATACCTCTCTGGACATCAAGTCTGGTCGGCAGATGGACATCTCAGTACCCCTCAGAAGAAAGTCACCAACCACCACTACCCTTAGTTTCCTTGTTTTCAGTGATTCTGCAACTTTGGGGTACTTGAGCTCTGGTTCTTCCCTTTCCAGAGATGCTTTCACCTCCTCCACTTCCAGGGCTGCATAATGGTTTCTCAATTCAAGGGCTGGAGAAGTTGGATTGGTGATTCTGCAGGCCCTGGTGACTTGTGTCCAACCTACGTCATTCTGTCGGCGCCCATCTACTCCTCTGCTGGAGAGCTTGGTTGCTGCAAGAAGCATCTCATCAATGTACTTCTCACTGTCTTGAATGCTCCTCAGCCTCGCCACCTCCTCCCTGAGTTCCTCCACTTGTTTCCTCAGAGCTTCAGCATGCAAGCACCCTGCACATGGAACCAGTCCTTCAACTAGTATTGGGACCTCTGTCTGGACAGAGGCAGAAGCTGTAACGGGGCAACAGCTTTAATGATATGATTATTCCCAGCCATTGTTCTGTTCATAGAGCTTAGGTATCTGTTAAAGGAAAAGAGAGAGATCTACCTAAGTACCAGCCGGTTTCCCAGCTGTCCTTTCAGAGAAAAAGCAGTTAAATCTCTTTAATTACATTCAAAATGTGCTGTTCCAAGTCCCTGTGTTTTGTTAAATGGGGAGGTGCCCTATAAAGCAAGACTGTTCACTAGGGATGGATGGGAGTTGAGGGAGGTAGGGAGGAAACTAACACCTAATTTGGTGTCAGCAGTTCCCAAGAGTTGAGAAAGTTACCAAGGCAGAGTTTTAAACCTACCCCACTAAAGAAAATATTTCTACTAAAGCACCAAAAAGAATGTAACTGTTTTAAAAATATACCAAAACCCTTTTAAGAGCTCCCAGTCAGAGAGCTAGCAATTTAAAAAAAAATAAACCCTCAAATTCTTATCGTTGTTTGAACTGTATAGCCCCTGTTAGGAATGCCTCAACAGGGCAGGGCTCTGAAGACTTTTATGCAGGCCTCAGATGATGAAGGATGCTTTCAAAGCTGTACATACTATGTGAGTTCACCACTGAACACCTATCTTCAAATGAAGTGCCTGTATGAGGGCATCTCTTGCAGCCTCTCCTTGTTGATATGTCTTGCCTCTTTCTTCCAGCCTTGGCCTTCAGCATCAGAATTCTGGTCTGAGTATGCTGGGTCCTGTTCAGGGAGGAGTCATCGGTGCCTCATTATCAGACTGTGGAACATGCAGCAGGTCATGAAGCTCTCACATATCCAGGCAGAACTGTACAGCAGTTCACTCCCATTTCAGCTGAGGTACCAGAAGTGACTCTTGAACTAGTCATAGGTATTCTCAAGGATTGCATGCATATGCCTGTGGGTCCTGTTGATGCACTCCTCTGCCTGTATCTGAAGAGCTACAACGGGGGTTATGAGCCACCTCCTCAGTGGGTATTTTCTGTCACCTGGGAGAATGGACACAGATTAGGTTTTAGCATTGGGCAGTTTCATCTGGTTAGTAGCCAGTGCAGGCCTGGCCTCTGTCTGCCAGGTGCTGCATCTTCCAAGGAACCGGGATGTCTCCCTGCATGTGCATGTCTGTTTGTGGGAAATAGGTTGGTACAAGGCTTACTTACCAGTGATTCACTGCTCTTAAACCTCTCATGGATTCCAGAATAGGCATTTGCACAGCTTGCAGACATGTAAATTCTGAAAAGCAAGTCAGCAAAAGGAGATAGACTTTGCTGGGAAATAATATCAGCATGTCCAATTATTGTAGAAGCTCATAAGGATAAGTAAAGGTGGAACTATGAGAGGGAAAACTGAAACCCCTCTTCTCAATTTCCAAAGGGGATCACTTCATTAAGGACCTCTGTGATCACATAGTCTAAGAATTAAGGACATCAGCTCTGCAACTTCCCTTCAAACAGGTAAGTGAAACCAGAGATGACTAATTGAAGAAGTAGATCTTGGGAGCAGGACTTTAAGAGAATAGGCAAATGGTTGAGTGCTAGGAAAACCAAGGTTCAAATCTTGCTGCTTTTTTTCTTGCTAACTCTCCTTGTCAGCTTGAGAACAGCTTGAGAAAGCCACTTGAAGCCATTATTGTTTTAGATATAAAACTCACATTAGAAGTCCTTTTTGGATTGGTACTGTAAATGCCCTTGTGCAACTTACTTTGAGCTTGGGTTTGGAATCAGGCAAACAAATCTAAAATCTAATTCAAGAGTATATTTTGGCATTTAACCACAATCAAATAAGCCATGAAATTCAGATACAAAATTATCACAGGAATATCTGTAATAGTTTATTTGACACTGTTGACCACCACCTTCTCTTCGACATATTGCCCTCACTTGTTTTTAGGGGCTCAGTACTATCCTGGTTCTCTTCTTATCTCTCTCATCACTCTTGCAGTATTTGTTCTGGTGGCTCCTCCTCTACTTCTATCCCACTCTCAGTTGGTGTACCTCAAGGGTCTGTTCTGGGCCCTCTCCTTGTCTCTCTCTATACCCAATCCTTTGGTGCTCTCATCTCCTTCCATGACTTTCAATATAATTTTTATACTGATGACTCTCAAATATATCTCTCTACACCTGATATTTCTCCGACACTCTAGGCCTGCCTATCTGACATCACTGCTTTAATGTCTCACTCCCACTTGAAATTAAACATGGCCAAATCCAAACTTCTCATTTTTCCCCCTAAACCTTCCTCCCTCTTTCTCCTTTCTCTATCTCTGTTGAAAACACTCTTATACATCTTGTTTCCTCAGCCCTCAACCTTGGAGTCATCTTTGACTCTTCCCTCTCCTTCTCTACACATATCCAGCAGATAGCTAAAACCTGTTGTTTCTTTTTCTTTAACATTAACAAAATGTGCCCCTTCCTTTCTGAACACATTAGTAAAACACTTATCCATTCTTTAGTTGCCTCCCGTCTCGACTATTGTAACCTCCTACTTGCTGGTCACCCTCTGAGTCATCTCTCTCCCCTTCAATCTGTTCAGAACTCAGCTACACGCCTAATCTTTCTCCAGCCCTGCTATACTCGTATAACCCCTCTTCTCAAGTCACTTCATTGGCTTCCCTTTCGTTTCTGTATCTTATTCAAACTTCTCCTTTTGACCTACAAATGCGGTTATTCTGCTGCTCCTCACTACCTTTCCTCTCTCCTCTCTCCATACACTCCCTCCTCATGAGCTGCGCTCTTCTACTGGCTTGCTTCTCTCTATGCCCTTTTCTTCCACTGCCAACTCCAGACTTTCACCTTGCTGCTCCTTATGCCTGGAATGAACTACCCGAGCCTGTACATCAGGCTCCATCCCTGCCCATTTTCAAATCCATGCTGAAAGCTTACATCTTTGAGGCTGCTTTTGGTTCCTAATCCCTCGTTCTCCATGTGTCTCTTTTCACCTTCCTTATTCGTATCCCTTTTCTCCTATTGTCTTGTCTGTCTTGTTTAGATTGTAATCTCTTTAAGCAGGGACCGTCTTTCTACATGTATATGTACAGCGCTGCTTAGGCTTTGTAGCGCTATATAAATGATTAGTAGTAGTAGTAGTAGTAACATTATTTATTAATATTTATTTTAGAAGCATTTTATTGTCTTTAATCTGTTTAAGAAACAAATTTCTTCAACCTTCATGATCTATTAACTTAGGGCCCAATATGCAAAAGCTTTTGTGCCATGCAGTGGCTGAGAGATTCAATGCTAGTGGCCGGATATGTCCCCAGCATCGAATATCCGGGGTTAAGATTCAGCGGCAATGGCTATGCACTTTAGAAGCGCTAGCCGCTGAATATTGGGCCCTTAACATTTTGAAGTAATGCAAATCTGGTTACAATTAAAAAATAGCTCATCAAAAGTTTTAAGAATACTCATTTCTCAGCGGACTTTCATCATGCCTTATAGAGCATCCCTCACTAGACATTTCTCCACATGCTTAAAAATGTGGTTAACTCCCTTAAAGAAATCATTCCATTCAGTGACACAATTAGCAGAATGAGCTGATAAAGTATGAAATAGATTTAACACAGAGCTAAGTAAAAAAACAAACAAACAAACCAAGAATTATGGTTATTAAATCATAATAATGAAAAAGAGTCCATTATAATATGATTGCATTAAAAAGTGTTCACCTTTTATTGGGCATAAAAATTATATTGAATCTTAAATCAAAAAGGTCTTTGTCCCTTTCTGCTCCTATAGACAAGCAACTTTATTGAATTTGGGCCGGCATTTCTTTATGAGTACTGCTGGCTTTAAAAGTACCAAATTAACAATTCAGAAGCCAATATTCAAAGATCCACAGAGTGGGTAAGATAACTGGCTAATTTTAGCTTATTAGGTAGAATAAAATATTCAGATATACTTAATCAGCTAGAATTTCACCTGAATATTTCTTAAAACTAGATTTGGTGCAGTTGGGTTCCTTGGCTAAACTTAGGCGATAGTTGCAATAAACCATGTACTAATCAGCTATGTCCTAAAAAAAAAGGCCCTAAACACAAGCATTCCCTTCTGCTGGACTCTTGTCTCTCTCGGCAGGTGTCCCTCTCCATTTCCCTTATGTTTTGAAAAAATTTTTGGCTAATTAGCGGTGCTCTGATCTTCCCCCCTATCTCCTTTTCACTTCAAAAAAGGTTTGTCTTGTAGTGCCCTGATTGTTCCCAACCCTTTTCACATTTTTTAAAGGCTGTCTCACACCAGGGTACTGATCCTCCTCCCCAATCTGCTAAAAGTCAGGTGGCCCAGATTTGCCGCTCTTCCAACCATTCTCCAAGCTGAGGGTGTTGCTTCCTTCTGCTTAGCTGAATACTATGGGGCTAGCTTTTATGCTACCGTAAAATTTCTCATTTTACCACAGCTTAATTTACTGTGGGGGTAAATAGTGCAAGCTGCATTATTGTGAGGGAAAAATAATGCCAGCTTAAAGGTGTCGATATTTTTCCTGCCTGGGAGTACTGGGCTGCTAACACACAGCCTGATGTTCCAAGCCATATTCTTAAAGAGGCCATAGATTGTAAAATAAAACAGTGACCCAGAGGTCTCCTTCCCCTGGAACCAGCAAACAGTCAAGGACACCTCCCCCCCCCCCCCCCCCACCCAGACACCCTTCTTCCCACACATATCTCGAACTTCTCCAAAGCACAATCAAATTCCTCCCCCATATCCCCAGGCCTACCTTGATTGAATCCTGGTGATCTAGTGGGACTAGGATTGCCAACTGGCTCCAGATGCACCTGACAAGTTTGATCCAGTCCTGGGTTTACCTCATTGCATTGCAGGAATATGTAGTTGTTATTTCTCCATTGCACTCCATAAGAAAAGTAAAACTACAAGTAACTGCATGCAATGGGGTAAACCCAGGACTAGAGCAAGCCTGTCAGGCATATCTGGAGCCAGTTGGCAACCCTAAGTGGAATCCAGACAAGAGGTATTCCTACTCGCTCCCATCTGGGCCGGTGCAAGGATCAAAATGGGTCCTGAGAACTTGTGCTATTGCCGTTAGGGGCGAACCTGATTGTGTGTGCTGCATTCTGCCTCTGCATTTCCTGGTCACTGGGCCCGCTTCTTGATTGGGCCCTCCAGTAGTTCAGGAATAGCTTGATTTGTATTTATACTACTGCATGTGGACAATTCAGTCATACCCACATATAAACAATAGATACAGCATCCCTGTTACTTCATGAGCGTATATAATGCCCATTTCTGGTTAAACTGGTATATTCCTGTGCAAAAGTGAAAATGGCTGAGTCAGGTACATTTTGAAGATATCCTGATATGTATGTGCTTGTATGTGTGCATAAGTATATAAATAGGAAAAAAAAATCTGTTGGTAGTGACGGAAGAGAGGCAACTGTTCTCTGTTATGAAGCTAATCCAAAGAAGACAGTTCTCTGTTGAGTAAGTTTAATCTCCAGAGGGTTTAATATTTTCAAACCAGATAGGATTCTTGAACTCAGTGTTGAGAAGTATATGTACTGTTGAGCTTTTCAGTGCATAAGAAAGATGGTGGATAGGGATGTGCATAGCAAATATTTCTGGTTTGTTTCGTAATTGCATCACCATTCATCTAGTTTTTGAACATCGAATCATTCAGATCATTCAGGTCCATTAAAGTCAATGGGAAAAGCAATTTTGCATTCCAGCACTGGTATTTTCCATTCATTTTTAACCAAACTTGCTTAAAACTTGCTAGCAGGCATCAGCCACAGAGGCAACAACACTCTAAGCTAGCAAGAATTGGCATGAAGACCCCGCAACACCAAATGAGGGGCAAAGGGCACTAACAGCGGCATGAAGACTCCAAAAAAACATGACGGGGCAAAACGGCAGAAACACTGAAAGGAAGACCTCAAGCTCCAGGAGAGGGGCAAAATAGCACCAACATTGGCATGGGAACCCAATGTGCTGGGAGAGGGATTCAGCAACACCAACAATTGTCAGAACACTCCAAAGCAACAGAAGAGCTGCACCATCATTGGCAGAAGCAATCCAAAGCACTGGGAGAAAGGCAGAGCAACACCAATATTGGCAGTAAGTCCCCAAGGTAACAGTAGAGGGGCGAGGTAGCATCAACATTTGCAGAAAGACCCCAAGGTTACTGAAGCTTTTTTTTTGTTTGGAGTTTCTGTATTTTATTTATTTATATATGTATTATTTTTATGTACTGTCTTTTCGAAGCTACACAACAGTTTAAAGTAAAAGTTAATATGAACAAGGCAGACACAGCATAAATCCATCAATCCCCATATGCAGCCATTAACAGCCATGCCTTACATTGTTTGCGGAAGTACAATACATCATCAAAATCTCATAGCTCATCTGGGAGCTTATTTCAAAGGCCAACACACAGTTTTAAATTTCAGTCAGCCTTATACTCCAGATATTTCCAAAAAACACTTTTGTGAAGAACACAAAGCCCTTGTTGGTTGGTACTGTTGCATACATGCAGCCAGAGCTTGGGGTACCAAACCAAATGAAATTTTAAAAATCAGAAACAGAATTTTAAACTTCACCCTGCACTGAAAGGCAACCAATGAAGCCTTTTCAGAACTGGCTGAACATGTTGCCATAGTCTGAAACCTATCACCAGTCTTGCTGCAGTTCTGCACGACGTAGGTACTGTGATTTATGTATCTGATATTTAGGCTATTCAGCAAATAAAGAATTACAGTAATCCAATCTTCTGATTATCCAAACAGACACAACTATTGAATCTGCTTGCTCAAAATAAGGGACTTATATTCCAAAGGTGATGCTCCACAGCTGGCTCCAAAATAATATCAGACAAAAATACTTTTGGGCAACACAGGACAACCTTCAGGGTTAGCTGCCAACCCACCCTAATATCGATGGCTGTAAAATTTTCATTCTGCAACAAGTTTGCTACTTAGGTGTTTTCATTGATGCCCAAATGTCATTTCACCCTTAAAAAAGAGATCTCGTGAAAAGATCTTTTTTTTAAGCTTCGACTACTAAGATGGTTAAAAAATGTCTTGTCTCTTCAGGCAATTGTTCTCCAGATTATTGTAGCATTATTGTATATGGTCTACCTCTCTCATATCTGAAGCCACTGAAGATCATATAAACTGCAGCCCCTCATTTAATTCTAGGGGTTTTTTTGTATGAGCACATTTCTCTTCACCTGCAGGACTTTTATTTCTTGCCCTTTGAATTTAGGATCCATGGGACCAGATGGGAAACATCCCAGGATACTGAAAGAGCTCAGAGAGGTTCATTAAAGGATGTTTTTAATAGATCCTTGGAGACAGGAGAAGTTCCACAGGACTGGAGAAGAGCTGATGTGGTACCTCTTCACAAAAGTAGCAATAGGGAAGAAGTGACAAACTACAGGCCAGTAAGCCTTACCTAGTAATGGAGACGCTCCTGAAAGAGTGAATAGTGGACTTTCTGAAAACCAACAGGTTGCATGATCCGAGGCAACATGGTTTTACCAAAGGATGATCTTGCCAAACAAATCTGATTGAGTTCTTTGATGGGGTGACCAGGGAACTAGATCAAGGGCATGCAATGGATGTGATCTACCTAGATTTCAGCAAAGCCTTTGATACTATTCCTCATAGGAGGCTTATCAATAAACTCAACAGCTTGGGGATGGGTCCCAAGGTGGTGAACTGGATCATAAATTGGTTGACTGACATATGACAGAAGGTGATAATAAACGGAACTACAAAAGCTGGAAGAATGGTCTAATGCTTGGCAGTTAAGATTTAATGTGAAGAAGTGCAGTGTCATGCACTTGGGAATCAGAAATCCAAGGGAATTGTATGAGATAGGGGGCAAAAGGTTGATGTGCATGGACCAGGAGATGGACCTCCTTATGGTCAAACAGTACTTCAAAGAAAAAAATATAAAGAAGCATATTATCTTGGAATTTACAATTATATACCAAAAGAAGGAGAGGAGACAAGAATACAGCTATAGGAAGATTGATCAAATATAAAGAAATGAAAAAAAAAATGAAGTCCCAAAAATGTGTTCAGTCCAGAATCAAGTCAACTATTGACACAAATGATACTGGTAGATTCCCACCTGATCATATCAAAAGTGACTGTAGCTCTGGGAGAGAAGATGAAGCAGTTAGGTGTGCAGGTGGTGGTGGTGGTGTTCTCCTCAATCCTCCCAATTCAAATTCACCTCAATTCAATTATTATATATCCACAAAAGTACTTTTTAGGATCCTTCAAGTTTAAACAACACACAAACAAAGTTAAAAGAAAGTGTCTGTACTTTCTATGTGGTATATGGAATATATATCCAAGGGATTCGTTGCTTTTGGAGGAGGTGTGGAGCTGCTTACCTATCTGGGGGCTGCCGTTGTTGCGGAAGTGTAGTGGACCGCTGCTTTCCTCTGTACTCCATCTCAGGCACAGCCAGGAGAGCCTGACCGAGGTCTTCCCTGGGGGATTTAAATGCTGAGCCTGGAGCCTACCAGTGGATTTGCTGCTTTTGGAGGAAGTGTGGAGCTGCATACCTATCTGGGGGCTGCCGTTGCTGCGGAAGTGTAGTGGACCGCTGCTTTCCTCTCTACTCCATCTCAGGCACAGCCGGGACAGCCTGACCGAGGTCTTCCCTTCTTGGATTGTTGCATAAATTCTGCTCTTCATACGCGGAGCGTGTTCCAAAGGGGCGTGTCCAAAGGGGCTAGCTCCGCCCCTTTGGTGTCACTGCGGCGTTCCTGTAGAGCAGCGGCGATGCTGGTTTTCTGTTTCCTCTGTCTATTCAGGTTTGAATTTTCTTATTGTGTGTTTTTTTTTCCGCTTAAAGTTTGATTTCCTTTAAACATGGGGAAACGGAAAGCCAAGACAGGGGGCAAAGTACCGGAGGTCTCGGCTGGAGAAACCAAACCAGTCGGGCCCCTGGACAAACACCTTGTTCCCCTTCCGATAGCGCAATCTTCCCCGGAATTGGTATCTCTTAGCTTCGATGGTAGATCTCCCCCTTTGCCTCCTATTCCTGCTTCATTTCATGATTGTCCTGTGAACGCTTCCTCATCGGCGAGAACAATGCCTTTGATCACTTTTCCGAAGCCGATACCGTCGGCTGGTGAGGGTAGCTCTTTGGAACTTTCCTCTCCGTCCCCAGAAACCGAAATTACATTAAAAGATATTTGGGCAGTGTTGAAAGGCATTGATTCTAAGATGTCTTCTTCTTTTCTTTCTTTTTCTATATTTTCTAAGGAAACTGTTTCTTCTTTGCAGCAATTAGATGCTAAAGTCACTGTTCTTGATACTGCTGTCAATGCATTAGAGTCCCAGGTTCTTCCAATTTATTCCTCTAGTGTAGCTGGCATTAAAGACTCCCTCTTGATCCACTCTAAGTTGGAGCACCTGGAAAATTCCATGCGTGCTGCCAACTTGCGTTTCCTGAATTTTCCCCAGTCTCCGTTGTTATCCCATAGGATTCTGTTGGCTAAATTTATCAAGGAAGTCCTGGGCATTTCCGATACTATCGATTTTCAGCAGATTTATTATATTCCTTCTACTTATAAGAAACTCAATCTGGTTGACGGGGAACCCGATGAGATCGCTTCTCCTATGACAAATTTGACTGCCTTTTTGGAAGACTCCCAGGACATAATAAATGTAAGGGCTACTTTGTTGGTTACGTTTTCCTCTGTTGATATCAAACAACGTATATTGAGGGCCTTTTTCAAGACTAAAACTGTGAAATTTTGTGGTCAGTTAGTTACTATTTTCCCTGACGTTTCTCGTAGCACCCAGATGCGCCGGAGGCAATTTTTAGACCTTAAGCCTCGGGTTTTTGGCATTGGGTGCTACATTTTTCTTAAAATTTCCATGTAAATGTATCCTTAGCTATGAGGGCACTTCATATACTTTTGTTGAAGTATCCCATTTAGAAACTTTCTTATCTGGAAAGGGGGGTTTAAGTGGGTGTGGGGTCACTGCCTCCATATCGTGGATAGTTTAGTATTCTGTTTTCTTAATTGTTTTCTTTTCCTGTCTAGCAGCGGGGTTCCATAATGTGGACTATATCATAGTGTATATTACCTATTGTAATATTGCTTTCTTTGTATTTGTTTTTTATGGGATTGACCTGTACTTTTTGGTTGTTGTATATGACTAAAAATAAAAAAAATATATATATATATATACCCAATATCGGAACTCACGAGATGCAATCCACTTTACCTATATCAAGATAAAGGAGAATTTTCAAAACTCAGCATATCAATACATTCAATAATGATATATATTCACTTATTTGAACATCTTCTGAGTCCAGCACATATCGATAGTTGAGCACTGCTTATTCTCGCAACCCCAGTAAACGGGCATCTCAAGCCTAAGGCCAAGCTGTCGGTCTCCACAGCAAGCTATCCAACAAAAGCTTTCGTTTTGCCAAATAGGGTTCTTCAGGGATTAGAACTACAAGCTTCATCAAATGCTAAGAATATCTTTGAGCACACAACATGCTTCTCATTACCATGTTCCTAGCATCTGATGTCAGTGGCCTAGTGTTTGGGGCAAGGTACCTCAGGCCAGAAGATCAGGGGTTCAAATCCTACTGGAGGCCAGCAACCTTGGGCCAGAAGGACTGGGGTTTCTAGTCCCACAGGCGCTCCTTGTGGTCTTGGGCAAGCCACTTAACCCTCCATTGCCCATGTTCCCTGTAAAATAGTTGTCTCCAAGTTATAATGCCCTGTTCAATGTAAACTGCCTTAATATCATGAAAGGCAGTATATAAGAAATGTTAAAAAAAGTCCCAAACTACCACCAATAGAATCATTCACAAAAAGACTGATATCATCTATTCAACTAACTTTACTCACATCCCTACATACTACAAATAACACGCAGTTAAAACAAAATGTTCTTTTTAAATAATAAAGCGAAGGAGATCAGAACTTCAGAGATACCCAACTCAGCCTTACATAAATAATATCCAATCAATTTTTTCATTCAACCCATGTGGGTCTAAAGTATTTAATTCAAAAATCCATTTCTGCTCCTTTTGTAATAATAAATGTCCTCTGTCTCCTCTTCACATATTTAAAGGTAACTGTACATCATAGATCTTCAAAAATATGATGAGACGATATGCAGTGCTGCACCAAAGGCATCTCAATTTTTGCTTTATTAATACTGTATTTATGTTCAGCTAAATGTGTCCGTAAAGGACGTATAGTTTTCCCAATGTAGAGCTTAAGACATGGACACCATAGTGTGTAGACTACAAATGAAGTGTTACAAGTTGTTTCATATTTTAGTGGATGACTTTTATGCAAATATTTAGTGCAAAGCTTATTCACCATAACTGTACGAGTATAAAATACGAACAGTGACCACATTTCATATGTCTAAAGACTCCCGTCGATACTTGCTGTCGAGATACAGCCGGACATAACCAGTCTTTCAGATTCTTACCTCTACTATAAGCTATGCGAAGTTAACTCTCCGAAAGCTCTGGATGAGTCATCAAAAGACCCCATCTTTTACGCAATGCAGCTGCTATACGATTCGATAGATTAGAATAAGACATAACACAAGTAATAGGTGACAGAGTGGTTTTGCTATTCAAATCCAGACTCTTGGATTTTGACATAAGGAGCCATTCACGATGATTATACTTTGCTCTTTTATAGGCTTTCTTCAAAACCGAATCTGGGTAGCCACGTTCTTGAAATTTAGTAACCAAGGCAGGCGGACCCGATGCTCCGGGTCCTCTCAACCCCCATCCCCCAACCTCTTCAACCAAATCCCACAAAACAAACTGCACTCAATGCTCGTGGAACACAACTGGTCACAGCTTTATTACTCTTTAACAGTTTTAACAATCATAAACCATAACAATCCAATTAGCGGAGCAATGCCGCACCAGCCATACCTTAGCAAAGTGCCTTGCCACCACTACTGCCATAAGCTTGCCCCCTGCAAGCTTCCTACCCCTTTCCCCGACTTCGCCATGCTATTAGCAAAGGTCGAACAGGGTTTGTCCGGGTCAGGGGCACCCTAGCCCCGCCCAAGTGTAACCTGAGGCTCCGAACCCCGGAAACCTCTGGGATCCTGCGGACCCCGCCCCCCAAGCTACAACACCCCTATTCACCCCCTGTACCCCCCAGGAGCTTCTGGGTCGCCAGGAGTCAGGACTGACTCGAAGGCACACATTGCATTGCAGCCCCCATGGGCGGGCGGGATGGGAGCCAGAGTCTGAGCCGTCGCCGCCACGAATGACCACGCGGAGGCGGCCAGCTCAATCCCCCACCCCCACACACCGCCTATCCTCAAATCCCATTGGCTCCCAGCCTCCCGCATTTGCCGGGAGCCAATGAGTTTGAAAAGCTTCCCCCCCCTCGGCGCTCCTGGCAGCAGCCACGTGCAGGGCCCACGCCCCGGGCCACGCGCCTGGTTAGGGACGGCCGCCGGGACCCTGCCCGCGGCCTAGCCATTAACCGAGGCAGGCAGACCCGGTGCTCTAGGCCCTCTCAACCCCCATCCCCCAACCTCCTCACCCAAATCCCACAAAACACACCGCACTCAATGCTCATGGAACACAACTGGTCGCAGCTTTATTACTCTTTAACAGTTTTAATAGGTCAACATCATAAACCATAACAATCCGATTAGCGGAGCAATGCCGCACCAGCCATACCTTAGCAAAGTGCCCTGCCACCGCTACTGCCATAAGCTTGCCCCCTGCAAGCTTCCTACCCCTTTCCCCGACTTCGCCTTGCTATTAGCAAAAGTCGGCCAGGGTTTGTCCGGGTCAGGGGCACCCTAGCCCCGCCAAGTGTAACCTGAGGCTCCAGACTCCGGAAACCTCCGGGATCCCACCACCGGCACAGGCAACAACCTTGTCCCTGCGCCGCCCCCTCCCCCCCCCCAGCCCCAAGCTGTGACCAGCGGGCATCCTGTATGATCACATATTCCAAGGCCTCCTGCCAGTCATTAAGGAGCAAATCCACTCCCACCGGAGACAAATGTACCCCATCACCCCTATAAAGCTCCACACAACCCACCTCCACCCAGGGATGCATTATCTGTTAGCCCCCATGCTCACATACCCAACGCCTGATCTGGCGATTCATTTTCGTCAGACCACGCGACCAACGCCGTTGGCTCCAGCATGCAGGCCTTGGAATAACGTCAGACCACAGCAGAATTACGCCTTGAAACAACCACAAAACCTCCGTCAAATCATCCTGCACCGCTCTTATCAACTGCCGGCAGGACCAGGAGACAAGGTCATTGCCCCCCAGATGGAGAATCAGCACTGCGGTTGTTGCAATCTTTGCCTGTGGTGCCGTAGCAAAGGCAGCAGCTGTGACCAATGAAGACCGCGCTCACCCAGCCATGAAATAGCCACCAAGGCCGGATCAATCCCCAGATTAGGGCCCATCGGCCTTGTCTCCGCTTGCCGCCCTGCCTAGTGGACGAAGGAGTGACCAAGCACCCAACATCCCACAGGCTCCAATCCCCCATCTGTAAGACAAATAAACAATTAGAATCTCCAGCTGCATCAGCCGCACATAGCCCTTAAACGCCATCTTCCGATGCTCTGTATTTCCTTGTCGGGCAACCCGGCTGCATCCGCGCTGGTGGCCGCACCGATGCGGAAAGAGTGAGGTGTAAAGAGCCTCGGGTCCTCGCCTACATGCCGCAGTGCCAACCTTAGTACAGCTGTCACTTGAAAATGGGTCAACACCCATTCATCCTCATGGATAAAAAGACCGGGACGCACACCCAAGTACTGCCGTACCGCTGCCACCGGGCACGAAACCAGGTCCCCATTCTCCTTCAGGACCACCCACAAACCTCTCCCGCGCTGATCCGTCTTGAATTTTGCCAATAATACTCTTAACTGCCCCACCTCCACCCGGACATGCTGCCATTGCAGCGCGCCTTCACTCCCCGCTCTGCCCGAATTCGCCACTAGCTCCCCCATTCGGAAAGCTCCGTAAAAAGCGAGACAAAAAACTGCCCGAAACAGGGTGACTTCATACCGTGATGCCGCTACACTTGGCAAGGCCCCGATGAGTCTTACCAACAGTTCATGCGTTATCGGCTGCCGAGGATCCAGAGGCGCAGGCCTAGCCCACTCCCACCCTTGAAGGAGCTGACGAGCTAAAAATCCCCCCGCAGGAGCTCCCCAACCAACTGCCTTCATGAAAAAATTGAACCCCGCCAAGTGGGAACGCACCGCCGACCTGGAGAACCCGTCACCCTTAGCCTCGTCTATATAACTCCCGATCAGACCATCCGGCACCCCCCTGACTGCCACCCATGAGCAACCAAGTATTCGACCACCTTGTCACAGCCCCGTTGGTATGATGACCAAGTCCCCGCCGACACGGAACTCAGCAGTAGCCTCAGCATCTCCCCAGGCCAATGTTCCATGATTTCTCTGGGACCCTGGATCCATTCGTGTCTGCTTCTGGAGCCAACGCCCTGAATCGCTCCCACTGGAAACGAGAAAGAGCATCAGCAATCTCATTAGTAAAACCAGGAATATGCCTTGCTTTAACTGACACATTCAGCCGTAAACATGTTAACACAACCTCCCTCATAAGACCCGATACCTGTAGGCATCTGGGGGAATAACGATTGACCACACTGACCACGGCCTCATTATCGCACCACCACACCACCCTGCGATTGCGAAATCTATCTGGCCATAACTCCAGCGCTACCCGGATCGGAAACAACTCCAGGAAGGTTATATTAGCAGTCACACCTGCTGCTTGCCAGGACAGCGGCCAGCTGTCCGCACACCAGGCCCCGCTGAGATACACTCCTAAACCTGCTCACCCTGCCGCATCCGTATAGAGCTGCAACTTCTCAATGGAAACCTCCGGCTCCATCATGACCGAGGTCCCATTAAAGTCTTCCAAGAATTGACTCCAGATCCGCAAATCCGCCCTCATCACCTCTGTAATTCTGATCCGGTGATGCGGTTTCCTCACCCCCGCCGTCGCCGCTGCCAACTGCCGCGAAAATACCCTGCCCATCGATATCACTCTGCACGCGAAATTCAAAGAGCCTAACAATGCCTGCATCTCCCGCAAGGTTAACTTAGAAGACGCCAGTACATTAGCCAGCAACACCTGCAGCCCGTCTACCTTGTCGCGCGGCAAGTGAGCCACCATATCAACGGAATCCAATTCCACTCCCAAAAAGGTTATTCTTGTCGTCGGGCCTTCCATTTTGCCTGCTGACAAGGGCACACCCAATTCATGGGATAACTCCCTAAACTCGCTTAATATCCCCTGACACTCTGCCGATTGAGCTGCCCCCACGAACAAAAAATCGTCCAAGTAATGCACAACATTTCCCGAGCCCCCCCCCCCTCCGCACCAGTACCCACTGAAGGAAGGTACTAAACTTTTCAAAGTATGCACAGGAAACGGAACCGCCCATAGGCAGACATTTGTCAAAATAATATTCCTCTTGAAAACGGAAGCCCAGCAAAGGAAAAGCCGAAGGATGCACCGGTAATAAGCGAAAAGCAGATTCAATATCCACTTTGGCCATCAGCGCCGCATGACCCGCCATTCTCACCATCTCAGCCGCCCGATCAAACGACGCATACCGCACCGTACACAACTCCCACAGTATATGGTCATTAACCGACGCTCCAAGCAGGCAAGACAAATTATGAAGCAGGCGGAACTTCCCCGGCTCTTTCTTAGGAACAATCCCCAAAGGTGAAATCACCATGTCTGGAAAAGGTGGAGCCTCAAACGGGCCCGCAATCCTGCCCAAACGCAACTCAGCCAACAACTTTTCCCGCATGACAGGTGCAAAACACTGCACCGAAGGCAAATTCTGAGCACTAGGCGCCGCCACTTTTCCCCGAACCGGAATCACAAAACCAAACTGAAAACCATACCAGAGCTCGTCTCTATCCCCCCGCTTTGGGTACCGACTAAGCCAATAGCGCAAGGTGTCCAACCGTATCAGAGTTGGCGCCCAGCTGCCCAAATCATTGAGGCTTGAGGACGGATGCAGGGGCGACGACAGTACCTTTTTTACCACACTTTGTGATGGGGTGCCCCCCGCCGCAGATTGAGCAGAAGTGCTTGAATTTTCAATCTGGAAATGGGCATGATGACCTGTTAAACCTCCAACACACGTCACCGATGCCCCTTGTCCCTGCTTTCTGCTGCACTCCGGCCGCCGCTGTACGAAAGGAACGGCCCGCCCCCACCGCACCCCCCGGGCCACCTCTCCCCCACCCCCCCTCCCAAACCGGCCCTCGCGGACATCTGTGTCAGCCATAGATTGATATCCTACGTGCCCCAAGACAGCAACCTGTTCTCCTCCATTTTATCCCTGAACCTCTCATCATAATTCAACCACGCCCACCCATCATGCATCTGGGACGCCTCCAAAATAGAATCCGCGTATGCCAGAAGCATGCCATATTGCTCCGGAGTGTGGTGCCCCCATACACTCACTAGGCGCAAAAAGGAACGCGTCCAATTCACCACATTGCACGCTACTTTCTTGACTCGCCCCTCTTTCTCATCCTCCTTCCTCTTCTTCCGGCTCTCACCTGACTGCTTCCTGCCCTCTAAGCCAAAAGATATCTATATAGCGCCGTTTATGGATTTTCCGGCGAAGCTTCTTTGGCACCCCCTCCAACAGCTCTGAGAATGCCACCACCGAAGGGGCACCCCCACCGGCTCCCACCCCCGCCAATGACCCCCGGCCGCGGTACCTCCCCACAGATAAAGACAAAGTGCTGGAGGATGAGGAAGAGGATAATGCCGAACTGTGCCGCCGTCTGGCCGAACAATGCCTTTTCTGCCGTGTTCTACCCCCAACCTTGCCCCGCGTATCCAGCCCGCCCGATCCCTCTCCTTGGTCCACTGCCAACTCACCTGCCAATCGACCTTCCATCGCAGCGGCCCCGACACCCCAGCATCCACCTGGCAGACCTCGTCACTGCGCTGTCACATCCAGCCTCCTACTGGTCGCTTCAGCCGCGACGCCCCTCCGTACCTCTTCTCCGCTGTCCAGCTCCATCGATGGCTCCGATCGTCCACCGCCATGCCTCCATGAAGGCTGCACCATCGCTTGCTCCTGTGGAGACATAATAGAAAAACCGGGGGAAGGAACTGCCGGATACCATAAAGGGGGCCAAGACCCCCCACTCCGATCGATATGTACCCTGCCCCCCTCCAAGCCAGTGCTCCCAAGGCGAAGGTCACCCCACTGACCTATAGCCACCTTGTTCCAGCGGCCCACCTGTAAATGCGGGTGTTCCCTGTTCTCCTTGCGCCCCACACAGCTGCCACATCCCCCCCCTGCCCCTGCTCCCCCTGCTCCACCCCTGGATCAGCTGCTCCCCCCCACTGTGGTCAGCCACCCCCCCCCATTCCCATCATTCTCATCCCCAACTACCGCTGCGACCCTGCACCGCAACCCCCTAGCCCAACTATCACTCTGCTTGGGGCGAGCCTGCACCCTGCCCCCCCTTGACTGTGCTCTCCCCCCACTCAACCTCGGTGCCACTTTGGCACTTGCATGCCCCCTGCTAGCCCCCCGTGCCCTTGAGGCACCCCCTTGCAAAGCCCCAAGTCCCCGCTGTCCCCCCCCCCCCCCAGGAGCAGAACCCCTACTCTCCGCCCCAAGCTCATTCCCATCCCTGTCCCTCTGACCCCCCGACTCAAATCTAATAGGTGGGAGGCGACACCCCATCCTGCCCCGTCCCCCCCAGACCATCCCACCCGTCCCCTACGCGGAGGCATCAGCACAGCTTCATATGCTAACCTCAGGCCAAGCAATCAACTTCCCTTTCATTTTATTTTTTTTTTCACGCTTTCTTTTATTTATTTATTTTTTATTTTAAAAAAAAAAACTGATCCCCTGCACCGCACAGGACCAGTACCCCACCCTCAGCAGCCTTTCCCAGCTCAACCCACACCACAAGACCCTCTCCCCTTTCTTTTTCTTTCTTTTAACTAATCTGCAACAGGACACGGTGCCCTGCCCTTCAGCAACGGGCCCTCCAACCTTGGGATCCCCCACCCCCTGCCTCTGGGTTCCCGCACCCCTTAGCACCGGGACTCCACCCCCACTAACAGCACTTGCCTGCCGCACCGCGGAACCTCCGGCTTGATCCAGCACTCCCACAGCCGCCGGCCTGCAACTCGACCTCCAATCCGGGACCCCACGCAGTGGCGATCACCCAGGGCCGCACAGCTCTGACGCCCCGAAACTCATCTCCAACAAGGCTGCCACGCTGCCGAGGAGAAGCAGCCAGAGTCTGAGCCATTGGCACCGCGAATGACCACGCAGAGGCGGCCAGCTCAATCCCCCACTCCCACACACCGCCTATCCTCAAATCCCATTGGCTCCCGGCCTCCCGCATTTGCCGGGAGCCAATGAGTTTGAAAAGCCTCCCCCCCCTTCAGCGCTCCTGGCCGCGTGCCCGGTTACCATAATTTTTGCCTGTATTTCAAACTCCTGTGTTGTAGAGCGGATGCGGCGGCAGTGAAGAAACTGAGAGTATGGCAAACTGCATTTAAGATGATCTGGATGAAAACTGGAGTAATGCAAAAGTGAATTTTTATCTGTAGGTTTAGTGCAAATTGTAGTAGAAAAACCTTCTATATTCTTAACTTCAACATCCAAAAAAATGCAATACAGATTCTTGAATATTGATTTCAAACTTTATATTACTATTACAGCTATTTAAATTGGCAAAAAACTCATTCAAAAGATCTTTAGATTCTCCCCATAACAGAAAGATATCATCAATATACCTATACCATTTCAAAATATACGATGCATAAATAGAGGAATATACACATCTAGTTTCAAAAGAGTGCATATACAAATTGGTCAAGGATGGTGCAAAGGTTGCTCCCATCGCAGTGCCTGAAATTTGTTGGAAAAATTCTTGCTTGTATACAAAATAATTCTTCCTTAATGCCAATTCTGCTAACATTAATAAAAATGCAGTCGGCACCCTGTGGGGGCTCGATCTATTATCCCATACACATGATAGAACTTGCAGTGCTTCATCTTGGGGAATAGATGCATACAGAGCTGAAACATCTAAAGATGCCAGCCAAGTAATGTGTTCCGTTGTTCCTAGATTTTCCAAAATTTGTAAAAAATGTGTAGTATCTTTGATGTATAAAGGAATTTTTGGAACCTCATTCTTCAAATGCATATCTAAATACTGTATATCCCAATTTGCTCTAGCAATGAATCATTACTAGACAAAATAGGATGTCCTGGAGGGTTCGGCAAACTCTTATGCACCTTAGGTAAAATTTTCTTTCTCAGTCAAATAACCTAATTGAAGTGCACTTGTAGTAACATTTAATACAATTTTCTGCAATTCTTCAGTCGGATCAACTTGCAAACGCTTATAATGATGGCTGTTATCTAATTGCCTAAAAATTTCATTATCGTAATTATCAGTATTCATCACTACCACTTGCCCCCCCCCCCCCTATTATCTTCTGTTATGTCCGGCTGTATCTCGACAGCAAGTATCGACGGGAGTCTTTAGACATATGAAATGTGGTCACTGTTCATATTCACAGTTATGGTGGATAAGATTTGCACTAAATATTTGCATAAAAGTCATCCACTAAAATATGAAACAACTTGTAACACTTCATTTGTAGTCTACGCACTATGGTGTCCATGTCTTAAGCTCTACATTGGGAAAACTATACGTCCTTTACGGACACATTTAGCTGAACATAAATACAGTATTAATAAAGCAAAAATTGAGACGCCTTTGGTGCAGCACTGCATATCGTCTCATCATATTTTTGAAGATCTACGATGTACAGTTCCCTTTAAATATTCAAAGAGGAGACAGAGGACATTTATTATTACAAAAGGAGCAGAAATGGATTTTTGAATTAAATACTTTAGACCCACATGGGTTGAATGACAAAATTGATTGGATATTTATTTATTTATTTATTTAACAAACACTTTTATACCGCATCCTCCCAAGGATCAGATGCGGTTTACAAAGAACAAGTGATGCAAGGCATGACAGATATACATGTCTAGTCTTAATACATGGAACATTTGGAAACCTTTTACAAGTAACTTTTTACATGTAACATAGTAACTATGTACAGAAAGTACAAATTACATTCCAGGTTACTTGCGTGGAAACTAATCTGAAATGGTTAATTTACAAGGGAGTGGAGTCTCATCTATGTACAGAGTGGGATGTTTGTTAGTTACCCTGTTAGCTTGGACTTGCTTTTAGTTTCTTGTCCGTTATCCCTTGTATATTTGTGTGTCAGTGTTAGTGTTAATCTGTGTGCCATAGTGTTTCTTGTATAGATGTGTTTTAAATTTTTTATGGAAGTTCTTAATATCAGTAAGTTGTCTGATATCCTCTGGAAGATCATTCCAGAGAGTGGAGGCTGAGTGTGAGAAAGCCCTATCATTGATGAGTTTCTTAGCTTTTGTAAATTCTTTTGGTGTCTCTATTTTATTTGTTTTTACTCCTTTGGCTGTGTGTAGGTATTTCCTTGGAGAGTAAAGTGTTTAGTGTCAATGGTGCAAGGTTGTTTATTAGTTTGAATGTAGTTACTAGAATGTAGTTACTAGAATTTTATATTTTATCCTGCAGTAAATTGGGAGCCAGTGATTATTTATGTGAGGCTTGTCACACCCTGGGCCGCCGGTAGCGTTAGCGTACTGGTTGGGCTGCAGGGGGACCTTTTATTGAAAGGTTGTAGTTGGGCTCCTTTGCAATAAGGTAGTTGAGGCACGAATGGTTAAGGTCAAGACAGGGTTTTATTTCCCCTCCCGGGGACGGATTCCAAACACAGGTAATAAAGAAACATAAGCCATACACTCTGGCAAAAGGGATAGGATATAGTAAAGTCTTGTACTTTTAAACAGGCAGTTAAATTACTTCCACAAGTGTATCTCTTCAGCACAGTGAAACCACATCACTTAATACAGCCAATGAACAGTCCATCTGATTGTCAGATAATTCTGTTTCTGGTGGATCAATTATCATTGATTCAATCTATCATCTGTACCACTCTGCTGCTGCCTATAGAGTGTTGGCAGATTATTCTCCTCTGCCAGCTCCCGTGACCTCCCTACTATCTCCTCTAGCAGGTAAGGGTCTGTATCACCATATCTTGGCATATAATTGTAATGAGAGTTATGTCCCTTATAACTCCTACGTGAGAAAGCCTTGTATCCAGCTTTACATTGGCTAATTGGCCTACCTTCAGGGTTTGAGGCAAGAGAAAGTCTGTGCACTGCTCCTTTTAGAAGGGGTTTAAACCTTAGAGGCTTTTCTCTACGTTCAGGCTGCTCAGCACCCTCTTCCAACATACAAATGTCTGGCACAGTATATTCTCCCTTTCTTGAAGCTTGCAAATACTTTCCAGTTATCCTGACTGGTACTTTCTCCTTGTGAATGCCTTCACCATAAGGAATAGGTTTTGAGGTTTGGTTAAAAGGTTTCTGAGCCTTTCTCCTCCAATTAACTCTATTAGCTGTTAGCTGCCTTTCTCTTTCCCATTCAGAATCAGAGTCACAGACGTGAGTTTTCCTACCAGCCCAGGGCAGATGTTGCTTTCCAGATTCAGACCTCAGCTTGCACACAGACTCCAGCTGGTTCTGATTCACCACGTCTTTCCTGCTTCCTGTTGCTGGCTTCTCTGAATTCTCTGAGCTGCTTTCTCTGGAGCTACCAAAGCCAAAGCTCCTGCTCCTCCTACTGCCACTGCTGCTCACTAACTCTAGTGAACGTCCCTTATACGTTTGCTGAGGCTCTAATCCAGCCCTTCCCCCTCCCAGGTGAAAGCTATTAGAGCTATGAGCTGGGGATTGCTTATCAGCTATGCAGGGTTCTTTCCCTCGTGGCTGGGAATGTTTGTGTTGCTCTTGGCAACGGGGTGTCCTGATATCTTCCTTTCTGCTAGAAACAGCCCTATTGCTCATAGGTTCCTCTGTTTTTCTATCACAGGATATCTTTTCCCCATTACAGGCTGAGTTGGTTATCTCTGAAATTCCGATCTTCTTCTCTTTATTATTTAAAAATATTTTTTTAACTGTGTGTTATTTGTAGTATGTAGGGATGTGAGTAAAGTTAGTTGAATAGGTGACGTCAGCCTTTTCGTGAATGATTCTATTGGTGGTAGTTTGGTTTAAAAACAGCTGACATCAGACGCTGGGAATATGGTAATGAGAAACATGTTGTGTGCTCGAAGATAAGTTCTAATCCATGAAGAAGCCTATTTAGCGAAACGAAAGCTTTTGTTGGATAGCTTGCCGTGGAGACCGAAAGCTTGGGCTTAGGCTTGAGATGTCCGTTTACTGGGTTTGTGAGAATCAGCAGTGCTCAACTATCGATATGTGCTGGACTCAGAAGATGCTCAGATAAGTGAATATATATCATTATTGAATGATATAGGTAAAGTGGATTGCATCTCGCGAGTTCCAGTATTGGGTATATATTCCATAAACCACGTAGAAAGTACAGACGCTTTCTTTTAACTTTGTTTGTGTGTTTTTTAGACTTGAAGGATCCTAAAAAGTACTTTTGTGAATATATAATAATTGAATTGAGGTGAATTTGAATTGAATTAAAGAATATTTCTAATTGGTAAAAATAATAAGGCTTTAGACCTATGATGTGAGCGTCTGCCATCTCTCTATGGTGACTAGTTTCGCCAAATGTAGGGGTAAAGCCATTCTGAGGTCGCTATTGCCATATTGAATAGATTTTAAGTTACTTTAAGTTTATAATAGTAACAGTAGTAATTTTGAAGTTAGTGGTGTATATTTAGTGGTTACTAAGGGTATATATTGTTTGTTTGGAATAGTTTATCCCTTAGGCAGTTATATATATTGGTTTATAGACTAGTAAACCATGTAAATGCCTTAAATGGGGATAGTCAATGGCACTTACATGGTTAGTGACATTGGATATCCCCTTCTAAGTCCACTACATACCCCAATACTATCCGGTTAACATCGGGGCATGTTGGGGGCATTCTAGGGCAGAGACCAGTAGTTGGTAGTTCTCTAATTAAAATTTTATCATGACTAGTGCTTGATGCTGCATTTTGACTGTCTAACAGGGTTTGGATTAGTAATGCAAGCTTACATTTGAATTATGCTCTCAGCCTTCATAAATTTAATTTCTAAGAACTCATAGTAGGAAAACAATCAGTTTCATGTTTATTTCTGAAATCAACCTTTAGTGAGTCAGTTTTCCTCAGGCTAAGTAGCTTTAGTTAAATGGCCTTAATGAGATGTTTGAATGCATTTTTACAGCTTTCAGTATTTCCTAAGTAAGTACCAGAAACATAAGGAGATTTTGTTTTCCAAAATGGCCATAATAAAATTTTGTGTAAAACATAAAGGGCTCGATATTCAGGAAAAGCTGAACGCCGACATTTAAGCATCTAATATAGGTATCTGAAATAATCTATTTCAGTCAAACTTAACACCCTAATAGGTCAATATTCAAATGTTAGGATCAGCATTTCTCTTAAATGTCAGTTGCAGCATTTGAATAATCTACATACATTCAGGGAGTGGAAGAGTAGCCTAATGCTTAGAGTACTAGCTTGGTAACACAGGGGGTCATTCTGAATTGCATTTAGCAGGGACATACATCTGGGTTGGACATATATCCCCACTAAAAACCAGGGTACTGATTCCACACAAGGAGCTCCCCGCATGTACTGCAGAGATGTGTGGGGAGCTCTGGAAGTAGGTGGGACGGGGTGGGTTGGAGGAGGAGGAGCAAGGGCGGGGAGTAGGCGGTACCCTGACTCTGGATGTACAGGGCCGATTCCGGTGCCGGCCCTGTATGTCCAGAGTCGGCGATCTAGGCAGGAGACATATTCCATCTCAGAGGTGGAATAAGTGCCCCCTGACTTTGGTGATCAGGCCAGCTGGGACCCGGGATACAAGTAAGCAAGGCAGGGGGTTCCCTGCAGCACGATCCCGGCATTGGAAGGCCCAATTAGGGATCAGGCAGTAAAGAACAGGACATTTTTGGCAGTGTGGGCGATCGGGGCCCCCTGCATGGAGCCATGTTCCCATAGTGATGGGGCACTATGGCACAGCGTCTCCATGCAGGAATCTAGGCTGGGTTAGCTGGGCAGGATCCAGGACATCCTGCAGGCCAGAATCGGGGCATGTCCTGCTTGTCCAGGCGAGTAGCACCAGATTCTGATCCCGCGGGGACGTAGTCCCTACAGGATCAGAATTGGGTGCAGATCAGGCCTGTCCAGATTTTGGACATCCGGATGGGCTGGACATGCCCCGATCTGAATTGGCCTCCAAGCAACCAATGCTCAATTCCCACTTGCACTCCTTGTGGCCTTGGGCAAGTCACTTAACCCTGGAAGAAAGCCTGGCAATCTACTTCCAGTCACACTGCCAAGAAAACCCAGGAGCTGCTGGGTCGCAAGGAGTCAGCACTGATTCAAAGGCACAGATTGCATTTTTTATTGCACATATATTCAGCACCACCATCCAGACAGTGAGCGTTAACTGAATATATGTGGAAATCAGTGACTGCCACCAGCTCTACTGCAATTTCAGCCACTATCTGTATAGCAATGTGGTATAATTTAGCAAAACCTTTTTTGCTGCCCAAGTGGCAGAATATAGCCAGTTATCTGTAGAGTTTGATCGAATGCCCAAGCTCTGCCCTCACTGCACCCCAGCACTATCCAAATAGTGCAGTCTAGGGCAGTCTTTAAGAATTTTTGGTGGCATTATCTGGATAGTACTGCTGAAAATTCACAGATGGGACACATACCTGCATAGCGTGTGCTGCTATACTGATGTGCTTTTGAAAATCAACCCACTAAGTTTTCAGCTGAAAATTCACTTAATTTAGAATCCTAAAAGCTATGGGCCTGATATTCAGTGCCAGCGGATAGCACAATTACAGCAGATGGCCTCTGGCACTGAACATTAATCCCGGATATTCAATGCCAGGGTCATATCTAGCCCCAGCATTGAATATACGAGATTGCTGCACAGCCTCCAACGGTGCAGAAGATAACCAGGCAGCAGCAATATTGAGCTGCTACCCAGTTAATTCCCACTGGTAGCTAACCGGACAGCAATGCAATATCGCAGCTGTCCACTTAGTGATAGGTGCCGCTTCCACTCTGTCCTGGAATGGCCACGACACACCCCGATGCTACATGGTTAGCACCATGTTGTTGTTGTTGATAAGTGCAGTTGAGTCAGTGTCGACTCATAGCGACCCGCTGGATAGTTGTCCTAAATAGGTCTTCAGTCAGGCGGCTCATTGTTGATAGACTGGTACCCATAGCTGCTGTTATTGCATCTCATAGCTGGCCTTCCTCTTTTATGTTGACCTTCTACCTTGCCAAGCATTATGTCTTTTTCTAATGATCTCTTTCTTTACATGGTGTGTCCAAAGTATGAAAGTCGAAGTCTTGTCAACTGAGCTTCTAAAGAAAGCTTAGGTTTGATTTCCTCTAGGAATGACTGGTTTGTTCTTTGTATTATCACCAAATTAAGTAGGTCAGTTCATAGAGGGTTATAGTTGCCTAATAGAATAAAAGGTCCAACCCCTCATAAAAATAAAAAGAGTATAGGCTGATCTATATGCTGTATTCGTCTTACTATGCTCTGTCGGGCTTACAATATCATTAGCAAATTCAGACGAATCTTCAGCTAAAAAAGAACCAACGGTCTCAGACTAAGGTGGCAAACTACTCCCGAGTATGAATTCTCAAAAAGAGGGTAGTGCCTGATTGCATCAATGACCGTATATCAGGTTCTTTTAGAAGATTCCTTAATAATATTATTAATCAGACTTCTCTTAATATTTCCTTGCCGTAAATTTTAGAGATTGTGCTTATCTCTCAGGTGAAATCTGAGCAATCCATAGTATATGCAGTATTCGCCGCCAGCACCATAATTCAAAGGCATCAATTTTCTTCCTGTCTATCTTTTTCAATGTCCAGCTTTCGCATCCATATGATGTTACTGAAAATACCATGGCTTTAACGAGTCGAATCTTTGTATGGTGAGAGACATCTCTGCTCTTGAGAATCATGTCTAGGTCTTTCACAGCCATTCTGCCAAGAGCAATGCGTTGACGGATTTCTTGACTGCTTGTTGCTTCTTTATTGATAGTTGATCCAAGTAGGTTAAAGCTGTCCATGATTTCAATTTCTTCTTCAATGATGAACTTATTGATTTTGCCAGTTGCCATGATCTTTATCTTCTTTATATTAAGGTGCAGGCCCATTTTAAGACTATGTTCCTTGATCATGAGAAGCAAATGTTTCAGATCATCTTCACTTTCAGCCAGTAATGTGGTATCAACAGCATAGCGAAGGTTGTTGATGAGTCTTCCACCAATCTTCATACCTCTGTTGTCTTCATACAATCCTGCTTCTCTGGTGATTTGTTCTGCATATAAATTAAACAGGTAGGAGGAAAGTATGTAGCTTTATCGTATACCTTTGCTTATTTTAAACCATTCCGTTTCTCCTTGTTCCGTTCAAACTGTTGCTTCTTGATCAATGTAAAGATTGTGCAAGAGAGCAATAAGGTGTTCTGGTAAACCCATGCTTCTGTGTAAACCATGAGAAACCCATGTTTCTCATGGTTTATACAGTCAAAAGCCTTGCTGAAGTCAGTAAAGCACAAATAGATATCCTTTTGGTATTCTTAAGTCTTTTCAAGGATCCATCTCACATCCGCGATGATGTCTCTCGCTCCTTGCTGTTTCCTGAACCCTGCTTGCACTTCAGGTAGTTCTTGTTCCAGGTATGGTTGCAGCCACTGTTGAATAATCTTCAGTAGAATCTTGCTGGCATGTGGGATCAGAGTGATTATGTGATAATTTCCACAGTCAGTTGGATCACCTTTCTTTAGTATTGGCATAAACACAGATCTTTTCCAGTCAGTTGGCCATGATGTTGTCTTCCAAATTTCTTGGCAGAGCCTTGTAAGTATGGTAACAGCTACAGCAGATTGCTGTAATACTTCAATGGGAATGCCGTCAATGCCTGGTGAGTTGTTCTTTGATAAGGCTTTCAATGCTGCTTCAACTTCTTCTTTCATCACCAATGGTTCTGGATCATAAGGTACATGTTGAAACAGCTGTTGGTCCACTTGATCTTTATCATATAAAAACTCTGTATATTCGTTCCACTTTTTCTTGATCTTCTCAGCATCATTCATCATAGAAACTTGAGCATCTTGTAACATTCCAATTTGAGGCTGAAATATTTTCTTTAACTCTCGTAGCTTTAGGAAAGCCGATCTTGTTCTTCCTCTAATAGTTTCTGCTTCTATTTCCTTGCATGTGTCATTGTAGTACGTTTCCTTGTCCTGTCTTGCTGCACATTGGAAATCTCTGTTGAGTTCTGTGATTGTCTTTCTTTCTCCTCTGACTTTAGCTTCTCTGTATTTCTGGGCAATTTTCAGAGTTTCTACTTTCATCCATTTTGGCCGTTTTTGCTTTTTCACCTTTTATAGAGACTTCTCGCTTTCTTCCAACACAACCTTCTTGATGTCATTCCCTAACTCTTCTGGAGCTCTGACATTTGTACCTAAGCAGCAAATCGATTTTGCAGGCAGTCTTTAAATTCCAGTGGTATATCCTCAAGGTCATATTTTGCTACATTCATGAGTGGCTTGTTCTTTTTCAACTTTAGCATGAGTTTGCATACTAGTAGTTGGTTATCCATACTACAGTCAGCTCCAGGTTTTGTCTTTGTTGATGTTATAGAGCTTTTCCATTGTTGACTTCTACAGATGTAGTCAATTTGATTTTTGGATAATCCATTGGGTGAAGTCCATGTGTATAGTCGCCGCTTGGGTTGCTGGAAGAAGGTGTTTGAGATAAATAATTTGTTGGTCTTGCAGAATTCTATCAGTCTTTCTCCAGCTTCATTTCTGTTGCCAAATCCATATTTTCCAATTACTTTGCCTTCTTCTTTGTTGCCAACTTTTGCGTTCCAGTCACCCATGACTATCAGGATATCTTGTTTGCATGTTCTGTAAATTTCAGCTTGTACTTATTCATAGAACTCATCAATTTCATCCTCTTCTGCAGCTGTTGTTGGGACATATACTTGAACACTGTTCCCTCTAAGCTGTGCGCGTGTGCGCGCGCGCACACACCTCGTCGAGCAAGCACACATATTTTACAACAGAGCGCACAAAAATTACGGTTCTGATTCTGATAGAAAAAAACACAGATGTCTTAAAATTTAAAAGTTGTGATTGTAATGACTAGAAATTTTCTGATTCATTTAGTAATCATCTATTTTCATTTAATTTGATTAAAATCAATGTGGTGTACATACTGTATTCTGACGTATAGTCAAATTTTAAAGTATATAACTCCAAGTGTCTTTATGTGGCGCACAAAAATTTAACCTTCCTTCAAAAGCTGCACAACTGATATTTTATACGCACACAGCCTACAGAAAATTAGAAGGAACATTGTACTTGAATTATAGTTGTGTTGATAGGCATTCCCCGTAGACAAATATAGATTAAGCATTCACTGACTGCACTGTATTTCATAGTAACATAGTAACATAGTAAATGACGGCAGATAAAGACCAGTATGGTCCATCTAGTCTGCCCAGTAAGAAGGCAAGAGTAGGTGCACCTGCTGCTCTGTTCAGGTCACCCCTCCCCATTTCTTTGTTTAGGGGTGAACCCACTGCTCCATGTAGGACACTCCTATTTGTTGAGAAATTAGATAGTTAAGTTTATTTTGATTTTATCTTGTTGCTGTAAAGGGATCCACTGTCTCTGTCCCATGCCATTTTGAATTCAGTCATTGTATTTGCCCCCACCACCTCCATCAGTAGGGCATTCCAAGCATCCACTACTCTTTCAGCGAAAAAGTATTTCCTGACATTGCCTTTCTATTTACCCCATTGCAGCTTCATGTTATGCCCTCTAGTTTTACAGCTTCCCCGTCTTTGGAAGAGGTTTGTTTGTTCATTATTTCTCTTTAAGTATTTAAAGGTCTGAATCATATCTCCCCTATCCCTCCTCTCCTCCAGAGTGTACATATTTAGGTCTTCAAGTCTCTTCTCATATGGCTTCTGATGCAGGCTCCAAATCATTTTGGTCACCTTCCTCTGAACAGTTTCCAGTCTTTTTACATCCATTGCACGATAAGGTCTCCAAATCTGAACACAGTATTCCAAGTGAGGCCTCACCAGTAACTTATACAGTGGCATTAGTACCTCTTCCTTTCTGCTGGTAATTCCTCTTTGTATGCAGCCCAACATCCTCCTGGCTTTTTCATCACCTTGTTTTATCTATTTATTTATTTATTTATTTACAGTCTTTTTTTATACCGTGTTATTCGACATCAGTGCGGTTTTCATGAAACAGGAACTTATACGGTGCAGGGGACTGTTCCGTATTTACAATAAACAGGTGCTTAAAACTTGGATAAACTGGGATAACGATTTACATATAGGCTTCATATCAGGTCCTATCATAGATTAATGATGGTGTGGTTTTGCCACCTTGAGATCCTCAGAAATAATCACACCAAGGTCCTTCTCCTGGTCCGTGCACACCAAAACTCTTGCCCCCTATCGCGTACATTTCCCTAAGGTTTCTGCTTCCAAAGTGCATGACACTGCACTTCTTCGCATTAAATCTTAATTGCCAAGCATTAGACCATTCTTCCAGCTTTTGTAGATCTTTCCTCATGTTATCCACTCCCTCAGGGGAGTCCACTCTGTTGCAAATTTTTGTGTCATCTGCAGAAAGACAGACTTTTCCATTCAGTCCTTCAGCAATATCACTCACAAATTCATTGAAAAGTGCCAGGCCCAAGACCAAACCCTGGGGCACCCCGCTAATCACCCTCCTTTCATCCAAGTGAGCTCCATTTACCATCACCTTCTGTCGTCTGTCAGTCAACCAATTTCTGATCCAGTTCACCACCTTGGGACCCATCCCCAAACTACTGAGTTTATTGATAAGCCTCCTATGAGGAACAGTATCAAAGGCTTTGCTGAAATCCAGGTAGATGACATCCATCGTATGCCCCTGATCTAGTTCTCTGGTCACCCAGTCAAAGAACTCAATCAGATTTGTTTGGCAAGATCGTCCTTTGGTAAAACCATTTTGCCTCAGATCATGAAACCTGTTGATTTTGAGAAAGTCCACTATTCGCTCTTTGAGGAGTGCCTCCATTACTTTTCCCGCCACCGAGGTGAGGCTCACGAGCCTGTAGTTTGTCACTACTTCCCTGTTACCACTTTTGTGAAGAGGTACCACATCAGCCATTCTCCAGTCCTGAGGAACCTCTCCTGTTTCCAAGGATCTGTTGAAAACATCCTTTAACGGCACTCTGAGCTCTTTCAGTATTCTGGGATGTATCCCATCCTGTCCCATGGTCTTGTCCACTTTCAGTTTTGCAAGTTATTTTAACACATAAGAACATAAGATATGCCATACTGGGTCAGACCAAGGTCCATCAAGCCCAGTATCCTGTTTCCAACAGTGGCCAATCTAGGTCATACGTACCTAGCAGTTTCCCCAAAAGACACAGGTTCCACAATACTTGTACTAGGTCAAGCATTGATATCCTGGGTCCCTTCTTAATAATGGTTTATGGACCTTTCCTCCAGGAACTTGTCCAAACCTTTTTTAAACCCAGCTACACTAACAGCTCTTACTACATCCTCCGGTAACAAATTCCAGAGTTTGATTACACGTTGAGTGAAAAAATATTTTCTCTTATTTATCTTAAATAGTTTACCCTGTAGCTTTATTGCATGTCCCCTAGTCTTTCTATATTCTGCTAGCGTAAACAATTGATCTATGTTTACCCGTTCCACTCCACTACATTAATTTATAGACCTCTATCATATCTCCCCTCAGCCGTCTCTTTTCCAGGTTGAAGAGCCCTAACCTTTGTAGCCTCTCTTCATAGGAGTAGCCTTCCATTCCCTTTACCATTTTGGTGGCTCTTCTCTGTACCTTTTCTAATAATGCTATATCCTTTTTAAGATACGGCGACCAGAATTGCCCACAATATTCAAGGTGCGGTCGTACCATGGAACGATACAGAGGCATTATAATGTCCTTTGTTTTATTTTCCATTCCTTTCCTTATGATACCTAGCATTCCATTTGCTTTCTTGGCTGCCGCTGCACACTGGGCGGAGCGTTTTAACATGTTATCCACGATGACTCCTAAATTTTTTTCCTGGGTGGTGGTTCCCAATGTGGAACCTTGCATCGTGTAACCATAGTGTGGGTTGTTCTTTCCTAGGTGCATAACTTTGCACTTGTCCACATTAAATTTCATCTGCCATTTGGATGCCCTGTCTTCCAATTTATCCAGATCCTCCTGCAGTTTTCCACAATCCTCTTGGGTTTTAACAACTTTAAACAGTTTTGTGTCGTCTGCAAATTTGATAACCTCACTCGTTATTCCCTTTTCCAGGTCAATTATGAATATGTCAAAAAGTAGCGGACCCAGTACAGATCCCTGTGGTACTCCACTATTCACATTGGGAAAACTGGCCAGTTAGCCCTACCCTCTGCTTTCTATCTTTTAACCAGTTCCCGAGCCACAATAGTACACTGCCTCCTATCCCATGACTTTTTAGTTTTGCCAAAAGTCTCTGATGAGGGACCTTGTCAAAGGATTTCTAAAAGTCCAGATACACTATATCAACCGACTCACCTTTGTCTACCTGTTTATTCACACCTTCAAAAAAACATATCAGATTAGTAAGACAAGATCTTGCTTGTCTAAAGCCATGTTGGCTGTCTCCCATTAGGCCATGACTATCTACATGCTGTGTAATTTTGTTCTTTATGATGGTTTCTACCATTTTCCCCGGCACTGATGTCAGGCTCACCGGTCTGTAATTTCCCGGGTCAACCATGGAACCCTTTTTAAAAATTGGCGTTACATTGGCGATCTTCCAATCTTCAGGTATTACAGATGATTGTAATGAAAGTTCACAGATTACTAATAGCAGGTCTGCAATCTCATATTTCAGTTCTTTCAACTCTGGTCTAGGTGATTTACTACTATTCAGTTTATCAAATAGTTGTAATACATCTTCCTGGTGTAGTGATATTTCTCTCAATTCCTCTACTGTATCACCTTTAAATACCACTTCAGTCTTGGGTAACATCCCTACATCTTCCTCAGTAAAGACCGAAGCAAAGAATTCATTCAGTCTCTCCGCTATAGCCTTGTCTCCTTTTACTGCCCCTTTTACCCCTCTGTCATCTAATGGTCCAATTGACTCTCTCACAGGTCTTTTGCTACGAATGTACTTGAAAAAGTCTTTGTTTCGTGTTTTTGCTTCCGTAGCAAGTTCCTTCTCAAATTCTCGCTTTGCCTGCCTTATCAATGCTTTGCATTTAACTTGCCAGTGCTTGTGCTGTTTCCAGTTTTCTTCGTTTGGCTCTTTTTTCCATTTCCTGAAAGATGCTTTTTTGGCAGCAACATCCTCTCTGACCTCACCTTTAAACCATGCTGGCAGTTTCTTGGACTTTCTTCCACTCTTCTTAATGCGTGGAATACAGCTGGTCTGGGCTTCCAGGATAGTATTTTTAAACAACACCCAAGCTTGAAGTAAGTCTTTAACCTTTGCAACCGCTCCTTTTAGTTTTTTCTTAACTATATTCCTCATTTTATCATAGTCTCCCTTTCGAAAGTTAAAAGGTAATACTGTGGATTTCTTTACTATCCCTCCTCCACTAATTAAATCAAACACGATCATGCTATGATCACTATTGCCAAGTGGTCCCAACACCCTTATTTCTTGCACCAGATCTGGTGTTCCACTAAGGACTAGATCCAGTATGGCTTCCCCTCTGGTTGGTTCATGAACCAGCTGCTACAAGAAGCAATGATTTATTTCATCTAGAAACTTTATCTCCCTAGCATGTCCTGCCATGACACTGAGCCAGTCGATACCGGGGTAATTGAAATCACCCATTATCACCACTCTGCTGTAACTTTTGTTAGCTTCCTTGATCTCTTTAAGCATTTCATCATCCATTTGTTCATTCTGGCCAGGCGGTCAATAGTACACCCCCACTGTCATCGCCTTCCCCTTCATAAATGGAATTTCAATCCATAAAGATTCTACAGCAAATTTTGTTTCCTGCAAAACTTTAATCCTTTCTGACTCAATGCCCTCTCTAAAATAGAGTGCAACCCCTCCTCCAATTTGATCAGTTCTATCATTACGATATATTTTGTATCCAGGTATCACAGTGTCCCACTGGTTGTCCTCCTTCCACCATGTCTCTGAGATTGCAATCATATCTAACCTCTCATTTAGTGCTATATATTCTGACTCTCCCATCTTATTGTTTAGACTTCTAGCATTTGAATACAAGCATTTCAGAGACTGTATTTTATTAATATTAATCTGGTTATTGGTAGGCATGGGTAATTTGGAATCTTTATGCTCTGTCTGCGCCTTACTTAAGGGCATTTGGGCTACTTTTTTTTGGAACCTCACTGCTTTCGGTTGTATCCTTCAAGGATACCTTCTTCAGAACCATGCGCTCTTGGGCAACTGTCGGCTTTCCCCTATTTTCTAGTTTAAAAGCTTCTCTATCTCCTTTTTAAAGGTTAATGCCAGCAGTCTGGTTCCATCCCGGTTAAGGTGAAGCCCATCCCTTCGGAAGAGCCCCTCCTTTCCCCAGAATGTTCCCCAGTTCCTAACAAATCCAAAACCCTCATCCTTGCACCATTGTCTCATCCACGCATTGAGACTCCGGAGCTCTGCCTGCCTTTTGGGTCCTGCACGTGGAACAGGAAGTATTTCAGAGAATGCTACCCTGGATGTTCTGGATTTCAACTTCCTACCTAAAAGCTTAAATTTAGCCTCCATAACTTCCCTACCACATTTTCCTATGTCATTGGTACCGATATGTACCAAGACAGCAGGCTCCTCCCCAGCACTATCTAAGATCCTATCTAGGCGGTGCGTGAGGTCCTCGACCTTCTCACCAGGCAGGCATGTTACCAGGCGATCCTCACATCCACCAGCCACCCAGCTGTCTACATGCCTAATGATCGAATCACCAACTATAACAGCTGTCCTAACCCTCCCCTCATGGGCACATGGCCCTGGAGAAACGTCCTCGGTGCGAGAGGATTTTACATCACCTGGAGGACAGGTCCTAGTTAAAGGATCACGTCCTGCCACACCAGGGTGATGCTCTCCTGTCACGTGACCTCTCTCCTCCATGGCAACAGGGATGCTGCCAGACTGGAGGTGGGAATTCAGGACTATATCCCTGTAGGTCTCGTCCATGTACTTCTCTGTCTTTCTTATGTCTTCCAGGTCTGCTACTCTAGCTTCTAGAGAACAGACTTGTTCCCTGAGAGCAAAGAGCTCCTTGCACTTAGTGCATACGTAAGACCTCTCACCAACTGGGAGAAAATCATACATGTGACACTCAGTGCAAAAGACTGGAAAGCCCCCATCTCGCTGCTGGACTGTTGTCTGCATCTTAGTTTAAAACTTGTGTTTAGGTCTTAAAATTCTGTATTCACTAAGAGTAGGTGTAGGTGCGTATACTAATAAAAGTGTATCTAATACCTCTAATATACCTTGTTCACCTGAAGCTTAGTTAATCTCAGGTCCTCAATGTATGACTGATTTGGATAAAGAGCTGCACCTGAGAGCAGCCCCTTTCCTCTAAGATGTGTAAGTACCTATAAAGCAACAATTACCCCACGGGTGGGTGGGTGTTGGGGAGGGTGGGGGGGAAAGACCTATTAAAAGAAGAGGGCTGTAACAAGGTACCCTGTCCTGTACCCTCAGCAGGGGGGGAGGGGGGTAGTCTCTCAAGTAGGCTAGAGCAGGAAAAAAAGTTTAAAACACAGCAGGTTCTGGGGACAGAGCAGGGAGAGATATTTAATTTAAAGCAACAGTTAACCTGGCTACCACACAAAAGCCAATTAGTTGAGAGAGGCAAGGTAAGTTATACAACTGAGAAGCTCAAGTGCAAAACTAAAGGGAACAGGGAGGTGAAGTAGCACACCAATAATACAATAAATAAATAAATAATCAAATAGACAGCTAGAACGCACAGCAAGTTGTCACAGGAGTTAAATATGCACCTCTCTAGCAGAGCACTGTGAGGGCACTGCTCTTCCCAGAACAGAGAAAGGCATCTTCTGTGAATGGTGTGGCATCTACTTCATTTCCATTTCCATTTTTATATTTGGGAGTCATAGGTGGTCCTTCTCCAGGATTTTCTTTAATAAACACAGAGCAGAAGTATTTGTTTAGCAATTTCGCTTTTTCAATGTCACTTTCCATGAGTCCGTTCCCAGCACTTCTGAGTCCTGCAATTCCACCTCTGATTTTCCTCCTTTCCCGAATATGCCTGAAGAAAGTTTTGTCGCCACACTTCACAACTTTAGCCATCTTTTCCTCTGCTTTTGATTTTGCTTTCCTTATTTCTCTTTTTGTCTCTTTTAGTTTGATCCTGTGTTCCTTTCTGTGTTCCTCTGTTTGCAAGCTTTTGAATTTTGTGAAAGCTGTGTTTTTTGCCTTGATTTGAGCAGCCACTTCTTTGGAAAACCAAATAGGTTTCCTTTATTTATTTTATTTATTTATTTACTTTCCTTACATATTTATCTGTTGCCCCTTTTATTGCCACCTTTAATTTAGCCCATTGCAATTCCACTTCCCTTATCCCATCCCACCCCGCCAACTCCTCCTTCAGGTACTTCTGGGAAATGGAAGGGAGGGAGAAAGAGAGTAAGAGCAAATGGCTAGCTCAAGTTGGAGATGGGGAAGGAGCCCCTGCTAATTTTAACCCACACAGCCCCTCCTCTCTCTTTTTCTCCATCCTCCCTCTGAAAATAAAATCGTTTTGAATATCAACCTTCCTGTGTCCCAATGCCTCAGGCACCCGTGTGTATCATACAGTCAGTTTCCCCATGCTCCTGCACAAGCCTCTTCTTTTCCGGACTCTCCTCTCCTCATCGGGGCTCGATTCAGCATCGGGGGTGGAAGCGGGAGTTACAGGCCCCTCCCTCTCCCCCCGCCAAGGCACAGATCAAGCCGGCTCCAATAAAAAGACAGCATGATCCAGGCGTGCCTGCGCCTGAGGGTCTCGCCAGAGAGCCCTTTGGCGTGGCCCTTAGGTGGTACTTCAGGCCGGAGGGCCGGGGGTTCAAGTCCCACCTGGGGACAGCAATCTCAGGCCGGAGGGACTGGGATTTCTAGTCCTATACTCCTTGTGGTCTTGGGCAAGCCACTTAACCCTCCATTGCCCATGTTCCCTGTAAGTATTATCGTATGTGTCTCATATCCCCTCGTGTTAAATGTATCCCCCAATTGACCGCTTTGACCCGGTGAAAAGCGGGATATAAATACAGCTAAATAAATAAATTCTCTATCCAGTTGTGGATAGTGGAGTCTGTCTGTGTGGCTGATAGGTGTCTGTACCCTTGTTGACTGATTCACTGGGATTGAACATGCTGGTGTTGTACCTGCACTGTAGGCTAAGGTTTAGCCACAGGAACATGCAATGCATGATCCACAGTCAGGACCCAAACCTGTAATTTCCCACTCATTTGCACACCAACTGTGTGTTGAGCCACAGTACTCCCATATGGTTATTGCAGTCCCTGAGGCTGACATGCTCCCCTTCAGACAGAACTTGGCACAAGTTGCAATACACACAGTGCACAGGACCAGTACATGGCTTTGGTCTGCTGCAGGCAGGTGCCACTGCCTCCACTGCCAACACTCCACACCATGATGACATACCCGTGTGCTGTCAGTGTTGGTGGTGCGCAGTCCCAGCCCATCCAATATGCGGGTTGATGGGTGCCTAGGGTGCAAGGTCTGGATGGAAGTGACAGAGGCATACATAGATGGCCACACAGCCCCCCCCCCCAACCATCTGCTTCTGCAGGGACCCTATCACCACCTGCCACCAATACATCTTGGGGGGAGGATGACAACTTCTACTATGGTAGTCCCCCATGTGCCTACATGTTGCAGCTACCTGGACGGCCACAGCTGCTGGCACTATCAGCCTCTTCCACCACAGATGGATTCAGTGGCAGTGGGGGGGGGGCATCTAGGATCTCTGCATGTGATGCCAGCACCCTTCGACTGCCCCATGTGGCACATCTCCTTTCTACATCAGCAGCATGTCTGTGTGCTGCCACTGTCACTGTGGGATCCTATGAGGACAGGTTAAAAAAGTTGGGGCTGAGGGGAGATATGATAAAGGTCTATAAATTAATGACTGGAGTGGAACGGATAAATGCAGATCTATTGTTTATGCCAACAAAATGTAGAAAGATTGGGGACATGCAATGAGGCTACAGTGTAACCCATTTATGATTTTTGACTATTAAGAGAAAATATTTTTTCAGTCAACCCGTTATCAAACTCTGGCATTCATTACTGGAGTATGTAGTAAAAGCTGTTAGTGTAGCTGGGTTTAAAAAATGTTTGAACAGGTTCCTGGGGAAAGGTCTGTGTGTCTTTTGGGGAAACTGCTAGGTACTTGTGACCTAGATTGGCCACTGTTGGACACAGGATACTGGGCATAATGGACCTTGGTCTGACACAGTCTGACATATTTTCTAATCTTATGTTCTTATGTACCACCTGGGCAGCTGCCTGGTCTGCCCAGTGCACCAGCAACCCCCACTGCATGACCCATGTGCCACTTCCTTTGCCCCATTTGCACCATCATGCCCTTTCATACTTGGGCACTATGCTGTTGCTGCTAATGGAGAACTACTATCACTCTCTTGGGCTCCCCTGTCTGTGCATCACATTGCAGATGTTAAAATAGACTCTCTCTCCTCAAAATACACCCTTTCCGCGAGGTTTTACTTTGCATTAGGGTTCCCAGTGTTAAAGGACTTTAACACACATTAGTGCAGCAGGTTTTAAGGGAACATCCATTGTTAACACCCTCTCTCCGCCACATTAACTCCCATTTTCCACCTACTGCGCCCTTAATGCTGCAGGAGCCTTTAATTAATTTATTTATTTATTTATTTCAATTTTTATATACCGCGCTATTTACAATCAGCGCGGTTTACAGAGAACCAAAGACCAGAACAACAGGCTGCTCGGTATTACATAAAACCGGAAAATAAACTTGGATAAGATAAACATGGATAATATGGGGTAAAACTATATACATAGAATATTGATCTGTTAATGCCTATTAATGCATGTTTTTCATAATGTAAAGGATGCAAGGGTGCCAATAATGGGTGTTAACGGCACACTGGCAGAAGAAGGGATTGTAGTCCTTAATAGTTCTTGTGAATGGGGAAATTAGATAGGCCAAATGGTCTTTATCTGCCATCATTTTCTATGTTTCTATATATGAAGAGTATGGAAAATGCCATGAAATAAACATATTGCAGATTTAAAGCAAATTGGGTAACTGTACTCCATTTTGTAATTAGAACAGTGATATATAAATAAAATGGAATGGAATGGAGAGCACATATTCTATTCTTTTACTCAGTTGTACAATCAAACTGTGGAACTTGTTGCTGGAGGATGTGTCAAGGCATCTTGTGTAAGTGGACTTAAAAAAAGTTTTAAATGAGTTCCTGATAGAAAAAGTTATAAACTATGGTTATTTTATTTATTTATTTATTTAGTTATTTATTAAACACTTATATACCGCGCTTTCTTGTGGTTCAAGAGGTTAGCCTGATAGACTTGGGAAAAGGCACCACTTATTGTTGAGAGTGATCAACGAGGGATGAATCTGCTGGGAACTTCCTAGTGCTGAGGGCTGGCCATTATCAGAGACAGGATGCTAAACTTGATGGACTTTTGAGCTGACCTATTACAGCACATCTATACTCTTAACATGCTTTCATAGAAAAGGTTGTGGGGGCATGTAATGGCTATTTAAGGGAAATGATACCTTATAGACAAACCAGTTTGTTGAAGCATGAACCTTCAAGGACAAGGGTCATCTTTGTCAGATGTTGAAGTACTGGAGACAAGCAGTAACATTCAAGAAGGCATGAATGGCTCTTTAAGTGTGAAGAGACATCAGGATCAATTGGATTGCTCCCTGATGGTATTGTGATAGGAATTACATTAGGTAGACTAGATGGGTCTACATTTCTTTTCTTAACTGTGGCAGTATGCTTGAAATATTTGTCCCTGAAGCAGCGGCACTCATTAGGAAACAAAGTACCATGTTAGACAGACAAAAAAGTTCAGCTTTTTAAATTCTATAAGCAATAGAAAAAGTTTTCTTAAGAGATCTTGCAAAGTCATAAAATCCTAAAAAAAAATAAGAAGAAAAATAAAACAATGACTTAGGAAGAAAACAGAAAAGGAGGTGAAAACAATTCGCAAAGTAAGGAAAGTACACTTCACTCCTAAGTGATTTGTTCAAATTTTTGATATTTCATACAGTTGAAGAAATCTATTCATCTTGGTCCATTTCCTGAATAAAATTAATTTTTTGTTGCATAATGCATGATAGTATTAATGGGAAAGGGAGAAGGAGAATGTGGAGGAGAGCGGCTTGGCTTAATTTTTTGCCCTGGACTCCAACATGTCTAACACTGGCCCTGGGCACAAAGTGTTAGTTGAGTGGAGGAGATGATTTTCAGCTAAATTATTTTACCTGCATAATTGGGCCCAGCTCCCCAATCTCACGTGAGTGGGAGTGGACCAGTAACATTGCTGAGCCCACCATCCCATTCGCTGTGGGCGGAGGAGGAGGGAGGAGGAGGAAGGAGTTGGTGATGAAGGGGCTGGGAGAAAACAGAGGTAAAGTGCACAGGCTCACCATTTTGGTAGGCTGCTCCTCTTTCAGTGGGCTATAGGGAAAGCTGGGTTTCTGGAGGTGTGACTGCACCGAACCCTCCCAGTTTGGTGAGGGTTGCTCAGGGTTGTAGCTATTGGAAATGGGGCTAGGATGACAGGGGGGAGGACAACAGAGGATGACAGGGGGGAGGAAAACAGAGAATTTAAGATTTGTTGAAACTGTATCAGAAAGAAGGATTAGAAACCTCTCCCTACATTTAATTCATCCCCGAAGGGGGTATGGAGAGAGATAGTGGAGTAGTGGACTGTTACCTCCTGTAACATGGGTGTCACTGCCATGAATGGTGCAAGTTCTTAAGTAAGCTCTTGCATACTCAGGGGTATGTTTACTAAACCATGGTAAAGTTGCCAGTGGTAAAGGCAGAGTTAAGGTAGCTGAAGCCATATAAGGCAGTGGGCAGGTAGGGGGCATTCCGGTGTAAAGGGAGCAATGGGCCATTTAATGCATGTTAACAGGGTGCCTTGGTTGTTTAATGCATGTTAACGGGACATTGCATGTTAAGGTTACAAGCAGGGCACATTAAGGCTGACAAGGCTCCCTTTAGGTCTTTAAGGTGCCCCAAGGGCTGTAAGGTGCCTTAACCTATGACGCCTTAAGTTAGGGCACCTTAAAGTCCTTAGGGCATCTTGAATTAAGGTGCCTTAGGTTAAGGCGCTTTAAGGGATTTAAGGTGCCTTACGTTAAGGCACCTTAGGTTAAGGCACCTTAAAGCCCTTAGGGCACCTTAACATAAGGCACCTTAGGTTAAGGTGCCCTAAGGACATTAAGGTGCCTTAACCTAAGGTGCCTTAACCTAAGGCACTTTAAAGCCCTTAGGGCGCCTTAACCTAAGGCGCCTTAATTCAAGGTGCCCTAAGGGCAGTAAGGTGCCCTAACATAAGGTGCCCTAAGGGCTGTAAGGTGCTTTAAATTGACAAGCATGAACTGTAAGGCATAAAAACAGCTGTAACGTTAACACTGGATAGAGCACCAAAGAAAGGCAATGAACAAGTGATGGAAAGAAGGAGAGGTGGGAGCTGATGGACCTTCCATATCTACGGGCATCCTATGTGGCAGCCGGTAAAGTGGACAAACATGTTGGAGGGAGCTGTACTGATGCAAAGTGTTGCCAGTGTAAAGTACTGCAATGACAGTGGGTGGCAGAGGATGGAAATATGTGTCCCTCAGTGGAGGCAGAGGTGGCAGGATATTTGCAATGATAAGAGGACAGAGGAGTAGTGGTGCCATGCAGATCAGGCACAGAAGAGGCAAGCACGAAGATCTGCAATGCAGAACAGAGTACCAGTACAAGACATGGGGTAGCAGCCTGCACAAGAAGACAGCTGACAGAGGCAGATAGATGGGCTGAAGGATGGTTGGCAACTAAGGTGAGGGTGTTACGGGCATGAAAATGATTTTAGTAGGACAGGCATAGAAAAGGACTTGAAGAGGGGACTGTTACTTCTGGAGAGAGATCTGCAATTGTGAGTATATACTTCTGGGAATTTTCTGAAAGGAATTCTTTCTATTAAAGCTATTTAATCTGTGAACCCACTATTTTTTGTTAAATCAGTCAGGGCCTAGTAGCAGCAGTTTAAGTTTAAATTTAAAACACAGAAGAGAACTTTCTGGTTACATTTCATACCCAGCAGAGAGCTTGTAGTTTTAATTTAATAGTCACTCAGGGCCTAGCATCAGCAAAGTACTTTTAGTTTAAATTTAAAACACAGAAGAGAGCTTTCTGGTTAAATTTAGAACCCAGCAGAGAGCTTGTAGTTTAAATTTCATAATACGTTAGAGCCTAGCAGCAGCAAAGAACTATAATTTAAATCTAATAAGAATATAGATTAGCACAAAAGGCAAAACAGGGTCAGTACTCTTTGAGCAGCAAATAAAGTCTTCTAGAGACCTTTACAAAGAGGCCTTCTACCTAGGGGGCAACAGACCTGTGAAAGGTTTTCAATTGGTGTTACCACCAGGTGGCAGTTCAAAAGGACATTTTGAAAGACTCCCTTCTATCCAAGCAAGGACTGTTAATCATCCAGGAAGTTGGTCACAGCACAGGCATAAATAGCTCAACCAGAGCTCTGTGATCCTCAGTCTTGAAGGACTAGAAAAGGGGACTGCTACTTCTGGAGAGAGATCTGCAATTGTGAGTATATACTTCTGGGAATTTTCTGAAAGCAATTCTTTCTATTAAAGCTATTTAATCTATGAACCCACTATTTTTTGTTAAATCAGTCAGGGCCTAGTAGCAGCAGTTTAAGTTTAATTTTAAAACAAAGAAGAGAACTTTCTGGTTACATTTCATACCCAGCAGAGAGCTTGTAGTTTTAATTTAATAGTCACTCAGGGCCTAGTATCAGCAAAGTACTTTTAGTTTAAATTTGAAAGACAGAAGAGAGCTTTCTGGTTAAATTTGGAACCCAGCAGAGAGCTGTAGTTTTAATTTAATAGTCAATCAGGGCCTAGTATCAGCAAAGTACTTTTAGTTTAAATTTAAAACACAGAAGAGAGCTTTCTGGTTAAATTTGGAACCCAGCAGAGAGCTGTAGATTAAATTTAATAGTCACTCAGGGCCTAGCATCAGCAAAGTACTTTTAGTTTAAATTTAAAACACAGAAGAGAGCTTTCTGGTTAAATTTAGAACCCAGCACAGAGCTTGTAGTTTAAATTTCATAATAAGATAGAGCCTAGCAGCAGCAAAGAGCTATAATTTAAATCAAATAAGAATATAGCTTACCTCAGCAGCACAGGACAGGGAACTGTGTGGTAACCCTCTTTTAATAAATGTTATTTCCCTCCCTCCCTCCCCAACACCCACCCACCCCTGGGATAATCAAAGCTTTATAGGTACTTACACATCTTAAAAGAAAGGAGGTGCTCTCAGGTGAAGCTTGTTACCCAAATCAGTCATACACTAAGGACCTGACATTAATTAAGCTTCAGGTGAACAAGGTATATTAAACGTATTAGGTACAGTTTTATTGGTATAAATATCCATAGCAACCCTTAGTAAGTAAAGAACTTAAAGATCTAAACAAAAACTTAAAACTAAGATGCAGACAGCAGTCCAGCAGCGAGATGGGGGCTTTCCAGTCTTTTGCATTGAGTGTCACATGTATGATTTTCTCCCAGTTGGTGAGAGGTCTTACGTGTGCACTAGGTGCAAGGAGCTCTTTGCTCTCAGAGAACAAGTCCGTTCTCTAGAGGCTAGAGTAGCAGACTTGGAAAACATAAGAAAGACAGAGAGGTACGTAGACGAGACCTACAGGGATATAGTCCTGAAGTCCCACCTCCAGTCTGGCAGCATCCCTGTTGGCATGGAGGAGAGAGGTCACGTGACAGGAGAGCATCACCCTGGTGTGGCAGGAAGTGATCCTGTAACTAAGACCTCTCCTCCAGGTGATGTAAAACCCTCTCGCACCGAGGAAGTTTCTCCAGGGCAATGTGCCCATGAGGGAAGGGTTAGGACAGCTGTTATAGTTGGTGATTCGATCATTAGGCATGTAGATAGCTGGGTGACTGGTGGACGTGAGGATCGCCTGGTAACATGCCTGCCTGGTGTGAAGGTAGCGGACCTCATGCGCCACCTAGATAAGGTCTTAGATAGTGCTGGGGAGGAGTCTGCTGTCTTGTTACATGTCGGTACCAATGACATAGGAAAATGTGGTAGGGAGGTTCTGGAGGCTAAATTTAGGCTTTTAGGTAGGAAGTTGAAATCCAGAACTTCCAGGGTAGCATTCTCCGAAATGCTTCCCGTTCCACGTGCGGGACCCAAAAGGCAGGCAGAGCTCCAGAGTCTCAATGTGAGGATGAGACAATGGTGCAGAGATGAGGGGTTTGGATTGGTTAGGAACTGGGGAACGTTCTGGGGAAAGGAGGGGCTCTTCCGAAGGGGTGGGCTTCACCTTAAACGGGATGGAACCAGGCTGCAGGCATTAACCTTTAAAAAGGAGATAGAGCAGATTTTAAACTAGATAATAGGGGAAAGCTGACAGTCGCCCAAGAGCGGATGGTTCGGAAGAATGTATCCTTGAAGGATACTACCAAAAGCAGAGAGGTTCCAAAAAAGAGTAAAGTAGCCCAAATGCCCTCGAGTATGGAGCAGACAGAGCTTAAAGATCTCAAATTACCCATGTTTACCAATAGCCAAATTAATATGAATAAAATACAGGCTCTAAAATGCTTGTATGCAAATGCTAGAAGTCTAAAAAATAAGATGGGAGAGTTAGAATATATAGCACTAAATGAGAGGTTAGATATGATTGGAATATCAGAGACATGGTGGAAGGAGGACAACCAGAGGGACACTGTGATACCTGGGTACAAACTATATCGTAATGATAGAGCTGATCAAATTGGTGGAGGGGTTGCGCTCTATGTTAGAGAGGTCATTGAGTCAGAAAGGATTAAAGTTTTGCAGGAAACAAAATTTGCTGTAGAATCTCTATGGATTGAAATTCCATGTAAAAAGGGGAAGACGATGGCAGTGGGGGTGTAGTATCGACCGCCTGGCCAGAATGAACAAATGGATGATGAAATGCTCAAAGAAATCAAGGACGCTAACAAAAGTTACAGCAGAGTAGTAATAATGGGTGATTTCAATTACCCTGGTATAGACTGGGTCAGTGTCACGGCAGGACATGCTAGGGAGATAAAGTTCCTAGACGACATAAATGACTGCTTCTTGAAGCAGTTGGTTCATGAACCAACCAGAGGGGAAGCCATATTAGACCTAGTCCTTAGTGGAACACCAGATCTAGTGCAAGAGATAAGGGTGTTGGGGCCACTTGGCAATAGTGATCATAGCATGATCGTCTTTGATGTAATTAGTGGAGGAGGGATAGTAAGGAAATCCACAGTACTACCTTTTAACTTTCGAAAGGGAGACTATGATAATATGAGGAAAATAGTTAAGAAAAAACTAAAAGGAGCAGTTGCAAAGATTAAAGACTTACATCAAGCTTGGATGTTGTTGAAAAATACTATCTTGGAAGCCCAGATCAGCTGTATTCCACGCTTTAAGAAAAGTGGAAGGAAGTCCAAAAAACTGCCAGCATGGTTTAAAGGTGAGGTCAGAGAGGCTGTTGTTGCCAAAAAAGCATCTTTCAGGAAATGGAAAAAAGAGCCAAACGACGAAACCTGGAAACAGCCCAAGCACTGGCAGGTCAAATGCAAGACATTGATAAAGCAGGCAAAAGGAGAATTTGAGAAGAAGCTTGCTGCGGAAGCAAAAACGTGAAATAAAGATTTTTTCAAGTACATTCGTAGCGAAAAACCTGTGAGAGACTCAGTTGGTCCATTAGATGATAGAGGAGTTAAAGGGGCACTAAGAGGCGACATGGCGATAGCAGAGAGACTGAATTAATTCTTTGCTTCGGTCTTTACTGCATCTGAACTACTCATTACGATCATACCCCACATAACTTGATTTGTATTTAATAATATAATGTAAATGTACATAATGTATATAGTGTTGCACTGTTCTGTGCTAATCTGTTCAACATTTTTGTTTACTGTACATTGGTTATAGTTATATCACGTTATATGTAAAACAAACTATGATTTGTTGACTGTTGTTATTTGTGAACCGCAGCTGATCTCTGGAAGCTGCGGTATATAATTATTTGTGAACCGCAGCTGATCTCTGGAAGCTGCGGTATATAAGAGCTTGTTAAATAAAATAAAATAATAAAATAAAAAGATGTAGGGATGTTACCCATGACTGAAGTGGTATTTAAAGGTGTGGAAGAATTGAAGGAAATATTGATACATCGGGAAGATGTATTACAACTATTAGATAAACTGAAGAGTAGCAAATCACCTGGGCCGGATGGTATACATCCAAGGGTGTTGAAAGAACTGAAATATGAGATTGCAGACCTGCTATTAGTAATCTGTGAACTATCATTAAAATCATCTGTAATACCTGAAGAATGGAGGATCGCCAATGTAACACCAATTTTTAAAAAGGGTTCCAGGGGTGATCCGGAAAACTACAGACCGGTGAGCCTCACGTCAGTACCGGGAAAAATGGTAGAAACCATCATAAAGAAACAAAATTACTCAGCATGTAGATAGTCATGGTCTAATGGGAGACAGCCAACATGGCTTTAGACAAGGAAGATCTTGTCTTACTAATCTGTTATGTTTTTTTGAAAATGTGAATAAACAGGTGGACAAAGGTGAATCAGTTGATATAGTGTATCTGGACTTTCAGAAAGCCTTTGACAAGGTCCCTCATCAGAGACTTTTGGCAAAGCTAAAGAGTCATGGGATAGGAGGCAGTGTACTACTGTGGAACAGGAACTGGTTAAAAGATAGAAAGCAGAGGGTTGGGCTAAATGGCCAATTTTCCCAATGGAGAAAGGTGAATAGTGGTGTACCCCAGGGATCTGTACTGGGTCCGCTGCTTTTTTTTTTTTTTATTGCGTTTTCAGTCAAATATACAAAACAAACAAAAAAAAACTGTGAAAGGACAATCCGAATATACAGGAGTAAAGAAAACAATAAGCAAAAACAGAAAGTATGTCCAGGATAAAGTCCACATTATGGGATCAGCAAAGTCCATTATAAAAGTAAAATACAAAATAGCAATTAAGAGAACAAAATCTCAACAATTGGAGGCAACATTCATTAATTATCAGTCCTAACAACGACCTGCTTATCTTTTAGAAAATTTTCAAGATGTGACACTTCTGTGAAAGTATACAAATCATCCTCAAGAGCAATAAGGCATTTACATGGGAAACGGAGAAAAAAAGTAGCACCCAATGCCAAAACACGGGGCTTAAGCTGTAAAAATTGCCTCCGCCGCAATTGGGTATTCCGCGAGACATCAGGAAAAATGCTAACCATTTGCCCACAAAATTTAACAGATTTGAGTTTAAAGAAAGTCCTGAGGATACGTTGCTTAACTTCCACAGAGGGAAAAGTAACTAACAAGGTGGCACGAGTAGAGATGTTATCCTGAGAGTCTTCAAGGAACGCCGTCAAATTATCAATTGTAGAGGCAACTTGATCAAAACCCCCTTCGGCCTTGTCATCGGGCAGGCTCTGTTGGGGCAGCCCTCCCTGCGGGGCCTTCTGGCGGGGATTTAATCGTGCCGGCTGGAGTGAGTCCCTGGATCAGTCGTCCTCAGGAGGTGTTGGAGCCAAGCCACCAGTCCAGAAGCTGCCATGCCATTTGTTGAGAGGTTTCCTTCTCCCTCCCCTTGTCATCGGGCAGGCACTGTTGGGGCAGCCCTCCCTGCGGGGCCTTTGGGACTATTTCCTTGGACCTTTACTCCGAGCGCGGAGCGTGCGCGCGGGGCGTGCGTCGAAGGGGTGTGGTCAAAGGGGTCTGACGGGCCCCTTAGACGCCCCTACGACGCTACTGAGACAGCACCCTTTTATATGTTATATTTTCTTCTTATACTGTCTTTTGCGTAGCTAGTTGGGGAGTACTAGTGATTTACTTTGTTTTTATTTATTTTTTTTTAATTCTTTATTTTCGTTTTATAACAACAAAGGAAAGGAAGACATACAGCTAAAAGACAGATACATATAAGGTGATACATACACCAAAGTAAACCCCTGCCACCCCCCTCCCCCCTGCTTCTTCTCTAGAAAACTAATCATTCCCGAAGCGGGCGTGTACTGACATTATTGTGTTACAAAACCTAACGGTGATCTGAAACATGATGAGTGCACATTAAACAGACAGGTCGGAACAATGAGCAGAGTGTACATAATCATTGAGCATCTGCCATTTAGACAAGCGAGAGTGAGTTTGGGTATGGGGAATAGCTCTCCGAGATATCTGCTCATATTTACTATATAAGCAGACGAGGTTCCACCATTCATTGACAGTAAGTCGAGAGCTATCCTTCCAATTCCTCGTGATTAAACATATGGCTATACCCAGCATGAAATCAAGGAGAAAGCGACCCTTCTTAGGAAGAGAGGGGACCTCCGCCACTGAGCGGAGTCCCACAATCTTCCAAGAGAGAGGCTCGTGAAGATGTAAGATACATTGAATACGACCCCAGACCCGCCCCCAGTAAACCTGTAGTTGCGGACATTCATAAATAACATGAGCGAGGGTTCCCACAGCAGTATGGCAAGACCAACACTGGTCCCTAGCAGTTGTGTTCCATTTGGCTATTTTTTCTGGAGTATAAAAGCATCTATGTGCAAAAAAGAAGAGAGTTTGGGTAACTGAGGCAGACCGGGAAACCCGCACTACTTTGCTCCAGAAAACGCTCCATTGCACAGGGGTTAAAGTGGTTTGCAGTTCGCGCTCCCAGGCTTGTCAATGAAGTATTAGCAGAGGCCTGCGCAACCTGAGCAATGGTAGCAAAAAAGGCAGGGTCATCCACATTAGGAGCATAAAGGCATATACATGTAACTTCAAGGCTACCTATCTTGAGGTGAACTCTGGACCATCTACCTGCTGTATCTGAGCTAGTGCAATAATAGTAGCATGCAGAGATTTCCTAACCAGTATGGCAACCCCACATTTCTTAGAAACGGCTGGGGAATAGGCGGCCACCATGTAAGGTTTAATATTGAGTTTAAGAGTTTCCTTCGAATTTAAATGCGTTTCTTGAAGGAAAATCAGGTCCGCAGCTTCATGACTTAGATAGCTTAGGATTTTCTTCCGTTTTATCGGATTATTGATTCCTTTTACGTTCAATGAGAAGATCTTACATGGTGCCATCAATCGGTAATAGACATTTTAGGTAAGAGCGCTTGAAAACATACAACATAATCAGAATCTGTGTAACAATGACATAATCACCGAGTATGCTGGCTAATACACCCCATATTGAAAAGTATGTACCAAAGTAACTTAGAGAAGAAGCAAAACCCCCAATGAATATGGCGACCATATGTCTGCGGGAGGAGGCCCTAGAGAGGAAGATAGAGACATGAAAAAAAAAAAGAAAAGAAACACCAGAGTCCATAATTAACACTGTCTCTGATACTCATCGAGGCTACTGTGGGTAGATGGAGTCGGGTCACAGATAGCATCAAAATAAGGCAACAGACCGCCCTCGCCAGATTCTTTGCTGAGCCGCGGCAAATCCAATATGGCAGGTACAGCGGTTATGAGAATACTTGCAGGAATATTCTGGAAGTCAGCGCATCAAGTCGGCTTCTTTAGAATCCAAAAACTCCGCTAGTAGATCAGGGTCCTCAAATGTTCTTGTCTGATTGTGAAGCGTGACTCGGAGCTTGGCCGGATACATCAGGCCATAGCGTGCTTGTAGTTGTTGTAGCCTCGGCCGGAATTCCAGAAAGCGCTTTCGGCGGTCGACCGTGGGTTTAGCCAAGTCAGGGTAGAAGGAGATCTTGTGGCTCTCAAACTCCATATGGCCCTTTGCCCGAGAGGCACTGAGAATTTGCTCCACATGTTGGTATCTCAAAAGTCGAAAGATGATAGGCCGCGGGGTCTTCCTGTTGAGCGTTATGTTTGTGGGTACACGATGAGCGCGATCAATCTCCAATTCGTTGGTAAAAGTGATTTGGAGCAGGGAAGGGAGAATTTTACATAAAAACTCTTTCATGTCTCCCGATTCCGCTCCCTCCGGTATGCCCACGAGTCGTAGGTTGTTGCGGCGCGCTCTATTATTGCCATCTTCCACTTCTTTCTGCAAGGCCCGCACCTGACGTTCAACTTTGTCGAGTTTGGACAACCGGGCCGCATGGGAGTCTAATATGCTCTCCATTTTGTCCTGACGCGAAGAGAGCCCCTCTAGCCTGCCTTGCAGTACACCAAGATCTTCCCGCAGCGCTCGGAGCGCTTCACCGTTTGACTGCACGAGGTCCTTAACCCCTCTAATCTCTGCGAGGATTTCCTGCTGCATTCCGGGGCCCTCGCGCAAAGCCAGCCCCTTCTGCGGGGACGGGGGTTCAGTTTTGGAGCGTTTGCCGTGAGAAGCCGCTGGAGATCCAAATTCCAGGCGCGTGGGTTTGGTCCCCGCCATCTCACCAATGTGCCCCGGCAAGATCAGAGCAAAAGTTCAAGTATGTCCGGTGTTAATTCAGGATTCTGAGTAGGCCTCTCGGGAGCCTCAGCGTTATGCGACCATCCCGCTGGACATCGGGCTCCGCCCACTTTGTTTTTTATTTTTGTTTGGTTACGTGTATATGTCCTAGTTATGGGGAAGCGTAAGGCCAAGTCTGGGGCCAAGGCCTCTGGGACTGTTGCCGGTGATTCTAAACCGGTCGGTCCTATAGACAAGCATTTCGCTCCCCTCCCCCTAGCTCAATTGTCCCCTGAGGGTGTTTCTCTTAGCCCCGATTGTAGACCTCCACCAGTTTCTCCTGCTCCAGGTAATTTCTCAGTCCTTTCTAAAGTTGTCTCAAGTGCACCGTCGAAGTTACTGCCTATTACTTTACCTTCCCCTGTCCCGTTGTTAGAAGCAGGTGGCTCCTTGGAACTTACTGCTTCTTCGTCGGGGTCAGAAATTACATTGAGGGATATTTGGACTGCTTTACAGTCTATAGATAGTAAAATGACGGTTTCGTTGAATTCCCTGTGCACTTACTCGCACGCTGCCATGGAAGCTTTCGGGCAGCTTGACGAGAAAATTGTGCAGGTAGATTTAGTTGCTACTAAGTGTGATCTACCCGCACCCTAATGGCCACCCTAGGCGGTCGCCTAATAGGGCGCGTCACCTCTTTATTTTGTAATTGTGGGTTCTCATGTAAAAATGAAAGTCCGAGAGGCTTTAAGGCTAACACAGGAAATTTATTGATTTTCACTGCTTCTCCAAAATAGAGCTTGTATAAAGCTCAACGCAAAACAAGAAAGTAAAAAGGATTTCTTCTCCTGATACAATTAACTTCAGTTACTTCCAGACTTCATGAACAAAGGCTTCATTAATTCTCTTAGCCTTTTTAACACAAGTGCTGGTTTGCCTTGCTAAAGCTTTCTCACATACAAGCACTTTCTGGCTTTATTCCAGGAACATTTCTAAAAGGAAACAAGGCTTTTAAAACACAGTCCAGCCTGTTTACACCTTTTAACTAGCAAAGGCAGCTGTTTGAGCTTTCCCCTTTCCAGGGCTCAAACGCTTGTCTTGTAACATATAGCACATTCCATTGGGCATTCACATTCACTGTCAGAAGGATAACTTCCTATCTCCATATCTTCAGTGTCTGGCTCTTGTACATCAGGATTAAAACTCCTCCTGGTAATATCCGGCTCTGCACTTTCTAAAAGTTTAAGAATTTCCTTCCACCTAGAGGTTTTTCTGTCTCTAGGCTGCTTAGCACATACTGGCAATTCTTCCTCTCTCCATGAATGGCTTAATGCTTTCAGCTTGTTTAACTGTCTCTTTAGACAGAGGGTTACTCACGGTTCTCCTGTTATCAGATGGGCTTTTACCAAGCCTTTGGCTTGTAGTAAAACTGTCCTCATTCAAAGCTCTCTCCAAAGGAAATCTCCTGCCTCCAGGTTCCAAAGCAAACCTCCCTGCTTTGTGGCTTGTTCCTTTGAGTATTCTAGCAGTTTCCTCTAAGGCTGGGCTGTCCTGGGAAATACCTCTCACTTCAGATACCCGAGGGCTTTTTCCTCCCTCCAGCACGTTAGGATTCCTGCTCTGTTCTGAGTCTCCAGTAGCTCCTCCCCTGGGAACTCCCTTCTTCCTGTAAAACAAAGTTACTTACCTGTAACGGAGTTCTCCGTGGACAGCAGGATAAGTCAGCCACACCTGGTGTCGTCCCCCCGACGGCGCCGTGACGGAAGTGCTCTATAGCTCAGAGACTTCTGAGCATGTGTGAGGTGGTCCCACCTCCCCAGCCCGCCCCTAGCCGGTCAGTTGGTGACTAGCTATGCCGTTACGGCTAGGTGCGGTGCGCAGGCCACCCTCGTGAAGGGGAGGCGGGAGGGGTGGTGTGGCTGACTTATCCTGCTGTCCACGGAGAACTCCGTTACAGGTAAGTAACTTTGTTTTCTCCTAGGACAAGCAGGATGTGTCAGCCACACCTGGTGTCTCCCGAGCTAAGTACATGCTGAGGTGAATGAGGGAGGCATGCGTAAGATTCAAACGTTTATTAAGCACCACAGGTTAATTGTGCAATCGTGAACTGTGCAAACAACAACAGTGCAAGAACAGGATAACTGTGCAATATCGAACAGTGCAGTAGTAATTCGAACAGTGCAGAGTAATAGTGACAATAGTGCAAAACAATAGTGCATAGACAGTAAGTAACTAGTGCAATATATTCAGGGCAATAGTTGACGGGAAGACAAGCGTCCCAGAGTTCAGTCTCGTGCAGCGCTCACCCTCTCTGGAGGAAGGGCTGCGGATAGGACCGCTCGGCCAAATGAGCCGTCTGTCTCGGAATGGACGTCGAGGCAGTAGTGTTTCTGGAATGTAAGGTGAGAGGACCAGGTGGCGGCTCTGCAGATATCGCTCACTGGAATCTCTTGAGCACAGGCCAAGGAAGCGGCTATTGCGCGGAGCTGGTGTGCACTCGCCTTGTTTGCTGGGAGTGTGCCAGCTTTCTGCAGACAATAGGCCACGCAGGTTGAGATCCAGAGAGATAGTGTACGTTTTGTAACAGGTCTCCCAGGTTTGTTAGGGTCAAAGGAGACGAACAGCTGTGTCCCCTGACGAGTGGCAGATGTCCTGTCGATGTAGGTGCGTAAAGCGCGCACGCAATCTAGGGAATGCAGACGTTGCTCCTCGGGGGATGAATGAGGAGCTGGGAAGAAGGATGGCAGCTCTACTGCCTGGTTGATGTGAAAAGCGGAGGCAACCTTCGGGACAAATTTGGGGTGGGTCCGCAGGGACGCCCGGTTGTGATAGAGTTGCGTGTATGGCGGGTGCGCCACAAGGGCCTGTAGCTCGCTAACCCTTCTGGCAGAGGTAATGGCGACAAGGAAAAGGGTCTTCCAGGCGAGATACTTTCCTTCGGCTGTGGCTAATGGTTCGAATGGCTCCTGCGTAAGCTGTTGTAGAACTATGTTAAGGTCCCAGGAGGGTACCGGTTTCTGGACCGGGGGCTTTAGATTTCGGAGCCCTCTCATGAAACGGGTAACAATCGGAAGGGTGGCAATGGAGCCTGAAGTTGTGTCATCTGTGCGCTCGTGCAGAGAAGCAATGGCAGCTAGGTGCACCTTGATGGATTGTGGTTGTAACCCCGATCTGTAGAGGAGGGCCAGATACTGAAGGATTGTGGGTATCGGGCAAGAGGCTGGCTCGAATCCTTGATCCTTGCACCAGATGGTGAAGCGTTTCCATTTGAGGCCCTATGCCTTCCTGGTAGATGGTCTCCGTGAAGCCAGGACAATTTGTTGCACATCCAGAGGAAGGCGTGAGCCGTTGAAGGTTAACCTTTCAGCCTCCAGGCTGTCAAAGCTAGCGTCTGGAGATTGGGGTGCCAGGTTAGACCCCCGTTCTGGGTTAAGAGGTCTGGTCTCAGAGGTAGTCTGATTGGTGGCTCTTGAGCGAGCTGCAACAGCAGTGAGAACCACATCTGTCTTGGCCAATAAGGAGCGACCAGGATCACATGTACTTTCTCCTCGATGATACGTTGTATCGTGTTTGTCAAGAGAGGTGTCGGAGGGAAGGCGTAGGCCAGATCCCAACTTTTCCAGGGGATGGCGAATGCATCCGAGGCTACCCTCTGCTGTGACGGGTGCTTGGAGCAGAACAAGGGACATCTTGCGTTCTCCTCGGTCGCGAAGAGGTTGATCTGGGGGTTTCCCCAGTGCTGGAAGAGGGTGCGTGTCACTTCCGTGTGGAGCATCCATTCGTGAGGTTGAAGTTGCCTGCTGAGTCTGTCCGCTAAGGCGTTCTGATCCCCTGGAAGGTACGTCGCCTGGAGTGTGCAATTGTTGTGCAGCGCCAGAGCCCATGTGTCGAGGGCTTCCTTGCAGAGCGAATGGGAGCGAGTGCCCCCTTGCTTGTTTATGTAGAACATGGCGACCTGGTTGTCCGTCTGTACCAGGACTGCTTTCCCTTTCAGTCTGGGCATGAAAGTCTGCAGGGCATATCTGATGGCCCTGAGCTCCAGAAGATTGATGTGGAGGGTTTGTTCCGCTGCGGTCCATGCTCCTTGCGTGCTGAGGTGCCGTAGATGGGCCCCCCAACCCGAGGAGGAGGCATCCGTGGTGAGGGTGAGCTGGTGTATGCGTGGGTGAAGGCACTTGCCCACAGAAAGGTTGGATGGCTGTGTCCACCAGCGCAGGCCCTGGACCACACGGGGAGATATCTGAATGCACGTGTTGAGTGGTTGGGAGAGTTGCTTCCAGTGCGTTCGTAGGTGCCACTGCAGGGTGCGCATATGCAGTCTCGCCAGCGGCAGGACGGAGGTTGTCGCAGCCATGTGGCCTAACAGACAGAGGATCGCGCGGGCCGAGGTACGTTTCTCCGCTGACATCTCCCTGGCCAGGCGGATGATGGTGTTGATCCGTAGTAGGGGCAGAAAAGCCTTGCAGACTTTGGTGTCTATTATCGCCCCGATGAACTCGGTGCGCTGGACCGGTTCCAGTCTGGACTTCTCCTTGTTGAGAAGGAATCCCACTCTGATCAGCAGGTCTGTCGTTCGGCGTACTGCCCTGTGGAGTCCGGAAGCTGAGTCCGCTGATAGGAGCCAGTCGTCCAGGTAGGGAAAGATGGCGACTCCTTGTTTGCGGAGGTGCGCAGCGACCACCGCCACACACTTTGTGAAGACTCTGGGTGCAGGGGATAGGCCAAATGGCAGGACTCGATACTGGTAATGGCAGCCCAGTGCTGTGAATCTGAGGAATTTCTTGTGAGAAGCGTGGATCGGGATGTGGGAGTAGGCGTCCTGGAGGTCCAGCGTCGCCAACCAGTCCCCCGCTCTGATGAGGGGAAGGATGGAGTTGAGCGAATACATCCGGAACTTCTCTTTGATTAGGAAGTTGTTTAATTTCCTGAGGTCTAGGATCGGACGTAGTCCCCCTTTTTTCTTGGGGATAAGGAAGTACCGGGAGTAGAAGCCAGTGTTGACCTCTCCCGGGGGCACTCGCTCTATCACTCTGGCCTGGAGGAGTTGCTGTAAGAGTTCCTGCAGTGGCTGTTCCAGGTGCTGCGGGGGCTGGCTGGTAGGATGCTTGTGCTGACGTGGAGGGGAGGAGAAGGGCAAACGGTAGCCCGACTGGACAATCTGCAGGACCCACTTGTCCGTGGTGATCTCTTGCCAGGCTGGGAGGAAGAGCGACAGGCGACCCCCAACCGGGGTATAGTCAGAAGGAGGAGGCGTCTTTCCCGGAGTGGGAAGGGTTGGACTGCTTCTGCTTGCGCTGTCGCGTTTGCTGTCGCTGAAAAGGCGCCTTCTGATAGCTTGGCTTGAACTTTGGCGCCTGCCACTGACGGTTGGAGCCATGGAATTGTTTTGAAGGGGCGAAGGGCTTTCTGAAGTAGCCCCCTTTCTGGTTCCAAGAGGGGCGTTCAAGGCCGTCTGCTGCTAAAGTCTTTAGGGTGGTGCAGTCCTCTTTGAGCCCTTTCAGAGTGTCGGCTACCTTCTCCCCGAACAGAGAGTCGCCTGAGCAGGGGGCATCTGCGATTCGGTCATGTGTGTTGTCGGAGAGTCCTGAGGCCCGGAGCCATGCCCAGCGGCGGGCCGAGATGGCCGTGCCCGCTGTTCGGACGGCAGTGTCAAACGCATCGAAGGCAGTGCACATCAGATGCTTGCTGCATTCTGCTAAATCCTGCATATAGGTTGAAGCCATTGTCCGTGAGTCCTTGGGAAGGTCCTGTAGATGCTTCTTAAGGTCGGCCATGAGAGCGTCCTGGAAGAGGACGTGTTGAAATTGGTGGGCTGATATTTTGGCGTTCAGCATAGCCCCTTGAAACACTTTTCTCCCAACGTCGTCCAGGCGTTTGGGGTCCCGACCTGGTGGATGGTTCGTCTGAATGCGCGTGGACTTGGATCTCTTGAGAGCTGATGACACCACGATGGACTGGTGGGGTAACTGGGCTTTGGCGAACCCAGATCCCGAGTGGACAATGTATTTGGTGTCCATGCGCCTGGAGAAGGCTTGACCAGATGCTGGTGACTGCCAGAGTGTCAGCTGCTTCTCCTTCAATCTGCGGTGGAGGGGAAGGGCCATAGCTGGCTTGGGACCGCTTAGGTACTTCATGACCTCTGTTTCCTTTTCATCCGAAGTTTCCTCCGTGGCGAGTCCCAGTTTAGAGACCACTTTCCTAAGGAATTTAGGGTAGGTGAGGTCCTCTGGAACTGCGGGTGGAGGCTCTTCTGCCTCGTCCATAGTGTTTTTGAAGTTGTCAGAGCCAGGACCTGATTCTTCCACTTCGGAGCCAGGTTCCCGGTCATCTGCGTCGCTTCCCCCGGAGCCCAGGTGTGTTGGTGAGGGAGATCGCGCTCTGGAAGGAGCAGGGGAGGGAGTCCGTGCTCTAGGTGAGAGTCTGGGGTATGGTGAGGCAGGCCCCCGCTCTAAGGGTGTCTCTTGTGGACTGATGGCCCTGCGTTGCTGGTCTGGCCGAGGTGGGGCCGTCTGTTCCACCAGACGAGATAGCAGATTCAGGATGGCAGAAGAGGTGGATTCAGATCTGCTGCTTCTGTGTCTTTTGCTGCGGTGTGAGCTGGATCTGCTGCTGTCCCTTGGGGACCCACGATGGGGATCCCTTGCTTCTGGGGGGGATAGATGTCTGCGCTTTGCAGATTTCTTCCTGCCCCTTTCACTGCCTGCGCGCTGACAGGGGGATTCTCTGCTGTGAGAGTTTTGCTCTCGGCTCCCTCGTTGGCGCTGAGGCTCAGCGCGGACCTCAGGTCTGCCTGCGTGATGACAGGGGGATTCCCTGCTGTGAGAGCGTTGCTCGCGGCTCCCTCGTTGGCGCTGAGGCTCAGCGCGGACATCAGGTCTGCCTGCGTGATGACAGGGGGATTCCCTGCTGTGAGAGCGTTGCTCGCGGCTCCCTCGTTGGCGCTGAAGCTCAGCGCAGTCGGCAGATCTGTGGCGGCGATGGCAGGGGGTTCCCCTGGTGTTGGCGCTGAGATCGAGTCTCCCTGGCTCGCGGCTTCCTCGTGGGCGCTGTGCATCAGCGCGATCTGGGGAGTCGGCGCGGCGAGGAGGAGAAGTCCGGGCTTGAAGCTGCCGCGCCGTGCTCCGTGGTTCCCCTTGCAGTGACGTGCTGGGCTGGGGGGAGGGCTGTCGGCTGACGTCAGGGCCAGGGCCGCGGGAGCCAATAGGAATGGAGGAGGCGTTCCCGGAGGCGGGGCCTGGCGGGGCCACGAGGGCAGCGCCATCTTGGCCGGCAGGACCGCATGGCCGGGGGGAGCAGCCCGGAGATATGCGAACCGGAGAGGGGCTTACCGTGGCGGCAGAGGCCTCTCTGGGAGCAGGAAGACCAGAGCGGTTTGAAGGGAGCTCTTTGGTTTTCTTCGTCGCTTTAGCGGAGGCAGCTGAGGCAGCGCTGAGCTTAGGACCGGAGTGATCACTGACGGGGAGAGAGGAGTTGGATTTTTTTGCTGACCTTGATTCAGAGCTTTTGTAGTTCTCCGGGTCCCGGGAGAGGAGGTCTCTCAGAGATTGCTCGCGGTGTCTCTGGGCTCTGGGGGACATCTGGCAGCAGCTCTCACAGTCGTCCCGTAGGTGAGACGCCCCCAGGCATCAGACACAGTGTTGGTGGGAGTCAGAGAGGTTCAACTTTCTGCTGCAGGTAAGGCACTTCTTGAAGCCCGGTTTAGGCATTTTCGTGAATTTTTGAAGAGAGCTTGAAAGTCCGTCTTGAGGCGAAGGCGGAAGGAAAAAAACTGGCCGGCTAGGGGCGGGCTGGGGAGGTGGGACCACCTCACACATGCTCAGAAGTCTCTGAGCTATAGAGCACTTCCGTCACGGCGCCATCGGGGGGACGACACCAGGTGTGGCTGACACATCCTGCTTGTCCTAGGAGAATGCTGCTTCTCAACCTCAGCATTAGCATCGGCATCAGAATATGCCTTAGGAAGCAGGCTGAGCTTCAGACTTTCCTCAACACTGTCTGAACTCTCTGACTCAGCTCTCTCCACTCTGTGTCTGTGTCCCATGTGCTGCATATGCTCCGTCTGCTTCCTCTGCTCTCTGTTACTTTCCTTTTGTAATCCCCTGGGAACTCCCTTTGCACGTGTCTGAGCAGTGATCACGTGCTGCTTCCCCAGCTGGTCTTCATTAACCCTACAGCTTGTTCCTAAGCTGGGGTGTGGCCTGCAGCTATTCACTAGGTGAGTTTTTTTCTGTTTCAAAACATTTTGTGTTTCACATCCCCGCCTGCTGCTTCTCTCCCTTAAGGTAAAAGTGTGCTCTTTTCCCTTTCCTAAGGGCTTGGGGACATTTTGGCCATCACATAAGTTAGAAGCGCAAGTGTCTTCTTTACATGCTACAAGTGTTGCGGCTATTAAAGATTCTCTGGCTCTGCATGCTAAGATTGAAGCGTTGGAAAACTCTTCTCGTAGCTGCAACCTGAGATTTCTTAATTTTCCACAATCTGGTTTACTTTCACATAGGATTTTGCTTGAAAATTTTTTCAAAGAAGTATTAGCTTTTCCTGAGCCAGTATTGGTTTCGCATTTGTATTATATTCCCTCTACTGTTAAAAAATTAAATAAGGCTGAAGGGGGGTCCGCTGCTTTTTAACATATTCATAAATGACCTGGAAAGTGGAATAACGAGTGAGGTTATCAAATTTGCAGATGACACAAAACTATTTAAAGCTGTTAAAACCCAAGAGGATTGTGGAAAATTGCAAGAGGATCTTGATAAATTAGAAGACTGGGCATCAAAATGGCAGATGAAATTTAATGTGGACAAGTGCAAAGTTATGCACCTAGGGAAGAACAACCCAAACTATGGTTACACGATGCAAGGTTCCACATTAGGAACCACCACGCAGGAAAAAGATTTAGGCATAATTGTGGATAACATGTTAAAACCCTCGGCCCAGTGTGCAGCGGTGGCCAAGAGAGCAAATAGAATGCTAGGTATCATAAGGAAAGGAATGGAAAATAAAACAAAAGATATTATAATGCCTCTATACCGTTCCATGGTGAGACCGCACCTTGAATATTGTGTGAAATTCTGGTCGCCATATCTTAAAAAGGATATAGCGTTATTAGAAAAGGTTCAGAGAAGAGCCACCAAAATGGTAAAGGGGATGGAAGGATACTCCTATGAAGAAAGGCTAAAAAGGTTAGGGCTCTTTAATCTGGAAAAGAGACAGCTGAGGGGAGATATGATAGAAGTCTATAAATTAATGAACGGAGTGGAACAGGTAAACGTAGGTCGATTGTTTACGTTATCAGAATATAGAAAGACCAGGGGACATGCAATGAAGCTACAGGGTAAACTATTTAAGACTAATAAAAGAAATTATTTTTTTCACTCAATGTGTAATCAAACTCTGGAATTTGTTACCGGAGGATGTAGTAAAGGCTGTTAGTGTAGCTGGGTTTAAAAAAGGTTTGGACAAGTTCCTGGAGGAAAGGTCCATTAATCATTATTAAGAAGGGACCCAGGATATCAGTGCTTGACCCAGTACAAGCATTGCGGAACCTGTGTCTTTTGGGGAAACTGCTAGGTACGTTCGACCTAGATTGGCCACTGTTTGAAACATGATACTGGGCTTGATGGACCTTGGTCTGACCCAGTATGGCATATCGTTTGTTCTTATATTCTTAAAAAAAGAGAACAAAGTGGAATTGAACCCATGACCCATGCCTAGGGAGCAACTGTAATAACCAGTAGGATATAACTCTGCAGCTCTTTGCACAGCAATGGCTGGATACAGAAAGACTGCAGGTCAATGCACAACATGTCTACTGTGTGTGCCAGGATAGGGTAGCCCCCACCAGTACCCATGACGCAATCCACATGCAGAACAGCAGTCTACAGCTGATCACCGAATGGAGAATGCACCTCTCCAGCAGCTCAGCTTGGTAAGAAGAACTGACAGTGTGTGATACTGGCACAGAGAAGCTACAGACCTTGCCACTGCACAGGTTCTGTGTTCACCTTGAGGGTGAGGATGGGCGCCCAGCACCAGGTCCGCAGTACCTGTGGTGCTAGAAATGGGCTCTGTTGCAATTCCCCACTGTTGCTGGTGTGTGGCAAGTGGTCTTTGCAGTAGAACCTAAAGTCATTTTGTGTCCATTGGTATGCCCCAGTCACATCTAGCCCTGGTAGACTGGGACCAACCCAGAATAGTGCATACCCAGTGTTATAATGTGGCTGCTATGGTCACCTATTATCAGTGCAGAGGGTTGTCTAGACTTACATGAGGTTTATGTAACAATGCATATATACTGCCCTCTCTGGGTTAAAGTGGTTTACAGTATATGCTCCTTGTCCCCAATGGGCCCGCAATCAATGTTTTGTAATTGAGGCAGTGGAGGGAGATGTGGCACACTGATGAAAAATGGCTGTGGGACCAGCAATCCCAGTCCCGCTGGCCAAAGGCTGTACTCAAGGGGGGTTGGACCAGTAGGCCAGATCTGTACTTGTTACTAGGGCACTGGCAGACCAGCAGTAATGCTGGGAAGAAGACCCAGAAAACCTCAGCTGCTACCCGCCAAGGTCTGACATTCACCAGCAGAAGACACAGTCAGAATGCACCCTACAAGTTGTTCCAGTCATGCACATACTAACTGCAGACAGTCCACTAACCAGTCCATATTGCATGTTCACAGAGAAACTATGTGCACCCAGCAGGGATCTCAGTGATTAGGCCCCAGAACAGAAAGCACACTGATATCACTAAAAAAAAATACTACATAGCACTATGTGGGAACATAGCCGTGCCATGGTCACTGCTTGGCCAGAGTGAGAGTGTCCTCCCAGCATGACATGCTGTGGCCACCCTGTCCATGCAGGTGGTGATCAGGCACTATGATGTCCCAGCCATTGCCCTACCCCTGATTCAGATGCATCCTGCCCAATCCGCCCTGTCCGGGCCATAACCAAATATCTTGCTCCTCAGTATGCACATTTGCAGGCTAACGATGGAAACAGTGTACACTTTGTGGGCCCAGTGAGGAGTAGGAAGCCACAAAACAATGCATAGACATACACACACTCCTATTGCAGCATTGTGCAAAGATAGGGATAGTTGGCAACCATGCCCGCCACACTGCTCCTGATCACAGTGCAGGCATTGCTAAGGTATGCAGGAGCTAATAGTAGTGCTCTGGTGATAACTGCTGCTCCATGAGGCGGATCCAATAGCCTGACTCTCCATGAAGCTTTGGTTAGTGGAGCCTGTGTGTGTGGGTGTTCATATCCCTGCTGGCCAATGCTTTTGGGATGGCACATGTTGGTTTTGTTTCTGCAATGTAAGGCAAAATGCAGGGATATGCTCTGCAAGATCCACAGCTGGGACCTGAACCTATGACCTTCTGCTTTAAGACACATTGGCTGTGTGTACTGCACCACACAGTTGCCACAGAAGCACTATAATCCCTGGGGCTACCTTTGCTTTTCATCAGACAGCCCTTGTCTGTTGCACCGCACACTATGCACTGGAACAGGACATGGCCTTGATCCACTGCAGGTGGGTGCCACTGCCCCCTCTCCACCAACACCCCCCCCCCTGCCTTGCTGACATGCCCATATGCTGTCAGTGCTGGTAGTGTGTAGTCCCAGGCCATCCAGTGTGCAGGTAGGCGGGTGCCTTACCAGGTGCTATAGTAAAGGGTGTTCATTTAGCTGGGTTTACGAACAGTTTGGGACATATCCTGGGGAAGGTCCATAGATCCTTGTTAGAGTGGTCCCCAGATGTGCACTGCTTGCCCCATTACAGGCATAGTGGTTCCTGTGTGATGTTTGGGGTACCTGCTGGTTATGTGTCCCCTGGATGGGACACTGTGGAACACAGACTATTGGGCATGTTTGACCTTGGTCAGATGTTATCTTGCTAATTTCTAGTTTCTGTATTCCTATGTGCCACCTAGGTGACAGCCTAATCCATCCTGTGCCCCAACTTCCCCCACTGCATGTCCCACCTGCAGCCCCCTATGCCCCATTTGCACTATCACCATAGTGCCCTTTCATACTTGGGCACTATGCTGTTGCTGCAAATGGAGCACTACTATCACTTTTCTTGGGCTCTCTGTCTGTGCTGTACATTGCTAACACTAATATGGTCTCTCTCTCCTGCAAATGTGTATTTACCGACAGGTTTTCACTGGCAGTAAAGTCCTAACATTACTGTTTCAGCGTTAGTGTAGCAGGGGCTTCTCCTCATCTACTACCCGTTGTCACGCACCTACTTACCCCCGGAGGCAAAGGACCTGGGGGTTTCAGCGAGGCCTCTTCTTAGGTAGCAGGGACAGGTAGTGCCCCCTGGGAGTTGAAGTCCCACTAGCTATTCAATAAAAAGAGTGTAGTCGTGGACGAGTAGCTAGGCTGATAAAGAGGTATTTTATTTCCCTTCCCGGGAGAACTTCTGCAGTCAGGAATCACAAAGGAAAATAAACCATGCTTCTGGTGTAACACAAAATGGAACTACAAAAATTACAAAGGAATGCTTCTTTTCAGCTTAAGGAGAACAAAAAGTGCAAAACAAGCCTTGTACCTTACAACAGCTGTGAATTGAAATCTGTTCCTTTAAACAGATTTCCCTTCTGCACACTTCAGCAGAGAGAGGTCACATTATCCGCAAATACAAGTGTACAATCCATCTGGAAATCCTCTGAGTTTTCCACACAGTAATCACAGTCCATGGCCTCATGAGCTTCCCTGCAATTCTCTTCTGTGGGATTGGAACTTGCACCCGTATTCAAAAATTCCTCCTCTCTCTGGCAAGGGCTTCTCTCTCCCTCACTATTAAAGTGGAATGGAAAGTTACCATGCAGTGTGGACTTTCCCTCTAGAGGGCCATACACTTCAGGACAAGCGTATGTAAAATCTTGCTTTTCAAGTGCCCCTCTACTCCAGGGAATTGGCCTTTCTTCAGGCTGGCCTCTGCCGGAACCTTTGTAGCTGGGAAGCTGAAAATAACCTTTCTCCCTCGAAAGCTTTTCACTTCCCCGTACAGGATGGGTTTCTTGGAGCCTGGAAATCTCCTTTGGACCAGAGCTTCTATTCCCCAGGTACCTGCTCTCATGGAAATTCCCTCTCACAGCTTCTCTCCGTTTGCTGGTAGGAATCCCTCTGTGTCCCCAACGACCAAACTCTGGTTCAGTGCAGCCCAACTCTCTGGCACTAACCTCGGTTATTCCCTCTTGGGCAAACTCCTCCGAGGTGCTGCTGGAATCTCTGTCTGAAATTCTCAGGTATGTGTCCTGGTTAGCGTTCCTGTTAGCTCTCTGAATAGCTCTGTCCTGAGCTCCCCTGTGTGTTCTGTCTCTGCTCAAGACTGACTCTATTTTAAGTGCGTCATTCTTTGAGTCTCTCATCAGCTCAAGTCTCTGCAGCTGTTCCTGCTCCTCTAATGAGCTATGAGGTAATGCTTTACTGGGGCGTTTACCTACACCCGGTGCTAGTGTTTTGGTTGGTTGCCTATAGCAACCCCTAGCCATGTGCTTTGAGCTGCCCATTTTAAAACTGCTCTGCACATTTTCTTCTGTTTCCATAGGCACTATTTGCCTTACGCCATGACACCGTCCATTGACCCCTTCTCTCCACCTTCTCTCCACCCTCTGGGACATTTACTGCTGCTGGTAATGTTACCGCGCATTAATGTTACATTAGGTAACATTACCATGCGTTAATGTTACCAATGCTACATTACCGCGGTTTAGTAAACATGCCCTTAAAAGTAGGCCTCCGCCTGGTGCCACCACAGGCTGGGGGAGGGTGTGATTATATTTGTTTGATGTGAGTACAAATAGGGTTAGGACGTTACCATCTAGCCTGGACCATTTGTAATTTAAATTCAAGTACAGTTGAAATGTTTTAAGTTATAGATTGTGTGTTGACAAATAAAATTATGGTAGTGTTTTGGCCAGAATGCCTTTTCGGTGTTGATTTGTACAATGTTAGGGCTGTGAACGATTGGGTGGTGGTATGTTAATAGTTTTAACTGGGTAAATAGCTTTAGAAATTGTCCTCTTTATATATTGTCACATTACCTGTGCAAAATAAGTGAAAAAGTGCTTGTAGTTTTCTCTGTGTTCTACCAGATACTGCACTAGCTGTATGTATCACCTACTTTATGACCTATTGGCCCCCTCAAATAAGATTCCCCTGGTAATCTGGATACTACTGAAATTCATCTGGCAGTTAATCAAAGAAAAACTGCAGTGAAAATTGTCTTGTTGACAGCATGTAAACTAAAGTTTAAACATTAGGAAATGTACCTATCGCTATATTCTCTTTTTATAGCTGCTTGTCAAAACATTCAATTAAAAAGTAGCCTGCCTACTTGTATCTCCCAGTCTCCTTTTAACCTTCTGCTTCAGCTCAATATAGTAATCCAGGCAGCACACCGGTGTTGTTTTCAGTGAGATTTTCTAAGTGGTCTGGAATGTGTTATTTTTACCCTAGCAGTCTGGATTTCATCTAGTGTTATATTGATTGTGCGCTTTTTCTTTGTCATGGGTTCATCCTTTTCTGATGGGTTCAGTGCATGCTTCTACTCAGCCCGTTTCCAGCTACCCAAAGACTATAAAGAACAGAGTAACATTTTAAAACAAAGGAATGTAGTTCAGGAGTAGCCTAAAGGTTAGAGCGGTAGACTCAGGCACAAGAAAGTTACAATTTGAATCTTGTTGCTGCTATGTGTGATCTTGTGTAAGTCACTTAACTCTCTGTGAACAGAAAAATGCCTACTGTACCTGTATATCATTTAATTTCAAAAACTACAAGTCCCAAAGTGAGAATGAAGAACGGAGAATCATTCAAAGCAAAAACTTTACCCTACAAACAAACACAATTAGTACTCCATACCTACTTCCACAGGGAGAAAAAGGATCTAAGTACCAATGAGCATTTCAGATCCAGGTCTAAAAACTAGCCTCGGACCAAACTCACGTAATCAAGAATCCAAAAAACTCCCTCACATCAGGCTTTATAAAAAATTCATTCAAAAATCACAGAATTATCAGTATTCCATTCATTGCAACAAGGTAATTCCACAAAATCCAAAAGTGTAGATCTTATTCACACAACCTGCAATATTCTTGGTTTTTTTTGCAGCTTGCCAAAAATCTAGCATAATACTAATCAGCAAACATAACCTAGCTTTCATTAATGAAGTTTTGTAGATATATTCTGCCCCCCTGATGAAGCTAAGCAAAACGCCGTATAGGCGTCTGGAGTGACATTGGGAAGAATGAAAGATAAGATATGTTTGCTGATTAATATCCACTGTTATTATGCTAGATTTTTGTAAGCTGTGAAAAAAAAACCACAAGAATGCTGCAGGTTGTGTAAACAAGATCTACAATGTTGGATTTTGTGGAATTAAATTGCTGCAATGAATGGAATACTGATAATTTTGTGATTTTTGGATGATTTTTTTTATAAAAGCCTGATGTGAAGGAATTTTTTGGATACTTGATGTATGTGAGCTTGGTCCGAGGCTAGTGTTTTAGACCTGGATCTGAAATGCTCATTGGTTCTGAGATTCTTTTTCTGTGGGAGTCGGTATGGAATACCAATTGTGCTTGGTTGTAGGACGAAGATTTTGCTTTGGATGATTTTGTGTAATTTACTTTCAGCTACTACAGAAAAAGGCATGAGCAAAATTTCTCCCCTTCCCTTTTGAATCTGAGATAAGCCATACTGGGTCACACCAAGAACCACTGCGGCTACCATCCTGTTTCAGACATTGACCAGTCCAAGTCACAAGTATGCCGGAGATTAAAAAAAAATAGATCTGTTTCTCATAGATGATTTCCATGGATGAGCCATTGCTCTCCCAAGTCTACCTCGCTAATAATTTTTTTTTACTGTTCCTCCAGGAACTTGTGTAAACCTCTTTTGAACCCACTATGTTGGTCACCTTGGCCACATTCTCTGCTAACAGATTCAACAGCTTAATTTTAAGCTGCGTAAACAAAATACTTTCTCTACAATTTGTTTCAATCTGCTTGTCATTAGTTTCAGGGAGTGTCTATAAGTTCTATATCCCCTGACAGTGGTCTTTTCTCCAAGCTGAAGAACCCTAATCTGTTTAGCCTTAGAAAGTCTCAAATCTACACATGTCCAGTATAATCACATCCAAGTTTCACAGGGAGCTGAAAAAGATACATGTGTGCACTTGATTTTAGACCTGCGTTGCATGTCTCATTTTGCCATTGCAGACGTCCATGGCTAGACCTGCTCCAGGGTATGACTAGAATGCTGAAAAGTACTCCTTTTGGTAAACTAACAACAATAAGGTGAAGTGGGAAATACCCCCTCACTCTCCTAATATTTTTCATTCCTTTAAATAAATGTGGCAATAAGTAAAATGACATTTCTCCTGGCTCCTGAGCTACTGCGCTTCCCTGTCTTCAAGATGACAGGCCAGGAGGTGTTTGTGGTGAGAGATACACGGGTGCTTTCTGAAACAAGGCCGTGTCCACGATTATGTTCCTGGAATGGCAGACATCCCTATCTGACACGTGCAAGTTTCTAAAATCAGGTGGCGGGTGTATCCTTCAGGGAGGGGAGGTAAATAAAAGATACTGTGGGGTATGTTTACTAAACCGGGTTAATGTAGCAGATGCTACGTTAACGTACGTTATGTAACGTTAACGCGCATAAACGTCATGTTAATGCGTGCTAACGTTACCTAACGCGTGTTAATGTTACATAACACCCATTAGCGTTCCTGGCAGCGGTATGTCCCGCAGAGGGTGGAGAGAGGGCGGAGAGAAGGGGTCAATGGGCGGGGAGTGGGCGGGGAGAGGCCCCTTGCACACTAACGCGGGGAACCGAAGGGCTGACTCTTACGGCGACTCAAAACCTGGCGTTAGCACACATTTGCAAGAAAGAGAAACAATTTCAGTGTCAGCAATGTACAGCATAGACAGGGAGCCCAAGAAAAGTGATAGTAGTGCTCCATTTGCAGCAACAGCATAGTGCCCAAGAATGAAAGGCCACTATGGTGATGGTGCAAATGGGGCATAGGGGGCTGCAGGCGGGACATGTAGTGGGGGCAGCTGGGGCAAAGGGTGGACTAGGCAGTCGCCTAGGTGGCACATAGGAACATAGAAACAGGACATCAGCAAGACAGCAGCTGATAAAGGCCAAACGCAATCCACCTACATCTACCTGGTCCAGCCTAGCTAACATTTGCCAGGGCCCTGACCTGACATCCCCCCAGCCAACCCTCCCCGAAGCGGAAGGGACATAATATTGGCAGGCGGTGATGGGGCGGATGTGAGGATGCCCATGTATGCCTCCCCACCCCAGACCCCGCTCCCTAGGCAACCACCTACCCACACAGTGGATGGCCTGGGACTGCACACTACCAGCACCGACAGCATATGGTCATGTCAGCATGGCAGGGGGGTGTACTCGCGCTGGAGGGGGCAGTGGCACCTGCCTGCAGCAGACCTAGGCCATGCCCTGTACCAGTACGTGGTGTGCAGTGCAACATAAAAGGTCTGGCTGAGGAAATGTACAGGTAGCTCCAGGGACTACCCTGCAACCATGGCAACAGTGTGGTGCAATACACACAGCCAGTGTGTCCAAAAGCAGAGGGTCACAGGTTCAAGTCCCAGCTGTGGATCCTGCAGCACATGTCCCTATATATTACCCTAACTATACGAATACTTTGGGTCCAGTTTTCAGAGGGTTAAAGATCCTTATCGCAGTGAATTTTTACATAGACATCAGTACCTACAAATATAGATCGTGCTGTGATAACTTAAATCCCCCCCGAGGAAGAAAACGAAACGCATTTTAGCGGTACCCATTTGGTGGCGTCGGGGAGAGTAATCACCTACAATATGAGAAGATAAGCACAATCTTTTACTAATAACAACATGAATAAGCAAATTAAGTTAATGATTGAAGAAAAAGTCTAGTAGGGATTTCTGAAGTACTGTAACTCTTCAATGAATGGATAAGTGCTAAAAGGTCATTGATGCGTGAAGGTATGTTGCTTTTGATGCTTGCAAAAAGCACTGCCAGTGTTAGTCTGAGACCTGCACTTTATCTATATTTGTAGGTACTGATGTCTATGTAAAAATTTAAAGAAACAACAAAAAAAAGGAAAAAATAGGATAAAAAAAGAAAAAAAAACTTTAAATTGAAGATGGAGGTATTACAGTAGAAACCCTATAAAGCGGACTTTCTCAATACCTTTTGAGGGCATTCACTGCGATAAGGACCTATATATTACCCTACAATGTAGATACAACAGCAACTTGTGCAAAGCCCAAAGCAGCGGCAAACAGGGGTACAAACACCCACTCACACAGGCTCCACAATCCAAAGCTTCATGGAGAGTCAGGCTGTTGGCCCCAGCACAGATCTGCAGTTATCACCAGAGCACTACTACTACCTCCTGCACAATTTATCAATGTCAGCACTGTGATCAGGACCAGTGTGGTGGGCAGGGCTGCCAACCACCCCTATCTTTGCACAATCCTGCAATAAGAGTGTGTGTGTGTGTGTGTGTGTGTATGTCTATCCATTGTTTTGTGGCTGCCCACACCTCACTGGGCCCACAATGTCCCACTGTTACCAGTATTAGCCTGAATATGTGCATAATGAGGAACAAGGTATTGTGGGTATGGCCCAGACAGGGCGGATTGGCCAGGATGCATCTGCACAGGGTGTAGGGCAATGGCTGGGACACTGTAGTGCCCAACCACACCTACATGGACAAAGTGGCCACAGCATGTCATGCTGGGAAGTCACTCTCACTCTGACCGAGCAGTGACCATGGCATGTCTATGTTCCCACCTAGTGCTCTACATTATCTGTCCCCAGTGATACCTGTGTGTTCCTAATTCTGGGGCCTAATCACTGAGATACCTGCTTGGTGCACATAGGTCCTTTGTGAGTATGGACTGGCTAGTGGACTGTCTGCAGTTATTCTGTGCATGGTTGGAACACTTTGTAGGGTGCTGCAAGTGCAGTCTGACTGTGCCATATGCTGGTCACTATCAAATCATAAAAATCACCAAACAACCCCTTATCACCCACTCTACTCAAACTTTTTTTTGTTAGAATAAACCGAAGGAAGCAGGAATATCCACCCAACCACACCAGCCAGCTTATTCCATTTTAATCAATTTCATTATTATAAAAACAAACTTATCTGTTGAGCTTTTTTGTTGCTGGCTTAAGTCCAACCATCGCAGTATCGTCAAATAGACACGATGTGCATGTTTCGGGACAATCGCCCTGTTTCAAGTGCCACTTTCCTTCTTCAAGCAAAAACCGCATGAACAACCCGGCTAAGCCCAGCTTCCATTTATAACGAGCACCATATGTTGATTGGCTAAGTTGGTCTATCACTTAACAGGGAACATCAATCAGATGACAGGAAAACCCCACCAAAGGAGGGGAATCCCACTGCGTCATGGATGACCTCAAAGTAAGCTCGACCATTCAATTTCTTTGTTCAACCCTGAGGGATGAACCGTATTAAATTTGAAAATTTGATTTTGTTCTCGTTTTTGTAGTGCAGCTACACGATCACCCCCCCCCCCCCCTAGGTCTCGGGGGGACGTGATCCAGCACTGTCCATAATAAATATTCAAATTTATGATCGTTAGCCAAACAGTGTTCCATGATCGGAGCAGATGTCACCTGCTGTTGAATACGGGATGCATGGTCGCCCAATCTTGTTTTTATCATGCATGTTGTTCTCCCAATGTATACAAGAGGGCAAGGACATTGTAAAACATAAATCACAAATGTAGAAACACATGTAGTTGCCCATCGCCTTGTAAAAGCTTGTCCAGTTAAAGGTTGAGACCACATTACACCCGTCATTGAAGTCACACAATATATACAAGAGGCACAAACTGAATGACCCCTATCAGACAAACAGGGGGAAATTGGTCAGTCAACCGGAACCGTTGACTGTACCAGCATGTCTTGTAAATTAGGAACCTGAGAAAAGGCTACCATAAGGGGTTTTTTAAAACATGGATGCAACTCCAAAACAGTGCAGTATTTTTTAAGTATTCACACTACTTGCATGCTCAGATTCGTGTACGGGAGAACTCCCACAAAAAATTCAGAAGATGCAATTGATTTCACTGGCTCCAAGGATTCCTCCAACAACCACACACGATGAGTGTAAGTGGCCCGGCGATAAGCTTGTTTGATCACTCTTTCTGGATATCCTCTAGCCCGTAACCGATTAATATGATCAAGAGCATGAATCTTAAAATCAGCAAGAGTTGAACATATTCGTCTTAATCGAAGGAACTGTCCAAATGGGAGACCCTTTCTCAATGGACCTGGATGACAGCTCTGATATTTTAATAAACTATTACGTTGGACACTCTTTTCATATAAAGTGGTTCAGAAGGAACTATTCTTTATTATGAGCATATCAAGAAATTCCATCTGATGAAAATCAACATGTACCGTAAAAGTAATGTTAGATTTTAAACCATTCAACCAACTTATAAAGTCTTGTAATTGAGAAGAAATGCCCAACCAAAGAAAAAAAAAATATCATCTAAATATATTTTCCAAAAGAGAACATGAGCAAAATATGAAGATCCATAAATGAACTTCTCTTCAAAATCAGCCATGTACAAGGTCGCAATTGATGGTGCTACTGATGCCCCATTAGTATCCCAAAAATCTGGTGATAATACTTCCCTTCAAAAAGAAAATAATTTCTAGTCAATACCAATTCAAGCAATTTACATAAAAATGTACGAGGGAGACGAGTTAGCGCAAACTAGAACAAGGTTGATAACAATGTCATTGCTTCAGCTTGATTGATGTTAGTGTAGAGCGCAGCTACATCTAATGTAACATAGCCAATCAACATATGATGCTCGTTATAAACGGCAGCTGGGCTTAGCCGGGTTGTTCATGCGGTTTTTGCTTGAAGAAGGAAAGTGAAGAAGGAAAATGGCACTTGAAACAAGGCAATTGTCCCAAAACGTGCATGTCATGTCTGTTTGACGATACTGCGATGGTTGGACTTAAGCCAGCAAAAAACGTTTGTTGGACTTAAGCCAGCAACAAAAACGTTCAGCAGATAAGTTTGTCTTTATAATAATGAAATTGATTAAAATGGAATAAGCCATCTGGGATGGTTGGGTGGATATTCCTGCCTCCTTTGGTTTATTACGACAAAAAAAGGTTTGAGTAGAACGAGTGATAAGGGGTTGTTTGGTGATTTTTATGATTTGATAATTAACTTTTGCCAAACAAAGGGGATTTGTTGGATTTGTTTATATGCTGGTCACTGGCAGAATGGGATGGGAGGCAGTTGAGATTTTCCAGATCTAACCCCAGTATTACTGCTGGTCTGCCCTAGTCACAGATATGGTTCTGGCCCACCAACCCTGGAGGGCTGTTTTATAACAGCAAGTTGGAGGTTGCTTCACTGGGGCTCAGGCACCTGTCCTGTACCTACAAAAAATGGTGATTGTGGGTCCTTTGTGGTAAATAATGTATACCACTTTGACCTGTAGAGGCACTGCTAGACAAACCTCGTGCAAGTCTAGAAACCCCCCTGCCCTGATAACAGGTGCCCATGTCAGCCAGACCCTAACACTGGGTACACACTAATCTGGGTGGTGTCTGGTCCCAGAGGGCCACATGTGATTGCAGAACACAGATGGACACCAAATTACCTTCAGATGCACTGCAAGGAACACCTGTCACACACTGGTAGTAATAAGAATGTACAGCAGGACCTAACTCTAGCACCACATGTACGGCGGACCTATTGCTGGGCACCCATCCTATCAATCAGGGTGAACACAGAACCTGCATAATGGCATGGTCTGTAGCTACTCTGTGCCAGTATCATGCACTGTTACTTCATCTTTCCAAGATGAGGTACCGGAGAGGTGCTGACCCCCATTTGGTGATCAGCTGTAGACAGCTATTCAGCATGTGCATTGCATCATGGATACTGGTGGGGTTACCCTATCCTGGCACTCAGAGCAGACAGTTTGTGTGGTGACCTGCAGTCCTTCTGTACCCAGCCATTGCTGTGAGATACACCATGGAGGTATAGCCTACTGGTTAGTACAATGCCATTCTCAGCATTATTCATGGGTTCGCTTCCTCATTGTTCCCTCCTTTCATGCCTGTCCTACTCAAATAGTTTGCATGCCTTTAACAGTCATATTTTTGCAAAGCTGTGCTGCCAGCCCATAATACTCTCGCCACAGTTGCCAACAATCCTTTGGTCCATCTTTCTGCATCTGTCAGCTGTGTAGAGTCCTGTCTTCCTGTGCAGGCTGCCACCCCATGTCCTGCGCTGGTACCCTTTCCTGCATTGCGCCTCTTCATGCTTGCCTCACCTGTGCCTGATCTGCATGGCACCACCACTCCTCTGACCACCCATCATTGTAACTATCCTGCCACCTCCGCCTCCACTGGGGGACACGTATTCCCATAGTCTGCCACCAACTGTTTTTCTAGTACTTTACATTGCCAACACCCTGTGCTGTGGTACAGTTGCCCCCACCATGTTTGTCAACAGTACTGGCAGCCACATGGGATGCCCGCAGATATGGCAGGTCCAGCAGCTCCCAGCTCTCCCTCCTTCACTCACCTGTTCATTGCCTTTCCTCAGTGCTCTATCTAGTGTTAGGGCTACATCTGTCTCTACGCCTCACAGGTCATGCATGTCATCCTAAAGCACCTTGCAGCCCTTAGGGCACACTGACCTAGGGAACCGTAACCTTGTTAGGCCACCTTAACCTATGGTTCCGTAACCCAGGGTGCCTTCTAAGGTGCCTTGTCCAGGGGTGCCTAATACGGTGCTTAGCCTGAGGAGCCCTATAGGGCTCCTTACAAAATGCCTTATGAGGCACCTTATAAGGCACCCAACAAGGCACCTTAGAAGGCACCTAACACGGCACCTTAGAAGGCACCTTACTTATAAGGCACCTAACAAGGCGCCTTATAAGGCACCTTACAAGGCACCTTGTAATGTGCCTTGTAAGGTGCCTTATAAGTAAGGTGCCTTATAAGGCGCCTTGTAACGTGCGTTAGCTGATATGGCTTGCCGTAATGATGCACCACCCATGACATTATATGGGCATCTGTACCATTACCGCGGAACCTAATGCAGGTAACATTACCGCGGTTTAGTAAACATACCCCTGTATGCCTGGATTTAACTACATTAGTCTTTGGGGCCAAACTCGTCAACAGAGTTCCAAGATTTGCTGCACTGCCAATGATGAGATCACCTGCTTGGCACATTTTCTTTTTCTAACTATGGCAATTTTTATTCTTCATCCTATATATTTGCTTTTAAGACAGATGATACTCAGTAAAACATGAACATTCACAGTTTTCTTGTCCTTATGGATGCTGAAAAAACTTGGGATGATTTGGGCCTTTAGTATCAAGCAGTAGTGGTCACCTCACTGTTAGTCATCTGATACTATGATAAACAGGTCCTCTTCTCAAGAGCTTTACTAGAGATGCAAAATGGAAGAATGAAGGAAAAATAGGGCCCTGTGTTAGATAGTTGCAGTAAGATGTTTCTCTCATTTTGTACCTCTAGGCAAGATATTTAATACCAAGACCTATTAGCCTTTATCAGTCTCTCTTAAACTGATATGTTACATTTTAGAGAATGAAACTCTTAACATAGAATCATGTTTAAATTTGTTTCTGGAAAATCGAAAACTCTTGGGGCCAATATGTAAGGAAATATACCCTTCACTTTGTTTATTTGTGGCATTGCTCTGGGCAGCAAGGAGCAAAATATCTCAGCAACAAGTTTTAAATGTGCCAAGGGAATACTTCTTAGCACATAATGGCATTGCATGCTAATAAGTATTCCTTTGGCAAATTTAAAACTTGTTGCAGAGATATTCTGTTCCTTGCTGTCCAGAGCAATGCCACAAATAAACACTTACGGGTGCCAAGAAGGTGCTAAATTATTCATGCCTTAAACTTTTAGGGAAGAGAATCTTCTTAACGCTATTTGTTTGAGGAAATGTGATACTTATCTGTGATTTTCCAACTACAACCACATTCTAAATGCATCTTATTCACCAGACAGCACAAAGCAAATCTCAAGATGAAGAAATGGCAGAGAAAGACCCTCAGGAGTTATTTAATTTCAACTTAACTAGTATGTCTGTTATTCAAAAACAAAACACTCTGTTGCATTTCAGATTTAACCAGACTCATAGTTCCAATTTTTAAGGGAAGCTTCCTAATGCTAATAAAAGTAGGGGCAGGACCAGTGCAAGAATATTGGGAGCCAAAGGCAAACCTTCAGTCTTAAGTTCCTCAGCTCCTGAGATTCTAACAATTAAAGTCAACAATCATGATCATCCTAACAACACTCCTCCCACAGCAACTATGAAAAAAAAAACATAATTGGATATCATACTTTTAAATATTAAACTTTGGGGTATGTTTACTAAACCGTCTTAATGTCACTGGCGCTAGTTGCAGTGTTACTGTGAGGAATGCCATATAAGGTAGTGGGCATTCTAGTCTTAAGGCAGCAAACGCGGGTTATCGCGCAATGAAGTGCGCCATGTCCATTATCGCGCCATAGGGGGAGCCGTGCATGTTACTGCACGTTAACCTTAACTTTGCGCGTTGACCAGCAATCACAGCAGCAGAGGTGTAGCACACTGGTTAGTACAATGACTGCTGAGACAGGGGTCATGAGTTCAATCCCCCAGTGTGTGTAATGAGTAAGGGTGGCCAAGCCAAATCCTTTTCCTGCTTGTAACAGTCAGAAACATTCCAACAATCGGTGCTTCCAGCTAAAAATACCCGCACCCCAGTGCCATAACCTAATGCACCTTTTCGGCCGCACCAGAAAGCACATCATAAGCCACCACGTCAGCCAAGGCAGGTCATAATGTGCCCCAGAGGGCATGACGAAAGGTTGGCAACCCCCAAGGCACCATATTAGGTGCCCCATAAGCTGGCTGAATCTAAGGTGTGGCTAAAGATGCCCCAAGGATGTATAGGTGACTCAAGAAATGTTGCCCAAGGGCAGTAAGGTCCCCCAAGTTGAAAAGCAAGAAAGGTATGGGCTAAACACAGATGTAACCCTAACACTGCACAGAGCACCAAGGAAAGACAATGCAAAAGTGATGGAAGGAAGTAGATCAGAGCTGATGGACCAGACAAATCTGCGTCCAGCCCATGTAGCAGCTGGAAAAATGGACAAACATATCGGGGGCAGCTGTAGCGATGCACAGGGTGATGGTAATGTACCATGCAACAATGACAGTGTGTGGCAGAAGATGGGAAGACGTGTCCAGCAGAGGAGGTACAGGTGGCAGGATAGGTGCAATGACAGGAGGACAGAGGAGTAGCAGTGCCTTGCACAGCACACACAGGCGAGGCAACCAGGAAGAACTGCAATGCAGAAACGTGTACCAGTGCAGGACATGGGGTAGCAGCCTGCACACCAGGGCAGGATAGCACACAGCTGGCAGACACACATAGATGGACAGAAGGATGGTTGGCAACTGTGATAAGGGTACAATGTGCCAACAGCACAGATCTGCACATATATGACTGTTACAGGAATGAAAAGTAGCTGTGCAGGATAGGCATACAAATGAAAGAGAACAGAGAGGAATCAAACCCATGACCATTAGTACAAATGTCAATGCACAAATCAGTAGGCGACACCACCAACATGAGGTCATCAGCAAAGGCTGCATACAAGAACACTGCAGGGTATCACACAAAACGTCTGCGGTCTGCCAGGAAAGGGCAACCTCCAACAGTAACCATGATGGAATGCACATGCAGATCTGGTGTGTACAGCTCAGATCACAGTCTGTAATTGGGACGAGAGCCACATATAACTACATGCACATAGACAATGAAATGTTATGCAGTGGATATAGCATGCAAAAGGGGAAAGAACCTAAACCCAAAGGGCGGCAGGGGATACTCTGTGGAGCAGGGCAAAATAGGAAACAGAACACAAAAGGAGCATGTGAGAATTGAACCTGCAAACAGGTGTGGCCTAGAGTAGCTGAACCACAATAATGCCAATCCCCCAAGCAGACTGCCTATGTGAATACTACAAAGAAAGAGACATATGTAACAGCTAATATGTGATGGATAGGCAGCACAGAGGGCACACGTTGGTGTACAGTGAAGAGATAGAAGGGTGTGTGGATAGGTGACGAACCTGCAGGCAGCTCATGGTCAGGTTAGCACAAACCAAAAAAAAAAAAAAAAACCCATGTAGGAATCAAACCTGCAACCTATGGCATTCCAACACAAGTCCATAACCACTATCCCAAACAACTACAGCTAAAGCAGTGCAAAGATATTACCTCAAAGGGAATGTTTGTATGGGAACCCATAACACCATGTGATGTGGCAGACGGCTGGCAGATAGACAGCTGGCACCGTACAAGGATGTGAGCACAAGTGGGCCATGTACATGACCAGGGAATCACTAAATACATGTGTCAGTGTGGTCAAGCAGCAGAAGAGACAAATGTACGCCCAGCACATATTTTTATTTTGTGTAATCATCAGAGATAGCGAAGATATTGACTTTCATAATATCAAGGTGATTGGATAACAGGGAAAAAAGGGAAAACACATTTTTCAGGGCAGTAACCCACATGTTACAGAAAAGTCACTGGCCCATCCACAGACGATGGGCAGGAGAGATAATTTTCATTAGGTGCATGGTGTGTAGTATGCATTAGCCCTCCACATGCTGCAGCACGCCCCAAATGCGTTAGTTACATATGTGTGCATGTAAATAGTAGGCGGTGCATGATGAGGGCCCAACACACATCATTCATGATCTCTTCATAAACATATATCTGTCTGCCAACACACGAGGCACAAAAATGAAACAGCACATGTTAAAATTAAGAAAGTATAAACACAGATATCAAAATATATGTTACAGCTGTCACATAATGCCTGATATAGGAATCAAAGCAGCACCAATGTAACCCAAAACAATCGTCAAATGCAAAATGAGGATATGCTAACAGGTAGCAGAGGCAGATGAACACAGAGAATTCAAATGAAACAAGCCACAGAAACATGCAGAGATAACACTATGCAGGACGTCCCCTGCACTGGTTGGTGTGGATGCAGTGTCTGTACACATATATCACAGTACATGGAATTCACAAATGAAGGAAGAAAATGGACACCCACACTGCCACACTCCAAATATAATGGGGCAATGTGAGTGCCGGAACCTCAGGGGATAAATAGCACTGTGCAGACATGTAATGCTAGGTTTGTAAATCAATGTAGAGCGGCACTTCGGTACAGTAAACAAACACAATAACCTGTATATAGTGTGGTAAGGAGAGTGCAGCTCAGCATGGAAATAAAAGAGAAAGAAGAACTTTTTCTTCTTTTCGGGGGATGGGTTCACTAGAACACATACACCACAGCAAAATCCCTGAGAGAAACCAAGAGGGTAGAACTAGGTTTAAGCCACTCCCAGACTCCATGACAACCCCAGGTAAGAGTAGGAGGTACAAGTTGGTGGAGTCAGAGAGGGAGGTGCCCTGCTCAACGTTTAAGTTTGAGAAAACAAACAAAGTTGGGAGAAGCAGTCAAGGGAGAAGCAGCCAAGAGAAAGGCAGCCAAGAGAGAAGCAGCCACAAAGAGAGCAGCAGCAGAGACAAGAGCAGCCAGCACTGCAGCCAAGGAAGCTACAGAGAAGGTTCCAGGCAGAGGACCAAACAGACTGGCAAGAGGGAGAGAGAGAAAAGTTTGGCTTTGAGAAGGCTAAGGCAAGAGTTCTTAGACTCCTCTGATGAAGGGTCTGTCTGCAGGCAGCAGAAGCCCCAGGAAGGGAAGTGGAGGTCTTACCCTGATTCCCTGTCTAGCTCAGAAGCAGAGAGAGTCACAAGCCACAGAAGTCTCAGCCAGGAAGGTGCTGCAACAAGACTCCAAGGTAGGAGAAAGAAAGCAGTAAAGCCAAAACTCTGTGTTTCTTGCTCTGACAAGAGGTTTGCAATGCAATGTGTGCCTTTGAGTCAGTCCTGACTCCTGGTGACCCAGAAGCTCCTGGGTTTTCTTGGCAGTGTGACCGGAAGTAGATTGCCAGGCCTTTCTTCTGAGGCAATGGAGGATTAAGTGACTTGCCCAAGGCCACAAGGAGGGCTAGTGGGAATCAAACCCTGGTTGCTTGGTTACCAAGCCAGTGTTCTAACCACTAGGCTACTCCTCCACTCCAAGAGGTTTAGGCCTGAGAAAACCCAGATTAGGAAGAAGGGGTTGTCAGGAGAAACTGAACAGGAGAAGCCCGTTGAAGTCCTACCTAGAGGAGAAGGGGCCATTTAGTGGAATAGGCTGTTTAACCTGTTAAAGAACATTAAGCTTAAAGTGCCTGAGCATTTTCAAACTTTGCCAAGATACAGCTCAGCAGAAAGCATGGAGGTAGAAGGTAAAGAAAGTGACCTGACTTCAGCTTGTTCTGAGATGGACTGTGATATGTGCATTGTGGCTAAGTAATGAAAGCCTGAGAGCAGTGAGAAGTTAGGAATTGTAAATACATGTGCTTTATGATTACGGAATTGAGAAGCATCATAAAGGGAAAAGAAAAGAAAGCCTGTGTAAATAATTCTACTACAACACTGGTTGTAAGCTTTGCTTTAATAGGAGAAGATTATCCTTTATTTTCTTTGACTTGAGTGTACAGCTGCTTTAAAGATTTGTTACCCGCTTGCCACGGAAGCTAATAAAATTCCTGTGTGCTTTGAAACAACCACTTGGTTCATTTATCTCTATACACAACTACAATCCTTGGTAAAGAGGAATTCAAGATGGCTTCCCGTCCCTACTAGGCGACCACCTGGTAGGGGCGCAACCGCCACAATAGAGATGGAAATAAAGGTCAAACATGTTACAGTAATCCATACAGAAGCCATATTGCCACATGCTGTGTTGCACCAACATAGTCAGTCACATGCACATGCACCGTGTACATTGAACATGATACAGTGATGCCACAGATGCACTGTAACACCCTTGATGAGTGAAAAGATCAATCCAAGATGTTGGTGTGCAGTAAAGTGGTGTGGTGGGAAATACTGTGTCATGTCCAAGTGGAGGGTAGGCAGACATGGACAAGAGGACCTCTCCAATGTTCCCCCTGTGCCACATGCATGGCTGTATGATCATGTTGAACTAAACAGATGAGATTATCTTGCATTCCAGGTCACACACATGGGCAAAACACAACAACACAATGTCAGAAGGATGTACAACATACAGTGACAATGTCAGTCCCTGCTGTACATGTAGGGACCAGTACACAGTGTCCACAGCGCAAAGGGTGTCTGCAACGCAACAAGTCCCGTTAAGACTGTCCTTGAAACCCTGGGCATGCATAGTCAAGTGTGACATCTCAAAATGACACAGTACTGGAAAGGTCATGTGTGTCTCCTGTGATGAACACGACACCCAGCCAGAGCATGGCAGCAATGGTGTGTTGGACAGGCCTGTCATGCTCAAAGTAGCAGTCCAACAATAATGTCCATCTGAGGCATGTGTCCCACATGCAGAGGTCAAGCATCCTATGGCACCATTTCCCAGGGATAGTTCCATGGTGTTGTTGTGTCCTCCAACAGGTGGGTGATGGGAATGCCAGATGCACTGTAGTAGATGGGCTGTGTGTATCCTCTGCCCTGTGTCAGAAGAGGATAAACAATGTATTGGTATGCTGCTTGCAACATCAGCCCAAATTGCAGAGACTCAAACATCAATATGTATGCAATGAAACATCACACAGGCAAACATAACATGATCACAACACAGAACTCAGTGCATGTTGTGGACATTTGGAATTGGAACTGCAGACGAGGGTGTCTCATGGATATGGTCATATCCATACCCATGTTACACAGGTGTTTCACAGCTCCACTCCATGTGCATCAGCGTTGGTGTACAGAGACTCAACATGAAAAGTCCATGAAACAGACAGTAAATTATTAACATGTAAAGGCTGATGTCATTCCCAAAAGGTATCAAAACCTGGAACAAAACTATCTCCATGGCTGCAGAAAGAAAACCAGCCCCACCAACACATAATACCAAAGACAATAAATCTGAAAAAAGGCATGCACCATGGTTTAATGCAACACTCAAAAAACTAAAAAAGACAATTAAGATCCAAAGAAAGGAAATGGAGACAAACCAAAACACAACCAAATTATGAGAAATACATAAATACCCTACATTTATATAAGGAAACAACAGACAGTACTAAGAGAGACTATTACTCTAACTTACTCAATAACTCCATTAACCGACCAAGGGAATTGTTCAGCATCATAAAGAACCTAACAAACAAAACATACAACTCAGATGAAACCTCCATAGATATTTCTCCACAAGAATTAGCACAATATTATATTAATAAGACAAAACTTCAAATGACCCCACCAATAACACACACTGAAATGACACACACTACACTGGATAACTGGTCCAACTTCACCCTAATTTCAAAGACCACTCTCAAAACTACTATATCTAACATCAACACAACCACATCACATCTAGATCCATGCCCAGTGGACTGGATAAAAAAGACATTCTCAATACTCTCTGCTTACATCCTCCCTATGGTCAACCTATCACTAGAAAAAGGATACTTACCCCCATCTCTCAAGCATGTTCAAATACGACCAATACTTAAAAATAACACATTAGACAAATTATCCCAAAATCATACAGACCAATATCGAGTATTCCTTTCATGGCAAAACTTATAGAAAAAATAATCCAAATTCAACTACAGGAATTCATAGATACACTGAACCTCCTTGACGAACACCAATATGGCTTCCGACCATTCCATGGGGTAGAAACACTACTAACAGTCCTATACGATACTTTATTAAGGGGAGTTGATGACACCAAACAAGCATTCATCCTAGTATTCCTCGACATCTCGGCAGCATTTGACAGTGTTAATCACTTAAAAATGCTAAACAGACTGCAACAAATTGGAATAACATCTACTGTATATAACTGGTTCAAATCCTACCTATCAAACAGAACACAAACAGTGAGAATCCTCAACCAAACATCTACTACTTTCAATCAAACACAAGGCCTCCCACAGGGATCCGCGCTATCAGCACTATTATTCAACATTTATATACAACCTGTCTGTAGCATCTTTAAACGTCATGGCGTATATTACCATATTTACGCCGATGATATAATGTTCTACCTCCCGTTTAAAATCCCGCACTCTCCAATACAACAAATAACAGAATGTTTTAAAGAGCTGACTATATGGCTTAACGATCAGAATCTACACATCAATTTTTCAAAAACTGATGTACTATATATCACCAAAAATCAAACATATATACCCCCAAGCACCATTACACTAGACAACCACGAGATCAAAATAAAAAAAGAAATAAAATACCTAGGTGTGATACCCGACAATAAACTTAACATGGATTCACATATAAAATATCTGACCAAAAACATACACTACAAACTCAAGACATTGAGACAATTAAGACCATTGATTCACTTACAAGACTTCATAACAATAATTCAATCCATCATAACCCCACATTTTGATTTTGCAAATATAATCCTTAATGGCATCACAAAGCAAAATATGAAAAAGATACAACTTACTCAGAACATAGCAGCAAGGATAATAATGAATATAAACTCAACAGAACATATCACACCGATCCTGGCTGAACTCCACTGGCTACCCATTCACTGCAGAATAAAATATAAAATTATTTTAACCACATTTAAACTAATAAATAACTTAGCTCCATCCGTACTCAATACACTCATTAACATAGAATTAGATAAACGATCACAAAGGAGCAGAAACACAAACACTATAGCAGTTCCAAAAGACTACACAAAAACAAGAAAACAAACCAACAAGAGAGCCTTCTCTCATTCTGCACCTATTCTATGGAATACTCTGCCTGACAACATCCGCCAACTATCAGACATAAAGGAATTAAAAAAAAACCTAAAAACCCACTTATTCTCTCTTCATTACAATACACTACCTAATCAGAAAACACAAAGAGACACAGGTTAGCAACCATACTACAACACTACATAATACACAAAATTTAAAAGCACCACAATTTTTGTTCTATCATGTAATTTGTAAGTACCCATAATGTAAATACGTTATCATTTTTACTGTTCAAAAGTTATATTTGTTATGTGTAAATAGTTCCATCTGTTCTATGTAAAACGACTAGGTATGTAATTTCACATACCTTATAATTTACTGTTCATTGTAAACCGCACTTGATACTTGGGAAAGAGCGGTATAAAAATAAGTGTTAAATAAATAAATAAATAAAAGACCAAAGGTGCAACCTACCATGTGTTTGCAGCAAGTGTCTGTTCAGGATCCCCTGAGGCTCTCAAAGGACACAACACGTCACAGTGAAGGGCAAAGATGTCACTGAAATGTGTAGAATCACTATGTCCCCATATCCAGCCACTGTTGATGCATGTCCACATTATGGCGATATCTGTGATACAGAAATGCTGTTGCGCAGTGGTCTGTCAGCACACAAGAGATAGGTCAGCTCACAACACACTACACATGGCCACAATGTTCACAAGGTAAACATCAGTAAGGTAGAGATAGCACAGTCACCACCGCTCCCCAGGTGTACAGACCCCTCACACCACATGAAAATGCAAAATGCCTGCACGACGTATCATCACATAGCCAACCCAAAAACACACACCCACACAGTATGCTAATGTGAGCGTGCCAGCAGTAGCATATGGCCTGTATGTGCGCAATTGGAGATTTGTGGAGATAAAGGCTTGTCAAATGCAATGATACACTGCTGTTGGCTGATGCTACAATGTCAGGGAAGGGTGTACGTGCAGCCCAAGACCCGAACACCTAGGACCTGCAGACCCACGCAGCTCTGTTGGACGTGTCCCAGAGACAGTGTTGGAGAAGACTAACTGGCCAGGAACACTGTAGATATGTGTACCAACAGCAACATATGGGGTATGGGGCTGCAGGGCAAAGAGGTGAACAACAACATATGTACAATATGACAGATTGCTGCAAACATATGCTCCCCCTGATTGTCGTCACAGACAAAGTAGTTGTAGGTCCACCTATCCCAGACTACTGCATGTTGGATGATGTACAGTCAGCTGCCACTGTACCACAGCACCAGGAGGGTCACCAAGTATGTCCTGTGGATTGAGGAACACAAGAGAAACATGCATATGTCATGTTTGAGCTCTGCAACACACACTGCACCTTCACATCCTCAGCTCACAGACCTCCCAAGATCCTTTACAGACTGACTGTTCCCCATCACACTGTACAGACTCGCTTCATGCTAAAGTTATCACTGAAGTGTGTGTGGCAAAATACAAGGGCCCATAATCTGTCCGTCCCCTTCCTCACCTCTCTGCTGCCTTCAAAGCTGTTGAACAGAACCGTCTCCTTGCTACCGTGTCCATGCTCGGCTCTGAGGCTGCAGTACTATCCTGCGCCCCCCATATTGCTCCCACTGCCCCTTCAGTGTGTGTTCTGGTGTCTCAATGTCCTCTGCTACCCCGCTGTCAGTTCTTGTACCACAGGGAACTATCCAGGGGCTTCTTCCTTATCCTCTGTCGATATCCATTTCCTTGGTGTGGCTATCTCATCCTTTCACTTACATTACAAGCTGTGTGCTGATGAGTTACAAATATATCTCTCCATGCCTGAGCTATGTCTGCCAAAACACACCCCGATGTCTGCTTGCCACCTGACATTGACGTTCCCTGTAAAACAAACTTGCTTTGTTAACTATTGTTCACTGTAAACCGCAACTGAACTTTGGAAGATGCGGTATATAAATGTGTATAAAATAAATAAATAAATAATGTCATCCCAGTGTGTGAAAATGACAATGGCAAAGCATGGATATCAGATATGTGCATCTAAACCCTCCCCTCCCATCAGAGCGTCTGTGTGTGTGTGTGTGGCTATACCTTCCTTTCTCCAGGGTCCGCAACGTATGTGTTGTATTGGACTCTACTCTCCTCCTCAACACACATACCCAGCTTGTAGCTGAGGCTTGTGGTGTCTTTCTAGATGATATCAGCTGTATTTCCCCAGTCCTCCCTGAACACACAACTAAAACCCCAATCCACCCCGATCAGCTCCCGGTTTGCCTACTGTAACCTACACCTTGCTGATCTGCCTTTGAATCATCTCTGTCTGCCTTGAAATATGCAACACTGCACTGCATGGCCAATCTACAGCCACACACATAATGGCAATAAAACTCCCCCTGTCAGGACACCTCACAGGTTCCCTATCCGTCTCCGCATACATGTCAAGGCTCTCCTGCTGAACTATACATGCTGTTGTATAAAAAATACCGTTCCTCTATTAAAGTAGGAGATTCTTCAGCACTTCAGGTCTCAGTTTAAAATAACACTGCTGGTTTAAAGGTTTTACCCTTATATTAGCAATCGTGTTTTTTTACATCAATGACCTTGTGCCTATTACTTATTACTTATAAAAATCAATGTGTGATAAACCTTGGGATTTATATTTGCTCAATACTGCAACCATGTACTCAACTTAATGAACTGATGAAGCCCCGTGGTTTGTTCACACTCCTGTTCACAATCCCGACAATCAATCCCGGTACCAGCTGATGTTTCAAACTTTTCATCAGGGGACTGGTTTTTTACTGTGAAACCAACAAAAATAAACCATTAAAAATATGTCTACCTCATACTCTATAAACCTAACCTAACATAACTTTAAAATCCTGCAGTATTCACCAATATTTCTCGTATATACCTGTGATGCTGCCCACGTTTTCTGAGGATCCCAACCGTAAGTGACCGGACAACACTCATCCAATGCAAAACGCCGCGCATGAGTAGTGCACCTTCTAACCACCTTTTAAAGATCCTACCTATAAATCAATCAGCTGTTTCTCATATAGATTTGAATCATCCTGCAAATGTACCCTATCACAGGCAGGCCATCCAATCTATCTCATTATTGAGTCCCTTCGGATCAAGTGTGTCTAATATACACATCAAACGTTGTTCTCTTTTGAGTAGTGTTTGGTCTAATGTTCTACCGTGACTTGCCAAATTCACCTGTTCCAAACATAAACAGCGTAATTGCTCAAAAGTGTGTGCTTTTTCTATGCAGTGTTTAACTATTGGTGCTTGTAGATTTTTGCATCTTAATCGGCTCCTATGTTCTCGCATGCGAACTCGAAATAATCTAATCGTCTTCCCTATGTAACATAATCCACAGGGGCACAAAACTGCATATACTACGTTTTTTGAAGCGCAAGATGTCTGACTACGTAAAGAAAACTTAATACCATTATACTCAAAGACTTCCATTGTTAATGTAAGGGCACAAATATCGCAGCTACCACAGCTCGTGTGACCTCTATGTCTAGGGGAATATTCACATTGGTCAATATTCTCAGCCACACTATCTAATCCCGGAGTTTTAGCCGGACTTAGTATATCTTTCAAATTAGATGCACGCTGCCAAACGCACCGGATCGTTCGTTCTTCTAACCCTGATATAGTATGCAATATTTTTTCATGCCGGTGTACTATTTTCTGCAGCTCTCCACTTAAAGGGGAGAAGCGTGTAACTAAATTAATCGCATCATTATTAGCCTCTCTTAAGTGGCGAGTATTATGTTCTAACAAAGTAGAACGATGGTTGTACAATGCTCTAGTATATGCTTGTTTGACTACTTTTTTTGGGTATCCCCTCTGTTGGAAATGTAGCTGAAGAGCTTTACCTTGTGTTTTATAATCTTCCTTATTCGAGCAGTTTCGCCTGAATCTTAGAAATTGTGAAAAAGGTAACCCCAATTTCATTCTTGGCGGATGTAAACTAGTGTATTGCAAATAGGTGATCCTATCAGTCAGTTTCTTATATACTATAGTTTTCCACCTATCTGTACCACGGCTGATAGTGACATCGAGATAATTTAAAGTATCGGTGCTGTACTGACTAGTGAATCGGATGTTAACATCTCGAGTATTCAGCCACTGTAAAAACTCTTCTAACTGTTGATCAGTGCCCTCCCAAAACAAGAATATGTCATCTATAAAACGTTTCCAAAGAATTATAGATGAGGAGTATTGAGAGGTGGTTAACCAGGTTTGTTCGAAAAATGCCATATAAAAGTTCGCTATGGAAGGGGCACACGTGGCCCCCATAGCCACTCCCACTTTTTGCTGGTATATGACTCCCTGGAACTCAAAATAATTATGCTTTATAGTTAAAGATGCTAACTGTAATATAAAGCTCTTCATCAATACTGTCATATCTTCTCGTTGGGAAAGAACTTTTTCTACAACCAGTAAAGCTTCTTCCTGAGGTATGTTGGTGTATAGAGAAACTACATCCAATGATACTAGCTTAATATGGGGATGTGTAACTAGCGACCTATGTTGTTCCAAAATATTCAAAAACTGTGTAGTGTCTTTCAAAAAAGATGGTATTGAAGATAGCAACGGACGCAAGTAAGAATCAAGAAATATTGATAAAGGTTCAAGCACACTGCCACGGGTAGATACTATGGGCCTGCCTGGGGGTTTTAATAAATTCTTATGAATTTTTGGGACCAGATACAATCGAGCTGTATTAGGTGCTTTGGCATTCAAAAATTGATGTTCACGTTTACTGATAAGTTTTTTGTTAAGGCATCCGATGTGACACTCTTTATCTGTTGTTGTAAATCTGAAAGAGGATCCTTATCTAAGCGAATGTACGTCACTGGATCTTGTAATTGTGATAAAGCTTCATTCACATAGTCTGTTGTTGCCATAACTACAATTGCCCCTCCTTTATCTGCTCTCTTTATAGTTAGGTCTGTACGTGCTTTTAAACTTCGCAAAGCTCGATGTTCTTCCGGTGTAAATACAGTACGATGTAATGATCTCGTTCCTTCGAGTTTTTTTACATCTTGTAGGACCAGTTGTTTAAATATTTCGAGTGCTGGAGGAGGATTGCCTGGAGGACACCAAGTGGATTTTAAAGGTAAACGTGTTCTGTTCGCATCAATTAGATTACCACCTTCTATAGGTTGATCAATAGAAAGTGCTGATTTAGAGGAAAAATACACTTGTAACCAGAGTTTACGAATTAATGCTTGTAAATCGATTCTGAATTGGAAAGAATCAAAATCACATCTGGGTACGAACGATAAACCTTTATTCAGAACTTTCATTTCATTAGGGGTCAAAGCATGTCCTGAGATATTAATTACAAGATTTTCTTCGGTTTGGGACAGTCCCGTCAAAGTCATTTCCTCTTGACTGATTGTTTTTGCTTCTGCCGATCTGACTCTTTTTTCTTTTTCTTGCCGTTGGCTGTGTCTTCTAAAAAATCCTCACTTCCTTTAGAAGAGCGAGTAGAATCTGTAGATGCCCCATCCTCAGACGTATCGTCAAAATTCACCTTTCGCCCTGGTTTTTTCAGTTTTCGCTTTGTATTCATCCATGGATAGATGTAACCGACCGTATAGTCATTATGGTCTCGTTGAAATTTTTTAATTTTAACGGCTTTCACTTCTTGATTGTAGGACTCTATTTTTTTCTTCATCTCATCCGTTTTGTTCTTAAAGACGTCTTCTACCTCCGTGGATTTTAGGCCGTCCTCTATCACCTTCAATTCCTCCGTCAGCTTGTCTATATCAATTTTGGCTTGATCTACTATCAGGACCATAAGGTCCAGTGAGCATTTATTTAACACTTGATTCCATCGGTCAATAAACTCTGTTTCCATTGCTGGCTTTTTTGGCTCTTTATAAACTCGAAGTCCTCGAGGTATTTGTTGGCGGTGTATGTACTCTATCAAAGAGTATCGATGTAATTCTAAACGTACTTTCTTCTTATGCATTTTCAGAAATGTTTCCCATGTCAACTCCTGTGTGGTACTAAGTTGCGCCTCCAATTGAGAAAAGGGAGTCTTCTCCTTCGTAAGGTTCAAGATGTAATCTTGGGTGAAGCTCAAGATGTTCTTCCATCCTTCTGGACCAGCCATTCGTGTGTTCACACAATATAACAATGGTCACTTGAACGATAATAGACACAATGTTGTATAAAAAATACCGTTCCTCTATTAAAGTAGGAGATTCTTCAGCACTTCAGGTCTCAGTTTAAAATAACACTGCTGGTTTAAAGGTTTTACCCTTATATTAGCAATCGTGTTTTTTTACATCAATGACCTTGTGCCTATTACTTATTACTTATAAAAATCAATGTGTGATAAACCTTGGGATTTATATTTGCTCAATACTGCAACCATGTACTCAACTTAATGAACTGATGAAGCCCCGTGGTTTGTTCACACTCCTGTTCACAATCCCGACAATCAATCCCGGTACCAGCTGATGTTTCAAACTTTTCATCAGGGGACTGGTTTTTTACTGTGAAACCAACAAAAATAAACCATTAAAAATATGTCTACCTCATACTCTATAAACCTAACCTAACATAACTTTAAAATCCTGCAGTATTCACCAATATTTCTCGTATATACCTGTGATGCTGCCCACGTTTTCTGAGGATCCCAACCGTAAGTGACCGGACAACACTCATCCAATGCAAAACGCCGCGCATGAGTAGTGCACCTTCTAACCACCTTTTAAAGATCCTACCTATAAATCAATCAGCTGTTTCTCATATAGATTTGAATCATCCTGCAAATGTACCCTATCACAGGCAGGCCATCCAATCTATCTCATTATTGAGTCCCTTCGGATCAAGTGTGTCTAATATAAAAATCAAACGTTGTTCTCTTTTGAGTAGTGTTTGGTCTAATGTTCTACCGTGACTTGCCAAATTCACCTGTTCCAAACATAAACAGCGTAATTGCTCAAAAGATGTGTAAGTGTAAATATTGGTGAATACTGCAGGATTTTAAAGTTATGTTAGGTTAGGTTTATAGAGTATGAGGTAGACATATTTTTAATGGTTTATTTTTGTTGGTTTCACAGTAAAAAACCAGTCCCCTGATGAAAAGTTTGAAACATCAGCTGGTACCGGGATTGATTGTCGGGATTGTGAACAGGAGTGTGAACAAACCACGGGGCTTCATCAGTTCATTAAGTTGAGTACATGGTTGCAGTATTGAGCAAATATAAATCCCAAGGTTTATCACACATTGATTTTTATAAGTAATAAGTAATAGGCACAAGGTCATTGATGTAAAAAAACACGATTGCTAATATAAGGGTAAAACCTTTAAACCAGCAGTGTTATTTTAAACTGAGACCTGAAGTGCTGAAGAATCTCCTACTTTAATAGAGGAACGGTATTTTTTATACAACATTGTGTCTATTATCGTTCAAGTGACCATTGTTATATTGTGTGAACTATACATGCTGGCACACTGTGGTGTTGCAGTAACGTCCCTTACTGATCTCAACTACCACTAATACAACTACTACTGAGCATGTATATAGTGGTACTTGTCATATGTCACGCTCTACAGAAACAAGTAACACAGTCCCTGCTCATCAGAGCATACAAACCAATCAATCAACTCATATTACAAAATGTGAAACACATATGTCTAGGCAACTGGTCCCATCTATGGGCCGCTCTCCTACTGTTGACCCCAGACTACATGCCTTTCACCTTGCTGTACCCAAAGCCTCAAACTAACTACCTTTGGCTGTACAGCAGCCCCTTTCCCAATAAACCACAAATCAGGTGTGACAGCTTACCACCTCCCCCAAGCCTACTAATCCTGACACACATAATCCACCTCCACCCGCTGTTGTGCCCTGCTCACATCTTCTGCATATCAGTCATGACTAGACTGTAAGCTCGGATGGCCAGGCAGTGTCTGTGATATGTCAGTGCAGTGTTGCATCTTACTGCTATTGGGATACAAATGTTCACTAGTAGTAGTAGTACACACATATCTAAACAAATGTATGTGGCAACATATGCAGTACTTACATGAGAAGACCTCCTCAATCACCTGCCGCCTGACTGCTATGCCCTCACATGTGTCACCACAGCCACATATAGGAGGGCACGTAGGATCATCTTAATTTGGACAGGGATATGGTGCCTGAGAGCAATGTTGTGAAGGATGCAACAGGCTATAATGATCTCTGCCACAGTCTGTGCTTTGTATTGTAAGGCCCCGCCTGTCCTATCCAGACACCTGAAGCGACTCTTTAAAATGCCAAAGGTGCGCTCTATGACGGAGCGGCTGGAGGCATGGGCCTCATTGTAACTCCTCTCTGCACATGTCCATGGTTGACGCACAGGGGTCAGCAACCAGGGGCGACACCCATATCCTGAATCACCTGCAGAAAAAAATGTGGAACATTAAAGCAGGAGCTCATGTCCACCCGAATGGACACAAGTATGTACGTGCAAACCAAATGCAGAAAACATCCTGACACAAACATATGACATCACATGATGGGACACCACAACTATGCATCAGCGTGTGAAGTTATGACACACAAAACAAGGGGTAGGTATAAGGATTGCAATCAACATAATCTGTAACCAAGACACAAATGCAAGCGTTCATTCTACCATCAACACACAGCACCGTAGCAAGATAGAGCTGGAGGGCACCCCCCCCCCCCCTTTAGATCACACACAGACAGATGAGACACACACACAACTAGGGTTACACCTAAAAGACAGACATGTGCACATACGGTTAGTCAGAGGATCACCATGTGCATGTCAGAGATGAGAAATACACACCCAGCAGTATACAGTCCTCATACTGGCCTGCCTCAAATTGTCTGAATATTGCCGAGTGATGCAGGATATAGGAGTCAAGGGTCCTGCATCACTCGGCACTATTCAGACAATTTGAGCCCACCATAAACTCTACCCCATGTACTTCCCTAACGCCCTCAAACTCACTCACCTCAACAACCCTGCCAATCACCTTCCCCACCACACACCAATCCAGCCACACAACCCTACCACCACTCACCAACCCAGCCACTCTCCACACCAAACCTGCTTCTGACACTCTCCTTGCTTCACCAACAACCAACAGTGCATGCCTTCTCTCCCTCACCTACACAAACCCTTCAACGTGTACCAGGTGTGCATGTATATTTATGTGTTTTTTTACGTTGCGCGTGTTGCACATGTGCAGTAGCATGAGTGCATCAGCTGCATGTGTTGTGCATGCGCCGCAGAGATGCAGAAGGTGCATGTGCAGGACACCATGTTATGCATGTGCTGTGCATGAGCGTGAGGATTGGCGAATGCGCATAACGGCATGCAGCACGTACGCATGCCTCATGCCCATGTACAGTGCATGTACAATGTGGTGTCTTGCACACGCACCTTCCGCATCTCTACGGCACATGCACAACATGCGCAGCTGACATGCTCGCGCCACAGCGCATGTGCAACATGTGCAATGTAAAAAACACATAAATACACATGCACACCTGGTACACGTTGAGGGGTTTGTGTAGGTGAGGGAGAGAAGATGTGCGCTGTTGGTTGTTGGTGAAGCAAGGAGAGTGTCAGAAGCAGGTTTGGTGTGGAGAGTGGCTGGGTTGGTGAGTGGTGGTGGAGAGTGTCAGAAGCAGGTTTGGTGTGGAGAGTGGCTGGGTTGGTGAGTGGTGGTGGAGAGTGTCAGAGGCAGGTTTGTGTGGAGAGTGGCTTGGTTGGTGAGTGGTGGTGGAGAGTGTCAGAGGCAGGTTTGGTGTTTGAGAGGTGTGTTGCAAAGCAGGCAAGAGAGAGAGGAAGGGAGGCAAGGAGCAGGAGAGAGAGACAGGAAGGGAGTTGAGAAGCAGGTGGCAGGGAGAGGAGGGGAGGCAAGGAACAGGCGGGAGGTATAGCAGAGGAGCCGAGGGGCAGGGATGTGTGACAGGGAGCGAGAGGGCATAGAGGGCAGGGAGATGGAGCGACAGGACATGGCAGGAGGGGAGGAGGGGGGGCACCTGTTCAGCAGGACCCAAGGCCGGCAGGGAGTGTTGGGCCTGTGGTGGTGGCTGCAGGCCCATCAGGTGTGTCGCAGCCCACCCAGGGGCCACCCAGTGTCAAACGAAGGCGTATACCGGTGCCAACTGAGGAATGGAGGAGGGCTGTGAGATTCAGTCAGCAAGAAAACCACATCCTGTTGGCCAGTGTGTTGGAGTGGTATGAGGTGTTCTATGGCCGGCTGAGCAACAGCACCACTGTGGCCACACGTATACATGTGTGAGAGGAGGTGCAGGAGGCCATAGTCCAGGCAGTGGGACCAACCAGGGATCTGGACAGCCTGAGAAAGAGATTCAAAGACATTAAACGTGGTGTCCGAGCACACATGGTGGCGGAGAGGCAACATGCCATGGGCACCGGTGGGGGTGCCCGCTTTGACCCAACCCTCACACCCCTGCAGCAGGAGCTCACAGACTGTCTGGGCCCCATCTACCTGCATGGATTGCCAGAAGCGCTGGACACCACCCATCCACAGGCAGGTAGTTCGGCACTTCTCACTCTGCTGCTCCTTACCCTTGGAATAAATGCCCTTTGTCTATACGTCACGCATCTTCTTTGCCCTTCTTCAGACTCAAGTTAAAAGCTCATCTTCTTGCCTCTGCCTTTGGCCCATGAGTTTGCTGTTCTCCTTCCTTCCCCTTTGTTATATCACCTTTCTGTCGTCCCCTCACACTTGTTCCTACCTCTTTCCTTTGTCCTGTATCTCCTGCTCTTGTCTCTTTGCTCTTGTTCCTAACTTTTCTCTACACCTTTTATTGCTTTGTCCTCTTAGATTGCATGCTCCGTTGAGCAGGGACTGTCTTTTTGTGTTTTCACGTTTACAGCACTGCGTGCACCTGGTAGCGCCCTATAAATGCTTAGTAGTAGTAGTAGTAGAAATGCTGCACATGTACAGGGCATGCCCAAGCACATGCGGCACATGGAGGGGATTGGTGGGGGACCATGTCCTGAGAGCATGCGTGCCCTACCACAGGCACATGCGGCACATGGAGGGGATTGGTGGGGGACCATGTCCTAAGAGCATGCATGCCCTACCACAGGGAGTGACACAGCAGCACATGGCACGGTAGGTACAGAGGCTATGTGACAGGTACCTGGGCCTGCATGCATGATAGACACAGTCCTGAACGCAGTCGAGGATGGCAAAGCTGTGTAGAAGCAGGGGACGTAGCAGACAAGGCCCATATCTGAATGAACACTGCATACATCAATGGTCCAGAAAACCTCCATGCAAAGCCCAGAGGGTTAAGCTGCACAGCAAAAATGCACAGCACTACATATCAGCAATGTAATAATGATCTAAAAGACCTATCTGAGGAGTGGCTAATAATATCCCACTGTAATCAAAGAGGATCACAGCATACATGAGCAGCAATGTGACAGTAAAGAGCCCCATTGGAATACCATTCGCCACTATTCAGATACCCTTCTTGTATTACTATTACATTGGTGCTCTCTAGTGCTGTGACGTGTTGCTGTGCTGCTGGACCCTCTGGCCTTTCCATATAGGTGATATGGGCCACTGATATATGTGGAGTTCATGCGATTGCAGGGCTTCTCTGCCCTTCAAAGTACTCCTCCTCCTACGGATTTGTGTTTGCAAGACTAACTGAGGTCTGTTTCCCCCACTACTGGAGTTATCCTACCCAGATTGGTCTAGCGTTTCCTCCTCACATATGGCTTATGAGGGTGTACATTGATTTGTTTATTTGGGCCTGCTCCTTTTGCGGTGTGTGCATTATTATCAGCCTGATTTCTCTGTCCCTCTGAGGTCTACTTGCTAACATAGTACCTGGCATAAGGCCACAACCATTCATCATACCCCTGCAGCCAGTCACTCAGCACATTGTGACAAGGGGAGACATACAAGAGGGACATACAACTAGCCCAGAACACATTGGCCTTGGGGTACCCATACACAGCACCAAAACACATATGATGTCTGTATGCTCTTACCAATCCAGGGACATATCCCAGACCTCTGACAGGAAAGGGCCTAACACACGGGGATGATGACGTAGATGCAAACAAACGCCAGCAAACACATCACACACATGTCACACACTTAACACTCTGTCAGGGCCCACATACAGTGGTGATCCCCCACCATCTTCAACAGACATTGGTGCATACATTGCCACACCCATACCACGTGCACATAGCACAAACCCCACACCACCTGGGATCAGCCTTTATACACATCCCGCAGTGCAAAGACATATTCCCATACCCCCACACACGGTAGAACCCCATGCCCAGCAGTGCTACACCCATCACCCGAGACACCCCACCACACCCATGTAGTATGGGATAGCTGTCCACCCTTACCGCACAGCATCTTGCAAAGCGGAGGGCCCCCACACACATCTGGCTGACACGGACAAATCTTGCAACACCTAACGTGAATACCACTCAGGGCAATGCAAGCACATCGCTCTCACACACAATGATGGCACACAATCCCATTCAGGGCTCCCACATGCACCACAGCGACATGTATTGCTGAGGCCACATCCAAGGTCAGGTGGCCAGTCCATACCTGATACTGCAGATAGGGGGCGCGGCACTCAGCACACCATCCCCCACACACCGCATCCCATGTGGTACAGCTACAACAGGGAATGAGGCTGTCCCCCCCCCCCAACTCCTGCCAGGCACAGCACACTATAGGCACATGTGCTGTCCCCATTGTAGGAGCACTAACATCAGGCACAGGAAAACAACACATTGATTTTGGCGGGGATGTACTACACACGGGTACAAAGGTGCGCTGAGCAAACTCATCTGTGCTGTGTACCATTTTCCACCTCCCAGGTGACTACTGGACCATGGAGGCACATGAGGAGGAGGATGTGGCAGGGCCTCAGGATGCTGAGGGGCCAGAGGCTGCAATGTATGGGGACACTGCCAGCAATGGCGAGGGCACAACAGGAAACAATGTGCTGCCCGAGGCAGAGGACACGCCACCGGATGTCAACGCTACAGTGGGTGCCACTAGCAGCAACTCACAGGCTTTAGAGGGTACGGAGATGGAGGGGATTCACCACACTGTGCAGGCGCCTGGGACATCAGCCACCCCTCCCAGCAGCATGGCTATGATCCTGGCAGAGCTGCGGGCCCACAGTGCCTCAGCAAGGCACGATGCTGAAGGTGGGTAACAGCATACACAACAATCCCCATGGGGGTTCATGTAACATCCAAATGAGATTGCATGTGCACCACAATATGTTGTCAACATAGCAGATCGTACCTTATGTTGTGGGAGGGGGGGCTGTGCCATGTGGAACCCCCCTATTGTAGCATGGCTTGTCAAGTGTCAGCATGTTGAGGAGATCAGACATACACACACTGTTCATGGCCATATACCCCAAGGAAGCGCACTGCGGTAAACACCTATCCCAGGTCACCTAGACAGCTTACTTGACTGACCCCTCACCATGGGTACTGGCACCTAACATAGCTTGTCACCGTAATCTGTACTTTGTGCCAGCGTTATAGAAAATAGGGCCCCACAGATGTATGTTTGTGTATGCCATGACTCCCCACGTCATCTGGCTTATCTCATATGACCAGTGTGCAGATCATGCATTGACACATTGCACCCAACACTGTACCATGTGTGAGATCTGTGATTCACACGACCCCTCATCAGGACCCTTTCCTGGCATGGGAATGGCTCATGGGACCCACAGATGCACACATGGTCATGCGTTACTAGTCGTCGCGTGCATGCTTTTTCTGCAGACTGGTCTGGTGTGATATGCCTGACATGTGCATGTGTGACACTGGGGGTTGTAACAGATGTCTCACACATCACCTTGTGTCCCACCCACAGGCACTCGTCAGGCTCTGTTGGCAATTCACCAGGAGATCCACCAGCTGCAGGCCACATGGACACAATGGCAGGGGCGCTACTCCTTATTGTGGATGTCCAGGAGGCCATGGCTGCCTGTACACAGCAGCCAGCACTGGCACCAGAGGCGGCACCAGCAGTCCCGGGACTGAGGGGTGGACACAGAGGATGTGAACATTGTAAATAAAGACATCATGACCTATTACTACCTATGTGTTTGTTTCCAATGTGTGGCACTGTCATCCCCTGAGTACCCTGCACCCCCATGTTGTCACCCTGCCCACATGTGCCTACCCATATCCCTCAGAGGTGTGGTGTCTGCACTGCCACCAATCAACACACATAGGTTATACCATGCCCTGTGTGTCATGGACTGTGCCAGGTGGTCACCCACCTACCTAGGCGTGGGGGTATACCCAACCTCACCCGTTGCCCAGCAAGATGTACACGGTGGCACATGTCTGTTGTAAGGATCTGTCACCCTCTCCTACCCCATATGCTCTCCATTATTATACACACATGTGTGACCATCCTCCCTGCCCACACCAGGGTCTACAAGGCTGTCTACCCACATAGGCTTGCATGTGGCACAGGCAGACAAAGGTAGCTCGCTGCAGTCAGCTGATCACTCTTCCCCAGTGCTTGAAGTTCCCCACCGTTCATCCTCGGGACCTGCATCGCTCTGTCTCACCCTCACCAGCTATCCTGGGTACAGCAGTCCCTCTTACCCTTCCTGCCACATACCTGCTGCTAGCCTTTTCATCTATTTCCCAATGAGCATGATGCATCATATATTGTGATGGGGCCTGTGGTTAGAGGCCTATTTAGCCCTATATAGGCGGTTGCCTAGGGCGTATGCACAAGTAATTGCTCTGGTCTTGTAAATAAAAAGTCCTTCAGAGCAACTTGAAATGAAAAGTGGGTTTTATTCCCCGTCCCGCTCGGACATTGTCAAAGGAAACAGAAACTTTAAATCAGATAAGCTTAGCAACAAAAGTGGTGACACACGTATATTCTCTTGTTATATTCACAGAGTTCTCTTCATCCAGTATTTACATCATACGGTTGCATTTAACACAGACACTGCAATCCATAGGAATATCCTCTTGCAGACTAGCAGCGTCTTCCCATATCATTTCCCCAGCACTACTCACGCTGCTGGTATCAGACCCTTCTTGAGAACGGTATTCAGCTATAGCGTCTTGTGACACTTCACTATAACAGTCACTGGAGGCTTTTCCCCCTTTGTGTCTATATCTCTCTCTGTAGCTGGTTCTGCCTGGGCTTGACTCCCAGAACATTAGCTCTGAAACATCTTGCTTCTTATGTCTGTAATCAGAACCTCGCCCTTTGCAGTTATAAGCTTTAAACTTCTCTTTGTTACTATAGGGAAGTTTCCTTCTCTCTGCAGGGCTTGTCTTTATGCTTGGCTCTCTATAGCCTTTGCTTCTAGCCTCCCGGGCTGGTTGAACAGGAATATATTTGTTCCTAACTTTACACCTATTTCTTAAGCTGTAGTCATGCATGGAGTGCCCATCCCCCAACACTTCCCTCTCACCGTGACCTCTGCCTTGAGCTGGCAAATACTGGCCTCTGGGGTAGTGGGGTAATCCTGGCTTCTCTCCAAAGCTATTCCTGGTAGCAGGTCTTCCCTTAGTGCAGCTTGCCTTGAACCTTCCTTCTCGAGAGCTGGAGACAGACTCACTTCCTGACTCCTCGTGAGAAGAATTTCCTCCCAGCAATCCCCTGGGGCTTCTGCTCAGCTGACCTGGGACACACCTCCTGCTCCTCTCTCTCCTACTGCTTCCCGTGGTGATCCTGCTTCTGACTCTCCTCTCTAACTGACTGGAACCCTGCCCTAAATAATCCCTAGCTCTACACGTGACCTGGGGACTCTCACTCAGGTGTTCCTGATGGGACTTTTGTTTGCTACGTAGCAAGAATTTCCCTTGCTGCAGTGAATCATGGTGCCTAGTGCTGCTTTCTAAAGCTGACTCTGAGGTAAGTCTTTCTTTTATCTTATTTTCCCTGGGCTGTGTGCCCCTTGCTGCATCACAATATGCAGCCTACACATCACAAGCAGCATGCATGTGACCATAGGTGTTTGGACACACTGCACATTGGCACCATGGGACACAGACGCCTATACACATGGACAGCCCCCACACCTTTGTGTGGAGATGGTCCATGTATGTTACCTATGTCTACCACGCATACACAAAGGGATCTACATACATGTCCCATGCTGATGTCCACAGTCTGTCTGTAAGGGAGACACGTGACCATTGTGCCATACGTACAAACTGGTTTATTTACACATTTACATTGGCCATGCTCCTGTTGTAGTCGCCCACAACTTCCCTATTCACTGGAGGCCTTAGTTGTGACCACAGAGGTATAGTAAAAGGCCTAGTGTCATGGTAGTGGCGCCTGGCGATGTGTCTGACTCTTCTTAACATGATATACATCTTAGGCATTTATCTTGATGTTGGCACACTGGGGTCTCAAACCCATCACTACTGGCTGTGAAAGCATTGTATTAACCAGTGTGCTCTGCCTTTTGACATTGCAAGGGCTGGCTGCACAGCTACACCAGCTCATCTGCACACACTTTCTGCTCTGCTTACCGGGATAGTGTAAGGACACAGCTAGGGCACTTTACAGGGCACCTTAGTTTTGGCAACTGAGCTGAGGGTGCTTTGGGGTGTGCACACTGATTTCAGATCTATGTCAGACTGTTACAGGCATAAATGCCTGTAGCCTTGAACAGTTTTACTGATGGATGCACTTTGTATATAGCTCACCAGCTAATCTAGCAACCTGCAGCCCACACCACTCTTCCAACATACCCACTGCATGCCACCGGCCACACTTTGAGAAACTTTTTTGTGCAGTAAAAGGCTATGATGTAATGATAATACAGTATATCATACTCATCCAGATACATCAATATACAGGCACACTGGGGTATTGAACCCATGACCTCTCCCACTAAGGTCATTATATTAACCACTGTCCTACATCAACATTGGTTGTAGGTAACCTATGGCTAGCTACTGAACCAGTGCAGGTCACCAGACAAACTGGTGTGGCTACCAGGATAGGTTAGCACCACAAGTACCCACGAGTATTCACATGCAGAACAGCAGGCTACATCTGCTCAACCAGATGGAGTTTGCACCTCTGCAGCATGCCAACTGGGTATGGGGACTGACCATGCGTGTTACTGGCACAGTGTGCCTACTGACCGTGACATTGTGCATGTTCTGTGTTCACCCTGAGGGCAAAGTCGTATGGACAACATCAGGTCCACAGTACCCAGGTTGTTTATGGTACATTTTGCTGCAGTTCACCATCATTGCCAGTGTGTGGGGTATTCTTTGCTGACAGCCTTGGACGTTTTCTATGTCCATTTTAATTTGCCAGTAATGTGTGGCCCGTGTGGACCATGATGTTTGCAACATAATGTATGTTCAGTGAGGTTGCCATGGACACCTGTTTTTGGAGCAGGGGTATGTCTGGATTCACATGACAAAGATATACATAGCAAGCCTGCCCTCTGTGGGTCAGGGTAGGGAACATGATCTGCCAACAACAGACACACACTATCACTGTTTGCAATAGGGCCAGTTAAGGTACATGATGACAGACTGTGGGAGCAGCAACACCCAGCCAACTGGCAAACAAAGAGCTGGTGCAGATCTGCACATGGAACTGGACCACTGGCAGTGTGCCTGGTCAGCTCAGCTGCCCCCCACTATATTCTGACATGCACAAGCAGAGAGCAGTCAGTGTGCACCTGCTGCATCCTGCAAGTTGTTGCAGCCATATACTTGCTAACTGTAGACAGTCTGCTAGTACATACATAGTGCATGTTCCTAAAGAAACACTGTGCACCCAGGTGTGGGATCTGGCAGACACACCAAGCAGGTTTGTCAGTGATTGGACCCCAAAAATGGGAACCCAGAAATATCACTTACAAAAACTGTGCATAGCATTATGTGGGAAACTGGACATGCCGTGGTCACTACTCAACTAAATTTAAACCCTGGTTCAGTAGAAGCCAAACCCAAAAAAATATATACCAAACCTAAAAAGTATTTCCCACACCTCTTTCAAATAAGATTTTTGTTGGAGCGGGCTGGAGGCGGCAAGAATTAAAGTCCGGCCACACCAGACAGCCAGGTCCTTTTTAATAAATGTAAGAGTAAAATTCAACACTTATCTATTTGCGTTATTCCAGTGAACTTTTTCTTCTCAATCGTGCAAATGTCATGCCATTTTAGTAAATTTCACAGCGGTGAAGCCAAGCAGAAAATCCCACGACGTGCACGTTTCGGGCCCGTAGCCCTGTCTCAAGTGACTACGGGCCCGAAACATGCACGTCGTGGGATTTGCTGCTAGGCTTCACTGCTGTGAAATTTACTAAAATGGCGTGACATTTGCATGATTGAGAAGAAAAAGTTCACTGGAATAACGCAAATAGATAAGTGTTGAATTTTACTCTTACATTGATTAAAAAGGACCTGGTGGTCACTACTCAGTCAGAGTGGGACTGACCTCCCAGCATGACATGCTGTGGCCACTGTGTCCTTGCAGGTGGTGGATGCACACTACAATATCCCAGCCATTGCCCTATACCCTGTGCAGATGCATCCTGCCCAGACCGCCCTGTCCAGGCCATACCCACAGTACCTAGCTCCTCATTATGCACATTGGCAGGCTAATACTGGAAACCGTGCAAGCAGTGTGGGCTCAGTAAGGTGTAGGCAGCCACAACACACTGGATAGACATATACACACTCCCACACTTATGCCAGCATTGTGCAAATATAGAGGTTTGTGGCAGCCCTGGCCGCCACACCAGTCCTGGGCACAGTGCGGGCATTGCTATGGTACACAATACTGTTGGGGTCACTCCCTAGGGTGGTAAACACTGTCAGAAGCAATAACTGAAACACACTCCACAGATATCAGAACGTTTGCTATGATGAATCTCTATCGACAAATCATGTTTAACTTAGGATTTGTTATCTGACATTAATCATAGCAACCTTTTGATATATGTGAAACGTGTTTCCAAGTTTAGGACGGCATTGCTAAGGTATGCAGGTGCCAGTTTCGGGGATGCTGCTCCGCACAGGGCCCAACAGCTTGACTCTCCATGAAGCTTTGGATAGTGGAGCCTGTGGGTGTGGGTGTGTGTGCCCCTGTTGGCTGCTGCTCTAGGGCAGAGGCTCCCAACTCCGGTCCTGGTGGGCCAAACACTGTTCAGGTTTTCATGCTGTCTCTAATGAATATGCATGAGATACATTTGCATACAATGGGGGCGGTGCATACAAATGCAGCACAGGCATATCTATTAGGGACAGCATGACACCTGAATGGTGTTTGACACTCCAGGACTGGAGTTGGGAAACTCTGCTCTAGGGATTGCACATGTTTATGGTGTCTGTGCTCTGTATGGTAAAACATAGGCATTTCAGGCATGTTTATTTTATCTGCAATAAAGGTTTCATCTTTATTACCATGGTTTAGAACTGAGTAAAATATGGGGACAAGGTTGGCAGGAGCCACAGCTGGGACTTGAACTTGTAACCTTCTGTCCCTGAACACACTGGCTGTGTGTACTGCACCAAGCTGTTGCTACAGGGACAGGTCATTCCCTGGGGATACTATGACTGTTCATCAGGCAGACCTTGTCTGTTGCAGTACATGGCACCCACCTAAACGGGGCTTGGCCATGGTCTGCTGTGGGCAGATGCCACTGCCCCCTCCGCCACCAGCACCCCTCTGCCACCATGCTGACATGCCCTTATGCCGGTGGTGCTGGTGGTGCGCAGTCCCAGGCCATCCAGTGTGGCGGTAGGCAGCTGCCTATGGTGTGGGTTGTCAGGTAGGGGTGCCTACATGGACATGCGCACTTCCCCCCAGGCACCGCCTGCCAATCTTATGTGCCCTTGGGGGTACCTGCTGGGTAATATCCCCTGTGACACTGTTGGACACACACTCGTGCCCATGTTGGACCCTTGTCAGTTGCTGTCTTGCTGATTTACAGTTTCGGCATTCCTAGGTGCCCCCTAGGCATCTGCCTACTCCGGACTGTGCCCGAGCTGGACCACAGCATGTGCCGCCTGCAGCCCCCTGTATCCCATTTACAGCATCAGTACAGCTGCCGTTTCCTATGTGCCCACTCTGCTGTTGCTGCACATGTGCACGCCATAACAAACCTGTCCAATATAAACGACAACAACCCTGATCAGCGCTATTTCAATGTGGGATCATTCACTTTGTAGGGGGACAGAGCACAGTCCCTTCCAAACATGATATCTTCCTTTTTACGCTTCGTCAGTAGTGTTGCTTTATGTTTATCATTAATATCACTATTGGCCAGCTTGGTTATTGGGATTTCAGATGTGGTTCTGGTAATTTTATATGTTTATTTGCCTTTTTGGTTCCTGTATATGTATCACTACTATCACTTTTCTGGGTTTCCCTGCCTTTGCTGTACATTGCTGATTGAAATGGTTTCTCTGTCCTGCAAATGTGCCTAGCGTGAGGTTTTCACTGGCGCTTATTTTCAGAGCTTTATTTCACGGCATTAGTGTGCATGGATCCACTCCCCCCCACTCTCCGCACATTGACCCCTTCTCTCTGCCCCTGAGGAGCCTTACTCCACCCTCTGGGGTGCCTTTCTCCTCCCTCTGTGCCCCTCACCGCCGCCGGAGACGTTATCACGCGATACATGACGGTATCACGTGATAATGTTACATTACCGCGCGATAACATTAAGTATCGCGCGATAACGTCGCCGCTGCTACGTTAAGGCGGTTTAGTAAACATACCCCTTTGTTTTGTATGTACGGTATGTGTGTGCCCACTCTCCCTGCAGGTAAAAGGATTTGTTGATCATTATTTGAGTTTGCGTGCCTGTCAGGATCTATAGTTCTTAATACAAATTATTTGCTTAAGAAAGAGGGCTATTTTTATTTTTATTAGATTCATTATTTTGTTGCTTAGGCTACTGATTTATTTTTGTGGCTGTTTGCAGAAGGGGATTTTTCTTTTTTTTAGGCAAAGCTTTTCTGTTGCTATTTTTCTCCTCCAACCTTCAGGTTCCAATTGGAAGACAAGCTCTTTGAAGAACCTGCACGGCTGAGGTTTTTAGTGTTCTTAATTCATTTACTTAGAAGTCAGGTTGTTGAGTGTTCTATAAAAGTCTTCTTTACCTTGCAAGCACTGCTATTCCTAGAGGGTCACTGCTTCATACAGGGTAATTCCATGTCTCTTAATACAAATTCTCTGCCCGAGAGTTCTTAAGAAAGGGGGCTATTTTTATTTTTATTAGATAACATTTTTGTTGCTTAGGCTACTGATTTATTTTTTGTAGCTGTTTGCAGAACAGGATTTCTCTATTTTTAGGAAAAGCTTTCCTGATGCTATTTTTTTCTCCCCTAGCCTTCAGGGTCAAAGAGGAAAACCAGCTTTTTGAAGTCACTGCTCTGTTGAGATGTTAAATCCCTCGCTTCCCACCCCAGCTCCCACTCACCCCATATGAGAAATCTTGCTATATAGAAAAACTCACCAATTCACTTGCTAATTAAGATAAAAGAGTTTGCTATTGATTAGAAAGGAAAATCTACAAAGTAAATCATTCTATATTTACTAAAAGTAAACAATTAGTAATATTTGAAGGAGCTTAGCTTAGCTAATTCTACAAAGGGAACGCATTATTTTATATACCTCAGACACATATCAAATGTTAATAGCTTGAAGTGATAAGAAACCCCTTGATACCCAAATAACAGATGAGCAATAAAGCAGGATTACACACAGGGAATCAGAACAGAGGTATTAGATCTCACATAAAAGAGGCTAACTGTTTTTTGTCTTAAAAGATAGCTGAAGAAAAGTTACGGATATTGGTATTTCTTTTTCTCATGTCCTTCAACAGGTGCCAAAGTTCCAACAACTGAACTATGAATGGGAAAAAATTGTATTGCCAAAGCTATTGCCCCCTTTACAGCTTCTGCCTATGTCCAGATAGATAGCCTGATCCCAGATAAGGATATGGTCCGAAGAGATAGCGAGACTGAGAAGCATCTGTGACGGTGAGAAATACGGTGATGAAATACTTCAGGAAACATCCAAACTTTCTAACAGAGGTAAAGATGGTATGGTACAGAAAGAAGACAAGCTCCAACTCCAAGTCCAAGTCCAACTCCACCATTACTCAAATTTAAGAACCAATATATATCCTTGGAAGTGGAGGAAGTGTGAACATCCCGGAAACAGGACGAACAAAAGCTCAAAAACCCCAACGTTGCTAAATCAGTGACCAGAAGGAAGCAAAGGTTAATGTCATTTGGTGATTCTCTATTGAGAGATACTGACATGTTCATCTGCCATTCAGGCTTGATGTCCTGAGAGATGTGCTGAAAAGTTAAGGAAAAAGAGGGTGGCCTTCATAAAATTCAAGAGATCACAGAAAGAGTAAGACAAGCATCAATATTTGGAAAAGCTAAGAGAAGCTAGGAAAGTAGTCAGGAAAGAAAAGTTACAAATGGAAGAAAAAATAGCCAATGCAGTAATATGAGGGTACAAAACATTTTTCAGATATGTTAGTGACAGGAGGAAGTACAAAAGTGGTATTATCAGACTCAAGGATGAAGGGAATGAATATGTGGAAACTGATAAGGAAAATAATTGCTTAACAAATTGTTCTGTGTTTGCAGATGAAGGACCAGGAAGAGGACTTCATAAAACACCACAAATAGGAACAGAAGTGAGGCAAATCTTGAATGATTTTCAGAAGTGAGGAGCTAGCTAAACTAAAAGTAGACAAAGCATTGGCGCCAGATGGTATAAATCTGAGAATATTGAAGGAACTTAGAGATGTTCTGGTTGCTCCACTGTCTGACCTTTTCAATGCTTTAGAGTCAGGAGTAGCCCCAGAAGACTAGAGAAGGGTGTATGTGGTCCTTCTACACAACAGTGGAAGTATGGATTAGGTTGGGAACTACAGACCGTTTAGTCTGACCTATGTAGTGTGTAAAGTAATGGAAGCACTGCTAAATCATAGGATACTGAGGTTTCTGCAATCCAAAGGACTGCAGGATCTGAGGCAGTGTGGCTTTATTAGAGGCAGGTCTTGTCAGACAAATTTGATTAATTTCTTTGACTGGGTGACCAGAGAGTTGGACTGAGGGAGAGTACTAGATGTGGTGTACTTAGATTTCAGTAAAGCCTTTGATACTGTTTCACACAGGTGATTGCAGTGAAGGAAACCTGAATCACAGTGTTTTTGAGGAGCTACATCCAGTGACAAGAATGAGTGAGTGCAAGAGGGACTGGAAGAAGTGGCGGTAGGCGTGAGAGCGGGTAAAGTCTCAGGGTGGGGTTTATGAGAAAAAGAGAGAGACACATCTGGATGAAGCCTGGGAGGGGCAAGAGAAAGAGACTGTGGAATGCTGGAGAGGGCAGTTATTAGAGAGAAAGAAACTGACTGTGGGAAGGCTGGTGGGCGTGAAGTTATAAGAGAGAGAAACTGACTGGGAGAAGGCTGGGGCGTTATGAGAGAGACAGTGGAGGAAGCCTGGGAGGGGGGTTTATGAGAAAGAGATACACACACATTCACGAAAACCTCAATATTCCCCATGACCCACACACACACACGTATGCATGCAGCCCCCAACACTCCCCATTAATGACACACGTCTATACCCTCCCTCACTTCCCATCACACACACACACACACACACACGCATGCAGCTTCTGAAGCTCCCCCGACAAATACTTGCATACACGGCACCTTCCAAAACGTTCTATCAGACACACATATGAACTCCCCACATAAGCAGTAAAAGGGTATTTGAAAATTGGCCACCCTCTTTGTGGGTATAAGCAGATGTGATGTTCTACAACATGCCTATTTTTACACATTTTTGGGAGAGGCATTATTAGGATAGGTTAAGGAGGGAGGGCAACAAATCATGTAATTTAGTATTTTGGGGTCCGATATTCAAAAGGAATTTACACAGTTTACAGCCCAGTAAACCGTGTAAATGCCTTAAATTGGAATATTCAGTGCCACTCACATGGTTAGTGCCATTGAATATCCCCTTCTAACTTCCCAACGGACCCCATTGCTATCCAGTTAGCATTGGAGCAAGTTGGGGACATTCTGGGACAGAGAGGAGGCGGCGACAAGTGATAACCGGGCAGCAGTGATATTGCGTGCTGCCCGGTTAGCAATCTGTATAGAAAATATAGGCGAGGAAAGTCCTAGCCTATCTTTCGGCACAAGAGCTAACCGGGCAGTATGCAATATCGCTGCTACCCAGTTACCTAATGCTGCTTCCAGCATGTGCGGCAATCCCCAGATATTCAATGTCGGGGCTGCATATGACCCTGGCATTGAATATCCGGGGTTAAGAGTAAGCACAGAGGGCTGTGCGTTGCAGCGGCGCATAACCTGCCCTGAAGAATATCGGGCTCTTCAAGACTAACCATATTGTTTTTGATGAAAGAAGTACCTGTTGAAAAAAAGAGATGCAGTTCTTTTTAGGTGCTTTGCTTTCAGAAAATTTCAAAGGTTTTTTCTGGATTATTCTAGATGTTTAAGTGCTTTTTTTGGGTTAGTTTTAGACATTCATTTTAATACAAATTTTATAATGCATTATCATATTTTCTCATGCGTAAATCCATTGTATGTGTATTAATTCATTGGTTACCACATATTAAATTGATTTTGCATGTTGTAGGGAATATGTGCCAACTAATGCGCAGCCTTAGTGAAGACTTTCCAGTTCAAAACTCATGCAACCTATTTAGCAAAAGCTAGCCATAAGCTTTGCACAAATGGGGTAGTTTTAAACATTTTTCTGACCTGCTGTAACGTGTTACTAAGTTCACTAACCTGCTTTAATATATTCATTTGAATCTCTGGTCCAATGAGAAGAACTCTTTAAATAAATGGATGTCAAAGGATTTGTGGCGTAGTAGTGAGTGGCAGATGCTTCAAATAGTGAGGAACAGGATGACATGGAGTATGCGGTAAAGAAAACCCTCTAGGAGAAAGAGAAGCATAGAAAAGAGGTAATGTTGCTTTAAGAAAGAGGCAGAGATCAGAGGTACTGAGAATTGCAGTCCTAGGAAAACCTAACCAAAAACCAGACAAGAGGAAGGAATGCACAGGTAGAAAAAGTGGCAGCAAAAGTCAGAAGGATGCTTGGCATTCCAGAGCAGTTATTTGCTAAAATGGTGATCTTAAGCAGTGCATGATTCATGCACTGGAAATCATTACTGGAGGATGTAGTAAAAGCTGTTAGTGTAGCTGGGTTTAAAAATGTTTGGACAAGTTCCTGGAGGAAAGGTCCATAAACCTTATAAAAGAGGACCAGGAAAATTCACTGCTTATCCCAGGATAAGCATTGTGGAACCTGGGTACCTTTTTGGGAACCTGACAGCTACTTTTGACCTGGATTGGCCACTGTTGGAAACAGGATACTGGGATTGATGGACCTTGGTCTGACTCCGTATGGCATATCTTATGTTCTTATATTCTTATCAGCACCAATTCCAGCATTGGAATCTCTGCTAATTGCTGACTCACCCATGGGATCAAGAGCCTTGATATCAGTGTTGAAAGTCACCATACTTACATAGACTTGGGTCCACCTGTGCATCTGAGTACATTGGGCAGCAAAGGTCACTACAGAGTTGCATTATTTAGCTTGGCTGGTCTGTGTATCAGAAGTGTGATTAGAAATGCTTAACCGAGGCACCGTGCTACTGGGCTGTACACCCTTCTCTGAACTGCCCTCCCCCTGCCTCTCCCTTTTATCCTCTCCCTTTTGCACCTCCTCCTTACTCCACCTGTTTCCCCTTTCCTACTGTAACAACTTTCAGGCCAGTTCAGGTTCAAGTGGGAACAAACAACCACAGCTTTATTCTTACAACATTGTGAAATTATGCTAACATTTTAACAGTATTATAACAACACTATTGCAACTCAACAACAACCCTTGTTGTGAACCAATGCAAGGAAGGGGTATCCAGCATTTCTTTTAGTCCCCAAGTCATTGTTTTATAGGCCTCCCTTCACTTGTACACCCTCTCTGTGTTGCACAGTAGTCGTTAGAGAGTGCCCAAGGTTGGCTGCCGCTCGATGCAGCCAACTGTGCCCCTCTTTGTCCCCAGCCACTCATTTAGCTAAATTGAAGGCTGTCCCCAGCTCAAGACCTTCATCTGTGACCAAAGCTGCCCCAGGCCCAGATGACCTCCTCCTTAACTCGTGGTGCCAGGACCCTATTTTCTGTTAGTCAGCAAGCCCGGATGCCCCGTTTTGGTGCCTGAGCCCCATTCTGTCTCCCACCCTTCCTTGTCCGTGAGGTCCCCACCACCAGGAGGGCACTCTGGCTAAACCCAAGCCCAACTACCCCACCCCAGGACCAAGCTGATTGCTTGCCAGTAGTTAGCCAGCAGAATGTCGTTCCCTGCCCCTGCGAGGTGAACCTTATCTGTCAAATAGATCCTCTTGCCCTTGTGCAGCTGTGGGTACCTTATCACTATGCCTCCAAAGCCCTTACTATATAAAATTCCCCACGTCTATATTTAGTTTTTTCCTAGTCTTCTCTATCCCTTTTGGATCACTGGCATCCCTCCATTCTAATCGAGGGATCACATAGGACCATAAGATGCCAACCCTCCTCTATCTGACTTTTAGTTGCGCCAAATTTCTTTTCATTTTTATGATTAAGTCTATGGTCTTGACGGTAGTAAGCACAAAGGAGCAGGAGAGCCACACCACTGGAGGAAAGTACTTTATTAATAACAGGGTCTGCCCGACATGTGTTTTGGCCGAAGTCTTCTTCAGAATTGCAGTGTTGTGAAAGTACTCCACTTGGATGATTCCTTAGGTATATTAGTAAGTTACGCTTTACCAGTGTCTTACTAGTGGTCTTAGTCCCCTCAAGAAGGCTTCGGCTGAAACATGTGTCGGGCAGACCCTGTTATTAATAAAGTATTTTCCTCCAGTGGTGTGGCTCTCCTGCTCCTTTTTGCTTCCTTGTGCCTGCAGGAGGTACCTCCCTTCTATGCTCTTTGGTTTTGACGGTAGTAAGGTCATTTTCCCCAAGGTGCAATAAGATCAAATATGGAGCTACCTGACTCTACACCCAGTTCGTTAAGATTGGCATCAGTTGCTACAAAAGCATCTTCCTCTTGCCCAGCCACTAAATGGCACCCTGTTGGGAGGGAACCCCAGTTGCTTGCCTGTGGCCTGTGCTGTTGCCCATCTCCTCCCCCATATATGTAGGAGTGCCCAATGATCCAAATCATGTGTATTTTCTGCTCTGTAATGACATGTATGCTCCGTTAAAGCCTGCTAATGTTGCATGTCACAATCCCCTTAAGGCATTATACCTCCCTCAATTTCCACCTGCCCAACTCCATTATTTTTGCTGATCCCATGCCCACCTTGTGCTAAGGTTGCTGCCCCAATGAGGAAGGAGTGTGAGGACAACCCGGCTTCATCCAAGCCTGCCTGTCTGAGGCCCAACTTCCCTGAATTAGAATTGAGAGAGGCAGCTGCCATCCTGATGTCTGAAAAATATATCACCCATCGTAGGCCTGCACTCAGCGTATGCCTCCAGAGCTTGGACAGGGCACATTATAGTCTCCGGGGCATTCCACAGCCGGGCCCATTGCCCCTTCCCCCATGAGTCTGGTTTGGAGCACCTCAGGATTATTGTCACTCCCTGCTCCCCCCCATTGAATATCCTTCATCCTGAAACCCGGGCCCTCCCCTGCCTTCCTCATAGGGGCAGGTTATCTCACTGATGCAAAAGACCCGAAAAACATCACTACAAAGGCTGTCTTGAACAGCCTGATTTCCATGTCATCCTTGAGTTTCGTTTGCAGCCAGCTCATTACCTCCTTGATCATGTTCACTGTGACCAGCTGCCTCCTGCCAGATTGGCATGTCTCCTGCCTCTCCCATCCTTCCATCATTTTCTGGAGATGGAATGCATGGTGTCTCTCACTCCCTCCTTCTTCAAAAAGAAGACAATGCCCGCTAGGCATGCCTTCACCTATGCCTTTGATGCCCCTTCATCCTTTCATCAGGTTATGAACTCCACCACTCCACTGCTGATGGGTGGTACCACCCTTCCTTTTTCTTCTGTAAACTACCTCAGCACTGCCCAGCCTCTCTGGCATGACCACTAAGTGCCTGGAGCCAGAGAATCCTTGATCATTTCTGCTGCTTGCTCGCACCAAGCTCCCACAGTTGTGCTGGCTTCCTGGTGGCCTTTTCTTCTGCTTTTGGAGCCACCTGCCTGAAGCGCTCCCACTGAAACATGACAGATCATCAGCTATGTCATTACTTACACCTGGCGCTTGTACAGCAGAAATGTGTGCTTTCTGCTCCTGGCTCCACAGCACTAGTGTGCGGTCCAGCCCCATCAGCCTAACTGTCCGCGCTGTTGGCCTATTGATTGTGTATACCACCGCTGCATTGTCTGACCAGAATATAACCCTCCTATTCCTCAGTATGGAGCCTCAAATGGTGAGTGCCACTATGATTGGGAATAGCTCCAGGAAGGCCACATCCATCATCACGCTATATTAATGCCAGTCTTGTAGCCACATCTCTGTGCTTCACTGATTTTAGAAGTACACTCTAAACCCAATACTCACCAATGCATCTGAAGAGAGTTCCAGCTCCCGATATCTGACAGGTGCCTCCCCCCACATTGTTAAGCCATTATATTTGGTAAGGAAGGCACTTTCAACCCCTCTTTTATGGCAGCAGTTACCCGTATGAAGTGGTGGCTCTACTTTATGTACCTTGTCACTGCTGCTATGCACCTGTTGAAAGCTCTGCCCATGGTCACTTTCCTTGCCAGGTCTCTTATGGAAAGCAGCAGTATGCCTTGTCACAGTGTTTGCAGGTAAGTTATCTTCAAGGTTTTTTCCCCCCTTTGCACGGCAATACCTGGAATGCATACTGATAGTAATTAACTTCTCACATGTTATTTTGTCTTTTTACAACATAGGTTCACAGTATTTAGCCCATTTCTGTTTGAATATTGATGGTTTTAATTTATACTCCAAGCATTCTAAAAGCCTCCGTTTGTGGCTTTAGAACACAGGTACTTTTTAACATGGTTTTCTTTCTTATAGCAGCAATTTGTAACTTGCACAATTTTAATACCTAATAACAACATAATGAAATGAGAGTCAGAAGCTGTAAAGATGTCTTACACATTGGAACATGGAACGTATGAAGCATGAACCAAGGGAAGTTGGAGGTGGTCAAGAATGAAATGGAATGTGTACAACTTGATTTGTTGGGTGTCAGCGAACTGAAATGGACTGGCATCGGGCACTTTGCATCAGATGATCACATGGTCTACTATGCTGGAAATGAAAGACAAAGAAGAAATGGTGTTGCATTTATAATAAAGAAGAAACTTGCAAGAACTGTAATGAAATACAATGCAGTCAACACAACTATAATTCAAGTATATGCCCCAACAACAGCTGCAGAAGAGAATGAAATTGAAGAGTTCTATGAACAAGTACAAGCTGAAATTGACAGAACATGCAAACAGGATATCCTGATAGTCATGGGTGATTGGAACGCAAAGGTTGGCAACAAAGAAGACGACAAAGTAGTTGGAAAATATGGACTTGGCAACAGAAATGAAGCTGGAGAAAGACTGATAGAATTCTGCAAGACCAATGATCTATTCATCTCGAACACCTTCTTCCAGCAACACAAGCGGCAACTGTACACATGGACTTCACCCAATGGATTGTATAAAAATCAAATTGACTACATCTGTGGAAGTTAATGATGGAAAAGCTCTATAACATCAACAAAGACAAAACCTGGAGCTGACTGTGGTACAGATCATCAACTACTAATATGCAAACTCAAGCTAAAGCTGAAAAAGAGCAAACCACTCATGAATGCAGCAAAATATGACCTTGAGAATATACCACTGGAATTTAAAGACTGCCTGCAAAATCGATTTGCTGCTTTAGATACAAATGATAGAGTTCCAGAAGAGTTATGGAATGACATCAAGAAGGTTGTGTTGGAAGAAAGCGAGAAGTCTCTACAAAAGGTAAAAAAGAAAAAACGGCCAAAATGGATGACGGAAGAAACTCTGAAAATTGCCCAGAAACGCAGAGAAGCTAAAGCCAGAGGAGAAAGAAAGACAATCACAGAACTCAACAGAGATTTCCAACGTGCAGCAAGACAGGACAAGAAAAGTACTACAATGACGCATGCAAGGAAATAGAAGCAGAAACTATTAGAGGAAGAACAAGATCAGCTTTCCTAAAGCTACGAGAGTTAAAGAAAAAGTTCCAGCCTCGAATTGGAATGTTACAAGATGCTCAAGGTTCTATGTTGAATGATGCTGAGAAGATCAAGAAAAGATGGAAGGAATATACAGAGTTTTTATATGATAAAGATCAAGTGGACCAACAGCCGTTTCAACCTGTACCTTATGATCTGGAACCATTGGTGATGAAAGAAGAAGTTGAAGCAGCATTGAAAGCCTTATCAAAGAACAAAGCACTAGGCATTGACGGCATTCCCATAGAAGTATTACAGCAATCTGATGCAGCTGTTACCATACTTACAAGGCTCTGCCAAGAAATTTGGAAGACAGCATCATGGCCAACTGACTGGAAAAGATCTGTGTTTATACCAATACTAAAGAAAGGTGATCCAACTGACTGTGGAAATTATCGCACAATCGCTCTGATCCCACATGCCAGCAAGATTCTATTGAAGATTATACAAAAGAGACTACAATCATACCTGGAACAAGAACTACCTGAAATGCAAGCAGGGTTCAGAAAAGGGCGAGGAACGAGAGACATCATTGCGGATGTGAGATGGATCCTTGAAAAGACTAAAGAATACCAAAAGGATATCTATTTGTGCTTTATCGACTATAGCAAAGCTTTTGACTGTGTAAACCATGAGAAACTCTGGGCCACATTAAGAAGCATGGGTATACCAGGACACCTGATCGTTCTCTTGCAGAATCTGTACATTGATCAAGAAGCAACAGTTCGAACAGAACAAGGAGAAACAGAATGGTTTAAAATAAGCAAAGGTGTGAGACAAGGCTGCATACTTTCCCCCTACCTGTTTAATTTATATGCAGAACAAATCATCAGAGAAGCAGGATTGTATGAAGACAACAGAGGTGTGAAGATTGGTGGAAGACTCATCAACAACCTTCGCTATGCTGATGATACCACATTACTGGCGGAAAGTGAAGATGATCTGAAACATTTGCTTCTCACAATCAAAGAACATAGTCTCAAAATGGGCCTGCACCTTAATGTAAAGAAGACAAAGATCATGACAACTGGCATAATGAACAGGTTCATCGTCGAAGGAGAAGAAATTGAAATCGTGAATAACTTTAACCTACTTGGATCAACTATCAATAAAGAAGCAACAAACAGTCAAGAAATCAGACGACGCATTGCTCTTGGCAGAATGGTATGAAAGATCTAGATAAGATTCTCAAGAGCAGAGATGTCTCTCTCCATACAAAGATTCGACTTGTTCAAGCCATGGTATTTTCAATAATATCATATGGATGTGAAAGCTGGACAGTGAAAAAGATAGACAGGAAGAAAATTGATGCCTTTGAATTATGGTGCTGGTGGCGAATACTGTGTATACCATGGACTGCCCAAAGAACAAACCAGTCTGTACTAGAGGAGATCAAACCTAAGCTTTCTTTAGAAGCTCAGATGACAAGACTTCAACTTTCATACTTTGGACACATCATGCGGAGAGAGAGATCATTAGAGAAAGACATCATGCTTGGCAAGATAGAAGGTCAACGCAAAAGAGGAAGGCCAGCAATGAGATGGATCGATACAATAACAGCAGCTACGGGTACCAGTCTGTCAACAATAAGCAGCCTGACTGAAGACCGAACACAATTTACGATAGCTATCCAGAGGGTCACCATGAGTCGACTCCGACTCGACGGCACTTAACAACAACAACAACAACATAACATAAGAACATAAGATATATCATACAGGGTCAGACCAAGGTCCATCAAGCCCAGTATCCTGTTTTCAGCAGTGGCCAATCTAGATCATAAGTACCTAGCAGTTTCCCCAAAAGACACAGGTTCCACAATGCTTGTATTGGGTCAAGCAGTGATATTCTGTGTCCCTTTTAATAATGGTTTATGGACCTTTCCTCCAGGAACTTGTCCAAACCTTTTTTAAACCCAGCTACACTAACAGCTTTTACTACATCCTCCGGTATCAAATTCCAGAGTTTGATTACACGTTGAGTGAAAAAATATTTTCTTTTATTAGTCTTAAATAGGTTACCCTGTAGCTTCATTGCATGTCCCCTAGTCTTTCTATATTCTGATAACGTAAACAATCGATCTACGTTTACCCGTTCCACTCCGTTCATTAATTTATAGACTTCTATCATATCATATCGTATGGTTATGTTCAGATTAATGTTTTTAGAACCCAAGACTGTGGCACTCATTCCACCGGATAACTATCACCGGCAGACAAAGAGATATTCATCCCCCTCTATTCAATGGCTGATATATGTAGAGGCCAAAGAAAACATACAGATCACACATGCTCTGAAAGGTGGCAAAAAAAAGGTGGGGTCTTATTTTCTTGATGGATATGCAGTGATTGATGGTGTAGAAGCAGCTTTTGAATTTAATGGTTGTTTTCATCACGGCTGTCCGAGTTGTTATAACAATAAAGACCAGAATCCTGTAACAGCCACGACCTATGGTTTTCTTTATTACAAAACACAGCTAAAAGCTGCATTCCTGGAAATCCGGGGATTCAAGGTCATAAGTCTATGGGAGCATGAGTGGAAACGGATTGTCAAAGAAAATGACGGGGGCTGTGCAGGCTTCCTGGCTGACAGAGCATTACCGCAATCTCTGATTCCACCAGATGCCCTTTTTGGGGGTAGAACAAATGCCATTTGTCTGTACCACAAAACAAGACCTGGGGAAAAAATACACTATTATGCTTTTACTAGTCTATACCCTTTTGTCAATAAAACAAAGGAATATCCAATAGGCCATCCACAAATCATTTATGACAAATTTGGCCCCCCATACAAATTACTTTGGCTTTATAAAAACAAACGTATATCCTCCACGAAAGCTCTTTTTCCCGGTGTTACCCATACGGTTGGGCAGTAAGCTTGTTTCCACTGTGTCATACATGTGCTGACTCATGGCAACAGGAAATGTGTGCCCAAGCGGATGAGGAGAGAGCTTTTGTGGGGACTTGGTGTACGGTGGAGATGAATTTAGCCATTGCAAAAGGGTATGTGGTTGTTGAAATCTATGAAATCTGGCATTTCGAGCAAAACTCTGATAATCTCTTTTCCGAATACATCAAAATTCACCTCCGTCAAAAACAAGAGGCTTCTAGCTACCTTCGGTGGTGCAATGATACTGAAAAACAAAATGTGTACTGTGATGAGGAGAGCCCTGCTGAACCGATGGAAATAGGAAAAGATAGTGAATATACCTTTCAGAAAAGAGACATTCCTGAGATTCACAGGTTCCAGACTGCAGTCAAAGAAAGCAGGGAGTTGATAGAGCCAGTTTGCCACACCCAAGCTCTGCTGACGTAAGTGCAAGCTTAGGGAGTAATGGCAAACACCTGTGCAGAGACAGAGAAAGGCTAGCTAAGAAGTAGCCTTATAAACCCTGCTCAGAAGGGGTTGGGTTTCAGGATCAGGTTGCGGTTCAAACTGTTTGTGTTCCAGTTTCAGTCCGGAATCGTGGGCAAGTTAAGAGACTTCAGCGTGTTTCAGCTATTCCAAGAGTTCAGAGAGAGGAACTCAGAGGAGGAAACATCAGGGGAAGGAGAAGGGTGTGGAAGGAGCCTGAGAGCCAAGAAACCACATGTGCTTTGCTTAGAGAAAGAAAGCAGGGAAGTCTTCTACCTCGGGTCTCGGACCAAAGGTTTCCAGCTGCTCAAAGGTGGGTGAACAAGGCTATAGCTAGAAGTAACCAGAACCCAGCCTGGAGCAAGGAACCATGGCTGAACAGTGGAGAGGAACCAAGGCAACTGAACCAGGGAGAGATATCCCATACTAGAGGTACAGACATTCCTTACCGGGGAAAACAGTGCTGGAGGGAGGTCCAGGAATTTCCCCAGAGTATTCACCAAGGAGCAGATTGTGGGAGTTCAGAGCCAGACGTATATGCTTTAGAACAAGAGGATATGCAAGTGGACTGTGCAGATCAAAACTCCATATCAGGTGAATTGCCAATGGATTGTACATTATGCCAGACAGAAGCTATTAAAGTCTGTTGATAAGAAATGCTTGATAAAGAAAGGCATTGAGAAGCAGTGTGAATGAACCTAGTTTTGTTTTGCTAAGAAATACCTACTAACACAAGAGAACATTGCCAGCTTCTACATTTTGTGTTTAAAGAAGCAGAAGGTAAATGAGGACATTTAACTTTGCTTAAACAAAGAAGCTGTATTTTCTGTTTGCTGATTATCTTATGAAAACAACTGCACATGTTTTAAAAGCTTATGAAGCTTCCTCAGTTCCAGCTTATGTATAATTTCTGAAGTATTGTTTGAAGAAGAATATCCTGACGTTGTGTGTTTGAACCTTAGCGTTTTTGGAAAAAAAAATAAAACTTTTGTCTTTGCCTTGAACCCTTGGCTTACACGACTATCCTTGAACGAGGAAAACTAAAAGTTCCAGAATGCCTTACTGTGGACAAGAATAGTGTTTAATTCCTTTATTACAGGACTAAAATTGTCAGCCCTATGCCTCTAGGCCCTCGGCCGGGGCTGGGGTCATTACAAGTGGCGTAGTTGGCAGGATATTTTCACGCATGCGCCAGGATTTTCCAAACATCTCAGGATTTGCATAGAAGACAAACGCACGGCTGAGCTGCGCAGAGGATTACAGTGGGAAAATGCAGGCAGGTCAACTGAGTCACAGAGGACAGCTGAGACCTTCACTTTTGAGAGGCTTGAATCTACACCTGTTCTCAGGTAACCTGTAGATAGTTGGGCTAGTGAAGGATTCAAGTGCAAAAGTGCAGGAATCCCAAACAGCTTAAGCCAAGAGACTAGCTGAAGTGTTGTTGTCGTACAGCACTTGGTGGTGTTTTTTCTTTATTTTCTTCCTTACAGAAAACTACGGCTATGGAGTGCAAGGACGTACTGCAATGGATGGCAGCTCAATTTGAGAAACAGAGGGAGATGTCATACCAGGCCCAGGAGCAGGCCGCAGCGGTGATGCAAGCACAACAAAAACCTGTATTGGACATGATGGAGGCATGGCTGGCTAGCCAGAAGAAGACGGCAGAAGCGGCACAAACCCCTCCAGGCTTTGCAGGGACAGTACATACCTGTGGGGTAGGACCACAGTCTTGTGGGACATTTACTTTTGGACAGTTGTCTGCAAATGATAACATAGACGATTTCTTGGAATCGTTTGATAGGGTTGCACACACAGTAGGCTGGCCAAAGGAGCAATGGGCTGTATGCCTGGCCACATCCCTCACTGGTGAGGCATTGCCGGCGTATAGGGCCATGCCCGTGGCACTTGCTAACGACTATGATGAGCTAATAAAGGCCATAAGGGATCACCTAGGATTATCCCTGATGGTTTATCATCACTTGCTAAGAAGTACAAAATTAAAACCTGGTGAGACGCCAAAAGCTCTTTGCCAGAGGATCAGAAGCTTAGTAGAAAAGTTGTTGACACCAGAGCGTAAAACCATAGAATCTGTTATAGATAATATTGTGTTAGAACAATTCATGGAAGCAGTCCCGAGGGACATACAAGCCTTCCTGATATTGCAAAACTGCCGGACCGCAAGTGAAGCAACCTTGCTGACAGAACACTATATAGAAGCGTAATTAGTGGGTCAGGGGAAAAGGGACGCTTCAAAAGCGGCAGGTTTTGAATTATCAGAAAGGAAGGTAGGGCCAAAAGAGGATGGTATGAAAGTGTATATGCCTATGCAAAGAAGCCATTGTATAAAGAGAAAATGTTTTTGGTGTGGTGTTGAGGGGCATTTGCAAAAGGATTGCAAAGCACGAACAGCACTAATAACTGCCAATGGAAAAGGAATCAGGGAAGGTTTTCATCTGTCTGTAGAAGTGCAGGGCATTGCTACTGATGCTTTATTAGACTCCGGAGCAGACCAGAGTATGATTTCTAGAAAACTCTGGCAAGTGATAAAAACGCAGGGTGAGGCAGTCCCGAGCCAACCTGAAGGAAAGGTTAAGATTAGGTGCATTAATGGGACATCGTCCTTTTATCCCGTACATAAAGTGATAGTAAAAGGCTTAGGGGTGAGAAAGGAAATCCTGATAGCAGTAGTCCCAAGGTTACCATATGACCTGGTGCTGGGTAGAGATTGGCCCCAATTTAAGAGGGGATTAGAGAAGGGTCTGCATCCACGGGCAGGTTTGGTATCTACGCGCGCCCAGTCAGAGGCTTTAGATAGGGAGGAAGAACTGCCGATTGAGTCAGTATGTGATCTTCCCTCTCATGAGGACCTAGTAACTCCCCCATCAGATAAGAATAAGAAAAAAAAAAGGGGAGAAGCACCGGGAAAGGCGGTGCAGGGCCAAAAACAGAGCTGAGTTAGAAGAGGGACAAGGGTTGCCTTGGGTCCCCGCTGAGCTAGTGGAAAAGTTCCCATCCTTTCCCAAGGAGCAGCAAGCTGATCCCGCTCTTATGCGGGCATTTGAATATGCCCAGGTGGAAAGGGATACCTTTCCAACGTTCCTATTAGATCAGGGAGTGTTATACAGGGAAAGTCTGGATCCCCACTCTGGGACTATCCATAAGCAGCTGGTGGTGCCTATGGCATTTAAAACGGTGGTTTTGAGATTAGCTTACGACCACCCGGTAGGAGGTCATAAAGGAGTACAGGGGACTCGTTTTTACTGGCCGGGCGTTTTTAAAGAGACCTCACGATTTTGTGAGTCTTGCCCTTCTTGCCAATGAGTCACCTCCGTTCGTCCATCAGAGGTACCCATGCTCCCCATGCCCATAATATCAGAGCCCATTCGCAGAATGGCAATGGATATAGTAGGCCCTCTGGTAAAGACACCCCGAGGGTTCCAATACATGTTAGTCATAGTGGATCAAGCCACCAGGTTTCCCTGGGCCATTCCCCTGCGTAATATATCTGCCAAAACGGTAGCTTCCGAGGTGATAAAATTATTCTGTGAGGTAGGTTTCCCACATGAGGTGCTCACAGACCAAGGCAGTAATTTCATGTCTAAGTATTTGGCCCAGGAGTGGGATGCCTTCGGGATCCAACATGTTAAAACTGCTGCGTATCACCCGCAGTCAAATGGCCTGGTAGAAAGACAAAACCAGACATTGAAGCAAATGCTAAGGCGAGGCTTGGATGGTAATATGGCAGCGTGAGATACGATGCTTCTCTTTGTCTTGAATGCCTGCCGAGAGCGAATACAGGCATCCTTGGGAGCCTCCCCTTATGAATTAATATATGGACAGGCTCCACGAGGAGTTTTGGATATATTGCGAGAGCAGTGGTTTGAACCTGAGGTGGAGGAAACAGGAGTACCCCAATTTTTGAGGGATTTAAGGGGACGGTTGCACCGAACCTCTCAAGTGGTGGAGAAAACTTTAAGAGCCAGTCAGTTGCGCCAGAAAAATTACTACGATTGGGGTACAAAACCCCACCAACTAGTTGTAGGTGAGAAAGTAGTAGTAATGGTGGCCAGCACCAGCCCAAAATTTGAGAGCCAGTGGAAAGGACCATATAAAGTGGTCAAACAGGTGGGTCCTGTATCTTACGCAGTAGAAAACGAGAGGGGCCGCCAACAGGTGTACCACGTAAATGTTTTGAGGCCGTGGCATGAACAAATAGCGTTCGCTCATCTGGCTTAAGTACAGAGAAATACAGACATCCTAGCAAGAATTACGAGCTGTGCGGGTAAGGGAGGGGATATGTGATGAGGAGACCTCTGCTGAACCGAAGGAAATAGGAAAAGATAGTGAATATACCTTTAAGGAAAGAGACATTCCTGAGATTCACAGGTTCCAGACTGCAGTCAAAGAAAGAAAGCACGGAGTTGATAGAGCCAGTTTGTCACACCCAAGCTCTGCTGACATAAGTGCAAGCTTAGGGAGTAATGGCAAACTCCTGTGCAGAGACAGAGAAAGGCTAGCTAAGAAGCAGCCTTATAAACCCTGCTCAGAAGGCATTGGGTTTCAGGATCAGGTTGCGGTTCAAACTGTTTGTGTTCCAGTTCCAGTCCGGAATCGTGGGCAAGTTCAGAGAGTTCAGTGTGTTTCAGCTATTCCAGGAGTTCAGAGAGAGGAACTCAGAGGAGGAAACATCAGGGGAAGGAGAAGGGTGTGGAAGGAGCCTGAGAGCCAAGAAACCACGTGTGCTTTGCTTAGAGAATGAAAGCAGGGAAGTCTTCTACCTCAGGTCTCAGACCGAAGGTTTCCAGCTGCTCAAAGGTGGGTGAACAAGGCTATAGCTAGAAGTAACCAGAACCCAGCCTGGAGCAAGGAACCATGGCTGAACAGCAGAGAGGAACCAAGGCAACTGAACCAGGCAGAGATACCCCATACTAGAGGTACAGACATTCCTTACCGGGGAAAACAGTGCTGGAGGGAGGTCCAGGGATTTCCCCAGAGTATTCACCAAGGAGCAGATTGTGGGAGTTCAGAGCCAGACGTATATGCTTTAGAACAAGAGGATATGCAAGTGGACTGTGCGGATCAAAACTCCATATCAGGTGAATTGCCAATGGATTGTACATTATGCCAGACAGAAGCTATGAAAGTCTGTTGATAAGAAATGCTTGATAAAGAAAGGCCTTGAGAAGCAGTGTGAATGAACCTAGTTTTGTTTTGCTAAGAAATACCTACTAACACAAGAGAACATTGCCAGCTTCTACATTTTGTGTTTAAAGAAGCAGAAGGTAAATGAGGACATTTAACTTTGCTTAAACAGAGAAGCTGTGTTTTCTTTTTGCTGATTACCTTATGAAAACAACTGCACATGTTTTAAAAGCTTATGAAGCTTCCTCAGTTCCAGCTTATGTATAATTTCTGAAGTATTGTTTGGAGAAGAATATCCTGACGTTGTGTGTTTGAACCTTAGCGTTTTTGGAAAAAAAAATAAAACTTTTGTCTTTGCCTTGAACCCTTGGCTTACACGACTATCCTTGAACGAGGAAAACTACAAGTCCCAGAATGCCTCACTGTGGACAAGAATAGTGTTTAATTCCTTTATTAGAGGACTAAAATTGGCAACCCTATGCCTCTAGGCCAGCGATGGCGAACCTATGGCACGCGTGCCAGCTGTGGCACGCGAAGGCCTTGCAGCTGGCACGCGGGAAGGTCGCACATTAAAAAAAAAAAAAAAGCTGCCCGCTGCCGCCGCGGCGGCATGGAGTGTCCCGCGGGGCTCCCTCTGCCCGGCGGGACTCTCCCGGCGCTGCTCAGCCCCTCTCTGCCGGCTTGCAGAGACGCGAAGGGAGAGTCTCCCTCGCGTCTCTGTTAAGCCCGCAGGAGCTTATGGGAAATTTCCCATCTGCCCCTGCGGGCTTAAGAGAGACGCGAGGGAGACTCTCTCTCCCTTCGCGTCTCTGCAAGCCGGCAGAGAGGGGCTGAGCAGCGCCGGGAGAGTCCCGCCGGGCAGAGGGAGCCCCGCGGGACACTCCATGCCGCCGTGGCGGGAGCGGGCAGCTTTTTTTTTTTTATTGACATGAGCCGAGGGAGGGGGGTTAAGACTGGCAATGGGCTAGGGAGGGAGAGAGGGGGGTTAAGACTGGCAATGGGCTAGGGAGGGAGAGGGGGGTTAAGACTGGCAATGGGCTAGGGAGGGAGGGAGGGAGGGGGGTTAAGACTGGCAATGGGCTAGGGAGGGAGGGAGGTTAAGACTGGCAATGGGCTAGGGAGGGAGGGGGGTTGAGACTGGCAATGGGCTAGGGAGGGAGGGAGGGAGGGGGTTGAGACTAGCAATGGGCTAGGGAGGGAGGGAGGGGGTTGAGACTGGCAATGGGCTAGGGAGGGAGGGAGGGAGGTTAAGACTGGCAATGGGCTAGGGAGGGGGGAGGGAGGTTAAGACTGGCAATGGGCTAGGGAGGGAGGGAGGTTAAGACTGGCAATGGGCTAGGGAGGGGGGAGGGGGGTTGAGACTGGCAATGGGCTAGGGAGGGAGGGGGGTTGAGACTGGCAATGGGCTAGGGAGGGGGGGTTAAGACTGGCAGTGGGCTGGGGAGGGGGGTTAAGACGCAGTGGGCTATGGGGGGGAGTTAAGACTAGCAATGGGCTGTGGGCTGATGAGGGCTGGCAATGGGCTATGAGCTGATGAGGGCTGTCTGGAAATGGGGTGATGGGGGGGTTAGGACTGGTAATGGGCTATGGGGGGGTTAAGACTGGTAGTGGGCTGATGGGGGGGGTTAGGACTGGTAATGGGCTATGGGGGGGTTAAGACTGGTAGTGGGCTGATAGGGGTGTAGGACTGATAATGGGTTATGGGGGGGGCTAGGACAGGAAATGGGCTGATGGGGAGGGGTTAGGACTTGAGGTGGGCTGATGTGGTTAGGACTGGTAATGGGCTGTGGGCTGATGGGGGGGTTTAGGACTGGCAATGGGCTATGGGGGGCTGACTGGAAATGGGCTGATGGGGGGTTAGGACTGGTAAAGGGTTATAGGGGGGGGGCTTAAACTGAAAATGGGGTGATGGGGGTTAGGACTGGAAGTTGATTGACGGGGGGCTAGGACTGGTAATGGGTTGGGGTGTTGCTAGGACTGGAAATGGGCTGAGTGGAAGGGGAGGCTTGAACTGCAAATAGCTGATGGGGAGGGGGCTTGGAATGGAAATGGGCTGTGAGGGAAGGGAGCTAGGACTGAAAATGGGCTGATGGAAAAGCTAGGATAGGACTGGAAATGGGCTGTTGGGGGGAGCTAAGATTGGAAATGGGCTGTGGTGGGGCTTGAATTGAAATGGACTCATGGAGGGGCTAGAACTGGAAGTAGGCTCATGGGGGGGCTTGGACTGGAATTGGGCTGAGTGGAGGGGAGCTATGATTTGACATGGGCTGATGGTGGGGCTAGGAAATGAGTAGAAATGGGCTGATGGGGGGGCTAGGATTGAAAATGAGCTGATGAAGGGACTTGGTCTGGAAATGGGCTGATGCAGGGACTAGAAGGGAATGGATGCTGGGTGAGACTGGAACTAGAAGGGAGCTGATGTTGGGGGAGGATTAGAATGGGATGGGGCTGGGAGAGTAAAATGGAGAGGGGAAAAATATTTTGTGTAGGAGGGATGAAAAATCTACAATTGGCCAGGTATTGGGAGAGTAATTGGGGATTGAGGATGGAGGGGTAAAATTTGTGTGGATGAAATAGGAATGAGGAAAGAGCAAAAGGAGAAAGATTAGTATGTTAAAGCAGATGTAGAGAGAGAGAGAGAATGGAAAAAAAACTAGAAGAGAGAAGAAAGGACAAATGGACAGCAGACGATGGAGAGTTAGCAGAAAACATGAAGAAACCAGAAGAAGGTGGCTGGACCAATTGCAACTGAAAAAAAAATGCACAAAAGGTAGAAAGATATCTCTTTATTTTGAATTTATTAACTGGAATATGTCAGCTCTGGGAAATGTGCATCATTAACATCTGCGCTTTGTTTGGTACAAGAGGAAATTCCTATTTGACGTTGCCACTTGTTCTCTTTCCCCAGTATTCTCTGAAATGTATTGGTTTAATATTTGCAGTGTTGCCTTTTGATAGGTAGGGTATGGTGCTTTGTGAGTCCTGGTAATGCTGTCAGGATACGGCGGGTTTGCTATGGGTTCTAAATGGGCAGCGTTTGTAGTAGTTCCTAATGTGCCTGGCGGTTGGCACTGGATTATAGTAATGTAGAAATCTTTTAGTCTTTCTTTATCCATACACTCATTAAGAGACATGTTTACTAAAAGTTAGTGTATGGTAACATTATGCAAATATTTATGCAAATAAGACCACTTATGCAAATGACGTGCTGGCACTTTGAGGAAATTCTTTGGTTTTGTGCGGCAGTTTGGGCACTCGGGCTCAAAAAGGTTAGCCATCACTGCTCTAGGCCCTCGGCCGGGGCTGGGGTCACGACAGTACATAGCTGATTTCTTTAGAATAGAGGGGGGGTGTTTGCGTGCAGACCAGATTAATGTAAACCCTGCTAAGCGTCAAATAGCAAAACCTTTCTTAAATTCCCTGTGGGGTAAATTTGGTCAAAGAACAAACCTGCCTACCACAAGCATTGTGATAGAACCTGATGATCTCTTTAAATATCTGTTTTCTCCTGTATTCGAGGTTTCATCATGCAATTTTATTGATGATGAAACAGCCTGTGTGTCTTGGAGGCACTCCAAAGACCGCTGTATATTGTCGGATAGCACCAATGTTTTCATTGCCTGTTTTACAATGGCTTATGCATGCCTGGAGTTGTACAATCTTCTATATAGTTTGCAAGAGCACTGCCTGTACCACGATACAGATTCTGTGATATTTCTAAGTCGAGAGGGAGACTGGAACCCATCTTTGGGTGATTATTTAGGCGAGCTCACAAGTGAGATACCCTCAGATGAACATATCACAGAGTTTGTATCAGTGGGGCTTAAAACATAAAGCATATGGTTACAAGCTGCCAAGCAAGAAGACTTGTATGAAAGTGAAAGGGTTTACGTTAAATGTAGAAAACTGCCAGAAAATCAATTTCACTAGTTTGAAAGATCTAGTTTTGGACTACAAGCCTGGGGCAACAGATTTACCCCAGAAAAAGAGGAGTACAGCAACCTGGTATTATGAGAAACAAAAAAGGTTTGGACAATAGAGACTGGTGTGATTATAAAAAACACAAAAGGTGGGGGGGGCGGAGCCTGATGTCCAGCGGGTAAGACGCTTCGCGCTGAAGCTCCCGAGAGGCCTACTTAGAATCCTGACTTAATACCTATACAAACTTACTATTTCGCTCCGGGTTGACCGGGGTACCTCGGGGGGGATGGCGGCCCATAAACCAGCGCGCTTGGACTTCGGGTCTCCTTCTTCTTCTCACGGAAAACGCTCCAAAACAGAGGTGTCCTCCCCACAGAAGATGGTTCCATTTCGTGAAAACCCCGAAATGCACCTGGAGATTTTGGAGGAACTACGCGGCGTGAAGGAATTGGTGCAGTCCAATGGAGAAGCGCTTAGAGCCCTGCGAGAAGACTTTGGGGTGCTCCAGGACCGACTTGAAAGACTCTCATTACGGCAGGACAATATGGCGGGGGTCCTCGATTCGCACGCGGTGCGCTTGGGCGCACTGGACAATGCCGAGCGCCAGATACAGAATCTGCAAAAGGAGTTAGAAGATAGCAATAATCGAGCCCGTCGCAACAATGTGAGGCTCATTGGAATACCGGAGGGGGCGGAAGCGGGAGATATGAGAGAATTCCTGCTCAAAATTCTTCCCTCCCTGCTGAAGATCACCTTTCCTAAAGAATTGGAAATCGATCGTGCACACCGTGCTCCTACCCACATGGCGCTCAACCGAACGACCCCCCGGCCTATTATCTTTCGCTTGCTACGATATCAACAAGTGGAACAAATTTTAAATGCTGCCCGGGCGAACCATCATTTGGAATTTGAAGGTCACAAAGTCTCCTTCTTCCCTGACTTGGCAAAGCCTACCGTTGACCGACGGAAGAAACTCCTTGCTTTTCGCCCTCGACTTCAGCGGCTGCAGGCTCGCTTTGGCCTGTTGTATCCCGCGAAACTCCGAGTGACTCTCCACAACCAAACCAGGACATTCGAAGATCCTGATCTACTATCAACATTTTTAGACTCCAAAGAGGCCGAGCAGATGCGCTAATCCAACGACGTGGACTTTTATTCGCCGGCTCTGTCCGCCATTTTGAAGGGCCCGATGCGGCGGTCATAGTCAAGCACAGAGACTTCCTGGACTTTCTTTCTTTCTTTCTATGACTCTTGTTTTGTGGTCTCCTCTCCCTCCATGATGTGTGCCTCGGTCGGATTCGGAGCACGCACAATCCTACAGGTTATGTGTTTTTCAATTTTGGCCTTCTCTGGGGCTTCTCCCCGCAGACACATGGTCGCCAGTAATTTTTGGGGTTTTGCTTCTTCTCTACCGCGCTGCGGTTTTTCTTTTTTAATGTGGGGCGCTTCATTATGTTATCTAAGCTTAGTTTCTTTTATGCCATATGTACAGCCTGATACAGTCAATATGAGGGACATTGTGAAATTAGGTGCGCTATCATGCTCAGAATTTTTAACTTGTCTGAATGGCTTTATGTAAAATTTTATCACTCAACGTAAAGGGCATTAATAGTCCAATCAAAAGAAAGAAAATCCTTAGCTATCTTAGCCATGAGCATGCTGATTTAGCGTTTCTTCAGGAAACGCACTTAAACTCTGCTGAAACACTGAAACTCAATGTTAAGCCTTACATGGTGGCTGCCTATTCTCCCGCCGTTTCTAAACGGTGCGGGGTTGCCATCCTGGTTAAGAAATCTTTGCAAGCTACTGTAACTGATTCTAGCGCTGACAAGGAGGGTAGATGGGCCCGAGTACATCTTAAGGTCGGAGATAGTGAATTCACATGTATTTGCATTTATGCCCCGAATGTGGACAACCCTGCTTACTATGCAAGTATTGCGCAGTTGGCACAGGCCTCTGCCAATACTCCATTAATACTTGGTGGTGACTTTAATCAAGTGTTAGACCCTCTGATAGATAGACAGCCGCCAAGAACGAGTAATCCACCCAAGAGTCTTGCTACCCTTACAGCTCTGATGCAAGATCTTGCGCTGGTAGATATATGGAGGCTGCTTCACCCCTCCGACTTAGAGTTCACTTTCTTTTCTGCCCCCCATCACTCCCAATCTAGAATAGATTTCTTTCTCATTTCCAAAGCACTGATTTCTCAAGTAGACACGACTAGGACTCATCCTCTCCATATCTCAGATCATGCTGCCATATCTTTATCATTACGTGTCACTGCGCGGGACGATTCTCCCCGAGCTTGGTTTTTTGATAGATCCCTACTGGGTCAAAAAGATTTTCAGATCGATATAAAGGCCGCTATCCAAGATTATTTTCATTTTAACTCACCCCATGATACAGCGGGCTGGGCTTGGTGGGAGGGTTTTAAAGCATCTATCCGTGCTACTATAACTAGCTATCAAATTCGGCAGGGGAAACAAAGAAAGCAGCTTTTACTGACTCTAGAGCAGCAGATACAAGCTGGGGAGCGTCTCCTCACGTCCCGTACTGACCCATGTATTTTACTCCGTTTACAACGCTTGCGTTTTCAATACAATCAGCTTTTGCACACTGCTGCTGTTAAAAATATTGAATCACAACAAGGGCTTTATTATCGGGAAAATAATCGTGCTGGCAAATTATTAGCAAATGCCCTAAAAGGTCGAAAAGAAGCCAAGCGTGTTACCGCCCTCCGCACTCCGTCAGGGGGGGGCTTGGTCACTAAAGATACCGAAATCTTAGAACTCTTTCGTGACTTTTATACTCGGCTTTATCAATCTGAATGTGATTTTGAGCCAGATGTATTTGAACGCTTACTTTCAGGAGTACAAAGACCGACCCTATCTGACGAAGATAGAGTGGCCTTAGACACACCATTTACTGTCTCAGAAATTCATTCTGCTATCAAGAAATGTGCCTCAGGTCGAGCCGCAGGCCCAGACGGTCTCCCCGCTGAATTCTACAAAACCTTTCACGCTGATTTAGCTCCAGTTTTGAAAATTTATTTTTCTGCTCTGGCCGAAGAGGGTTCTCCTTCTGGGTCCTTTTCAATGGCAAATGTAGTAGTTTTTGAGAAAGAGGGGAGAGACCCGCAACTAACAGCTAATTATCGTCCAATTTCCCTCCTAAACGCGGACTATAAAATCTTTGCCACCATTCTCTCTACCCGGCTCTCGGATAGGATGCCTACCTTAATACACCCAGATCAATGCGGTTTCATTCCTGGTAGATCGACCGCTGACAATGCTCGGACTCTATGCCATGTATTGACTACCGCAGTTAATCTTGATCGCCCATTTGTTGACCTCTCACTTGATGCTGAGAAGGCCTTCGATCGCTTAGAGTGGCCCTTCCTGTTTGCAGTCCTCCGCTGGTACGGATTCGGGGAAGGTTTTCTCCGTTGTCTTCGCACCATGTACGCTCAGCCTACAGCCAGTATATGTACAAATGCTTTAAAGTCTCAACCTTTTCCCCTTCAACGCGGCACTCGCCAGGGATGCCCACTGTCTCCACTCCTCTTCGATCTTGCACTCGAACCCTTGGCTTTACTAATCCGGCAATCGGAGGAGATTCATGGAGTCCCCTTCACCCATAGGGATATCAAAATTTCAGCGTATGCTGATGATCTTATGCTCTTTGTCTCTATAGACTCAGTACCGGCTGTCTTAGAGCAAATTGGTAAATACTCACAACTGTCCGGTTATAAGATAAATTGGACCAAGTCGGTAGCCTTTCCATTAAATCCTTTGCTTCATCAGGCAGATATGCAACCCTTCCCCTTTTTATGGCAACCTCGCATGGTCAAATACCTTGGGGTTCACTATTGTTCTCCTTTGGAAGACACTATCTCCTTCAATGCCAAAGACTTAACCTCTAAAGTCCGGGCGCTTACTCACCGCTGGACTCCTTTAACGCTTACCTGGTGGGGCCGATTAGAAACCATAAAAATGATGATTGTTCCGAAAGTGAATTATGTCTTAGAAATGGTGCCCTGTCTCTTCCCTCGACGTATATATAAAGATATCGAGGGCCTTCTGACTAGATACTTGTGGCAAAATAAGACACCTAGGATAGCGAAACATAAGCTGCAAGCAGATAAGGAATATGGGGGTGTCAGATTCCCTGATTTCCTGAAGTATCATCAATCTTTTCTTCTCAAACAAGGTGCTCGTTGGCTGGAAGATCCAGTACCGAGTAGGCCTGTGTGGCTAGACATAGAAGAGGACCTTTGCAAACCGATTCCTCTTACTTTTCTCCCTGGTATGACTCTTCCATCAGACTCTCACTTCCCACCAATGCTTTTAGACACCTTAGGTGCCTATAATAATCTCATGCAATCTCTAGACTCCCGACTATGTCCGTTAGACAAACTCCCACTTTGGTATAACACTCGATTTAGAATACAAAATAAACCGATGGCGTGGAGCCCCTGGTACACTAGGGGCATTTGGATTCCTAGCCAATTGTTCCATGAAGGTCGCTGGAAAACTTTTAGTGAATTGCAAATTGAATTTGGTCTCCCAGCGAAACACTACTTTCAGTTGGTGCAACTTCAGCATTGCCTTAGGAGTGCTAAGGTGCTCCCGCCATCAGCCTCCCCTACACAAGGTTGGTTGGAGACTATCCGATCTATCGGTAGTTCACCGGGTGTAGCATCCAATTTTTACAAAACCTTATGTAATGCTATAACTAGGGATACCCCTATAGCGCAGAAAGCATGGGAGAGAGAACTGCATGTGACTTTGACCCCGGAGCAATGGAGCCTTGTCTGGAGTAGAGTGACACGGGTCTCCCGATCCGCCTCACTCACTCAGACACTCTTCTTTCTAGCCCACCGGTGTTTTTACACTCCTGACAGATTAGCCAAATGGAACACTGCTCAGGGCAATAATTGTTGGACATGTCATGCGGCCATTGGTTCACTACCTCATGTTATGTATGAATGTCCCGCACTACAGTATTACTGGAGTCGGGTCTGGGGCCGTATCCAGTCTATTTTGCACTTTCAAGAGCCCCTTTCTTGGAGGATAGTGGGACTTCGCTCAGCAGCGGGGATCCCCTCTCTTCCAAAAACGGCTTACTTCCTTTGGACTTTATGCTAGGTATTGCTATTTCCCTAATTACGAAATACTGGAAAAATAGCTCCCAGCTGAGCCCCAATGAATGGTGGAATCATGTCTGTCTCTACAGTAAATATGAACAAATACCTCGTATGTTTGCTTCCCCCATTCAGACTCCTCATCATCGGTCTAAATGGAAGATGCTCAATGACTATGTACATTCTGCTCAATGCTCTCATCTGACTGTCTAAATTTATATATATCTTTGTCTCATGATTATTCTGTATCGCAGATACTCTTTTGATTGTTTTGCTGTACAATCACGTTTGTTTTGAAGCGCTCACATGCTGACATAATCAGCTAGAGAAGAAGCGTGGGGGTGGGGGGTAGTGGGTTTACTTTTCTTTATTGTATAATTGTATTGTTTCCTTTGGTGTGTTGTTTCTTTTGTTTGTTGCAAAATAAAAATAAAAGTTTCAAAAAAAAAAACACAAAAGGTTGTGTATGACAAAAGGGTGAAGTTGGAGGATGGCTTTAACACATTACCCTACGGATACTAGTGTGGTGGATGTGTGCTGGTCACATCCTTTTTCTTGTATTTTAGCTGGGCCATCCAATTCAGGCAAGAGCTTCTTTGTTAAAAAGCTGTTAGAACACGCTGGTCGTGTATTGACTGTCATGCCTAACAATATTGTATGGTGTTACAGTTGCTGGCAACCTTTGTATAAAGAGATGTTAAATAAATATCCTTTTATTACATTTATGGACACTTTGCCTGATACTTTTAATGATGAATGAATGTTTCCAACCAATAAAGTAAACTTGGTTATTGTTGATGATCTAATGGATTCTGCCTGTAAAAGTGATGAAATAGAGAAAGCCTTTACCAAGTATGTACATCACAGAAACCTGAGCATTATATATATTGTTCAAAATGTTTTCTGCCAAGGCAAAGCAAGCCGAACTATAACTTTAAATACCAAATACATGGTGCTCTTTAAGAATCCTAGAGATAAGTTACAGATTGTCATTCTAGCCAGGCAGATGTACCCTGGAAAATCAAAATTCTTTTTAGAAGTCTTCGAGGATGCCACCAGAAAGCCGTTTGGTTATCTCGTTTTGGATTTAAACAGGGGCGGCCCAAAGGGGTTGCGGGGCCATGTGCGGAGACTCGGTGCGGGGCCTCATTTGCATAAGGGCTCTCATTTGCATAAATATTTGCATAATGTTACCATACACTAACTTTTAGTAAACATGCCTCTTAATGAGTGTATGGATAAAGAAAGACTAAAAGATTTCTACATTACTATAATCCAGTGCCAACTGCCAGGCACTTTAGGAACTACTACAAACACTGCCCATTTAGAACCCATAGCAAACCCACCGTATCATAACGGCACTACCAGGACTCATAAAGCACAAGACCCTACCTATCAAAAGGCAACACTACAAATATTAAACCAATACATTTCAGAGAACAACAATACATGACCTACTGGGGAAAGAGAACAAGTGGCAATGTCAAACAGGCTTGCTTTGCCTTGGCAGAAAACATTTTGAACAATATATATGATGCTCAGGTTTCTGTGATGTACATACTTGGTATAGGCTTTCTCTATTTCATCACTTTTACAGGCAGAATCTTCACCTTCCAACCTTGATGAGGCAATCACAAATTGGCATAAAACAATTGCAAAAGCAGCTACATATAATCAACCAAACAAGAGGAACATCCGCCCCAGAACTGGCGATGCCCCTTGGTTCAACAATACGTTAAAAGCTATGAAAAGAACACTCAGAAAAATTGAATTAAAGTGGCGCAAAACTAAATCCACATTATACATTGAACTATATCACACCCATCTTAAAAAGTATAAAGACGCCACAGACAGTGCTAAAAAAAACTTCCACTCAACCGTCCTAAACAAGTCCATCAACAGACCAAGGGAACTTTTCTCCATTGTCCAAAACTTAACTAAAAACACATACAACTCCAGCCATGAAGCCAATGACATTTCTCCCCAAACCTTAGCAAATCACTACATAAACAAATAAAAAATAAATAATATCCTACCAATTCCACAAGCCATATCCTACCAATCTCTACCAGATTCTTGGAATAAATTCTACACCATAACTAAAGAGATCCTTAAGAATATAATGTCAAACTTAAATACCACAACCTCTCACCTCGATCCCTGCCCCATAACCTGGATAAAAAAACACCCTTCCAACATTATCACCTTTCATTCTACCACTAATTAACCTCTCACTAACTCAAGGCTACCTCCCGCCCATACTAAAGCATGCACAAATCAGACCCATATTAAAAAACAATACCCTGGACAAAACCTCACCGAATTCATATAGACCCATCTCTAGCATACCTTTTATGGCCAAACTCATAGAAAAAGTAGTTCAAACCCAAACACAGGAACACATTGATACATCAGCTCCCCTTGATGACCAACAATATGGCTTTCGCCCTGGTCATGGGGTAGACACTCTTTTAACTGTACTCCTAGACACACTAGTAAGAGGAATAGACAACCCTAAAAATGCATTCCTGCTACTCTTTCTAGATATATCTGCTGCTTTTGATAGTGTTCACCATACTCTAATGCTTAATAGGCTCAGTCAAATAGGTGCCAACTCAATAGTTCTTAAATGGTTCACATCGTACCTATCCAACAGAACTCAAACTGTTAGGATCAACACTCAAACTTCAAATACATACAAACAGGAAATAGGCCTCCCCCAAGGATCTGCTCTCTCTGCCCTCCTATTTAATATATACATACAACCAATCTGCAATATCTTTAAAAAATTCAAAATCCATTACCACATATACGCGGACGATATCATGTTGTACATTCCTTTCACTATCCCCACGCTTCCACTCCAACTATTAACAGATTGTTTTAACGAATTAGCAACTTGGCTAGAAGCCCACAACCTCTTTATTAATCATTCCAAAACCGACATACTGATTGTAACAAAAAACAAAACTTACACCCCCCCCCCACACCCACATTACACTTCAGAAACATGACATTCATATAAAAAATGAAATAAAATATCTAGGGGTGATACTTGATACACACATTAGCATGAACACCCACATAAGAAATACAACCAAAAAAATATACTTCAAACTCAAAGTATTAAAACAATTACACCCTCTAGTCCACCTGCAAAACTTCCTAAGCATCATTCAAGCCATAATCACACCACATTTTGACTTTGCAAACCTCTCCCCATTAGGCACAAACATCCAAAACATTAAAAGGCTCCAATTGGCTCAAAATGCTGCAGCCAGAACCATAATGAAGGTACACCCTTTTGAGCACATATCACCCTATCTAGCCAAACTACACTGGCTCCCTATCCAATGCAGAATAAATTATAAACTAATAATAACCACCTTCAAAGCATTAAATAACACTGCCCCAGCCACACTAAATAAACTACTATCTAAAGCAGGGGTCTCAAACTCAAATTGCTTTGAGGGCCAAATGAGGACTTGTAGAGTAACCCGGGGGCCGCACAAGACGCAGGCCTCATTTGCATAAGGGCATCATTTGCATAAGGGCATCATTTGCATAAATATTTGCATAATGTTACCATACACTAACTTTGAGTAAACATGTCTCTTAATGAGTGTATGGATAAAGAAAGACTAAAAGATTTCTACATTACTATAAACCAGTGCCAACCGCCAGGCACATTAGGAACTACTAGAAACACTGCTCATTTAGAACCCATAGCAAACCTGCCATGTCCTAACAGCACTACCAGGACTCACAAAGCACCATACCCTAACTATCAAAAGGCAACACTGCAAATATTAAATCAACACATTTCAGAGAATAACAATACATGACCTACTCGGGAAAGAGAACAAGTGGCAATGTCAAATAGGAATTACATAAACAGAATACCTCAGCTCAGTTACACATGCAGAACATACACCATCACCAAACAAGGAATCACAATTTAGAAACAGGAAGACAATTAAACTGGGAACCCCAAAAGACAAACTTAGAATGTACAACACTGTAGAAATAAAACTATACATTGATTTCCTCTTGTATTAAATAAAGTGCAGACGTTAAAGATGCACATTTCCAAGAGCTGACATATTTCAGTTAATAAATTCAAAATAAAGAGATATTTTTCTACCTTTTGTGCATTTTTTTTTCAGTTGCAATTGTTCCAGCCACTTTCTTCTGGTTTCTTTGTGTCTTCTGCTAACTCTCCATCGTCTGCTGTCCATTTGTCCTTTCTTCTTTCCCAGTTTTTTTCCATTCTCTCTACATCTGCTTTAACATACTAATCATTCTCCTTTTGCTCTTTCCTCATTCCTATTTCATCCACTCAAATTTTACCCCTCCATCCTCAATCCCCACTTACTCTCCCAATACCCGGCCAATTGTAGATTTTTCTTCCCTCCCACACAAAATATATTTCCCCTCTCCATTTCACTCTCCCAGCCCCATCCCATTCTAATCGTCCCCCAACATCAACTCCCTTCTAGCTCCTGCCCCACCCAGCATCCGCTCCCTTCTAGTCCCCGCATCATCAGCCCATTTCCAGTCCTAGCTCCCTCCCCTCACAGCCCATTTCCTTTCCAAGCCCCCCTCCCCATCAGCCCATTTCCATTCCAAGCCCCCTTCCACTCAGCCCATTACCATTCCAAAACCCTGTCCCCATCAGCTATTTGCAGTTCAAGCTCCCCCTTCTACTCGGCCCATTTCCAGTCATAGCACCCCCCCCCCCAGTCCATTACCAGTTCTAGCCCCACCCCCCCATAGCCCATTATCGGTCCTAAGCCCTCCAACAGCCCACTTCCAGGCCTAACCCTTCCATCGCCCCATCTTCATTCTTAGCCCCCCAATCAGACCACCTCCAGTCCTAACCCCCATCTGTCCATTACCAGTACTATCCCCCCATCACCCCATTTCCAGTCCTACCCCCCCAGCTGCCCACATCAAGTCCTGCTCCCCCCCAGATGCCCACATAAATCCTGCTCCCCCCCCAGCAGCCCACATCAAGTCCTGCTCCCCCCCCAGCAGCCCACATCAATCCTGCTCCCCCCCACAGCCCACATCAATCCTGCTCCCCCCCACAGCCCACATAAATCCTGCTCCCCCCCCCCAGCAGCCCACATCAATCCTGCTCCGCCCCCCAGCAGCCCACATCAATCCTGCTCCCACCCCAGCAGCCCACATCAATCCTGCTCCCCCCCCCCCAGCAGCCCACATCAATCCTGCTCCCCCCTCCCCGGGAAACTTAAACTTTAGAAAACAGCTGGCTGCTGCTCCTGCCGCTGCCGCGGCGGTAGCAGCAATACCGCATGTCCCGCGGCCCCCCCCCTTGCCTGTCAGTTCTTCTCTGCTTCGGCTTTCAGAGCCGCGAAGGGAGAGCTTCTCCCTCGTGACTCTGTTAAGCCCGCTGGGGCTTATGGGAAATTTCCCATCTGCCCCGGCGAGCTTAACAGAGTCGCGAGGGAGAAGCTCTCCCTTCACGGCTCTGAATGCCGAAGCAGAGAAGAACTGACAGGCAAGGGGGGGGGGGGTGGTGGGCCACGGGACATGCGGTATTGCTGCTATTGCCGCTATTGCCGGGCAGATGGGAAGGGGCCGCGGGACAGTTGATTCTGCCGCTGCCACGGCAGCGGCCGCAGAAGCCGGGTTTTTTTTTTTCCCCTGTGTATCGCGGGCCGCACAAAGGTCTCTCGCGGGCCGCGTGTTTGAGACCCCTGATCTAAAGACACACCCCAATCCGCACATAGAAGAGGCAACACCAACAAAATAAAGATTCCAAAAGAATTCACAAAGTCCACAAAAACAACCAATAAAAAAGCATTCTCCCATGCTGCCCCTATACTCTGAAACTCACTACCTGACGAAATCAGAGCCTTAACCGACCTTAAAGACCTACGTAAAACCTTAAAAACTCACCTCTTTATCTCCCACTACGGCCCACTAGCAAATTCTCAACTCCTAAATGAAAAGGGATGATCCATATAACACACTGAAACTAACACTGCAATGCATTATGATAGCTTGACCTTGACACTGCCTAATGATGTTGATACTGTTGAACTTACTGTACATAGTTAATTGTACATAGTTTAAATTGTACATAGTTCTCCAAAGTTTAAATATTTAAAAAAATTGTTCATGTATATAGTTCATAAAATGTTCAATGTAAACAGAAATGCCATTCTGTCTCCTCAACTGTTATTTGTAAACCGCACCTGATCAACGGAAGGTTGCGGTATATAAAAGTTTGTTAAATAAATAAATAGGAATTACATAAACAGAATACCTCAGCTCAGTTACACGTGCAGAACATAGACCGTCACCAAACAAGAAATCACAATGTAGAAACAGGAAGACAATAATTAAACTGGGAACCCCAAAAGCCCAACAACACTGTAGAAATAAAACTATAAATTAATTTCCTCTTGTACTAAACAAAGCGCAGACGTTAATGATGCACATTTCCCAGAGCTGGCATATTTCAGTTAATAAATTCAATAAAGAGATATTTTTCTACCTTTTGTGCATTTTTTTTTTCAGTTGCAATTGCTCCAGCCACTTTCTTCTGGTTTCTTCGTGTCTTCGTGTCTTCTGCTAACTCTCCTTCGTCTGCTGTCCATTTGTCCTTTCTTCACTCTTCTAGTTTTTTTTCCATTCTCTCTCTACATCTGCTTTAACATACTAATCTTTCTCCTTTTGCTCTTTCCTCATTCCTATGTCATCCACTCAAATTTTACCCCGCCATCCTCAATCCCCACTTACTCTCCCAATATCAGGCCAATTGTAGATTTGTCTTCCCTCCCACACAAACTATTTTTTCCCTCTCCATTTCACTCTCCCAGCTCTATCCCATTCTAATCCTCCCCCAACATCAGCTCCCTTCTAGTTCCAGCCCCACCCAGCATCTGCTCCCTTCTAGTCCCCGCATCAGCCCACTTCCAGTCCTAGCTCCCCCATCCGAGTCCCTCCATCAGCTCATTTCCAATCCCAGCCCCCCATCAGCCCATTTCTAGTCCTATCCTAGCCCCACCATCAGCCCATGTCAAATCCTAGCTCCCCTCCACTCAGCCCATTTCCAATCCAAGCCCCCCATGAGCCTACTTCTAGTTCTAGCCCCTCCATGAGTCCATTTCAATCCAAGCCCCACCAACAGCCCATTTCCAGTCCTATCCTAGCTCTCCATCAGCCCATTTCATGTCCTAGCCCCCCTCACTCAGCACATTTCCAGTCCTAGCTCCCTCCCCTCACAGCCCATTTCCATTCCAAGCCCCCCTCCCCATCAGCTATTTGTAGTTCAAGCATTCCTTCCACTCAGCCCATTTCCATTCCAAGCCCCCATCCCTATCAGCTATTTGCAGTTCAAGACCTCCTTCCACTCAGCCCATTTCCAGTCCTAGCCACCCCCCCCCGCCCATTACCAGTCCTAGCCCCCCCCCATAGCCCATTACCAGTCCTAAGCCCCCCATAACCCATTACCAGTCCTAAGCCCCCCATCAGCCCACTTCCAGTCCTAAGCCCCCCATCACCCCAATTTCAGTCTTAGCCCCGCATAGCCCATTACCAGTCCTAACCCCCATCAGCCCATTTCAAGTCCTAGCTCCCCCATCCGAGTCCCTCCATCAGCTCATTTCCAATCCCAGCCCCCTATCAGCCCATTTCTAGTCCTTTCCTAGCCCCACCATCATCAGCCCATGTCAAATCCTAGCTCCCCTCCACTCAGCCCATTTCCATTCCAAGCCCCCCCCCCCTCCCCATCAGCTATTTGTAGTTCAAGCCCTTCTTCCCCACAGCCCATTTCCATTCCAAGCCCCCGTCCCAATCAGCTATTTGCAGTTCAAGACCTCCTTCCACTCAACCCATTTCCGGTCCTAGCCACCCCCCCCCCAGCCCATTACCAGTCCTAGCCCCCCCCCCATAGCCCACTACCAGTCCTAAGCCCCCCATAACCCATTACCAGTCCTAAACCCCCCATCAGCCCACTTCCAGTCCTAAGCCCCCCATCACCCCATTTTCAGTCTTAGCCCCGCATAGCCCATTACCAGTCCTAACCCCCATCAGCCCATTTCAAGTCCTAGCTCCCCCATCCAAGTCCCTCCATCAGCTCATTTCCAATCCCAGCCCCCCATCAGCCCATTTCTAGTCCTTTCCTAGCCCCACCATCATCAGCCCATGTCAAATCCTAGCTCCCCTCCACTCAGCCCATTTCCAATCCAAGCCCCCCATGAGCCTACTTCCAGTTCTAGCCCCTCCATGAGTCCATTTCAATCCAAGCCCCCCCAACAGCTCATTTCCAGTCCAATCCTAGCCCACCATCAGCCCATTTCCTGTCATAGACCCCCCTCACTCAGCCCATTTACAGTCCTAGCTCCCTCCCCTCACAGCCCATTTCCATTCCAAGCCCCTCCTCCCCATCAGCTATTTGTAGTTCAAGCCCTTCTTCCCCACAGCCCATTTCCATTCCAAGCCCCCATCCCCATCAGCTATTTGCAGTTCAAGCCCTCCTTTGACTCAGCCCATTTCCAGTCCTAACCACCACCCCCCAGCCCATTACCAGTCCTAGCCCCCCCATAGCCCATTACCAGTCCTAAGCCCCCCATCAGCCCACTTCCAGTCCTAAGCCCCCCATCACCCCATTTTCAGTCTTAGCCCCCCCATAGCCCATTACCAGTCCCAACCCCCATCATCCCATTTCCAGTCTTAGCCTCCCCATAGCCCATTCCAGTCCTAACCCCCCATTAGCCCATTTTCAGTCCTAGCCACCCCATAGCCCATTTCCAATCATAGCCCCCCAGCCCATTACTAGTCCTAACCCCCCATCAGCCCATTTCCAGTCTTAGGGTCCCCATAGCCCGTTACCAGTCCTAACCCCCCATCAGCACCTTTCCAGTCCTAGCCCCCCTATAGCCCATTACCAGTACTACCCCCATCATCCCATTTCCAGTCTTAGCCCTCCCCATAGCCCATTACATCCTAACCCCCCTCCATCAGCCCATTTCCAGTCTTAGCCCCCCCATAGCCCATTACATCCTAACCCCCCATCAGCCCATTTCCAGTCTTAACCCCCCCATCAGCCCACTTCCAGTCTTAGCCCCCCCCATAGCCCATTAGTAGTCCTAACCCCCCCATAGCCCATTACTAGTCCTAACCCCTCTCCCCCTATCAACCCACTTCCAGTCTTAGCCCCCATAGCCCATTACCAGTCCTAACCCCCCTCCCCATCAACCCTCTTGCAGTCTTAGCCCCCCCATAGCCCATTACCAGTCCTAACCCCCCTCCTCCCATCAACCCACTTCCAGTCTTAGCCCCCACCATAGCCCATTACCAGTCCTAACCCCTCCCCCATCAGCCCTGATAGATTTAAAAATACAAACCGGCTGCTGCAGCTGCTGCCGCCGTGGCAGCGGCAGAATCAAATGTCCCGCCGTGGGGCCTCGCCTGCCCGGCAGAGCCTCCCTGCAGCATCAGCTCCTGAGTCCCTCCCAATGCACGGGCTTTCAGAGCCGTGAGAGTTTCCCTTTCTTCTCGCGGCTCTGTTAATCTCACCGGGACTGATGGGATTTCCCATCAGCCCCGGCGGGATTAACAGAGCTGCGAGAGGTCAGAGAAGCTCTCCCTTCGCGGCTCTGAAAGCCCGCGCATTGGGAGGGACTTGGGAGCTGATGCTGCAGGGAGGCTTTGCCTGGCAGGCGGGGCCCCGCGGCGGGACATTTGATTCTGTTGCTGCCACGGCTGCAGCGGCAGCAGCAGCCGGTTTTTTTTTTTTTTTATCTACTTGTGCTAATGTAGAATGTTTTTTGCGCGGGGCCCCCTGAAACGGGGGGCCCCGTGCAAAAAACATTCTTGCTCAATGGACAGGCCGGCCCTGGATTTAAAAAACACAATGCCTGAGGCTTAAAGACTGAGGATGGATATCTTCCCACCAGAATGGACTATGGTATACTGTGAAAAACCACAAATCCCACATAAAAAGAAATGAATATGTAACCGGCCCTTCATACATCCTTGTGTGTCTCAGACAACATGTCTTGCCGTGTAAAGAGAAACCTGCCCCTTTTAAAACTTTTGGTTCAAGCCTCTCCGCATCACAGAAGAGCCATCCTGAATACAGCTTCTAATGATTTGGTAGCAGCTATAGTTGAAATCACTCTCAACACCCTAAAAGGTAACATTCCTCTTTCACAACACCAGATAAAGGTTTTAAAAGGGAAGCGTCACGCCATAAAGAGTCTGTGTGATAAAAGACTACCCATTAAAAAAAAGAAACAATTGGTGAGACAGTCGAGTGGATTTATCGGGCCCCTGTTAAGTTTTGCATTACCATTGATAACGGGGCTTCTGACAAACCGCTAATGTAGCACGCTGAAAAAATGTACATAGTCCCTAGTCAACAACTCGAGCGCTTCAGAAACCCACCAGATTGGGATGAAAATATTAGAACCACGACCAATCATAAGTTAGATGAAGAAATTAAAAACATCCTGCAAAGCATTGGTATGTCTGAACACGAAAAGGCTAAATGTTACTCAGAAGTGTTACAGTGCTATCTCGGGCTTAACAGACAAAGGGATATAGAAAAAGAAAAAATAAACTTGTATCTATAGGCACAAGATGAGACACCAACGACAGCATCTCTAGAAAATATTATACCTTCAGACCCTGTAATACAAGAAGTATTAAACAGCATTATGCGCTATAGGAAAAATGCTGAGGTGCTGCTTAATAAACTCTTAAAAAACAAGGATGTGGCATCCTGGGAGGGAAATGGAACATTTGTATACCTGGGAAACCCTGTCAAAGGCTCTAACCTACTTGACCTCGTTCGTGGGGCTACGCAGCCCCAAGCTCTTTCACAACGAAGAATACCCAGGGACTGGGGGGAGTTCATGCAAACCCTAGCCGAATTAAATATGCCCTCTACGGTGATGGGTAATGCAGCCAACAGAGATGTACTGGCACGCCTCAAAGAGAACCCATCTGTGAAGGTTTCTAAAATGTACACGCAGCCGATAAAGAGCAGAGCTACACCCTCACAAAAAACGCAAATTATCTCACAGATACCGGTGGTTGAGTGTATAAAAACAAAACAAAACATGTATTTTCAATAAAATGTTTAAAAACAAAAATAAAAGACTAGATAGTGGTTTCTTTTCAAAAAACCTCCTTAGAGGGGGTTACCTTTTATTTAGAAGCAGCAAAACATTCACGATAGGAAACACACACCTGCTGGTTATGAAACGGATTTCTAAAAGATCTACACAAAGTTTGTTTGTTGCGATTTACAAAATGTAACACCATATCATCATTTTGCATTAAATCTTCAGAATACATTTCTAAAATATTTTCAAAAGGCACCCCTTTACAGCGGTGGTGCAAGAAAAATACACAGTGATATCCACAAGCCGTGGACATTGGGTGCTGTAATTGTCTGCTGTGGTATAAAACAGCTTTACAATGCTTGTTGAAAAAGCTCATAATGCTGGTAGGAAAGAATAAGCTATCTGGGGGTTGTCCATAAGAATCAAAAAATTCCCCTGTTCCATCTCCACATATATAGAGGGCTAACCAGTGTTCTCCAGGTAGGTTATGAGGGTGTGTATTTACCACCAAACACATGGGCTTCCTTGATATTTGTACATCTGCTAACCAGTCGCTGGGTAGCACATCTAAAAAGAAATCTGCAACACAGGGGTCCTTCTTTAAAATATGGAAGATCTGCATGGTGTTCATTTTCACGAATGATCAAAAAGAGCATTCCTTCTATGATTAATTTCTATCACATTGTCAAAAACCCCATAAACAATCATGTTAACTGTATGGGGTAAGGCGCTGGCAAAACGTATTTCAGCCCGCAGGTTACCAGTTTTAATCAACGAGTAATGGTCTGCACACTCCTGATCCGGTGAAAGGTCAAACGCCAACAGGGTATAACCTTTGTAAAACTCCTGACGGTCAATCAGCAACACTGTGTCTTTCAGATATTTGCCAGTTGCTTGCACCAGTTGCATATATTCTCTTACACAACATTCATTTTGAAAGTCAGGTTGAAGAGGTTTCCCAGGTACGTGTTCATCATCCACATACAGAGCGGCAAAATTAATATCATAATGTTTAAAATTGAAGGGGGTTTTAGCATAATTACCGCTGAAAGCATCATTATCCACAAATCCCAGCACAATGAGTTTGGTAGCTACCCCAAAAAGAGATTTTCCTGGTTAGTCACACGGGCTCCAGCTGGTATGCTAAACACCTTCAGCCCCACACAGTCAATAGCATACTTGACATTAGGTTTCAGCAGAGCTTCCGCATGTCCCAAGTGCACTCCGGGGGAAACTTTAACTCTCTTTACAAAGAGCACAGCATTTAGGATAAGGAGTTTATAACTTTCTTCGACATCACCGCTCATTAAACAGAAAGAATTTTTGTTGCGGGTCAGTTTAATTTTGAGATCCACACCATTAATCAATAGCTTTTCTTGAAAAAAATAGATCGCTATGTAAATGCCCCAATAGCTCTACCTTGTGGCTAGAGGCCATAAATTGGGCCCTTTCAGTAAAGCCGACATTGCGAGGTTCTATCTCTCTCACTTCATGCTGTCCGGCTGTGTCTTTATAAAACAGTCCGCTTGTAAACTGTGATTTGAGAGATCCTTCACCATAATTGAGAAGCAGCTCTATGAGGGCTCTGTAGGGGTAGCAGTTGTTGCTCTGGCTAATGAGTTGGTCTCCCAGGATAACATCCAGCTGGATAAACAGAGCTGCAATTGGGTAGTTCACCAGCGCTACTTTGGCTGCCGGATCGATGTTCAAGCCATCTTCTGCTACGATTTTACAGGTCAGGTGCAAAAGAGTACTATTTAAATCAATGTAGTCTTAACCATGACCTGCGATATAGAAGTCCAAAGAGGCTGTTTCCGACAAAGTCGATAATGGCGGAATTTCCACATAAATACTTTTTTCGATACTTGTTTGGGTCTGGGCTAGTTGAAACAGGTCCAGTTCCGATTTAACACACTCTTCAGAGCCGTGGTGTACAAAAGCCATGGTGTTTTTTTAGAATATATCTCGCTTCCTAGAGCTAGTGCTTCTCTTCTTAGACCGGCAGTTAAGCTTCTGAGACTTGTCACCTTCGGGTTTCTTTCTTTTAAAAGGCTTGGGCAGTCCTTGCGGTAACTCCCGATATGTGGTTCTCTTTCTTTTAACAGCTCTTCTAATCACAGCCAGTCCTGATCCTGCCTGTTCTGTAGACTGGTTCATTTTATTTAGAACAGCCATTGTGACATGACTCATGACATCCTTGGTTATGTTTTTTGCGGTGCCTTTCACGTGTGGTTTAATAATTTCAAAACCCCTTCTCAAAAACGGCATAGCTTTTCTAAAGAGACTACGAAACACCCCACCAACACCGGCACCGTACATGACTGGTACTCCATGATATCCTGAAAGTCCATAGCTGGCTTGTGTTGTATAATAATGCCTGTATGCTTTGGGATCTTCGTAGTCTTTAGCCACAACCATTTCAAAAAAGTCACCCTCTGGGGGAGCAGATGAAGCTTAAGGATCACCTTCTCATAAACAAAATGAGACGTGCCTGTTCTGATCCATCTTTATTTCAAATGTGATGGTGTCAATATGCTGTTTGTTCACAGAGACATAGTGCGGCTTATCATAAGTTAATGTGATAAACTCATCCCTAAACCCCTTAGTTGGAACACAGCGCAGCAGTGGCACAAAATGGTCACCTACTAACTGGTGCTCTACAATATCTGTGTACAGGTAGAGGGTATTAAAACCTCCCATGATATCCACTGGAAAATGGGAACGCTGTGCATTAACATCAGCTTCTATTCCCAAAATGGTTGCTAAATCACCATCTGCAGAAAAAACAGACCTATCTTTCGATTTTATTCAGATTCTTCGCGCATAGGGCTCATAAATGATTTGTGGTGGCGCCGATTTATAGATGTTACTAATGTCATGATTCATGGATTCCACTAAACTCTGCATGATCGCATAGTGTCCTCTCCTGACTATAATGTGGTGCTGTATATTTCCTGCTGCGGAGGTGACAACATACTTTTGCTCTTCCTTAATATTCTCCCAGGTGTTGGGATATTGTATTTCCACGAGCCCTACTTCCCATTGTTCTTGTAAGTCCAAAGGCCTTGCTAGTTGTATGGTAAAATTAGAGCTGGTATTTTGGGGAAACACACCTGCTGAGGCATTGCTAGGCAGTGTGATATAAAAGCCACCATCATTCATTTTTTTAAAAATTTTATTTTAATGCTGCTTCAAAAGAATAAAATAAATCTGATGTCTTGAATCTCTGATGCTTTAACCCAACTGTGAAATTTAACAGGCCATCCCCTCCATTTCACGAGATAGAATCTGTTCCTGCCACATCCTTTTACCTTTAGAACCTTATTGATATAGTATATTCTGTCCTGTTGCGGGGTGACTTTTAGCAATTCTTCAGGATAAAAAGAACCTTGTATGGCTTCACCGTCATAATCATGTATCTTGTATGTTGCTTTCTGTCCCCTGTTTAAAATGTCCATTATTATAAATACCTCGTCAGTCCACGTTTGCTCGTAACCTTTTTCAAATTTTCCTTTAGTTTTTGAAAGTCTTACATGATCTCCTTTCTTTAAGGGGTTCTTGGTGTGCTTACGTTTGATGCTATCACCGTAGACCAAGGGTCTCAAACTCAAATTGCTTTGAGGGCCAAATGAGGACTTGTAAAGTAACCCGCGGGCCACATAAGACGCGGGGCCTCATTTGCATAAATATTTGCATAATATTACCATACAAAGCGCAGACGTTAATGATGCACATTTCCCAGAGCTGACATATTCCAGTTAATAAATTCAAAATAGATATTTTTCTACCTTTTGTGCATTATTTTCAGTTGCAATTGTTCCAGCCACTTTCTTCTGGTTTCTTCATGTCTTCTGCTAACTCTCCATCGTCTGCTGTCCATTTGTCCTTTCTTCTCTCTTCTAGTTTTTTTTCCATTCTCTCTCTACATCTGCTTTAACATACTAATCTTTCTCCTTTTGCTCCTTCCTCATTCCTATTTCATCCACTCAAATTTTACCCCTCCATCCTCAATCACCACTTACTCTCCCAATACCCGGCCAATTGTAGATTTTTCTTCCCTCCCACACAAAATATTTTTCCCCTCTCCATTTCACTCTCCCAGCTCCATCCCATTCTAATCCTCCCCCAACATCAGCTCCCTTCTAGTTCCAGCCCCACCCAGCATCCGCTCCCTTCTAGTCCCCGCATCAGCCCATTTCCAGTCCTATCCTAGCCCCACCATCAGCCCATTTCCTGTCCTAGCTCCCCCCCACTAAGCCCATTTCCAGTCCCAGCAACCCCCCCAGTCCATTACCATTTCTAGCCCCCCCCCATAGCCCATTACCAGTCCTAAGCCCCCCAACAGCCCACTTCCAGTCCTAACCCTCCCATCACCCCATTTTCATTCTTAGCCCCACAATAGCCCATTACCAGTCCTAACCCACCAATCAGCCCACCTCCAGCCCTAACCCCCATCTGCCCATTTCCAGTCGTAGCCCCCACCATAGCCCATTACCAGTCCTAAACCCCCCCCCCCGCTGCCCTTAGCCCACTTCCAGTCCTAACCGCCCATTACCCCATTTCAGTCTTAGCCCCTCCGTAGCTCATTAATAGTCCTAACTCCCCCCCATCAGCCCACCTCCAGTCCTTCCTAACCCCCATCAGCCCATTTACAGTCCTAACCCCCCCCCCCCATCAGCCCAAGTAAATAAAATAAAATAAAAAATCCTGGCTTCTGCTGCTGCCGCTGCCACCATGGCAGCGGCAGAATCACCTGTCAATTTTAAAAAAAACTTGCTTCTGCTGCTGCTGCTGCAGCCGGGGCAGCAGCAGAATCAGCTGTCCCGCGGCCCCTTCCCCTCTGCCCGGAAGAGCCCTGAGTCTGTCCATCAGCGGCGAGCTTTTCAAGCCGCGAAGAGAGTATTTCCCTCTCGCGCGGCTTAAACCTATTTACTTTTCAAGCCGCGCGAGAGGGAAATTCAGCGGCAGCAGCAGAAGGCAGGATTTTTATTTTTTTGTTTCCCTCCGTCGCGGGCTGCACAAAGCTCTCTTGCGGGCCGCATGCGGCCCATGGGCCGCGTGTTTGAGACTCCGGCCGTAGACGCTTTTCCAGATCTGCAGAGAATTTGTGTATGTCACATCTATAGGCCTCATCTTTATTGTTCTGTGAAAACTGTGATTATAGCTGTGCACAAAAGCCTGCAGTACGTCTTGGTGTCTAAAGGTGTTGTGTGATGTGAAATAATGCCACATTTTGGATTTCAAAGTCCTGTTAAACCTTTCTACCACCGCTGCTTTAACATCGTTATTGGTTACAAAATGATGAACCACTCTTTGTTTTAATAAATTCTTCAGAGACCTATTTAAAAATTCTTTACGCTTGTCTGTCTGTATTTTTCAGGTATACGACCTAGATTAAATATTTTTTCAAAGGCTTTAGCAACTTCATGACCTTTTTTTGATTTTAAACTTACAGCCCAAGCATATTTTGACAGGATGTCTACCACTGTTAAGATGTATTTGTAGCCATTGTTATAATGGGACAAGGATGCCATATCAACTAAATCAGCCTGCCATTGCACATCCACATCTGACACGATCGTCTTGTTTCTTTTAAAACGGACTCTAGCAGGTCTGTGTAAAGTATAAGCATCTTGTCCTGTAGACCATCTAACTACATTGTTTCTGTTGACTTTTTTATCATGTTTTTAGCAGCTTGAAGTAGAGGATTTATGCGCCCAAAGCTCCCTATTGCTTTGGGGTCATAGTAAATGCTCTTCAATAAGGTTTCCTTCATGATTGCTGTGCTTTCACTATTCTTTTTATTTTGCTAGCATCTTCAGAATGGATTTATTCCACAAATCCTGTGTGTTTTAAAGTATAGCCTGTTCTTTCTACCATTCACATGTTGCCATTACCTTTCCTAGAAGAATGTCCAGACTTGTTTCTCTGTATTGGGTTTTTTTTCAAAGCCACTAAAAAATAGCTGTTGTGGGATTTGAACTCAGGTCTCTCTCTGTATTTCAATCTGAACTACAGGACTGCCAGAATACTTCTCTCTTAACAGCGAGGTCTTAAAAGCAAAATTCTATCAGCACTGGTTTCTCTAACAAAGATGTGTTAATTGAATTTGGAAAAAAAAGCTTCTATACCAAGTGCTGTGTCTCTGCATTGTGTTCCTGCTGCTGCTACCAAAGGGTTATTTTTAACAATCAGTTCTAAATAGCCTGCAATACACATAAAAGCATTGCACTGCTTTGCGAGAAAAAAGAACTGGGGCAGGGGGAGAGGAAGCATTTTTTGTTTTGTTTTCCAGGGTTCCTGCTTTTGCAGATGTCAGCATTAACCAGAAGCAAAACACATTTCCGGAGTCAGTCACTCTGCTTCTGCTGATGTCACCGAAAAGCGACAGTCCATTTCCAATGACACACTGTTTCCGGTGATGTCATCGAAAAGCGACACTGTCCATTTCCGATGACACACTGTTTCTGGTGATGTTATCGAAAAGTGACACTGTCCATTTCCGATGACACACTGTTTCCGGTGATGTCATTTCCGATGATGTAGGCTGGGGCGTGGTTGAGAGTGGGACGGTGTGGGTGTGGCACAAACCCAGAAGTGGGTGCTGATTGGTTGATGTCATCCTTTGGGTGGGGGCATGCCAAAGTGGGGGGTGTGGCTACACCTGGGGTGTGGATGGGCGGGGCTAACTCGCCATTCACTTCTATGGGAGGGGGCGTGGCCTGAGGCGGGACATACCCCAGAGGTGAGCGCTGATTGGCTCCTGTCATCCTTATCTCACCTGTCAATCAGTTTGACGAGTAGTGTACCCATTATACTACTTACCTCTCTATGCCTGAAATCTCTCCAGCTATCCAGACCCGGATCTCTGCCTGCCTTTCTGACATTGCTACCTGGATGTCTCAGCACTGCTTTAAATTGACCATGGCCAAGACTGAACTTCTTATCTTTCCCCCTAAAACTCCCCTTATCTTCCTCCTTTCTCAGTCTCTGTGGATAACTCTATACGCCTTCCTGTTTCCTCTGCTTGCAATCGTGGTGTTGTCTTCAACTCTTTTCTCTCCTTCTCCACACACATTCGTCTGATATCTAAGACCTGCCGTTTCTTTCTGTATAATATCAGCGAAATCCGTCCTTTCTGAACACACTACTAAGATGCTTATCCACTCCTTAATCACCTCCTGTCTTGACTACTGTAACCTACTCCTTGCTGGTCTCCCTTTGAATCATCTCCCTCCCCTTCAATCTGTTCAGCACTCTGTTGCGTGGCTAATCTTCCACCAGCCTCGTCATGCCCATATTACTCCTCTTCTCAAGTCAATCCACTGGCTCCCTTTCCATTTCCGCATCCAGTTCAAACTTCTCCTACTGACCTATAAATGCATTCAATCTGCAGCTCCTCACTACCTTTCTTCTCTTTTCTCTCCTTACAACCCCTCTCAGGAACTCCGCTCTTCTGGCAAACTGCTTCTCTCTGTGCCCTTCTCTTCTATTGCTAACTCCAGACTTCGCTCCTTTCACCTTGCTACACCTTACGCCTGGAACAAACTACCTGTGTCTGTACGCCAGGCACCTTCTCTGACCCTCTTCAAATCCAGGCTGAAAACACCTCTTTGCTACTGCTTTTGGATCTTGACTCACCTGATCTCCTTTTTCTTTTCCTTTCCCCTTGTTTTATCCCAGCCTACCCCTCCTGTGTTGTCTGTCTTGACTAGATTGTAAGCTCTGATGAGCAGGGACTGTCTCTTACATGTCTGTGCAGCGCTGTGTATGACTTGTAGCTCTATACAAATGCTCAGTAGTAGTAGTAGTTGCTCCAGTGAGTTAAATTGAAGGTCAGTGAGTGATGTGGGTTTTTTTAAAGCATTTATTTAAGGTTTATGAAATATAACAACAGTACAAGATAAAAATAAAAGGACAACTTCCCCTCCCCCATTCCTAGTACCATATCAATAATTGTGAAACATCAAGAGATGATAGATACATCATAGACATCATGTTCAAGTTTTAACAAAATAATCTACAAATTTCCATTTAAGCTTACATTGTGCAGCCGTAAGCATATTAACAGAACAGGCTGCTTCATATTTCCAGTACAAACAAACCATATTCCACTAATAATGTCCCTCTATATCCGTGAAAGTTTTCTAATGATTAATAATCAATATTATTGCAATGCTTATCAGTATGTCAAAAAGAGGTCAATATTTCTTATGAAGTGAACATATACCAGCAAGAGACCGATAAATAATAATTGAAAAAGTCAATTTTTCCTTTAATCCCAAAATATGTTGCACCTTCTCCCAGATCTGCCACCAGTAAACCTGGAGATTTGGACATTCAAAAAGTAGATGAGGGAGGGTACCTATATGCAGGTTGCAAGACCAGCATCGATTACTTACCTCTCTATTCCATTTAGAAAGCAATACAGGGGTGATAAAGACTCGATTGCCCAGGACAAACAGGGATTTGGTAAGAGAAGCCAACCCGATAGGTCATATCAGGGAACCCCAAAAATTCTGCCTGTGCTTGCACATAGGAAGTGCACCAACATCCAATTCCCAGGCGGCTTCTGCTCCTAGGCAGGGTCGATCATGCCAATTCCTAAGAGTAGAGTAATTTGGAGGCTATATTAGAGAATGCTGCAATAGCCTGTGTCTCTGTAAGCAAACTCCATTCCTCTGGGAGACATGAGAGGTCGAGTCCGACTTTTAGGATACAGTGCCAGAGCTGTAGCCATTGAAAAAATAAGCAATTGGGTACCTGAAACTCATACTGGAGTATGACAAATGACTTAAGCACCGTATTATGTATGATCTGACCTATCGCCCACACACCTTTCTCCTGCCAAGCATGCCAGCTAATCATGCGGCTCTGGATTTTAAATTTGGGATTATGCCAAATAGGGAGCTTTCTAGAACACAAATGCATGCCTTTGAATAAGTGAGAAAAAGTATAGTACTCTGTCTGTGTAGAAAGAATAACAGGGGACATATGTTTGACAGGGGCATGTGACATACCAATCAGAAGATGAAATGGAGAGGGATATACTAGCTGCTCCTCTAGTGAGTGAGGTTTTGTCTCTGGGTGAATTTGGGATATAAATTAGGAAAGATCTGCATGTTGCATTGTTTTGTGAATGAAAGGAGCACCCATAGAATTAGCAGGTGGAAGGTGCATGTTTCTTTTGCATCCAGATAGTTTCCTTTCTAAAATTAACCTCATTGTTCCATATATACAAACGTGCTCATGTAACTTACTATTAGATGTAAATTACCCCCTACCTACAAGGATATCAAAGGGCCAGCACTGAATATCCTGATAGTGCAGTCAGCAGGGTACTTTCCTGATAGTGACAATAGCATTTATGGTAGCTTTTTTGCTGTCCTAAGTTATACAGATAGTTATCCGGATAATATCTGCTCTGCTCCAGAATTATTCTAGCACTATCCAGATAGTGTTGTTTGAATATCCCTTACAGCATTTTTATCCACATAACAAATCCTGCACTGTAAGTATTACTACAGACCCTGGAACACCAATATAGCATAGTTACTCACCTGTAACAGGTGTTCTTCGGGGACAGCAGAAATCAGTCCTCACATATGGGTGACGTCGGCACTGATTGAGCCCTCGTGTGGAGCAAATCCTCAGCTTTCAGAGAAAACCTTTGGGAGTTGCTATCATGCATGCATGGTCCCCTTCCCGCCCAAGGGGACCACGCATGCATGATAACAAAAAGCCGGCAAAAAGAACAAAAATAATAATAATAGGACTGCAACTCCAAGGGAAGGAGGGAGGATCATGAGGACTGATTCCTGCTGTCCCTGGAGAACACTTGTTACAAGTGAGTAACTACACTTTCTCTGGGAACAAGCAGGAAGTCAGTCCTTATATTTGGGACTCCCCAGCTATAGGCTACTGAGAACCCACAACCGAAAAATAGGCTCCCTCTTTGAAAGCCGCAAGCAGCCACGATAGAAATTCAACTAAGAGAATAGCACTCCGGTAGCCTGACACAGAAGGGTCGGAGGGCAGGAGTTGCCTAGACTTTGAAAAGGTTACAGAGTACAGCCTGGCCGAAGGCACTGTCTCACCGGGACTCCCTATCCAGGCAATAATGGGTTGTGAAAGTCTGACCCGAAGACCAGGTGGCGGCCCGGCAGATGTCTGCCAGTGGAACAGAGTGGAAATGAGCCACTGATGCCACTATGGCTCTGACCCAATGGGTCATAAAACGACCCTCCATCGGACGCTCGGCTGACCTGTATGCCCGTGCAATGCAGTCTGCTATCCAGGTGGACAGCGTATGCTTGGAAACAGCTATCCCCAGCTTTTCCAGGTTAAAGAGCCCTAACCTTTTTAGCCTTTCTTCATAGGAGTATCCTTCCATCCCCTTTACCATTTTGGTGGCTCTTCCCTGAACCTTTTCTAATAATGCTATATCCTTTTTAAGATACAGCGACCAGAATTGCACACAATATTCAAGGTGCGGTCTCACCATGGAACGATATAGAGGTATTATAATATCTTTTGTTTTATTTTCCACTCCTTTCATGGCTGACACACCTATCAGAGCACTCACATGGCCATGGTAGAGTTGGTGGACATGGGACACATGTTACGATCACTTTGTCTTGTCCATCTTACGATGACTCGTGCACAGATTTTTGACACTGACAGCTATACATGTGCAGACATTCCGGCCAGGTATGTTGGAACGTCATCCATGCACAATGTGTTCTCTTGCTATTGCAGTGATGATGCATACGATGTACTTCGATGCTGTCTGGATCACTCACAGCACAATAACCCCAGACCACCTTTGTGATCATTGCCCAGTGTGGGTGTTTTATCATACACAGGATGTGTGAGGTGTCTCCAACATTGTGCTGCTGCATTCCTGCCCACAGCTGGTTTCACTGATATCCACATAGGTATTACATATGAACACAGCTACATTCTTCACTCCCATATGCCTGGCCAGTTGCATGTCAGCTCATTTTGATCATTGTGGCTTCTTTTGGGTGGGTTTTCTACTACTTGGCCACATGCATAGTCAGGCTGGTGCCAGTACATCCCCACCTGGGAGGTGTATCAAGGACATAGCTGGAATTGGTGTTCGTTGGCACTGGTGCTGACAGTGGCGGCGGGGCGGATTACAGATATGCCTGCCTCCTTGTCTACACATCATTAACAGCAGAGCTATTCACATCATGGGGTGGAGGAGTGGCCTAATGCTTCACACACTGGCTTGGGAACCAGGAGACCAGGGTTTAATTCCCACTAGTACTCCATGTAGCCTTGGGCAGGTCACTTCACTCTCCGTTGCTCAGATAGGATCCAGGTTATCAATGTCCCTCTTTAATATACATGGCCAGTTTTAAGTTACAATGTAAACCGCTTTAATTGATATGATAAAGCAGTATAGGAAAACTGTTAAATAACTAGTTACATACATATGTCTGTACACTTGTAAACATTTTGCTGTGTATGCCTTTTCAGGTTTGTGTGTCCTGTATTGGCGGGCAGGTATGTTTTTGTGGACATTTCATAACTGATGTGTGTTGGGTCCTCATCATGCACCACCTACTGTCTACATGCACACATATGTGACTACGGCATTCAGAGCGTGCAGCTGCATGGGGGGAGGGACCTACTGAGCAGTACTCACCATGCAGCTCCTGGGCATGATCTGTCCTGCTCATCATCTGTGGACGGGCCAGTGACTGTGTGGCATGTTGGACACATATTTGTCTCTGCTGCTGCATCATCACACCAAGCAACATATTTAATGGTATACTGATGATGTACATGGCCCACTTGAGCTCACATCCCTGTACCGTGGCAGCTGTATGTGTGCCAGTCCTATGCCACCTCACAGGGAGCTACGGGTTTCCGTACATACATTCCCTTTGGTGGAACATATTTGCTTTGTGGTTGTTTGGCATATTGGTTACAGGCATGTGTTGGCCCTCCATAGGTTGCAGGTTTGATACTCACATGTTCCTTTCCTTTTATTTTCTTGTGTTCTACTAACCTTACCATACAATGGCTGAGACTTCATCACTTCTCCGCACACCCTTCCTTCTCTTCACTGTGCACTACAGTGTGCACTCCATGCAGCCGATCCATCACATATTAGCTGTTACATATGGCCCATTTCTTTGTACTGTCCAAGTGAGCAGTTGGCTTAGGGGATTTGGTATTGCTGTTGGTGATGTGGCTTTGTACACTTCAGTGTGCAGGTTCAATTCTCACATGCTCCTTTTTTGATCTGTTCCCAATTTTGCCCTTGTACACAGACCATCCACACAGCTGGCCCCTTAGCCAGCCCCTGACACACTTTCAGTTTAGGTTCCTTACTCTTCTGCATGCTGTTTTCACTGCATACCATTTCATAGTGTGTGTGCATGTGTTTATCTGTGGCTTACGTCCCAATTACAGACTGTGATATCAGCTGTGGCCTGCTGTACTGCATGTGCATTGCATCATGGCTACTGGTGGGGTTACCCTATCCTGGAACACAGCAGACATTTAGTGTGGTGCCCTGCAGTGTTTTTGTATCCAGCCATTGCTGTGGAACTCAACATGGGGTGTAGCCTACTGGTTTGTGCAATGACTTTCTGGGCAAAGGTTATGGGTTTGATTCCTTCTTGTTTATGGCTATACTTCTCATATAATTTTCATGCCTGTGACAGTCACATCTCTGCAGATCTGTGCTACTAGCACATCACACCCTCACCACAGTTGCCAACCATCCTTCAGTCCATCTATCTCTGTCTGTCTTAACCTGAGGTGCCTTATAAGATGCCTTATCCTAGGGCGCCCTATAAGGTGCATGACCCTAAGGTGCCTTATAGGGCACCTTAGGTTAGGGCACCTTATAGGGCACCCTAACCTAAGGCACCATGTAGGGCACCCTGGGATATGGTGCCTTAGGTTAGGGTGGTTTGTCAGCCTTCACATGCCCTGTTTGTCTCCTTGCCATGTGCTGTCCCTTTAACGTGCGTTAGACAGCCAGGCGTCCTTTAATGCACGGTAACTGGCCAGGGTGCCCTGTATCACATGATAATGGCTCAGGTTACCTTTACACCGCACCACCCACTTCCTTATATGGCATTGGTAACATTACCACTGCACTTAACGCCGGTAACATTACCGCGCCTTAGTAAACATACCCCTTGGACTATCAATAGGCACTGCCTCAGGATCCCTTTTTTTCACTTCATCTACCTTGCTACTCATGATTTATTTCATGCTGTTCTTTACCAGCATGTTTTAGTATTTCCTCAGATGCTAGAACTTTTGTATGGATTGAAACACAATGAATGATGAAAAATTGTAAAATGGTAAAACACAGGTTCATTTCAAATTGCACTTATTTTCAGTCTTTCATTTTGAATAGAAAAGTACAGTATGCTCTGCTCACTAGTATAATCAAATATGTTCTTATCTGCTAACGCCTTAAATTAACACTAGAAGCCCCAAAAGGCATTTTACCTAGAAACCCCAAAGTGCGTCAGTTGACACATTATCACAACAACTGCGTTTAGCATGAAATGCAGATGTGAATTAATTTCAAGCTACTTATTTGTTAAATACATGCAGTATGTGACGTCATTACATGACTTCATCGTGTGTTTATTGTTTTGTATTGTCGGAGTAAAACTGTAAACAGTGATTGATTTAAAACCTAAATTTACTCTGTTACACGGGCATGTACAATGTCATGACTTTCGAACGCACCCTAGAAAAGGTAGACACTCCAGAACGCATATCCCTTCCTCCCTGAAATTTTATTCATTTTTTTTCTATGATTCTCTTTACAGAATGCCAAGACCTCGTAAGAAGACAGCAGTGCCTAGATGTGCTGGTGCAAAATCAGATTCAAACATTGACCTACATGTTACAGGTTGTGCAGGCATACATGTTTATCCTGTTCGTTAACTGACATGGACTTTGCATTTACTTTTGAATTTGCAGTTACTTTTACACTTAGTTAAAAGTGTTCTTATGTTAGTCGTTGTATGAAACTTGTGAAAACCACTCAATTTTCTTGGTTGCATCAATTGTCGTACCTTGGGGCTTCTAGATATACAGTCATTTTCCCGCTAGGTGGCGCATCTGTCATTAATTTTCGATGCACATATTTGAACATCTTGACCTCGCTAACAAAGTTATGGAACATAACTGACATGGTTCTAGCAGTGGCGCTGGTATACAACTTCGAAGATGCATTTGCGTCAATTGACGTACTTTGGGGCTTCTAGTGTTAAATCTAACATTAATTAGGCAAACAAAATGAATTACTCATGACCATTCAAGGAAGATTCATTCAGGCACAAAGATTTTGAATTTAATTAATTTAATTCATTCTAATTCATTTTTAGGCTTATATCCTGCCTTTCCAAATCAGTAAATGGCTAAAATTGCAATAGCTTAAAACAGTGACCAATTTTATAAAATTAACAGACTAAGGAGCATGTTTACTAAGCTGTACTAGTTGTTATCAGGGGCACACTAAACAGAAAGTGTAGGGATTAATTTTGCCCTTTTGTCTTATACTGTCTGTTGGGGGTGTGTACAGCATGGCCCCTGCAGGTACTACACTTACTGGCCCCAATGCATGCCAGCGGCTATGGGACTATGCTTAATGCTACCCATTGAGATGATGTTAAGTGCACCCACACTAACTGTAACATTCATGTTGAAAACATGCTCTCAATGTCCGTGCTAACTTCACCATATAAATATGCCCATGATCTTCCCCACTCCTCCTATTTCCCCGTTTGTCACAGTTAGTGTGGGTGCACTTAACATCACCTCAAGGGGCCATGCTGTACACACCCCCAACAGACAGCATAAGACACATTCATTTCTACTCTAAGGAGTATGTTTACTAAATGGCGGTAAAGGAGCAGTCTTTTCCGTGCAGTAACAGCAGCAATAAAGGGTTACCGTGTGCTATGTGTGCTGGGAGTGTCAGAGGCATTCCGGCTTTAAGGGGTACTAGTGGACACTTAGCATGCAGTAACAGGACATTAAGAGGTGGTAGAGAACACTTAGCGGGCGGTAAAATGGCATACTGTGTAAAGGTGTCCTTCATGCACCCTAATGCAGGAAAACTTCTAAAACTTTGAAAGGGGGGCAGGGAAGCCACTGGAGAAGATATGGATGCAAGCACAATTGATAGCTGATGGAGTTGATTCACCAGATGCCTGGCTATGTGTGATGAGCATGTCTGACCATACAGCAGGCTTGTGCTGTTGACTAGGCGAGATAGGCAGCTGCCTAGTGATGCTGGTAGTGGGTGTTGGCAGTGTCATGAGTGGGTGATTGTGGCAGTAGAGTCAGCAGAGGAGGGGTGCTGTGACAGGCATGCAGTCCTAGATGCTCCTGAAAACATACACCATGTCGTGTTATATTATAGTGTCTGTGAGGTGTGGACATGTATCCAGATGTACTGTCAGTGTGTGGCATGCCATAGGCCAGGACAGTGTCTGGGTGGAGGCAGCATGTTTCTGATGTGGGCAGCAAATTGAGGATTGTACATGAGTGCTCATGTGGAACAGTCACAGGAGAGGTATGCATGATATGGCTAACTGCTGCAAATGACCTCTGATGGTCATGGTGCCATCAGGGGTCATTTGCCAGTAAGCCATCCCACAATGAATCTCCCTGACGATCAGATGGTGGGTGCAGCGCTGTGCCATGGATCTTCCAAGCAGAGATTTTGCAATTTGTGTAATGAGTAGATGTATGAGATCATACAGGCCAAAAGCATTTGGTGTGTGTGAACCAAACGTAGCAGTGCCATGGGGTACATGAAACACCATTTGTGCGTGTGGGATTGGTGCCTCAGCCTGTGCAACTGCAAGACAATACACCCAACAGAATGGCATTATAGAAGGGGACAAGTTGAACCCATTTGCCCCATGTGGGGCAAGTAATGATGGCAGAAAAGTGCAGGGGAAGGCTATGTAATGAGTGTTAGGTGCCTGAATATATGAGATATACCCTCTTTATGTAAAGCTGGGACGTCACAATGATGGCAAAACAGAAACACTTGTATACCAGTTGACCCAGACATCTGCTGCATATACATCACTGACCCACTGCAATACACCATGGCAGAGCCACTAAAGCCATGCTCACAGATGTCTCTGATGGGGAATGCTATGCTGGGCTACCCAACATGTCACCATAATGCATAGAAATGTAGAAGAATGATTGTCTGCAGGTCACAGCAGAGCCAGGGCTATGCAAGGTGGGCAAGCGCACCAAGACACAAAATGAACAAGTAGGAATCAAATCCTGGAGCTTTGATTATGGAGAGATTGCATCAACCAGTAAGCTACACCTCAACACTGCCTGCAGATCTCTGATCAAACAGGTTGCTGTCTATGCAGGTATAGGTTGGGCCCTCCGCTACCCATGAGGCACTGCACATGCAAAACAGTGGTCTGCAGCTGAAAAATTAATGGAGAAGGCACTGATCCAGCATATCAGCTCAGTAAGACATGCTGGCTGTGTGTTCTGCATGCACATAACAATAGTAAGCCATGCAGCAGAGTGATTTCAGCTGTCACCCTGGGGATGAGGGGTGGGGTGCCCAGCACCTGGTCCACTGAACCTGCATTGCTAGAGATGTTCACTGCTGTAGGTCCATATCACTGCTAGTGTGTAGCAGATATTGTTTGTAATGCGTTGTGCTTTTTCTCCTTGGTTTTCTCCATGCTGTAGGCAATGGTGACAGCAACAGCTTGACCCTGTATTCTGCCCATGGCAAGACATCACTCTCTGATAACAGTGTAGGCTAGTAGATAGTAGTAATACACTGCTGCTATGGACAGCCACTGTAGTGGGGGGTGTATAGGCTGGTGTGGGGATATGGCTACTGTCCAGCCAGGCCACCAGTGAGTAGGCCATGAATCATGCCTGTCCCACCCATTGAGGACTAACAATTAACTACAGTGGGCAGAAAGACTGATCTGCTACCCTTCACTGGGTTGTGCTAGTCAAGCACAAACCAACTGCTGTAGATATGCTAGTCAGCATGCATAGCATGTACCTAATCTGATCACAAGCACTCCACCTTGAGATACTCAGCATTGACAACCAGCATTTACTCAGTGAGTAGCATCTCCAAACAAAAAATGCATCCACATCACTGGAGCCAACTGTTATAACACAGCTATGTGGATACATAGCCGTGCCATAGTCACTTTATAGTCATAGTGAGAGTGCCATCTCAGCATAGCATACATTGACCACCCAGGCAATGCATGTGGCAGATGGGCACAATGGCATCTCAGCCAGTGACCCTACCATTGTGGCAGACACATCCAGGCCAATCTGCACTGTTTCAGGTGATACCCACAATCCTATGCTTTGTCTTATTCACACTTTCTAACTGGGAAAAACTCAGACAACATGAGCCAAAATGTAGTGCAGAAAGCCAAGGACAAAGGGTAGCCATACACACATGCATACACTCTCATTGGTGTACAGAGCAAAAGTGGAGATGGTTGGCATTCCTGCTTGACACTCCTGGATTGATTGATTGATTGATTGATTGATTGATTGATTGATGTCTGCATGGTGTGGTGTTGGTGGTGGCATGGAAGGTGGCCCCAGCCTGCAACAGACAGAAGCCTTGTCCTGGTTGTATGCACCATGTGCATTGCAGCATGTACCAAAGGCCAGCTGAAGAGAAGCATGTCAGCAACAGAAGCTGCTATCACCATAGGACAGCACTGATGTGCAACACACACAGTTGATGTGTATTGTGATGCAGCAGAGCGTACACAGCCCATGGAAGTGCAGGTAAAAGAAAGGCTTACCTCAGATTCAGCATTGGAAAGGAGCACTAGGCACACTGAAACAGTTGAGCAAAGGAAATTGTTACTGCGTAACAAACAGAAAGCTCGTCAGGAACACCTGATGGCAAATCCCCACGTCACGTGCAGGGCTAGGGATTATTTAAGACAGGGTTCCAGTCAGTGGAAGGAAGGCAGAGGGAGAGAAAGGCACGATACAACTCAGGAGCACGGCAGAAGCCGAGGAGAGAGTAGCAGGAGGTGTGGCTACAATCAGCTGAGCAGAAACCCCAGAGGAGTGTTGGGAGAAAACCTTTCTCACGGAGAACCAGGAAGTGAAGAGAGCTCCAGCACTCAGGAACAGAGGTTTAAGGCAAGCTGTACTGGGAGAAAACCTGCTACCAGAGTTAGCCTTAAAGAGAAGCCAGGAGTGTCCCACTACACAGGAGACCGGTATGTGCCAGCTTTAAGCACAGGTCAGTTTAAAAGGAAAGTGTTGGGGGATGGGAACTCCAAGCATATGTGCACCATAAGAAATAGCTGCAAAGCTAGGACCAATTTTACTTCTGCACAACCAGCCTGGGAGGCTAGAGTAAAAAGATACAGGGAGCCAAGCACCAAGGCAATTCCTACAGATAGAAAGAAACCTCCATACGCTTACAGTGAGGGGTTTAAAACCTATAAGTGCCAAGGGCGCGGTCCTGACTATAACCACACGAAGCAAGGAGATTCAGAGCTGTTGTTCTGGGAGGAAAGCCCAGGTAGAAGCTACTACAAGCCAGGGAGGTATAAACCCGAAGGGAGAAGAGCCTCCATTGAATGTCCTAGTGAGTTGTCACAAGACGCAGTGTCTGAATGCTGTATACAAGAGGACTCTGACACAGGGAGTTTGGGAAGTGCTGGAGAAAGCATGGTATGGGAAGATGGCAGCAGCCTTCAAGATCCCTCTCCCATGGATTGTAGTATCTGTTATAAATGCAGCCCTGCTGTTTGATTAAATGACAAAGAGAACTTTGTGCATGTAAACTAAAGAATATATTTGCCACTATTTTTGTTTCTTCGCTCACACCTGAAGTTTCTGTTCTTGTTGATAGTCCGAGCGGGACGGGGAATAAAACCCATCTTATTTTTTATTCAATTTGCTCTGAGAGACTCTTTCATTTACACAGCCAGAGCAGTTTACTTGTCTTATAGACCCTAGGCAACCGCCTGTATAAGGGTTAAAGGGCTCTAACCACGGGCCCCATCACAGTATATGTATGGAGGATTGCAGGTTCAGTTCCCTGCTGGGGTTTCTGTATTTCATATTCCTGTGGACAAGGTTTAGCTGACACTGTAAGTACAGCTCCAGCATGTGTAACCCCCAAGGAGATGGCCAGCAAGGATAGAAACATCCACTAGCAGCACTGACAGGCTCCACTATCCACAGCTGGTTAGAGGCTAATAGCACACATTAGTAATATGTGGTGAGGGCAAGGCATGGTAATATAACACATGCAAACAGAGCACACGTTATCAATCCTTGAGCTGACATTGAGACAGGAGTGTCAAGCAGGAATGCCAATCATCTCTACTTTTGCTCAGTGTGCTAATGAGAGTGCATTTGTGCGTTTGTGTATGGTTCACCTTTGTCCTGTGGCTTTCTGCAGTGCACTTTGGTTCAAATTGTCTGAGTTTTTCCCAGCCTGTTTGGAAAAAGTGAAGAAGGCAAGGCAGAGGATTGTGGGTATCCCCTGAAATAGCGCAGATTGACCTGGATGTGTCTGTCACAATGGTAGGGTCACTGGCTGAGAAGCCATTGAGCCCACCTGGGTGGCCACTGTATGTCATGCTGAGATAGCACTCTCACTATGACCAAAAAGTGACCATGGCATGGCTATGTATTCACATAGAGCTATGGTAATGTCTGTCACCGGTGATATAGATGCATTCTCTGTTTGGGATTACTAATCACTGAGTAAATGGCTGGCTGTCAATGCTGAGTAGCCCAAGGCAGAGTGTTTGTGGTCATGCTATGCATGCTGACCAGCAGACCTACTGTACTTGGTTTGTGCTTGGCTGACACCAATGTTCCCTCTAATTTTCTGTAGGCTGTGTGCGCATAAAATATCAGCTGTGCAGCTTTTGAAGGAAAATTAAATTTTTGTGCGTCACATAACGACACTCGGAGTTATATACTTTAAAATTTGACTACACGTCAGAATACAGTATGTACACCACATTGATTGCACTAGAAAATATTGTAGAACTTGTGAAAACCATAAATACACAACAACTTTTCAATTTTAAGAACGTCAGTGTTGTTTTCTATCAGAATCAGAACCATAATTTTTGTGCGCTCTGTTGTAAAGTATGTGCGCTCACTCGGCAAGGTGTGTGCGCGCGCACACGCGCACAGCTTAGAGGGAACAGTGGCTGACACAGCCCAGTGAAGGGCAGCAGGGAAGTGTTTCTGTCCCTGCTGTAGTCAATTGTTAGTTCTCCATGGATGGGGCAGCAGTCGTTCATGGCCTATCCAATGGGGTCTTGACAAGACTAGCAGTAGCCCTATACCCCCACTGCAGTGGCTGTTCATGGCAGCGGCATAATGACACTGGCCACTAACCTGCATTGTTATTGGAGGGTTAGTGTCCAAGACACAGGGCCGAGCTGTTGCCATCACTCTCACCCTCAGCAGGCAGGGGAAAAAAGCATAACACACTGCAGACAATACCTGCTAAACACTAAAAGTGATGTGGACCTACAGCACAACTAGCAGAGATCATCTCTAACAGTGCAGGTTCAGTGGGCCAGGTACCGGACACCCCTCCTCACCCTCAGGGTGACAGCTGAAACTGCTCTGCAGCACGTCTTGCTGTTGTTATGTGCATGTAGCACACACAGCCAGTGTCTTACTGAGTTGATATGCTGAATCAGTGCATTCTCCATTGGTTCTTCAGCTGCAGACCACTGTTTTGCATGTGCAGTACCTCATAGGTAGTGGAGGGTCCAACCTATGCCAGCAGACAGCAAGCAGTCTGAACAGAGATCTACAGGCTCTATACATCTAAACAGAGCTGTGAGGATCTGGTTGGTGCAATGTCTTCATAGTCAAAGGTCTATGGTTTGATTCCCACTTGTTCATCTTGGGCCTGGGGGCACTTGCACAATCCTGGCTCTGCTGTGACCTGCAGACAATCATTCTTCTACATTTCTATGCATTATGGCTACACGTTGGGTAGCCCAAAATGGCATTCCCCATCATGGACATCTGTGAACATGGCTTTAGTGGCTCTGCCGAGGTGCATTGCAGTGGGTCAGTGATATTTATTTATTTATTTTATTTTATTTAACTGCATTTATATCCCGCTTTTCACCGGGTCAAAGCGGTGTAACATGTAACATAGGGAGGGGTAATTTCTTTTAGGGTGGGGCCATCACCAGGGTCAACAATTAATGATTATGGGTGGACATGGACATGATTTACTTCTGCTAAAATCTAAGTGTGAGGTCATGGTGGTGTTTTCGTTGAGAGATGTTCACGGAATAGGATTGTCTTTAGCTGTTTCTTAAATGATGTGATGTCGTTGTTGTTCTTGATGTGGTTTGGTAGAGAGTTCCAGAGGGATGGAGCATAAAGTTCGAATGCTCTGTTGCAGCAGATGTCTGGGTCAACTGGTATGGATGCGTTTTCTGTTTTGCCATCATTGTGACCTCCCAGCTTTACATAAAGAGGATATATCTCTACATTCAGGCACCTAACACTCATTGCATAGCCATTCCCTGCACTGTTCTGCCATCATTACTTGCCCCACATGGGGCAATGGGTTCAACTTGTCCCTTTCTATCATGCCACTCTGTTGGGTGTATTGTCTTGCAGTTGCACAGGCTGAGGCACCAGTCCCACCCACACAAATGGTGTTTCATGCACCCCATGGCACTGCTACTTTTGGTTCACACACACCACATTATTTTGGCCTGTATGATCCCATACATCCACCCACAGCACACATTGCACTCTCTGCTTGGGTGGGGCAGCTTACCGGCAGTAAAGTGCCCCACCATAGCCATCAGGGGTCATTTGTAGCAGTTAGCCATATCATGCACACCTCTTTTTTTTGACTGCTCCACATGAGCTCTCGTGGACAATCCTCACTTTGCTGCCCACATCAGGAACATGCTGCCTCCACCCAGACACTGTCCTGGCCTATGGCATGCCACACACTGACAGTACATCTGGATACATGTCCACACCTCACAGAAACTATAATATAACACGGCATGGTGTATGCTTTCATCTAGAGCTGCATGCCTGTCACAGCGCCCCCCCCCCCCACTGCTACATCTCCTCTGCTGACTCCACTGCTGCCACCACCCACCCATGACACAGCCAACAACCACACTGACCATCATCACTAGACAGCCGCCTATCTCGCCTAGTCAACAGCATAGGCCACATTGCCAGGAATCAGGTGAGTCAATTCCATCAGCCACCAATTGTGCTTGCATCCATACCTTCTCCATTGGCTTCCCTACCCCCTTTCAGAGTTTCAGCGGCTTTCTTGCATTAAGGTGTATGCCAGGCACCTTCCCGCAGCATGTCCCATTACCGCATGGTAAGTATACACTACCACCCCTTAATGTTCTGTTACCGCATAGTAAGTGTCCATTACCACCCCTTAACGCAGTATGTGCTGTTACCATATGGTAAGTGTCCACTAGCACCCCTTAATGCCAGAACGTCTCTGACACACTCAGCACACTTACCACACAGTAACCCCCTATAGCTGCCGTTATCGCATGGAAAAGACTACTCATTTACCGCGTTTTAGTAAACATACCCCATTATTTATTAATCTTTGCAATTAGCCGATGATCTTAATGTTGATCAAGGGAAACTCATCTGATTATAATGCTAGCACTCCAGATAATTATGGCTAACTGGAAATATGTTTCTTTATTGTCTACTACTGTACATTCTCTGGAACACAGTGTGTATAGGTAACCAATTGGTTTTGTGTGGGGGAGGCTGGAGACCAGTGATGTGAGTTCTTTGCTATCACTTATGGTGATTGTTATTACCATGTGAAGGGTCTATGGCCATCCTGAGGTCTCTTTTAGCTTCTTATAAACTTATGAAGAAACTTCTTTAGGTATTTGGATGTGTGAAAGTTTGCCCATTTTTTAGATTTTTTTAGTGGATAAGATATATGTTTTGGTTACTAAGAGATATTGGTTTTGTGGATTAGCTTGGCTCTTAGGCAGTTTCTTATTGGTTACAGTCCTGTAAACCATGTAAATACCCCTGAGTGGAATATTCAATGGTACTAACATGGTTAGTGCTGCTGAATATCTCCAAGTAATGCTGCTATGCACTCCGATGCTAACCATTTTGCATCAGGGTGTTTCTGGGAAGTTCCGGGGTGGAGTGGAGGCAGAGCTGATCCTAAACCGGTCAGTGGGGTGGTTCAGCTGCTGCCTGGTTTGTGATCTGCGGTAAAAGCCAGGCGCAGGAAACTCTGGCCTAACTTTCACAGCATATCACTAACCGGCAATATCGCCACTGCCTGGTTAGTGATAGGCTCGTGGTGACTGCTGATGCCGAATATGACCCTGGCATTGAATATCTGGGTATAATGTTCAATGCCAGTGGCTAGCTGCTGTAATCACGCTAGCCGCCGGCGCTGAATATCAAACCCTAAATTCCTAGCAATCATTTTCTTTCTTTTCACTTTGTAGGTGCATAGTTTACAAAATGCTCTTGTCCATTGTTGATATACTGTATATAGAAGGACAAACTCAGAACAAAGAAAGCACTTTTTCAATCATGCATAACCTCAAAATTAGAAAAAAAAATATATATTTGCAGACTGCAGTCTGTACAGTGTGGAATTCAGCAGTTTTAAAGAAAAAAACATCAGAACATGTGACATGCAAAACCTTGAGATCCATATTCATAAAACCCACTGAATTAACTTTAGAACAGACAATCAGCCTGAGCTGATTATCTGTTCTAAAGTTAATCAGATAAAGTTGCCCTATTAACTTCTTAGGCTAGCTATTTGTCTCATCTGAGTGATTTTGCAAGTTTCACCAGCCAGCACTCCAAATCCATACTGACCCTCCAAACTTAAACTGTGCCCAGGAATGCCTCCAACACCACCTCTTTTTTTATATAGACACATTTTTTTGCCCTATCACTTCTTCACATCAAATTTAGCTAACAGTATGGGGAGGGGGGATTTTAAATATGAAGATTTGCATGGCTAACTCCCAGTCTTAACTATAGAAACCTCTTAAACATTGACTTCCATCCTTTTAAGATTTTTACCCAGCCACTTCCTCCTGCTTCTAAAATTACCTGCTCAGTACTGACTAATCCACAAAATGTCTATGATATCATCAATCCTTTCTTCAGAACTATCTGACCCCCCCCCCTATCATTTGTCCTTCACACTTCTCATTCAATGGGGCATGTTTACTAAAGGTTAACAAGTGTTAAGTAAAGTTAATGAGTGTTAAGTGCTTCAATGGCCTGTAGAAATGAATGGGCAGTGGCTGCACTTAACATACATTAACTTTACTTAACTTGTATTAGTAAACATGATCCAATCATTGAGAGAATGATTTAGAAAATTACTCTTCTTTAATGTTGCTAAAAGTATGTGCGTTGTTCCACAGCATGCATACTCTTAACCACATTAAGAGGGGGAATTCCCAGGGGCATGTCTAATTTAGGGGCACAAAAGTACCTGTATAGATATTGAGTCGGTTGCATAGCCCTCCCCACTGACCTCTAACTTGGATATTCAATGCTGCGGCGATGGCATTGAATATCCAGTGATTGCCGCAGACACAGAAAGATGCCGAGTTTAACTGTGCAGCAGCGATATTGGATGCTGCCCGATTAGCTCCTGCGCCTTAAAGATAAGCAAGGGTTTTCCTCACCTATCTTTTAGGAGCAGGTCTCTAACCGGGCAGCATGCAATATTGCTGCTACCCAGTTAGCGACTGTCTCCTCCTTCGCTCTGCCCCAGAATGCATAGGGGTCTTAGAAGGGGATAGGCAAAGGCACTAACCATGTAAGTACCATTGAATATCCCCATTTAAGGCATTTATACAATTTACTGAGCTGTAAATCATCTAAATGCCGTTCAAAAACCAGGCCCTGTATCTCCAGCTTTTTGCATGCACTTTTCCAACAAATTCTCCCTACAGAAAGATCAAGTGCAAGTGACTATGCGTATGTCATATCTACAGCAAGTTTCAAAGCAAAAGTAGAGGACTTTGGGATACAGCTTCCCTCAGACTCTAACAGGGGACAAGTTTCAAAGGCATTTCTCCAGATAAAACAGGGATTTCTGCATAGGTTCCTGCTTATATAGAAGAGATGTTCCTACCAGTGGGATTGAAAAACAGTACTTTTGTAGCCTGAAAAGTAGGTGCCTAAATTTTCTGGGGAAATGTTCTTGCACAAATAGGAGGTGCAGATTTGTGTGAGTACTTCCCTGAGTCAGTTTTCAAAGAGAAAAGGTTTCCATTCAAAAACCATGATAAAGTCTGCAAATAAAAACTGCTTGTAGAGTTTCCACTAATGCACAAATCTGAATATTTTCCCCAGTAATGCATATACATTGAATGTCGCCCACAGATGAAAATGAAACCATGCAACATCTTTATTTGTTCACACTCCAAGCTAGTTACCACAATACCTCTACTACAGTCTTTTCTGTGAAATGTAAACATTTTGCATAATTATAGATGGGTTCATGTCTATATATTGTTTCAGAATTAGATCAGGGTCAGTTGGTCTATGTTCAGATTTAGAGAAAAGCTTCACTAGGGGATAATAGATGTTATACCATTGTTGATGATACCTAATAATCACACATCTTTTTCAGATGTACGTGCATTTTACATACCAATTGGGAATTTTTGCTGAAAGAAAAGTCAGCAAACAAGTTCCATAGTAAGGAGCAGGAGTATGCAGGCAAAGCACAATTGTTTCATTTCCTGTTTCATTTCTAGAATTTTCTTGTTTCATTTTGTTTAATTTTAATACATTTTCATTTGATTTCTTTTCTTTTTATACATTTTCCTTTCAGGGCAATTTTGTTAATTAAAGAGGTAGATGTGGCTGCTACCTAAACCAAAAACATAGCTGAAATGTTAATAGAGGTTCAGGCACATCAAAAACCTTGTTGGCTTTTTTTTTCTCACAGTAGGCAGATGGCCTCAAATGAGAAACCTTTGGGTTGGAAGTCAGGATTTTACCAATTGAGTCATTGTCTCCATGAGGGTTGGGTCTAGTTTGACTACACTTAATATGATGATGATAGGCTTTCCTATTTCTTGATTGGCCTAACGTTTCTTGGTCTGCACTGCAGCTCTATGGAAAATGCGAACTAAATGTTTTGCCTTTCAAAGCACTGGTTCCTGCTGTAGAGATTTATTCCAAAGATTTTTTTTGCCATGCTCGTTTGCCAGAAATTCTGTGAAACCATGTCTAAGTTTGCTTTCAGAGACATTTACCAAGCAAAAATGCATATCATTGTTGATCATCACTAATTGGACAACGAAGATCTAGATTAGGCTTGTTAAATGTCTCTGATAGCAAACTTAGTAAGTGCAAATAGTGGATTGCAATAAGCATAAACATAAACACATTGCGGAGGGTAATTTTATAAACTCCTGCCCAGTAAATGCGCTTTGCCACATGTATATTTGGGACCTAGTTTATAAAGTGAAGTGCATGGATACTTTACTTCAAAAAAAGGGGAATAATAATGTACCTCAATCTAGTCACATCAGTTATGTCTGCTCTAGAGCAGGCACGAATATCCATTCCTAGATTATTCAGAAATGAGCAAAAGTTAGAATATTTTATAATTCCCATGCATATATTTAGGTCCCTCCTATGCTCCACACAAGTTCCTCCCCTCTGCACACTGTCACCAGTAGCCACCCCACAGCCTAGGCATATAGGGTTAAGCTGCCTGGGATCCCTTACTCAGACAGCACGGCAGGGCTTTGAGCATGCACTGCCTCATGGGAGTTGTAGTACCACTTTTACTATCCAAATAAGGAGCAGTTGTGAACGAATGGTTTCAGGCAAAAATGACAGGATTTTATTTCCCCTCCTGGCGGATTCAAAACAAAGGAAATTCAGGACAAATAGCCATATATCTCTGGCAGGAAAAACAATACAAGAACAATCAAAAATATCTTCTTACTTCAGCATGTGCAGTTGCTTCACAGCCCTCAAAGTTAAACAAACACTTCTCAGACCAAAAATGTTTGTGCTTTCTCTCTGCTGATTCATACAGCTCTCTGAACAGCCTGGCTTTAGCACAATGAAATTATATCATCGGTAATAGACAGTGTACAATCCATTTGTTCTTCTACTATATTTTCTACAGCCGGTTCTGTCTCCATTGCTTCATACTGGCTATCAGCTGGGTAAGTTTGAAACTTGTTACACGGAGTTTCTAAGCACACACCCAGTTTCTCTTCTCGAGGCTTCTCCTTACAGCACTCTAACAGATACGGTTGAGAATTACCATATATACTGGATTTAGCAGGAAGAGAGTCCCACCCTTCTGGGTTAGCATAAGAGAAATTCTGAAAAGCAGTTTTATCTCTGAGCCAATTACGCAGCCTACCTTTTGGCTTTCGTACAGGAGAACTTCTCAGTACTGCAGGGTCAGCTAAGGTTCCAAACCTTGGAGTTTGTGAGTGCTCCCAAAGTAGCCTTCCCGGTATTCTTTCCCTTTGGCTGCCTTTCAGACACAGCACCAAACCTGGGCTGTTTCTACCTGGCTTCTTGGCACTGGTTCTCCAATTGTTTCTCTTGCTAGTTTCCCTCTCAGACTTATTCCTCAGAGAGTCCTCTCCCAACTTCAGGTCCTCTGAGTTCTCACTCCAATACAGCTCCTTCTCTGCTTCAAATTCTCGTTTCTGTTCTGAATCTGGCTCTGGCCCTTGCTCCGGCTCTGGCTCTGATTCTGGCTCTGTCTCCGACTCCAACTCCGGCTCTCTCTCTCGCTCTCTCTCCCGCTCTGGCTCTGACTTTCTCTCTAATGAGCATTTCTTATATCCCTGCTTTCTAGGGTTTAACTTAGCCCTTCCCCCAACCAGGTGTTTTGCCTCAACTCCTGACTGTGGGGATAAACTGCAGCAGGGGCATGTTTTCCTCTCTCGTGGCTCATTCTGCTTGTGGTTTCCCTGGAAACCATGAGCCATGTGCTTTAGCTGCCTGTCAGCTACTGAAGCCAATTCATCTGTTTCACTTATCTCTACAGGATCAGAGGGACCTTCTACATCACATATCCTCCCCCTTAAGATATTACGGGCTGCCGGATATTTAGACGGCCAGCACGTAATCTCTAATAATGGGCTCCTGTGTTTTTCCATACTAGCCAACCTTACTGTCGCTGACCTCTCTTGCCATGGTTTTAAAACATTTACATGATATATTTGGCGGCGCCCCTTATCATTTTCTACAGCGTAGGAAATGGGACCTACCCTCTCTACCACTGTACACGGCCCCTTCCATCGAGACTCAAACTTGGGTCCTACATCAGCCACCAAAATTATTACTTTATCCCCTACGGCCAATTGGCGGGGTTTCATCCCTCGATCATAATATCGCTTTTGACGTTGCTGACTAGCCCGCAAATTCCCTATGGATGTTTGGGAGGTCCTTTTCAGGCAATTTTTCAGATCCCTAAGAAACTGGGGTACCCCGATTTCCTCTGTCCGGTTCCACCCACTGCTCACGTAATATATCTAGAATCCCTAAGGACGCTTGTATGCGTTCCCGGCATGCATATAAAATGAATGGCAATAAAGTGTCCCATTCGGTCATTTTACCATTCAGGCCACGTCTTAGCATTTGTTTAATGGTTTGGTTCATCCTTTCTACCAGCCTGTTGGACTGGGGATGATAGGCAGCCGTGCATACGTGATGTATTCCAAAAGCATCCCATACCATAGCTAGATATTTGGACATAAAATAGCTTCCCTGGTCTGTGAGCATTTCTTGTGGGAAACCAACTTCGCAGAACAATTTAACTAACTCCAAGGCAATTGTTCTGGCTGAGGTACTTCGTAGTGGTATTGCCCAGGGAAAATGAGTAGCCTGGTCTACAATTACTAAAATATATTGAAAGCCTCTTGGGGTCTTCACCAGGGGTCCTATAATGTCCATCGCCATCCGGCGGATCGGCGTGGATATTGCGGGCGTGGGTATCATGTGTACGGCCCTTGGCTTAGAGGAAGTAACCCGTTGACAAGTGGGACATGATTCGCAGTGGCGGGTAGTTTCTTTAAAGACCCTGGGCCAGTAGAAACGGGCCAGGATTTGGTCCAATGTCCCTTGGATTCCCTTATGGCTCCCTATAGGGTGATTGTGGGCCAACCGCATAACTACTGCCTTGAATGTAGTTGGCACCACTAGCTGTTTTCTTATGGCCCCTGTATGTGGGTTGTTACTTTCTCGATACAGCACATCTTTATCCAAGAGAAATCTGGGAAGGGTATTTCTATCTTCTTGCGCATATTCAAAGGCACGCTTCAAAGCGGGGTCGGCTTGCTGTTCCTTTGGAAAGGACGGAAATTTTTTAACAAGCTCTGTGGGAACCCAGGGTAACCCATCTCCAGCCTCTAATCCATCCCTCCCTTGGGTTCTACGCTGCCTTTCTTGCTGCCTCTCAGCTTTCCCCTTCCTAACCCTCTTCAGCACTAAATAGATCATAGCCGGCAGCGGCTTCTGAAGCTCTCTGCGGGCCTTGGACCGTTGCTGAGACCTTACAATATCGTAGGACGAATTTCTGTTTTCCTGGGGACACCTCCCCTACCTGTATCTTCGTTTGTGGACTGGTATTGCATTGCTTCCCTAATAGAGGACTAGGGACCTTTGTTGCTATGGCCTCTATTTTGGGGATATTCTGTGGCCCTTTCCTTACTCCTAAGGTTTCTACTTTGGATGGGGTGGATGATAAGCCTATTTTCGCCTTCAGGCCTCTCTCTACGCCTTTGCAGAAAGGGGGCCAATCCCTTCCCAGGACGATATCTTGCGGGAGGCGAGATACTACTGCTACCAACACTTTCCTTTCAGTTCCCAGCCCTTTTACTGATAGCTTATACAAGGGGTAATACGAAGCCGCCCCATGTATGCATCGTATTTTAACCCGTCCCTCTGCTTGACTCGGTGCTGATCACAGGCGGGCTTCGATGTCCTACCAGAGCTTCTGCGATACCATGCTCTGGTCAGCACCCGAGTCAAGCAGTGCCTGGGCTTCAATGCCTTCCACTTGCACCTGTAACAAAAATCCTTCATGGGTTTGTTTCTCACTCCCAGACACCAGCGCTGTGCGCAGCACACAATCTCTGCGAAAATGTCCCATTTTTCCACAATTAAAACATTTCCCCTTAGAGAAAGGTACAGCAGTATTTTCATTGGGTAATCAACTTCTTGTGGACTTTTCTGATCTCCCAAAGTTAGTAGTTTTAACCAGCTTCAGAACACCTTCTTTTGAGGTCCCGGCTAACTCGGCCTCAAAATATCGCTCTGTGAGGTTAGCTGTTTCCTCCGTGGTTTTACAACTCTGGAGCATCAGATAAGCCTTCACTTCAGATGGTACAGCTTCCATAAACTGCTCTAGGATAATTGTATCAAGCACAGACTCAAGAGTCCTCTGCTCTGGAGTAAGCCATTTCCAAGCTAAACCTTTAATTCTATGAAACAGCACTTTTGGGGTTTCATTAGGCTTCAACCTAGCCTCGCTAAACCTGCGTTTATAGAATAAAGGGGTTAATCCTAATCTATCTTTGACAGCCTTTTTAACCTCATAATAATCTGATGCCAGCGTAGCAGGCATGGACTTATAAGCAGCTAGGGCCTCTCCTGAGAGTGACATGGCAAATCTTACTGCCCATTGTTCCCCAGGCCACTTAACAGCCTCAGCAATCTGTTCAAACACTTTTATAAAGTCATCTAGATTATCATTAGGAGAAAACTGTTTTAGCGCTAGAGCGCTACCACTTTGTAGTCCTACCCCCTGGGTAAACGAGGGAATAGCTTGTTCCTGGTCTTATTGCTTCTTCAGTAACACCTGCAACAGTTCCATAAGAGGTTTCTGCTGGGCATGAATCGCAGCGGCACTCTGCTCCTGCAGGTGACGTGTCATCTCCAGCTGTTTCTCCCATTGGACCGATATCTACCGTAACAACTCCTGTGGATCCATCTTGGAGCCTGCTGTTCCTGCAGAGACAGGGAAACAAAAAGAGAGCACACCAAGTGCATCACCCTAAAAAAAAAAAAACTTTTTTTTTTCAACGGCTGTCTACAGCTGTAGAGCAATAACTCCCTTTCTCATCGGATATCCCCCTACACCCGTGCCCAGCTACCGTTACCTCGGCACTGTGTAAAGTCAGGCACTGAGAAAGTAGTTCCAATCCTTCTGACCGATTTGTCAGCAGATCCTGGATCGCCTTCTGCTCACTGGATAGCAGTTTTCTTTTCTTTATTGAAGTTATGTTTTTTTTCCTTTTAAATGTCCTTGTAATCCAAGTAATAAAATCCTGCCAACTACGCCAACCTGTCACCAGTAGCCACCCCACAGCCTAGGCATATAGGGTTAAGCTGCCTGGGATCCCTTACTCAGACAGCACGGCAGGGCTTTGAGCATGCACTGCCTCATGGGAATTGTAGTACCACTTTTACTATCCAAATAAGGAGCAGTTGTGAACGAATGGTTTCAGGCAAAAATGACAGGATTTTATTTCCCCTCCTGGCGGATTCAAAACAAAGGAAATTCAGGACAAATAGCCATACATCTCTGGCAGGAAAAACAATACAAGAACAATCAAAAATATCTTCTTACTTCAGCATGTGCAGTTGCTTCACAGCCCTCAAAGTTAAACAAACACTTTCCTAATTCAGAGGTCTGACCTGAAGCAGGGGGTGGATGTGTGTACCCCCGAAACGTGGCACGTCATAGCGACATGACCTACTGAACTGGCATCGAATTCTCGCTGCTTATAACGTCTATACAGCCTGTTCGTCTGTTTACAAAGCTAAGTACCAGCCATCATTGAATGGGAGCTGTTTTAAATTTACTTTACAAATCGATTAAAAAGGACGGGCCACTGTGGTAACAGGCATTGATCCTGTTTACTGTGCTGGCCAATCCAACAAAAAAAGTTATTTGTGGTTTGACATTTGCTGGGGTTTTTTATGGATTCTTGAATGTGTTTTGAACCAGTCTCGAAGTATTTAGGTGTTTACAATGGAAGCAGTGCATGCAGATCTATCTCATGCATATTCATTGTGGATATCCTAAAAACTTGACTGGCCTGGGGGTACCCAAAGACTGGGTTGGAAACCACTGGCTTACATGACAAAAATTCCTATACAATCTCTACTGTGTAGTGAAGCGCTTAGATTGGAGTTGGACTCCATGCATGTATGAGAGTTCAAGTCTTATGATTCTTTGGGAACCTAATCATCATTGGACGTAAGTAGGGAGGGGTAAAGGGTGACTGGGGAATCTTGAATTTTGGTAGAAGTGTGACAGTAAATGCGATGGAGTATCAGTTGTTACAACGGGGATACACCATGAGTTCAATTGCCTCATTGGATTTTAAGGTTATGTAAAAGTGAAATATAGCATTTTTAGAGGTGAATATATCAATATTTGTTTGCTGTTGGAATGGGAGCAGGATGAGAGAGAGTGGAGGAAGTCAGATGAGGGGATGGAGGAGTTGAACCAAAGGTCTCTAAAATGATCTTTAATTGGTTGCTTGCTTTTCATATTTACTAAAGTATTTTTAGGAAGGCTAAACTGGCTCTGTATCCAGGCCTATTGTTTTACTCTGATGATCTTGAGGGCATACCAGATATATGAAGAATGGATCTGACTAAGCTTTGATGAGCAGTTTCTGAAGGGGCTGGCTAAGGACAAGTCAGAGGTGTGGAGTTTCAGAGACATTGACATTTATTTGACAGAAATTACCCTGGCACGTTTGTGGCTTTTCCGCCTCAGACCCCTACAAGTGTGTTCCCGGCTATGGGAGGGCTCTGTGCCTCAGAAGCCTTTTGGAGTGCTTTATGGACAGAAATAAGCATCCAAGTTATGAAGTGATGTCTTTTTGCCAAAGAGCTGGAGAAGTTATTTGCTGATTCCACTTTAATATTGGAAAGCGTAAGTGAGTAGCCTATTACTTCCGACACAGGTATAGTATCTGTAGCAACCGTCATCCAGTCTTCTGCTGCTCAAGCCCAAAAATATGGAGCAGAGCTCGAGGGCATCCAGTGTTACAAGCCTCATCTGAGATTGCTCACCTGAGCTCCTTTCTCCATTAATTTGATGGTCTTGCGGCAATGACTGCAGATTTACCCCAATAGAAGGAGCATACTGTTTTTGTTGAAGGGTTTCTCAGTGGGCTTTAGGATCCCGTAGAAAGCTCCACTGTTGCGGCATCGGTGGCCACCAATAATGCCAATGTGCATGAGAAATTGGCAATAAAGCACCATGAAGAAACTTGATCAGAGTGTTCAGGAAAGAAGAGAGTCACGACTATTGCCGCATGATCAGAAATAATAATTCCTAGAATACTAGTTGACCTTAACAATGGATAATAAAGTATTAGATACTAAAAATAATTGATTCTAGTATATGATTGGTGCAGAAATTTCCAACATACAGTAAGATGAGACAAGGAGAAGTACTACAATTAGGCATGCATGGAAATAGAATCAGAAACTATTAGAGGAAGAACAAAATTGGCTTCCCTAAAGCTATGAGAGTTAAAGAAACAATTCCAGCCTTAAACTGGAATGCTACATGATGCTCAGTGATCCATATTGAATGATGCTAAGAAGATCAAGAAAAGATGGAAAGAATATATCTAGAGTCATTATACCATAAAGATCAAATGGACCAACAGCTGTTTCAACCTGTACTTTATGATCAGGAACCATTGGTGATAAAAACATAGAAACATAGAAATATGATGACAGAAAAAGACCACATGGCCTATCTCGTCTGTCCTTCCATATCAACAACTACAACAGTCCCCTTTTTACCTTTAGAGATCCTCTGTGCTTGTCCCATGCTTTTTTGAATTCAGTTACTGTCCTCATCTCTACCATCTCCACTGGGAGACAATTCCAAGGATCCACTACTCTTTCCATAAAGAAATATTTCCGCATATCACTCCTGAATCTATCTCCCTTCACCCTCATCCCATATCCCCTCATAGCAGAACTTGCTTTCAATTGAAAGAGGCTCTCTCCCTGAACATTTATGCCACAGAGGTATTTAAACATCTCAATCATATCACCTCTATCCCGCCTTTCCTCTAAGGTGTACATATTAAGATCCTTCAGTCTGTCCTCATATGCTTTATAATGAAGACCACTAATCATTTTAGTAGCCACCCTCTGCACCAACTCCATCCTGTTCACATCCTTTTGAAGGTGCGGTCTCCAGAATTGCACACTATACTCCAAATGAGGTCGCACCAAAGACTTATACAGAGGCATTATCACCTCCTTTTTTCTGCTAGCCATTCCTCTTTGTGTGCACCCAAGCATCCTTCTAGCTTTTGCCGTCGCCTTTTCTACATGTTTAGCTACTTTAAGATCATCAGACACAACCATGACTAGGTTCCACTCTTCTTTAGTGGACAAAAGTACTTCACCCCCTATACTATATTGCTCCCTTGGATTGCTGCAGCCCAAATGCATGACCTTACATTTTTTAACATTAAATCCCAGCTGCCAAATTCTAGACCATTCTTCAAGCTTAGCTAGATCCCTTCTCATGTTATCTACACCTTCTTGGGTGTCTACTCTATTGCAGATTTTGGTATCATCTGCAAAGAGGCAAACCTTACCCGACAGCCCTTCCACTGTATCACTAACAAAGATGTTAAAAAGAATTGGACCAAGGACAGATCCCTGGGGCACACCACTGGTAACATCCTTCTCCTCAGAGTGAGCTCCATTTACTTGTACTCTTTGTCGCCTCCCACCCAAGCAATTTCTAACCCAAGCAGTAACTTTAGGGTCCATCCCTAGGGTGCTCAGTTTGTTTATAAGTCGCCTGTGAGGAACAGTGTCAAAGGCTTCACTGAAATCTAAATACACCACATTTAGGGCTCTCCCTCGGTCCAACTCCCTGGTCACCCAGTCAAAGAAATCAATCAGATTTGTCTGGCAAGACCTGCCTCTGGTGAATCCATGCTGCCTCGGATCCTGTAATCCGCTGGACTCCAGAAACCTCACTATTTTCTCTTTCAGCAGCGTTTCCAATAATTTACTCACCACCGAAGTTAAACTAACTGGCCTGTAGTTTTCAACCACATCCTTACTTCCACTTTTGTGTAAAGGCACCACATGAGCCTCTCTCCAGTCCTTTGGAACCACTCCCGACTCCAACAAGGCATTGAAAAGGTCAGTCAGTGGAGCTGATAGAACGTCCCCAAGTTCCCTTAGTATTCTAGGGGGGAGGAGTGGCCTAGTGGTTAGGACAAGGTACTTCAGGCCGGAGGGCCGGGGGTTCAAGTCCCACCCGTGGACAGCAATCTCAGGCCGGAGGGACTGGGATTTCTAATCCTATAGGCACTCCTTGTGGTCTTGGGCAAGCCACTTAACCCTCCATTGCCCATGTTCCCTGTAAGTATTAGCATATGTGTGTCATATCCCCTCGTGTTAAATGTATCTCCCAATTGACTGCTTTGACCCAGTGAAAAGTGGGATATAAATACAGCTAAATAAATAAATAGGGTGTATCCCATCCGGTCCCATCGCTTTGTCTACTTTAAGTTGAGCTAGTTTCTCACGAACACAGTCTTCTGAAAATTGTTCAAGATGTCCCTTGCTTCTGTTCCTGTTTGTGGGTGTTTTCTGAGGTCCTGCTCCTGGTTCTTCATCTGTGAACACAGAACAGAAATATTTGTTAAGCAATTCCACTTTATCCTTATCAGCTTCTACATATTCCTCCCCTGCACCCTTGAGTCTGACAATACCACGTTTGCCCTTCCTCTTCTCACTAATATATCTGAAAAATGTCTTATCCCCCCATTTTATTGCATTGACTATTTCATCCTCCTTTTGAATCTTTGCCTTCCTGACTACTTTGCTAGCTTCTCTGAGTTTTTCCAAATACAGATGCCTGTCTTCCTCTCTCTGTGATCTCTTGTATTTCATGAAGGCCTCCCTCTTTTTCTTCACTTTTTCAGCTACTTCTTTCGAAAACCATAGCGGTCTCCTTTTCCTTTTACCTTTATTTACCATTTTAACAAAAAGGTTGGTTGCCTTTACAATATCCCTTTTCGGTTTTGCCCACTGTTTTTCTACATCCCCCAGCTGTTCCCATCCCACTAATGACTCCCTGAGGTATTGGCCCATCTTGGCAAAGTTAGTCTTCCTAAAGTCTAAGATCCTCACCTTTGAATGGATTTTAACAGCCCTAGTCCTAATACTGAACCACATGATCTGGTGATCACTGGATGCAAAATGATCTCCCAGTACATCAGAAACACTTTCACCATTGATAGAAATATAGAAGTCATAGAAAGAAGAAGTCAAAGCAACATTGAAAGCATTATCAAAGAACAAAGATCCAGGTATTGATGGCATTCCCATTGAAGTATTACAGCAATCAGATGCAGCTGTTGCCATACTTACAAGGCTCTGCCAGGAAATTTGGAAGACAACATCATGGCCAACTGACTAGAAAACATCTGTATTTATACCGATGCTAAAGAAAGGTGATCCAACTGACTGAGGAAATTATCCGCAAACAGTCTGATCCCACATGCCAGCAACATTCTACTCAAGATCAAGATCATTCAGCAGAGACTACAACCATACCAGAACAATAACTGCCTGAAGTGCAAGCAGGGTTCAGGAAAGGGTGAGGAACGAGAAATATCATTGCGGATGTGAGATGGATCCTGGAAAAGATAAAAGAATACCAAAAGGATATCTGTATGTTTTTATTGACTATAGCAAGGTTTTTGACTGTATAATCCAGGAGAAATTCTGGACCACATTATGAAGCATGGATATACCAGACCACCTAATAGTTCTTTGCAGAACCTTTACATCGATCAAGAAGCAACAGTTTGAATGGAACAAGGAGGAATGTAAGGGTCTACGAATCTGTTTGCTATAACATCAGCACAAGGGTTAATAGAGAAACTGTGTGAATAAGTTCAGCACAGTTGTCTTTGACCTTGAAGGACAGATATACAGACACTGAAGAACAAAGTGCACTGAAGGAATGGGGTAGAGGAATGTGCAGAGGGAGGCTATCATAACCAGAAATGTAACACACCAAGGGCAGGATATGCGTTAATTAAAAAGAAACATTGAAGAAAGAGCTGAGACATGAAGTCTGGAAATAAACTACAAAATGGTGAGAAAGAAGGAAAATAGAGATAACAATATATGTGTGTTCACATGTGTACGTGCTGGAAGGCCTATAAAAGAAGTAGGAGAAGAACTGTATGGGTGGGAGTTAGTAGGGACAGGACATGGAGGTGGGCTCTACCTACCTCTCTCTTTCTTATTAGGTAAGCTTATGCTAATCTATTTGCTAGGCGCAATTAGATATTATACTCACGTTTCTATAATAAAGATTTCTTGATTGAGCACTGCAATAATTGTTTGGTATGCTTATTAACATATGTATGTGTGCCTGAGGGGGAAGGGGAGGGTATAGCAAGGGAAGGCTATCCCAGGTAATTCTGCAACACTTCGGAGTCACTAAGTGAGTGTCCAAAGGAGTGTCGCCTCTGAACCTGAGCGAAAGGTAACTGATAACAGGAACAGAGTGGTTTAAAGTCAGCAAAGGTGTACGATAAGGTTGCATACTTTCCCCTTACCTCTTTAATTTATATGCAGAACAAATCATCAGAGAAGCAAGACTGTATGAAGGCAAAAGAGGTGTGAAGATTGGTGGAAGACTCATCAATAACCTTCACTATGCTGATGATACCACAATACTGGCTGAAAGTGAAGACAATCTGAAACATTTGCTTCTCAAGAGCAAGGAACAAAGTCTTAAAATGGACTTGCACTTGAACATAAAGAAGACAAAGATCCTGACAACTGTCAAAATCAAAAGTTCATTGTTGATAGAGAAGAAATTGAAATTGTGGACAACTTTAATCTGCTTGGATCAATAACACAGGTACACTACCAAAAAACTGCCTCCAGTTTTGCAACTGATTCCTATAGATTTTGGGGTGCTGAATCCAGGAAAAATAGCCAAAATGTTCCATCACGTCACGTTTTCTTGCAAAATTAGATTTCTTACCCATATAAGGAATGTTCACATAATTTCTTTTTAGCTGACTGCAGTTTATTTTCTTGGCCCAAAATAGAGGTTGTAATGGTTAACTAACTAGAAACACTCCCTCATGATATTTTAGAGTGTTTTGTATTCATTTTATACATTAACAGGAGAATTGGGAGGCGGGGGGCTAAATCCAGTACTCGCGCTGGCACATGTTCTTTCCTGTTCGCCTCGCCTCGTTCGCTCGCTCAAACACGGTGGTTGCGACATGAACGTTCCTGTCAAATTTCAGTTTCTTGCAAGTTCATTATTACCTTTTGTTTGCTCAGTCGTAATCCAGCTTTATTCCGAAGTGGTTCACTACAGTTGTAGTTTGCAGTGCTGTGTATTTGTGATGGCTCACAGAGCCAGAGGTTGCGTCAACTCTCCGGACAGTTTTTGTTTTATTTGTGGGGAATATACCGTGAAAAAGCGGCAGAGGAACATTTCTGCATTTATTTAAAAAGTATATTTCGCCTATTTCGGTTTGAAGTTAGGCGATCAAGACAAACCGTGGGCTCCTCACAAAGTGTGCAAGACATGTGAGGAAGATCTACGCTTATGGATGAAAGGTAAAAAACAAGCATTTCGTTTCGGAATACCTATGATGTGGCGTGAACAAAGAGACCACAGCAGTGACTGCTATTTTTGCTCTTGCATTGTGAAGGGATACAACTTAAAAAATAAGAACGTAATAAGTTACCCCAACCTTCCCTCAGCAATTAGGCCTATGCCTCATAGCAACGAAGTACCTGTGCCTGAACCACCAAAATCTTTGGATCATATTTGTGTGGACGGTTCTGATCATGATGAGACTCATCAGATGGCTTTTCCCGATGAGTCCAGTACTTCCGAGTTTGAAACTGAACCAGATCCGAAACCTGAACTTTTCTCTCAAGCTGAATTGAATGATTTAGTCCGGGATTTAGGACTCCCAAAAGATGCTGCCCAACTGCTAGGTTCTCGGCTTAAACAGAAAAATCTATTGTCACCAGGAACAACTTTTTATTGGTACCGCAACCGCGAGACACAATTTTTGAAGTATTTCAGCAAAGAGGAAGATTTGGTATTTTACAACGATATATACGGAGTGATGGAAAAGCTTAAACTCAAGTATGATCCTGCTGAATGGCGGCTGTTCATTGATTCGTCAAAAGACAGCATAAAAGGTGTTCTTCTTCATAATGGCAACACATTCACTTCAGTTCCTATTGCTCGCTCTGTTATTCTCCAAGAAAAATACGAGAATTTGGCCCTGATTCTTCAGAAGATTCGTTATGATGAGCATAAGTGGATGATTTGTGGAGACTTTAAAATTCTATCCATGCTATTAGGGCAGCAATCCGGTTTCACCAAATATCCCTGCTTCCTTTGCTTGTGGGATAGCCGGGCCCGCGACCTACACTGGGGGAAAAAAGACTGGCCAATTCGGGAGTATTTGCGACCCGGTGAGAAAAATGTTCTTCATGAGAGCTTGGTACCTCGTGATAAAATTCTATTACCACCTCTCCACATTAAGTTGGGTCTCATTAAGCAATTCATCAAGTCCCTTCCAAAAGATGGTGAGTGCTTTCGGTACCTTTGCTCAAAGTTCCCCCGACTTTCTGAAGCAAAGCTAAAGGAAGGAGTGTTTGTTGGCCCTGATATAAGGAAACTCATTTCAGATGGAGCATTCGCTGAAACGATGTCTGAGAAGGAAAAAGAAGCCTGGGATTCCTTCAAGGATGTTGTTCTCAAATTCTTGGGGAACAGGCGGGATGAGAACTATAAGGATATTGTTGCCAGGATGCTCAATGCCTTCAAAGAACAAGGCTGTAACATGAGCCTGAAAGTCCATTTCTTGCACTCCCATGTGAACTACTTTCCCGAAAACTTGGGGGCGTACAGTGAAGAACAAGGTGAAAGGTTTCACCAGGACATCAAGGACGCAGAGAGAAGGTACCAAGGAAGATGGAACACCACTATGATGGCTGATTTCTGCTGGTTGCTGCTGCGGGAAACCCCAGATGAAAAATGCGCCAAGCAGCGCACCAAGAGAAGCATTCGGGGGAAGAAGAAACGGGCCCACCAGGAGATTGATTGACCCAAGAATGACTTTAAAATCTAAACTGTGTTGACAAATATCGTGTTTTTACTAAACTTTGAAATATAAATTTGCTAGTTATTACCACAGTGTCGGATCTCATTTATTAGAATTTTATTTTCACAGCATTGGGTGTTTGTCTTCATGTATTGCAATGGTGCGGTTTGCGTTTTCTATTCTTACATACATACCTGTACAACATTTTTTGCACATTTCTTTGCTTTGCTTTGTGTCTAACCTCGCTCTTATATGCTCAATGTTTGTGCACATGTATGTGGCTGTTTTAAGTGCAGACAATTTTGCTACCATCACAGTGTGTTTTGTTGACATTACTCTATTCTTATGTGCTGCCTTGTTACAATTTTCTTTATTCTTATTTGAATAACTACTAAACAATTAGTATAAAGAATTCATCCAAGAAACTTTTATCTCGATCGCACTCAATCTGAAACGTTCACCTCAAACTGCTAACCCAATGTAGCAAAAAATCTGTACGTGATGGAGCAAATTGGTTACCAGATTTGGATTCAGCGCACCAAAAAACGTAAAAATCAATCGAAACATTAGAGGCAGTTTAAAAAAAATTTTTTTTAGTGTACCTGTGTAATCAATAAAAAAACGACAAGCAGTCAAGAAATCCAGCAATGCATTGCTCTTGGCAGAATGGCTATGAAGGACTTACACAAGATTCTCAAAAACAGAGATATCTCTCTCCGTACAAAGATTTGACTTGTCCAAGCCATGGTATTTTGAATAACATCTTATGGATGCAAAAATTGGACAGTGAAAAAAACAGGAAGAAAATCGATGCCTTTGAATTATGGTGATGGTGAAGAATGCTGTGTATACCATGGACTACCGTAAGAACAAACCAGTCTGTACATACTAGTGGAGATCAAAGCAAAGCTTTCTTTAGAAGCTCAGATGACAAGACTTCAACTTTCATACTTTGAATACATCATGTGGAGAGACAGATCATTAGAGAAAGCCATAATGCTTGTCAAGATTGCAGGTCAACGCAAAAATGGAAGGTCAGCAGTGAGGTGGATCAAAACAATAACAGCAGCTATGGATGCCACTCTATCAACAATTAGCCACTTGACTGAAGACTGATTATTACATTTTAGGATAGCTATCCAGAGGGTCACAATGAGTCGACACCAATTCGATGGCAGTTAACAACAACAACTGGTTGTGTTCTGAGTGTAGAAAAACTCACTTTCCCAGGCTTAGGACCAGCCATATTCCTATGCCAAAATTTATAGAAAAAAAGCCAAAATGTATAGAAAAAGGTTGGCAGTATATGCTAATATTTAAGTATTCCTGAGAGCTACACTCTCATGCAACCATTCAGTTCAAGGCTCTCTGGCGCCCTATTTTTGACAGTGTTTGTTTTGTAAAATGGTTGTTCCCTCTGGACATGCTCCAAAATAGATGTTTTTCCTGTGTCCTTAAAGGTATGTCACAAAAGTCTCTGGACCCTGGATATTCAATCGGGGGCCATATCTGTCTACTGGCATTGAATATCAGGGGTTGCTACACAGCCACACACAGTCAGAAGCTAACCGTGCAGTTGAGATATTCAGCCGCTGCACAGTTAGCTCTGGAGGCGAAAGTTAGACAGCTATTGCTGCCCCTAACTTTCGCGGCTAAAGCATAACCGAGCAGCAGTTGATTATCGCCCTGAACGGTTATCCTCAGGTATCACCCCCAGAACGCCTCCAACATGTCCCGATGCTAAGCAGTTAACATCGGGGCATATAGCGACATTACTTGGGGATATTCAGTGACAGTAACCATGCTAGTCCACTGAATATTCCACTTAGGAGCATTTACACGGTTTACAGCTCTGCAAACGGTATAAATGCCTTAAAATATCGGGCCCTATGTATTTAGAGAGCCTTTGTAAAATACTCTACAAGTTGTTAATGTTCAGACTTGGATGACTCTTTTTCTACCTAGACCACTTATACAAAAATGGGCTTCACAGTTGCATTCACTCTATTACTTAAAATGCTCTTAGACTGGCTTTGAAAACCTGGACTCCTTTCATTTCTTCAGCAGTATTGAATATTCTTTGTGAGCTGCAGCATTTGTGCTCTTATTGACTCTTGAATAATACATCCTGATAACAGCCTCTCATTATCTTAGTGAAAATATTGACCAACTGCAACTCATGTGAATAGTCATCATTTCTAGAAATTGCATGTTACTGTCACCATTTGATTCTGACTGCTGACTTTACTCATGCCTTTGCAACTTTGACCAAATCATGCTTCACAAATAGAGTACTTCAATATAAGCCTTCTTTGATCTAATGTATCGCTTTATTGATTTATAAAAGAAAAGCCAAAAGCAAATTAAATGAGATTTGGCTTGAGTTACCATGATATTGCGCTGTCAATAAAAATGAAACTTATGTGCGATCAATCTTAGAGATAAATGAACATTCATATATCTAGGGGGGGGGGGGGATATGTGTGAGTGCGCCTGTGGAATTCTATGCAGCATTTATCACTAGAAGCATTAAGGTGGTGAAATATTTAGTCACGCTGCACTGCCAGCAGTTTTTGCAAGATCTGTCATTTTTAAATAACTCCAGATGATTATGATTACCCAGCTTTTATGGCCCCTACAAGATAATTTATTAAAAATAAATTTTAAAATCAAAAAGCATTGCATGCACGAAGTGAAACAAATCATGTATTGTTTAAATGACCAAATTCATCTATGCAGTTCTTATATGTTAATTGAAAAGTCATGAGTAAATTTGTAATGGCTAAATGAGACGTCTTCTCCTGCCAATGAATATTTGCTTTATGGTTCAAAGGAATATTGTTTTAATGCCAGCTCTTTATGAGCTTTGAAGCATTGGTACTTTTATAGCTTCAGCAGTCAGGGTCCATTCTCGGAAATATTAGTTCAGTTCTTGTAATATATAATGGGAGAACTTCATATTTTGAACTTGGTAGGGGTTAAAGGTTTTGTTTTTTTTAAATTGGAAAGGAGCTAAGGTTCAGGGAGACATTCTAATTCAGGGCTTCAAGCCAACGTCTGAGCTGTGACCAGTTCCAGGATAGCTACCCTCTCTGGTGTCCTCCTCCCCTTCACTCTGTTCAGTTGATTGAAAGCTTCCTGTTGTGTTCCTGAGAGAGTCAGGACCTAGGATTCCATCCTCATGGAGACATATTGGTTCGTTTTAACCAGCTGCTCCTTTGATTGCTCAGCATTCAACAATCGTGCAAGGATCACAGGCATAGTCCTTTCACCTGGACTCAAAAACAGCTCCAGCCACAGGGGATTTCTGTGAAGATTATGGATGCTCCGTAATTGCAGTCTGCTGCATTGAACCACTTAGCAAGATGCTGGAAAGATAGTCCCTCACTTTGCCCTTCCTCTTCTCCATTAAAGAGTAGAAGCCACTTCAAAAAGAAAAAAAATAACAAGATGCTGCAGCAGCAACACCCAAGTATCTGAGCCAGTTCCTTAGTCACCATCTTAAATCGTAATCTCAAGAGACTAATCAACATTAACACAAGCACAAGACCCAGATGACGGAACACAATGGACACTATCCAGACGCACCTTCCTCAAAACCACCCAATCCACGTCAAATAGAGCTCGGTCCCTAGCGGCCCCAGCCCTCTAGAACTCCCTTCCAGATGTCCTAAGAATCACCCCTGATGCCAAGCACTTCAGGAAGAAACTCAAAACCTATCTCTTCACAGAACATTACGGAGCCATCACTTAAAGCACATCCCCCCTCCCTTCCTTATCACTCCCCATGACAATTCAGCTCCCATAATGCAAAACATTGCCTTGTAATTAATGTATATATCCCTATTTGTAAATAGTTACTTCTAGGAATCCACATACATGTTCCCCTACTGCATGTCCCCCTACCCCTCTTGAACTAGTAATATACCTAATCTACTATGTAATCTGTTGTTTGCCATGTAAACTGCTTTGATTGTAGGAGAAGGCGTTATACAAACCCTGTTAAATAAATAAATAAATTCCACAAAATTGAAGCAGCATGAGAAAAAAAAGCTTAAAATTTATATCTGGAACTTGTGGCAGACCTTTATTGGCCAAACATAAGGTATGGGTAGGTTCTGCTGTTTTTGACACTGTAGACCACCACCTTCTCCTTGATACATTGCCCTCACTTGGTTTCAGAGACTATATATTGTCTTGGTTCTCTTCTTATCTCTCCCAGAACTCTTTCAGTGTCTGTTCTTGTGGTTCTTCCTCTACTGCTATCCTCTATCAGTTGGTCTACCCCAAGGGTCTATTCTAGGCCCTCTCATTTTCTCTCTCTATACCCAATTGCATGATGCTCTCATCTCCTCCCATGGTTTTCAATATAATTTTTATGCTGATGACTCTCAAATCTATCTATCTACACATCATATTTCTCCTACACTCCAAGCCCATATACAGTATATGCCTGCCTAGACATCGCTGCCTAGATGTCTCACCACTGTTTGAAATTGAACATGGCCAAAACTGAACTTCTTATTTTTCCCCCTAAACACTCTTTCCCCCTTCCTCCTTTCTCTATCTCTGTTGATAACACTCTTCTGCTTCCTGTTTTCTCAACCCATACCTTTGGGGTCATCTTCGACTCCTCCCTCTCCTTCTCCACACATATCCATCAGATAGCAAAAACCTGTTGTTTCTTTCTTTATAACATTAACAAAATTCACCCTTTCCTTTCTAAACATACTACTAAAGCACTTATCCACCCTGTAATTTTCTGAAATGTAATCTTTTTCCACTGCCGCTCCACTTTCGGCTACTCTCCGTTTGGTCCTGGGTTCATTTCACAGAGACAGTAGGGTTTGTAGCATAATAAGGTAACCAAGCAGGTGTGGCTCAGAGAAAGGTTTTTATATACAAATAGGCTTATTACATAGGCACAGAACAGAAGTATATAGTGGCTGTTACAGAGCTGCTTCAGTGTGCATCAATGAATCTGTGTGTGTGTGTGAGAGAGAGAGAGACGCAGAGAGAGGGAGAAAAGGGGGGGGGGGGGAAGAAGTGTGTGTCAGAGCCCCATAGTAAGGAGTGTCCGATGAAATAGGAATTGAGGAGAGAGAAGGGCAGGGTGTCTGATGAATAGGAAGAGAGAGATATTTTTGTGTTTCTCTGTATTTATAGTGAAATTCTTCAGCACCTCCCTTTGTCATAATTTGGTTTGTTTGAGGTCTGCTATCACTTGATTAGCAAGGAGGGGCTGTTGTCTTACAAACTAATCTCATCAAGCAAACTAAGACCATCAAGTCTGGAGACATCCTATCTGACATCGCCAGGGGGTCAAAGGTGATTTCATCATGTCTGGGAATGTCATGCTGATGTATGCTGACATCTCCCACACCTTTTTTTTTTATTTATTATTTATTATTTGTGCCAGGAAATGGTGGAAGCAAACCTGTGGTACCTGTCCCAGCTGCAATTACATGATAGTAGGCAGATTGTCTAGTACCTCCTGTATTAAATACCTTGCTATGTCCAGCAGGTCCCCTGTCCTGCACAGTACTGTCTCTAGTGTTCTAGAGATAAGCGAGTCCCATTATGAGTCCAAACCTCGTGTCTTAGGTAGGGCAGCCACTACTGGGTGGGGAACCCAATATGCCACCTCAGTGCCCGTCTTAGAGAGAATGAACAGTGCATAAGGGCTGCAGGAATTTCTGAGGAGGTTAAAGTCGAAAGGTACCAGGATGCTATGAGTGAGGGTAGGAAGCAATACTAGACTGCAGCTGACTCTGGTATTCCATGTAGTAGGAAATGCCAAATTAGCAGGCCAAATGAGCCTGGATGTAGAGGTAGATGCTGGAGAAATTCAGTGTAACTACCTTAAAATGTTAATGGTATTTTTGTAGGACATGCGCTGCAAGGAGATGTACATTTGTTTCATTTTACAACACAGGAAAATTATGATAATGCATAGCAATATTTGTACAGCAGTTAAAATAATAATAGGGTGAATAAAAACATTAAAGACATGATCAGCAGTAGGTGAGTAACCAAATAACAATTCCCACACAGACATATGAGCATCTTGTAGCAAGTGTGTCCATTCTCATAAGTGATGGTGTGATTCACTTCAGTAGATGTTGTTTTAAGGTGATCAATATAGGCATGGAGTTCTGTAAAGTTGAGCAGTTTATGTAATGTCTCTTCTCCCATGCCAAGTGGTAATGGATGCACAGCATATGAGATAAAGTCTGGAATGTCAATAAAGTCATTGGTAACCAGCGGTGTGGAATAAGTTGTCCCGTTAATAGTGACGGAGACCAGTGGTGTATGACTGCACCAGGTATTGTTTAGTACATAGTACAGCAAAGTGTACTTAGGAAGGCGGATGTCATGCATTCTGGGAGCAACTTACAAAGAAACATTCTTTGTCCTGACAGGAAATATTGTACAAAATAAAGGCAGGAGGACTTAAAAAGTAATGTTCTGGAGGTGCCCTCAATTCTTGTGTCCTTTCTAGAGAAGTGGAAACTGGTGGCGCCCACTGTACTTGAGTGATGTTTAATGACTAGAACACTGGCTTGTCCTGTATGGAACAGAAACTCAGGATGACCAGATCCTTTCCTTCCGGGAAAAGTGGGGGTATTTCTTGATAGCGATATACCCCACCTGTGGAGTTAGCCCAGCCAATCGTACATATTCGGATGATAGTTCCTGTAATGAGACTTGGGTAGAAGAGAGCAGATACAAGAACAACAGGAAACCGAGACATAATAAAAGCTAACTTGTTTCACTCTACTAGGGAGTAAACTAGTGCTCCCCACTTATACTATGCAACAACAGAAATAATGTTTATTACTTATTTACATAACTATTAGACACATGTCCAGTATATAGGACACATCAACTATACAGCAGAAGTAAATAGTTACCATCCTCAAGCGACTTTTGTTTAGAAAGCAGCTGTCCGTGCTGTCTTCAGAAAGCAGCTGTCCATGCTGTCTTCAGGTGGTATCTGAAAACAAAGACTGATAAAACACGTATTACCCATATGATTTCAACTGGGTGATGTGTTTCCAATACTGCTGGTTGTCGGGCATTAGGATCTGGTATAGGCTTGGGCCTAAGGTATCAGTAACTAGGTACGGTCCCTCCCACTTTGCAGTTCCAAAGGGGATGTTTGGTCTAGGTCTCAGAATCATCACTTTACTCCCAACCTTGAGGGGCCTTAAATCAGAACCTTTTGCATGTACCTCCTGCAAATAATCTCTAGCTTTTTCTGTGTTAGCTAGCACAGTGGTCTGAATTTCTTTTAGATGTTCTTGCAAGGATTTCATCCACTCATTGGTGAGAATTACGGTCTGGTCCTCTGGAAGAAAAGGATGCAGCAGATTTTCCCACTGTGGCATTGGCCTTCCCATTAAGGCTTCATAGGGTGCAAAACCTGTGGATTTACAGACATTAGCTCTGATAGCATAAGGACTAAAGGGAGCACCAGATCCCAATTTTTCCCGGTCAGATTAAGCATAGGGCTGAGGTGGGCCTTAATTGTTTGATTCATTCTTTCTACCTGCCCTGCTGCCTGTGGATGGTACGGAATATGGAGTTGTTGTTCTATGCCTAGAAAATCAAACAATTCCTTGATCAGCTGAGAAACAAATGCAGGACCATTATCAGAATCAATAGTCTTGGGAATGCCCCAGCGTGTAAAAAATTGCATAGTTAGGATTTCTGCAGTGGTTCGAGCAGTTTGATCTGGGACAGGGAATGCTTCTACCCAATGAGAAAAGGAATCAACAACAGTGAGTAAAAATCTATTTTTCCTAGCTGTTAACGGAAGAGGGCCCACATGATCTATTTGCAATCTCTCAAATGGGCCACGAGGAGGTGCTCTCATTAACTGTCCCCTTCTCTTTTTAGGTTGCCTCCCAAATGAAGCACAGATTACAGAGGAGGAAACTTGATCCTGTATATCATGTTTCATTTCTGGCCACCATACCAACCTATTAAGGATATTCTGCTTTTCTTCTGCTTTAGGGTGTCCCATAGGACCTGCACCATGAACCCAATGCATCCATTCTTTACCTCGAGCTCTGGAGATAGCTATAACCAAGCCTTCCTCTCTTTTTGCACATAGAATGTCTTTCTCTATAGTGAGTGTGAGAAAGGGTGTGTGCTGATATAGGTTATCTGGGGCGTCCTGCACAAACTTCCTCAAATTGGAAAGCTCAGGGTCCTTTGTCTGCAGTGCTATGAAGTAATCTGGTGGTATCATCTGATCATAATCTGTGGAACATGTAGCAATAGCAACCATGCGTGTCTGCTCATACCAGGGCCATATGAGGCCTACATGGCATGCTTCCTTGGCTAGTGAGTCTGCTAATGTGTTTCCTTTCACTAAAGGGCCTTTCTTCCTATGTGCTTTTACTTTAATTAAATGTACTCTCTGAAACCTCTCACTCAGTTCTTGTGCCATAGTCCACAGTGATGAATTTTTCACTGTGGACCCATCTGTAGATTTAAATTTATTTGCCAGCCACCAGGGTAACAGGGCAATGGCACTTTTAAAGACATAATCAGAATCTAAAATGATTTGTATCTCTGGGTGTGAATCCTGATATTGTTGCAGACAAGCCACAAAAGCAGCCAGCTCACAGTACTGTGCTGACGCTGACCCACAGGAATACTGTCTCTGCAGTACCACTTGGTTATTTGGGTATTGTTTCTGTGGTGGAGGATCTTCGCCTTCCAACAGTATTTCTGTGTGCATCTTCCCACAATCTAACTTGTCTTATGCCCAGACTGGAATATCAGCCACCTCTGAGGGAATTACACACAGATCATACTGCTGAGCTGCCTTGGTGCACTGAGTTGCTAACTGCATGGGAATGACTTCATGCACTAAAGTTTTAGAAGCACTTGAAGTTCCTGTATACTGCCACAATCTAAGATTAGCCATATCCACCACCAGATTTAACTGGTTGAGAACGTCAATTCCAATTATTTCTTTTGGTGTGTTCACTATAGTGGAGGCAGTGGTCTCCAACATTTCCTTGTTTTGTTCACTGTGCACAAGGATACCCCATTTAACTGGGATAGCCACACACTTGGAAGCTGTGTCATTAATTCCTTGAATTTCATAAATTTCCATATTTTTCTGATCTGCAGTAGGAGAAGCTCTGTTTGTAAAACTAATTCCAGCCCCTGTGTCAATCAAAGCTAGTTTATCCTGACCCCCTATTCTGCTGATAACATTGGGGCGTCCACAAGAGTCCAGTATCAAGGATTTTACAAGCCTTAAACTGTATTCTGGGCCTGTATCTGTTTCATCATCCAGAGGCTCTGGAATCGAGTCCTCTGCCGAGGGAACGGAGGCAGGCTGGGCTATGAAGGCTTGAGACATTTTGATATCTGAACCCAGGAGTTCAGGACACCCCTATGCACTAGCCTTGTGTTTGTCCTGTGCTGCTTGTAAGTCCTGTTTTAATTTATCTATTTCTACCTGCAGTATGTGTTTGTCCTGTTCCCATTTAATTTTCTCCTTTTCTAATCCATCTGTCTGTACTTTGAGCTCTTGAAAGGGAATGTACCCTGAGGAATTTCTAAAAGTACCTCTGCCTTGTCCTCTCCAAGGTGTCTGTCCTCTGTATCCTTTGTCTGTGTTTTTTGTGTATTGAGAGGATCCCTCAGCTGGCCACTTCCGTGCTTCTGATACTGTTATGACCTGCGAGGGCTGGGTCTTCCAAACAGACCCAATTCTGTGCATTGATGTATCAAAAGGGGTTGCTTTAGGGTCTTCAGAAAATAACAAGGTGTTTTGTAATCTCAGGGTATAGCAATTCTAATAAAAATGCCTAATGCGTACTGCATTGGGCCAGGACTCCTGCTCATTAAGAACTGCTTTTAAAATCCAGGCTCTGTATGCAAACTCTTCCAGTGTATCATTTGGTAGAGGTGAAATAATTTTAAATACTTGCATTGGGGAACAGTGAAATAGTTTCTCAATACCCCTTTTAAGTAACTGGTATGGGTGAGTGAGAGAGCCAAGTTTATAATAGTGTGGCCCCTGAGCCAGATGCATATTTCTATCAAAGTCTGATTGTTTTCTTCTGTATTTCCCTAGACCCCAGTGAATCAGAATATCAGTGGCCCATTTGCATCATTCATTTACATTAAAAGGCATAGGGCCCGCTTTCTCAACTATCCTTTCCATGTCCCTATCTTTTAATGAGTCCTGCAGCATCACTTTAACTGGTGCTCTGAGTTCGGTACTGGGTGCCGGGTCTGAGTCATCTGAATTATCCTCATGACACAGGTCCTGGTTATTGCTCTGTTCTGGCTGAGATAAACTATTAGGATTTTCTTCTGTGCTGTTTTCCTCTCTATTTTTCCCATTCCTAAGCCCAGCTATAGATACTTCTGTATTCTTTTGTTTATAGGGTGTGTCAAAGGCAGGGGGGCTGAGGGTGAAATAGTGGTTGTCCAGAGCTTATATTTCTTTTGTCTTTCAGAGGCCAATTCATCCTTAACATGCCTCAATTCAAGTTTAAGTGTTTCTAATTGCTCATTAACAATTATAAAGAAATTTGTGGCTTGTATCACCTGAGCCCTTTGCATGGCAATGCAAATTCGTGCCTCCTCCAGGTCTTTGGTTAATTGTGTACACTGAGCATTCAGTTCAATATTGTCCTGTTTCATGCTAATGAGCCCCCTGCACATGCCTTGGATAAAAAGGCATTTTATTTTATTTGTTTTCTTTTTGAATTCTTGATAATGGTTTAACATTTGTCTTTGAATGTTATACCATGATGCCTCAGGGAATTCACCTTCAAAGGGACCACCTTTCCTCTTACAGTATGTCAGTACTATTTCTTTCAGTTCTTTAAAATAAAGGCTTCCATATTTGAGACTACAGAAAGACTGTAGTTGGTGCAGGGGCCTAGCTTATTATGTTTTTATTTGGCTTTATGCGACTATCTCAAATGTGCAACTTTGGAAGGAGGAATGCTCACTTTTATGAAGAAGTGAGACTTAGGGGTATGTTTACTAAGCTGCGGTAATCGTGAATAACGCGCGTAACGTACACTTAACGATCGTTAGCACGTCATAATGCGCGTTCTGACGTGCGAACGATCGTTAAGTGTACGTTACGCGCGTTAACTGCAGTTAACGATCGTAAACCCCCGCGGCGCGTTAAAACACCGCAGAAGGTGGAGAGTGGGCGGAGAGAAGGGGTCAATGGGCGGAGAGTGGGCGGGGAGATGCTCCCCTCACACCAACGCGCTGAATTTCAGAGCTCAATTCCAACGCGAATGAAAACCTGTCGTTAAAGGCATATTAAAGGGAAGAGAAACCATTTCCGTCAGCAATGTACAGCAAAACAAGGGAAACCTACAAAACATGAGCAGTGTGATACATGTGCACAGAACAAAATGTCAAATAAAACTTTAGAATGACCACAAGAAACAGTGTAAAAATTATAATTCAGCTGGGCAACAGTGATAGCAATGGGCAACAATAAAAAACACTCCCAGGAAAGCTCCAAAAAAAAAGAAATGATGTTTGGAAGGGTCTACGCTCCGTAGACCCTTTCAAAAATCATTTCATTTTATTGGAGCTTTCCTGGGAGTATTTTTTAATGTTGCCCAATGATATCATTGTTGCCCAGCTTGGTTATGGCTGTTTGCCCCTTTTTTCGAGGTCTTTTTTGAGGTTCATGTGCACTTTTGTCTCCATACAAGGTAAATGAGCCCACAGTGCAATTGTGCAGAGCAGGGTTTCTGACTCGTCAGGCCAGTTGACCTATCTCCAGGGACTGCACTGTCTCTGTGGCCACAGTGTGGTGCAACGGACACAGCCAGTACCTGTAAGACCAGAGGGTCACAGGTTCAAATCCCAGCTGGGGCTCCTGCCAACCCAGTCCCCAAAGTTTTACCCACCACTAAACAGTGATAGTAAAGACACTCCTTTATTGCAGAGAACATACGCATGGTTAATACGCCTATATATATTACCACACCAAACACAGACACCATAAACAGGCGCATTACCTAGAGTAGAGTCCCGCAAATGCAGTCCTGGAGGGCCCCACACCATTCAGGTTCCATGCTGCCTCTAATAAAGATGCCTGTGCTGCATATCTATGCACCACCCCCATGGTATGCTGATGTAGCTCATGCATATTTATGAGGGACAGCATGAAAACACGAACAGTGTTTGGAACACCAGGACTGGAGTTGGGAAACTCTGCCGTAAAGCAGCAGCCAACAGGGGCAGACACACCCCCACACACACCCACAGGCCCCATTGGCCAATGCCTCCTGGAGAGGCTGGACATTGGGCTCTGCCTGTATCTCCCAATACTAGCAGTTGCATACCTTAGCAATGCCACCCTACACCTGGGTATATGGTACACAGCTATCAAACGTTTCCTATGATAACTGGCAGATATCAATTCCTACGTTAAGCACATTTTGCTTATTGAGCCCCACCATAACAATCATTCTGATGTCTGCGGTGTGTGCTGCAGGTCTGGTCTCTGATAGTGTTTACCACCCTGGGGAGTGACCCCCAACAGTATTGCGTACCATATCCATGCCTGTACTGTGCCCAGGACTGGTGTGGTGGGTATGGCTGCTGAACACCTCTATAGTAGCACAATGCTGGCATAGGTGTGGGGGTGGCTGTCTGTCTATCCAGTGTGTGGTGGCTGCAAACACCTTCCACAGCCCACACTGCCAGCAATGTTGCCAGTATTGGGCTGCCAATGTGCATAATGAGGAACAAGGTACCATGGGTATAGGCTGGACAGGGTGGCCGGGCCAGGGTGCATCTGCACAGGGCATAGGGCACTGACTGGGACATTTTAGTGCCCGGCCACCACCTACACAGACAGGGTGACCTCAGTATGTCCTGCTGAGAGATCACTCTCACCCTGACTGTGCAGTGACCACAGCATGGCTAGGCACCCCCATATTGCTATATAACATTTCACTCATGTGATAGATATGGGTTTTCTTTTGGGGCCCAGTCACTGATTTATCTGCTTGCTGTGTATGCTGACATCCCAGTTCTGGGTGCATGCATCTCCACTGGGCACATGCACTATGGACTAACTAGCAGGCTGTTTGCAGCTGGTATGTGTCTTGATGGAGTGGCTTGCAGGGTGCCGTGGCTGATGGCTTGCAGCATGAGCATATCAGATAGTGGTGGGGTGCAACTTAGCATATCCAGGCCTAATGTCTGTCTGCTATTGTGTTATGGATGTGTACAGAGCTGCATTGACTGCCCTGTGGGGTGTCTGTTCCTCAGCAGGACCAGGGTTGATGTTCTCCTCTACTGCCACCTTTGCAGGGAGGTAGAATGTGGATCTATTGTTAGGAGACCCTGTTTGCCCCCCTCGGCTCTGGGGGGGGTGGTGGTACATGGGCCACCTAGGGGGCTACACCTGACTGAAACAGACAGAGATATCCTAGGTGTTTCTGCAGAAACTACCTATCTCACACATTAACACTGCTTTGGACCTGCGCCATGACCTCTTTCAGCCATGGACGGTGCTGTGGACCTGGTGCTGGGCGCCTCACTGCACCCTCAGCGTGAGCACAGAACTCGCACAATGTGACGGTGTGTAGCTACTCTGTGCCAGTACAACACACGGTCTGTACCCCCTACAAGGCTGAGGTGCTCTGGGGGTGCACATGGTCACTTCCCCCTACCAGGCCGAGGTGCTATGGGGGTGCATTCCCCATGGTGTGCATCTGTGGACAGCTGATTTGCATGTGCAGTGCATCATGGGTGTGACTGGCACAATCCAACCCTGGGGAAATCCAGCACCTGCTCACAGGCTCTGATAAACCATAGGCCATCACACGTACATCTGTTAGCATAATGCATAGGTGCAAGACACCCTAAAGAGTCTGCAATATAAGGTGCCCACGCTGGTAAAAATACATGTACCCATGCATGATTGTACGCATGCAGCTACGCACGGGGCTACGCCCGTACCAACGCACGCAGCCACGCACACAGCCTTGCACGCACCAACGTACGTGACTAGGCACACTCCGAGGGTATGTTTCTGACACCACTACTCCACATAAAGAAAAACATGCCTCCTCATTCCCTATGTAATGTACAGGGTGATGCCTGGGCCAGCCTTCTGCGTTAGGCACACTGGGGACTCGAACCCATGCTGCCTGTAACAGCGGTCAGTACAGTAACCATTGTGCTACAGCTCTGTTTCCGTGCTTTGTGTCTGTACGCCTTCTTACGATTAACGCGCAGTAACGTGCCACGGCGCCCTGTAACGCTCGTTAGTTTTTGGAACGCGCGTTAGTGGTAACGATGTACCGCCCATGTCCTTATTTGGGGTTTCTGTCACTACCGCGGCTCCTAACGCGAATTGCACTAACGCAGTTTAGTAAACATACCCCTTAGAATTATAGTTTTCGACACCCACCGGCTGTGCCAAGAGGCTGACAGCTGGTAGGCGGCCTTAGGGTCCCTTGGAATAAAGTTCTTTCACTCCTCAGTCAATAAATTTGTAGTTGAGTCGGTGGTAAGGCTTTGCAAGATTTTTATTTTCTTTTATGGGGATTTCCAAAAGCACGCTGGGGTTCAATTACAACCAAGGCAGAAGGATAACATCTCCAAACAGAAAAGATGAACTCAGGAAAACCAGGAGAAATAAATCAAATAAACTTTTCTTTTCTCAGCCTTACTGCTGCTCTGTGTCCTCACACTCTGCACTGCTCCGTGTGATCACACAACGAACTGCAACAGAACTCTATCACAGCTGATCTCACTTTGTAATGCAACGTTCCCTCACAGCTCCGCTGCTCTCAGTCAGTGAACAAACAAGCATTGAATGCTTCTTACAACTCTCATGGTAAGCACTACCCTTACTATAGGGTTTTTTACATTTCTTCCTTTCTTATCTCACAACTGTAGCTTTCCTTTGAGCCAGAGAACAATCCATAGGAATTGGGCAACAGACCTCATTAGGCACACATGTCTCTATTTGCATTTCTTCAAAATCATTTGTACCAACAGAGTCTCTCTCATATTGTGGAGTTTCTTTAAGTTTCTCCTCTCTTAGAAACTGCTGAAACTGGTCCCACAGCAAGTCAGCCCTCGTAGGTATTTTTGCATTGGAGATAGAATTCCTCTCATTAGAGTGTATCCCTTGCAAAGCCCCTAATTTAGAGGATTCAAAAGCTTCTCTGTTATCTGCACTGGGGATTCCAACACTGGCTAAGCTTTCAATCCACTGGTTAACGGTGGGAGGTGAAGGTTTCAGTTCCTGCCCCTTTAAACCAGCCCTTAGCCCTCTTGCCACATTATCAGGAAAGAAATTATTGGCTTTACCTTGAGGCTGTTTCTGTGTGTCAGCACTGATACCTTTTCCACCTCTCCAGCTATCACCGTTGTCCTGGTTGCTGGCCTGACATGCACTTCTCCTCCAGTTACTTGTACTTCTGCTTTTAAATGCTGGCTCAATATCTCTTTCTTCCTGGTCTGAAACAGTAGACAGGCTTTGGCCTGAGACTGCCACAACCTCTCGGTGAGCTGCTGCTGCCTGAGTTTGAGCCTTCTCTCTGGCTCCTTCTCTCACCCAGACTTCTCTCTCTCTGTCTGGCTTCAGCCACTCTCCTCTGGCATTCTCTCCAGCAGGTCTCCTGCTGACTCTCACTCCCTGGAGTCTCCCTTCGTCTCTCCGTCTCTGTCCTTGAGCTTGACTCTGTGCTTGTCTCTTTCCTTGGCTCTCTCCTTGGCTCCTTCCTTGTCCCCTACACGTGGTTTTTAACCACTGCTTCCTGCTGGTCCTTCCCTGTGCTCCGCCCTCCTCTGACCAATCAGGAGGGTGGCTTGTCTCCACCCCTGAGCTAGGGCGTATTCCACCCCTTGCAGGGGGCTGAGTTTTTCTCTGACGTAGGCTGTAATCCCCTTGCATCTGTGCACTGTCATTGACTTCCATGGGGCTTTCAGGATTTTCATCCATATCCTTGCTTTCTACTATGCTTTCACCATCACAGATCTCCCCCCTTAAGATATCACGGGCTGGCTCAATAACATTGGCACAGCTCGTGATACCCTCTGAGGGATCTGCAGTGGAATGTGCCTGCGCTATGCTTGCGGCCCCCGGATCAACTGTAGCTAGCTGGGCCAGAGCTACCCTATCGTGCCAGGCTTTAAGACATTCACATGATACACTTGCCTGCGGCCTTTTCTAGTTTCAACTAAATAGGACACTGGTCCTACAGGTTTTGCTATCTTATACGGGCCCTTCCACTGGCTTTCAAACTTTGAAGCGGGCGTGGCCACCATTACTATGACCCTTTCGCCCACCTGCAACTGACGTTGCCTTGTGCCCCGATCATAATATGCTTTCTGCTTATTTTGACTAGTTTTTAAATTCCCTTCCGCCACCCGGGAGGCACGGTGTAACCTGCCCTTTAGGTCTCTAAGAAACTCCGGCACCCCTATTTCCTGTATATCGGGCTCCACCCACTGCTCCCTTAAAATATCCAAAACGCCCCGAGGGGACCGGCCATACATTAATTCATATGGTGCAGTGCCGAGGGATGCCTGTTTCCTCTCTCTGCAAGCATACAGGGCAAAGGGGAGCATCGTATCCCAATTAGCCATGTCCCCTTTTAAGCTATGTCGTAACATTCTTTTTCGGGTCATATTCTGTCTTTCGACCAACCCATTAGTTTGGGGATGGTAGGCCGAAGTTTTAATATGCCGAATTCCAAAGGCGTCCCATACTTGGGCTAGATACCGCGATAGGAAATTGCTTCCTCTATCTGTGAGCACCTCTCGTGGGAACCCAACCTCACAAAACAATTTTATGATCTCTCCGGCCACCGCTTTGGCAGATATAGTGCGCAGTGGTATAGCCCACGGGAACCTAGTTGCATGGTCCACGATTACCAATAGGTATTGGAACCCGCGCGGTGTTTTTGTAAGTGGCCCCACAATATCCATCCCCATTCTATGGATAGGCTCTGAAATCACCAGGGCAGTTACCATAGGTACCCCCCTTGGATGAGCCACCGAAATCCTTTGATACGCTGGACACGCTTCACAGAACCTCGCCGTTTCCTTAAATACCCCTGGCCAATAGAACCCGGTAAAAATTTGATCCAGGGTTCCCTGGATACCCTTATGACCACCAACAGGATGGTCATGTGCCAGCCGTAGGACTAACGCTTTAAACGTTGTAGGCACCACTAATTGCTTACGCTCTACCCCGGTATGGGGATCCCGGCTTTCCTGGTAGAGTATCCCCATGTCTACCAGGAATCTAGGTAAGACATTCCTCGGGCGCTGAGCATGCTTAAATGCCTGGGTTAAAGCGGCATCGGCCTTCTGCTCCTCGGGAAAGTAGGGAACTTGGCCATTAATTCTGCAGGCACCCATGGCAAACCTGGCCCCTCCTGAGTTTTGGACTTATGCTGGAATCGGGACAGCCTTTCTTTACCCTTTTCCCCTTTCCTTCTTTTACTTTTTCTTGCTGGAGCCCTTATTAAACCATCATGCGAGGGAAGCTGTTCCCTAGCTTCTTCTAAGGACTCCTCCTCAATTTCCAGGGCCTTTAACTGGGCCCTTGTGGATACCAAGGCCTCCTTGGCCACCAAGTCCTGCTCCAGACTCACACAGAACTGTGGCCAGTCTTTCCCTAGCACCAAATTATGCGGTAGCTTAGGTACCACAGCTATATGAATTTGTCTACTCACACCTAAGCCTTTCACTTGTAAACTGTAGACTGGGTATTGGGAGATGCCTCCATGGATACAGCGGATTTTGACTTGGCTTATGGGCTGAATTGCTGTGTTCCCACATCTGGCCTCAATTTTCCACCAGAGCGCTTTGGATAGCATACTCTGTTCAGCTCCCGAATCCAAAAGCGCAGTGGTTGCAATTCCCTGCACTTCCACATCTAAGAAAAATCTTTCTTTATCCTTAGGATGGTTCTCCGCTACCAAAACAGTTTTAACCACACAATTACGTTGTATATGTCCCTCTCCACCACATTTGTAACATTTTCTGCGAGAAACATAACCTAATCAGCTCATTAGGTGATGTTTGAGGATGATATGTGGGGCCAGATCTTATGTCAGTGTGTCTGAGTAATAGAGATGGGGACATATGCACACATACACCTTCATTGTTGATGTATTACCTGTATATCTATTAGGTTTAGTTTTGTCAGTTCAATTCAACAATTTGAGCTATATTGTTAGGTCCATCACCTAAGTTCTAAATGAACCTGCATCTGCATTCCAATTTGTACGTAATGCGACATAACAGCCCACATTACCAAGGAGCCCACACTACCAAGGAGATAAACACATTTGCAAGGCACTGTACATAGTCCTACTGTCTGTAGGTGGGCATCAATCAGGATGTAAACTTTTATGTCTGTTTGTTGTCTCTTCCTAGGCGACACACGTACCACAATGGAGGTGGAAGCTGTGGATGATGGCAGCAGTGTTCAGACTGAAGAGATGTCAGAGCAGGGGCACAGCTACAGTACTTCAGGGGGCCCAAGGGGTGAGGGTGAGGCAGGCCTGCCTGTCCACACACCAGAGGTAAGCCCAGATGAAGTCATGGTGCCTGGGAGGGTGGTCCAGTGTATGCTGGAATCTGAGGAAGGTGTGGAGGGGAGTGATGGTGATATCTGGCTCCAGATATCTCATTGCAGCAGTGGAGTCAAGGATGGGGAAGGTACCAGCATTCAAGCAGAGTCACCACCCAGGGAGAGCAGACTGGGTCCTGCACCAAGGATGCCCAGTCCCACACCACCTGCTGCACCATCTGCAGACCCACGACACACCAGGGGCATGATGCAGTCCTGGATAACATTGGGAGACTATACAATGACTACACATGCAGACCGCAGAGGTGGGTGATACCCTTGATGTGGCATGGTGGGACAGGGTGCAGGCACTGACATGCTGGGAGGAAATGTTGAATGCACATGCTACTATCCCACCATGGTTGGACCTGTCACCTGTGGCCACTACTAACAACATCATTTGCCAAGGTGCCACGTCTCTGCAGTCACAGAGCCCCCATTGGTATGTGTTAACAGGGCAGCTGTGTCCACATTGTGTGCCTTACGGTTTCCCACTGTCAATTCCACAGGTATCTGCCAGGAGCTGCAGGGCCTTTGTGAGGACATGGAGAAGTACCACACCACACTGGCTGAGGATATGGGCGCCATCGCGGAGGGGCTGTAAGCCATGGTAGCACCCATAAATCGCCAGACAGATACACATGCCCAAATTTGGTCAGTCCAACGGCCATTTGCAGCGATGGAGGCAACCATGAGGAGCAGTGCAGTGGGTGCCAGGGAGGCAGGACAGTGTGGCCATGGGTGGTCAGGTAGGCACTGAGGATCAGCAGACACGGGATGCTTGTCTACTACAGCTGCATCAAGTGCAGGTCTTCAGTTTAATACACATATACATATGTATGACGTTGTTTTGGGGGTGGGGATTGTAATATTGGGGTACACATTGTACTGTTATTTCTCTGTAGTTAATTGTTTTTTCCCCTCCCTCTTTGTTTCATGTTTTGATGCTTCAAGGATGGAGTTCTATTTTCCTTTTTGCGATTTCCTGATGCAAATTTTGTGAAATATAGTAAACATGAGACACATGTACACATGACATGTCTGTCTGTGTCAGTTAGTTCCACGTCAATGAAACTGCAAAGACTCTTACCAGACATGGGCAGGGTGTGCACCCAACTAGGCAGACATGTCGTGGGTAGCCCTCCCCTCAGGTGCCCAAAAACACAACCACACCTGTCCTTCACATCTATGACCCATACCCCTTCCCCCTCCCATTGTGAATGACATGAATATGCAGGCCATTGCTGTTGCATGGCCACACCTTCCTCCCCTCAATGCTCGTCAGGATCCTCCCCACTCAGGCATTCATCCTGTACCTTCCAATATTACAGCTGCAGCCATAATATCCACTCACCTGTTCCTGGCAGACCCCAAGGCCTCTACTCAATGTTTCCCCTTCCTGACCTGTCTGCTATGTTTGACACTTTTGGGCTCACCCTTCCTGACCTGTCTGCTATGTTTGACACTTTTGGGCTCACCCTTCCCTTAGGACCATGTCATTGATTGGTACTGTGCTGTACCTTACATGTAAATAGTTTATTGTACATAGTTGGTTACCTGTTAACCTGTTATCTATTAACTTTGAAATTGTAGCCCTGTTCAATGTAATGAAATTGTTAATTGTAACCTGCTCCTGATCTCAGGAAGGGGCGATATAGAAGAAACCAGAAATAAATAAATAAACACTGCAGACAATGTGCTTACCAGCTTCACCCACCAGGTCACCCCTCACTGTAGCTGTGGAAGTGCTCATTGACCCTCAGCTACCCCTATCACCCACTACCACTCAGTTATGCTGTCCCAAAGCTCTGTCCTGGGTCTGCTCCCCTTTGCCCACTATGCCATGTGTGCAAACATGTACATGTTCTGGTCACCAGGCATGTGAGCCCAGTGGGCAGAACATGGCCACCAACATTTCCCATGCTGTGCGTGTGAGGATGGCACCATCAGGAAGGTCCCAGGGGGTTGCATCCAGCAGTATGCATTACCATTCCCTACTGTCTGATGTTTGGACTGGACCATGTGTGTCACACATGTGTGGCTGTCACAACTCCTGATAACCCATGGTATGTGTGTACCAATGTGCACATAGGTGACTTACAAGAACACACAATTGAGCCATAGTTATCAAAAACTTAAAACATCTGAATTAATGAAGGTGAAAAAATAAAACCATCTTTCTAGCATAACAAACATGTACAACATGAATAACATGTTGTACACAGCACACAGTACCAACAATGCAGAGGGCTACAGCACACACCTCCCCCATGGTGCCACTACTGCTGCTGGAGTTTCCATTGGCTGATCTTTATCTTTATTCACTCATTTTATATACCGTTCTTAAAGACATCAAAGCAGTTTACAATATTAGACAAAATAAGGAAAGTGGCCGAGGCCAGGAAAGAAAGTAACTACAATCATTGATAGGACAGAAAAGAGGCATTCATTCATAACAAGAGAAGGATAATAGATCCACATATATCACCACAAACACATGACTAGGGCACCTATCCCCACCTTGGTCCCTCCCCCTCCGATTAGACATATGTTACCAAGCCCTTGCTGATATACAGTACCTGTGGTCCAGCAGTCATCCTAGTGGTTTTCCCCCTGGTCACCATCTGCCAGCCCCAGCATGCCTGTAACACCCCTCACCTTACAGTCCCCCCAGACCTCATCATATGCATGTCAAACATAAACCTGATGACCTATGGACACATGCATACCCCAGGTCCCACACACTCCCCCACCCCCCATACTCATGCTCTGCAGAGGCCGGGTACACACCCCTCTGCCTCTGCAGCTTATGAGCCAAGAGCAACACATACTCTATCAGCTATCCCATAGTCCATGTCAGGGCACACTGGGACTGTGCAATGATGAGCTGTACCACAGCCAGGGGTACATATTGGGTGTGGGTGACAGCCTCGGTGCACACTCTGGATGTGGTACTGTTTCCTAGCAGAGGTGGTGTCCCCACTGGCCCTGAGGGACTGTAGGGCAGCTGACAGGACTGTGCTGGGCCCTCTATATCCATGGGTCCCAGATATGTATCAGATTGCAGCTTAGAGCTGGGGGTCTGCCTCCTGAGGGGTACAGGTCTCTACCTAATGGGGGTCCCCCTGAGTCTGCCACTGGTCCTCCTTGACCATATGCAGCATGAGTGGCCTCAACATGTGGCTGTTCCCCTGCCACATGTCGGGGTCTGTCGTGGGGAGCGCCCCCTACGTCTATGGGCAATCCACGGCAAAGATTATTTTTAGAGAGCCACAGGGAACGTAAGGTTCATCGGCGTAGTAAAATGTCCTTACCAATTCCGGCTGCCTAAAAGAAGTCAGTAACAAGACCAAGTGGAGGGAATTAAGGCTTTTATTCCCCGTCAATGCAAGGGTTCAAAAATAAGAGATGGATAATGAAACAGAAAGTCCTTTGTTGCAAAAGGTACCAGTATTCATAAACATGTGCTTAATTGTTACACTTCACAATTAATGCAGAGGTTGGGTAACAGGAATTCAGTTCATTCCAAAAGCATAAACATTCCATAAACTCTTCTATGTTACGCAGAGACTACAGACTCTTGACATGAGGCTGTGCACAGGTCACACTCCATCTGTTCTGGTGGAGATAGGGAAACTGTATTTATGCATTCTGTTTCCATGCATTCTTCTTCACTAGAATCATCAGGGGAATAAACACTGTCCCTGTCTGACTCGGGTCGGTGTGCTATGCCTCTAGGGCCTTGTCTCCAATAACAGTCTGTTCTCAGGGCTTTAGGGATTTTGTTAAACCAGTATGGTTTCTCCTTCTTTGTAGAGTGAGGACTTATTTTAACAGGGACTTTAGGAATCAAACATTCAATATCATCAATGAAGGTTCCATACCTGGAGCTTTGCTGGCTTGAATCCACATTGTTTTCCCTTTTAGCAATTTTCCTGCTGTAGCAATTTCTCTGCCTGTCAGCTTTAGGCAGGGCTGTGCTTCTTGGCAGTTTGGTGAAACCTGGTATGAATTCTCTTCTCTCCCTTGGTAAGAAGTCAGGTTTATTATAAATTGCCTTTCCTTTCTTGCTTGGCAAAACTGAATAATTATTTCTCTGAGACTCTAAGCTTCTCTCCAAACCATTCCCTTTGGCTCCTTGCTTAGGTCTCTCTGTTCTGGAGTCAGGAACGCTGTGAGAACAGGGCGTGGCACAGCCTCTAACTTCAGAGCTGGCTCTAACAAACTTTCTTGGGACAGCTGCCCAGTCAGCCTGGCCCTTCTGGATTTCACCCCTGTGAACCCTGTACCTGTGGGCTTGCTCCTCTAGGATTTCTTCAGTTACTCCTTCTCTTGGAGATGAATCTCTTGATAGAGCTGTTCCCCCTTGGGAAGACGTCCCTCTGTCTCTGTTCCTTCTCAGGTCCTTTTCTTTCTCTGGTGAAGCCGTACTCCCCTCTGTAGCCATGCTTCTCCTCTCTGATGCAGCCGTGCACCTCTTCCTTAATGCAGCTGGACACTCCTTCCTTACTGCAGCTGGACACCCCTGTGTAGCCATGCACCTCTTCCTTAATGCAGCTGGACCTCCTCTGCAAGCATTCAGCTCTGGCTTATAAGGAAATCTTTCCTGCCTGACTTCCGGGTTCATTTCCAGGTGCAAGTCATTAGGCTTCTCAAGCTCATTAGCTCCTGAATGTTCCTTCCTGCTCCCTCTAGCTGTGCCTGGAGGTAATTGCACATCTAGATTCTTAAACAGGATTTCTTTTCAAGTTTTCAACTTTATCAGTACCCACATCATGACAGGTCTCACCCCTCCTCCTCCTCCTGTTCCTCTACCTCTATATCCTCCCCCTCCTAATCATTGCCCTCTTCCTCCTCCTCTTCCTCTTCCACATCCACATCATCCTCTTCCTTCTCCTTATCCTCGTCATCCTCTTCCTCCTCCACTTCCACATCATTATTTCCCTTTTCCTCGTCCTCTTCATCCTCTTCTTTTCCATCATCCCCCACCTCTTCCTCCTCTGCCTCCTCCTGCACATCTGCAGCCATGTCCTCCTTGACCACCATCCCCACTGCTTGGCCTACCACCAGTGGTTGGGCTGTTCCCCCTACAGCTGCTCCCCTTGCAGCTGCCTCTGGTGGTGCCATGGCCTCTGTGAATGGGAGCAGAGTGCCACATGAGCCACATGTTCTGTGCCCACAGGATAGTGGTCACCTGCCACAATGCCTACTACCCCTATACATAAATGGAAGTCCACAGACCATGCGGCAGGTGAACCATGCACAGCGGGGTGTGCGGTCTCAGCAGGTCGGACAGGATGGTAACTGCACACATGGAATGCATCTAGGGGATATGTGCATGGCAGACAAGGGGTTTATAATCCACCAGTCTCTGTAGGTGGCAGCAGAAAGATCCAAATCCACAGTGGTCTGATGGGGACAGGGTGGGCACCTGACATTTTGACCCTAGATGTCAGCCCCAGGCATGAGGGGCCCAAGCTGTCCCTGTGGTGTCTTTGCTGAACAGTGGCACGTGGGGCACAGGCAGTGGCAAGGCTCCATCATCATGTAATCATATGAAACATGATGGTTGGGGACTGAATCTATATATGCATGGCATATTAAGATGTAGCGTTGGTATATTCACAAAGTATTCATGCTGTGGGATGATCCCTACAAACTCCTGATGCAGTTTCATTATTGGCTGGATGATTGTGATGCTACTATTTGATTTTCAATGGTGTGGGATTGTCAACAAATTTTTGGATGTTCTGGCTAGGAAGGGAGACCATGAATGGATTACTACTGCGTTTACGAAGCCTACAGATAGGCATACCCTCCTGCATTTCTCTAGTCTCATCCTTCATGTTTAAAAGAGGGGTTATCCTACTCTCAGTTTTTTAGATATCATCAACACTGTTCTGAGTCAGGAGATTTTCAGCAGCAGGCAAGCTCCCTGGGGGAGCAGTTCATGGCAAGGGGATAGCCTCCCTCAGTGGTTAAACAAGCATACTGTATGTGAAGGCCATGTATGATGATTGGGACAGATTACTCTAATTTCTGACTAGGCCATGGAGGCACTGTGATACAATGGGATATATTCATTTCATGACTCTATATTCCCCGCTGAGTCGGGTGATTCAGAGGATTTTAAAGTAACATTTTTCAATTCTTCTAATGATCACTGGGTTGGTGTGTCAGCATGTCAGATTGGTGTGTTCAAGAGGACGTTCTCTAAAGAAGATCTTGTGCCTATCCCATTTGGGAAGTGAAGAAGGATAAGGGGGGGAGGAGAGAGGGGTTTTCCCTGTGAGGAGTGTTCACTGTGTGGTGGTTTAATTGTGATGTAAAGGTTTTCATGTGGGGGTACAGTGTGCTTTAACGTAGGTGGTTTATATAGTTTGCTGGCCATGCCCATTTGGTGTATGTGGGTATTAGGACATGTCCATTCAGTAAACCTATGGGTGAACATAGGAGTGGACCAAGGAGAGACTGCAGGGCAGTGCCAATTGTCACACATTGTATAGAACAGGCCATAGGTTTGATGATATGCCATATATTTGTATTGCTAAGGTATAAGACAGAATGGCTGGTAGGGATAGACTACTAGCTACGTGTGAACAATGCTGGCGTTTTTGGCTACAGACTATGAGCACAGGTGGATTGAATGCTCAGATTGAATGGTATTCATGTTTGTTAGGGAGGGAGGGTGGAAAGCTTCTAATATTTAAATGATAATCTGGTAACATGTGAGGTACTGTTTGTTTGTGCACTAGGGGTTGGTTATGCTTTGGTTTTGGGAAGAGCAGTGAGTCTATGGTATATAGGTACATGGGTGGGGAATCAGTTGGGAGTAGCTGTGGCTGCAATACTGGTTGTGATTGGTGAGCCAGTTGGTTTTAAAGAGATGTGCTCTGATTGGATGCTTTGGTGGATATCAGCTGTTACTGCTGAGCAACTTAGTAAGTTGAGGAACAGACTAGCAGCAATGCCAGTGATTGTGTGATCCTATGTAGAGTGAACTGCTGCTGACCTTGGAGGTATGTTGGAAAGTTTGATTGCCTATGGTATGGGTTTAGTTTACGTCTCTTAAAGTAGAATGTTTTTTAATGGAGTTTTGTCAGGTGTTGTAGTGTGTTTCCCTGTGTCTAGTGCAGAGGTACTCAAATCCAGTCCTGGAGGGCTGTAAACCAGTCAGGTTTTTGGGATATCCCTAATGAATATGCATGAGATATATTTGCATGCGCTACCTCCATTGTATTTGAATCTATCTCATGCATATTCATTAGGGATATCCCAAAAACCTGACTGGTTTGCGGCCCTCCAGGACTGGATTTGAGTACCTCTGGTCTAGTGACCTGCTGTTCAAATGACAGCCAGGACCCTCTTTTGAGGAAGAGGAAACCTGCTGTTGAAATGCCAGCTAGGACCCTCCCATGAGGAAGCAGAGGTGAAATGTGAAATACTTGGGAAAACACGGTATATAAATAAATAAATAAATAAATAAATAAAATGCTATTTTGGTGTCTGTTGCGGTGTTGGGATCTGTTGATGATATTACTGTGCTGAGATCTGTGGTATTCAGTGACACCCTGGAGAAGGTTTTTTCAAGCATAGGGGTTAGTTTGAGATATTATATGTACTGTGGCTTTAGGGGTGTGTGTAATATATACAATATTATTGAGTCTGTATATGTTATCTATATACACAATCAGGGACATTCCGAGGCACGAATAGCGGGGATAGACGTCCAAGGCCAGAGTCGGGCTGCGGGTAATTTCCTCTGCCCCCTGTCACCTCTTTTAGGCCCCAGGCCTGCCTGATCCACCCATCCATCCATCCACAGATGCTCCTTGTGGTCTTGGGCAAGCCACTTAACCCTCCATAGCCCATGTTCCCTGTAAGTATTAGTGTATGTGTCTCATATCCCCACATGTTAAATGTATCCCCCAATTGTGTTGTGACCGCTTTGATTGAAGGATAAGGCGGTATACAAAACTGTCTAAATAAAATAAAATAAAAATAAAATAAATTAAGGGAATTTATTCCACCTCAGAGGTGGAATAAGTTCCCTGTTCAGGCCGCCGGCCCCAGACATTCAGGGCCGACATTGGAATCGGCCCTGTACGTCTAGGGCCTGCGACCACCCACTGCATGACCTAACGCCGCCCCCGCTCCACCCCTTTCCCACCCCCTTCTAACTTCCCCATCTAACTTCTCCGATCTGGCCTCCCAAGGCCAGGGTCGGGCTGCGGGGAATGTACTTTTTTGTCCGGCGGCCGGGGATCGCAGTTTTTGAATGGAGCTGCAGTGCCACTCCATTCAAAGGTCCTGACTGAGTTATCCAGGCAAGGCCTGTATGTGCAGGCCAACCTGAATCGGGGTCCTGGCCTGCACGTATAGGCCTGGACGTGATTCTGATCCAGGACTGAATCGGCCCCATTGTGTATTTTTATAATGGGTGCAAGGGTTTAAAGCACAAGTGCTGTGTGCAATATATGTAATGGTTTGAGGCATAAAGGTTGTGCGTACTATATGTAATATGTATCATATCTTTTGTCATGGCTTTTTGTTTATGCTAAGTTTAATGCCTAAACCAAAATCCCCTGGTTCAGTAGTTATAATCTCACACCAAAATAATACCAAACCAAATCAAAGCATTCCCTCAATTATAATATCTTTTTGTTGGAACTGGCTGGAGGCGGCTGAAAGAGCAACACAGTCGCTCCAGACAGCCAGTTCTGTTTTAATTAAACCAAGCCAAAATAGTACTTATCAAATTGTGTCCCAGTGAGGTTTTGTAGCAGTCTGCAGAAACAAAGTCTTTTCATTTCCCAAGGTTTTGAACGGTCACAAGCAGCTTATACATCCCACAACGCGCACGTTTCGGGCCTTCAAGCCCTGTGTCAAGTGGTCAGGAACGCGTAGTACTCCCGCTTACTATTCATGAAACCTGCATCACCGGATATAGAGAACAGAACATGTAGAATGGCTAATAAAAGCGTCAATCATTCAGGAGCACCAATCACCAAATGGGAGACCCCATTAACATCGGGGAATCCCTTGGTGAGTAGAGGTGACATCAGAACAAGCTTGGCCAATCAATTTCTTTATTCAAGCCTTTGGGATATACCGCATCCATAGTAAAAATCAATTGTTGCTCACGATGTTGAAGCCGTACTAATCGATTACCCCCCCGAGGGTTAGGCGGGACATGATCTAGTACAGACCAAAAGATATCTTTACCAAAATGATGATGTTTCTCAATGCAATGTTCCACAATCGGAGCTGATAACACCTGTTGGCGTATCCTCGACGCATGTTCACTTAATCTGATTTTGATTTTTCTGGACGTTCTACCGATATAAATAAGCGGGCAAGCGCATTGTAATACATACACCACATAAGTGGAATCACAAGTGGTTGCCCATCGTCTCATAAAGGATTGACCAGTATTTGGATGGGTCCATTCCACTCCCGTAATTGAGGACTCACAGAATGTGCAGGTAGAACAAGTAGAATGCCCCCGCGTGTTATAATCAGGGGATAACGGACGATCAATCATAGTAGCTGTATGCATTAGTTTATCCTGTAGGTTAGGCCCTCTGGAATAAGCAATCCGAAGCGGTTTTTGAAAACTGGTGTAATTCTAAAATAGACCTATTTTGGCTTGGTTTAATTAAGAGCGGAGTCCCACAATCTTCCAAGAGAGAGGCTCGTGAAGGTGTAAGATCAATTGAATACGACCCCAGACCCGCCCCCAGTAAACCTGTAGTTGAGGACATTCATAAATAACATGAGCGAGGGTTCCCACAGCAGTATGGCAAGACCAACACTGGTCCCTAGCAGTTGTGTTCCATTTGGCTATTTTTTCTGGAGTATAAAAGCATCTGTGTGCAAAAAAGAAGAGAGTTTGGGTAACTGAGGCAGACCGGGAAACCAGCACTACTTTGCTCCAGAAAACGCTCCATTGCACAGGGGTTAAAGTGGTTTGCAGTTCGCGCTCCCAGGCTTGTTGGGCTCTAAAAGTGGCAGTATCTGTACCCTGACATAATATTTTATAAAAGTTAGAGGCTACCCCATGTGTACTACTAATAGAGTGAACTAGTTCTAATAGCCCGTCCTCAGTAGGAACAGAGGGCGGCATGATTTGAGCACTTTTGAGGCAGTGTTGAAGCTGCAGCAATTGAAAGTAATGTTTCGCTGGTAACGCAAATTCCTTTTGTAAATCAGAAAAGGTTTTCCAACGAGCTGCAGAGAAGAGCTGTTGGGATGTCCAGATCCCCCTAGAGTACCAGGGTTTCCATGCTATCGTTCTATTTAGGACTTGAATTCTGGGGTTATGCCACAGCGGGAGTCCGTCCTGAGGACATACGTTTGGGCCCAGTAATAGAATGAGAGTGTTAAAAGCCGCAAGAGTATCGACAATCATTGGGGGATGGCGGGTGTCTACTTGATGGGACATACCGGGGAGATGGGTCAACGGAATTGGGCTACTAAGCTCCTCTTCTATATCAAGCCAAACTGATCTGCTGTCTGTTGAGGCATCTAGCCATCGGGCACCTTGTTTAAGTAGGAAGGCTTGATGATATCTGAGAAAATCAGGAAATCTGGTACCCCCTAGTTCCTTTGCAGACTGTAGTTTTTGTTTAGCTATCCTTGGTGGCTTGCCCTGCCAGAGATAGCGGATGAGAAGGCCCTCAATATCTTTATAAGTGTGTAGCGGGAGTAAGCATGGCAGCATTTCTAAAATGTAGTTCACTTTGGGGACTATCATCATTTTCACAGTTTCTAGGCGGCCCCACCATGTAAGGGATAAGGGAGACCAACGATTTGTGAGCTCACGGACTTTGGAGACTACCTCTTTGGCATTAAAACTAATAGTGTCTTCTAAAGGAGAACAGTAATGGACCCCAAGATATTTCACCATGCGGGATTGCCAAAGGAAAGGAAAGGCCCGCATGTCAGCCTCATGTACCCAGCGATTCAGTGGGAATGCTACAGATTTGGTCCAGTTAATTTTATAGCCCGATAATTGCGAGTATCCAACAATCAGATCCAAGACAGCTGGAACCGAATCAAGGGATACGAAAAGCATAAGGTCATCTGCATATGCAGAGAGTTTAATCTCTCTGTGACTGAAGGGGACACCTCGAATACGTGCGGACTGTCTAATAAGGAGGGCGAGGGGTTCAAGAGCTAGATCAAAGAGCATTGGTGATAGGGGGCAACCTTGACGCGTGCCTCTTCGGAGACTAAAAGGCTTTGTTTTCTTAAAAGATTGTTGTTTGTACACTCTCAATGCAAATGGTAATCTTTAACTAAAGAAGCTGTATTCCTCATGTAACAAATCTTGCACAAAAATTCATATTCAATGAGATTTAATAAGAGGAAGCATCATGAATGATTTATTGAAGTTCGATTGAAGTGGACTGATATGAAATACCTTTTATTAGCAGAGAAAGACGCCGACAGCATCAATTCTACAGCTTCATGGGGACAATTCCCTGAAGAAACAATAGTGAAACGCTTGGGGTACCTGGCTGTGAGCGTTGGAATAATCCCGTTCAATCTTCGATTGAAGCTAAGTTTTTCATTATAAGATTGAAGCTTCCTCTTATTGAATCTCATTGAATATGAATTTTTGTGCAAGATTTGTTACATGAGGAATACAGCTTCTTTAGTTAAAGATTACCATTTGCATTGAGAGTGTACAAACAACAATCTTTTAAGAAAACAATTGAAAATAACACAAAAATAGAACATTAAGGCTTTTAAAAGGCTACTGGTCATTGATGTTAAACCGGCACCAGCATTGAGCGTTTAGCTCTTGGTTTGTGGGCCAGCGGTTTTTTCTGAGACCTATTGCCTAAAGTTAGAATGCAATAATTTAAAGTTCTCCGGTTGCAGAGTGAGTCATTAAACGGCACGCATTTTTTGATTACTTATGTATATCTCAAGGCTGTACCACATCAGTCTTAGGTGTTTGCTCTGTAACATTGCCTCTAACTCACAGGGTACACTGGGCCAATCCAAGGTTGGATCCTCTCCATCAGGTGACACCAGGGGGATTCTGGGTGTTTGACAGGTGCACAGGTGTCCTGTCTATTGATTATATGGCTCAATGTGGATCATATGACGGAACATGCAGGTGGCTGGCCCACAGGCATAATATGCCTGCATGATCAGCAGACGTGGGATGGGGACAGAGCTGCACATTCCCCTTTCTGGGATATTATACCAATGTGGTATATGCCTTGTGTTCTACATCTGCTGTGTTCACATAGACACAATGCAGCTATGGCCTACAGCAGAGGCCAGGGACACATCATGTCACATGTGTATGGGCACACTGTTTCAGCAGCGCACAATAGATACTTGTCATCGTTGTGTCTGTTCCAGAGTCATTTCAGTGCCCAGCCTGTTCCACGGATCATGTGCTGTCACAAGGTGGACGTATTGGAGCCTGAGAAAATGGAAATCAGCAGCAGTGATCAGGGGAGAGATGACAATATAAACAAAAAACTGTCAGATGGTTGCTACAGACAACCTAGGCACACGTGGGTAAGGGCTGAGAAGACACACCCAGATAACAAGCAAAGGGAGTTTGCTTGGCCTGATAGGAATCAGCTGGGTAGAGGTGGAGCCCAGAAACACAGAGATATAATACGCTCCCAAATAGTTAGAGAGGGAGAGGAGGTGAACCAGCAAGTCTCACAGCAAGGGAGACAACGGTCAGCGCAGCAGAAGCTGGGAAAAGTATGGAAGTGGAATGAAAGAGAGTCTGAATTACTGGGACAGCATGCAAGCCCACACGAAGGTCTGAGTGAGTCTCAAACCCAGAGTGAAACATTTGGAAGGCAGAAGCCAGATATTGAATGCATGTGTGAAGAGCACGAGAGACGTGGGAGAGTTGCAGTACAAGGTAACAAAGCCAGAAGTGTTGACAGTGGCTGTTTTCTACCCGAGTGGGTAAAACCCTGCAGCAATAGAAAAAGCCACCCAGAAATAAGCTTTGGAAATAATCCCTTCCCTTGTGCTAGAAAACCCAGGAGAAAAGAAGCTCACTTACTTGGAAAAGCTAGAGATTCTAGTATCCACTTTAAACTCCCAGAGTTTGAGCAACCTCCGTATAGAGCAGTGCAATCCAGGGCAGCTGTGAGGAAAAGGCTAGACCCGAGCACGCTCAGAGTCTACCGTAATCACTCTAACAGCAGAGCCAGGGAAGTTCCTGAATGTCCTTATGCTTACCAGCAGGGGCTGAGCTCTCATAAACCTCATGTAAAACTATATGGTAGTTCCCAGGGAGGCTTTGAGAGAGAAGGACAGAATAACTTCCTGCTTGACGAGGAAAACCTACATTATCCTTTTGAAACAGCTGACCTTGAAAACGTGAGTGTTAATGAACCAGAATCTATGGAATATGAGAATACAGAGTTAGCAACAGTTCCTGAGCCCATGGAATGCTCAGTCTCGGTAATTGACCCAGAGTTTTCCTTAAGGTGAAAAGGGTTGAAGATAACCTGAGTAAGAGTCACAAGGTGTGGGCTGGAAAACGTGTCTCACAGAAAACCATGTAAATGAGCTGTGCTCTGGCAGCAAAAAGGAAAGCCTGTGAAAAACATTGAGAATGTTTAATTCTTTTCTTTTTGCATTTAAGCTGAAGTAAGCTATTTTTGTTTAACCTTTTGATTTCTGTTATATGCCCGAAGTGGGTTGTTTGCTTTGTTTTGCCAAGGAGAAAATACCTCACGGACGGGGAATAAAACCCTGAGTTTGGAACACAAGTGTCTTTTGTGGTTTATAGAGAAGGTACAACTACCACCCTCAGGGGAGTCCTCAGGCAGTACCAAGGCCTCACCGGTAGGGCACCTGGGGGTGCGACAGTGCATATAAAACATACATATCAACAAAATGGAAGGTATGTGGTGCACAGTCAGAATGCGCTTGGCAGGAATTCAAACCCAGGCCATTTCCTAACATTGCACATGGCCCAACCATTGGCCTACATCTGCATTCAGATTTTATGCACCTGAGACATAGACAGATCTCATCCCCTGCAATGCCCTTGAGCCAAGCAAATTGTGATCAGGCCCTCAACAGGACATGTTCACATGTAGCATGTGTACCAAGCCAATGTGCACTTGATTGACAAGCAGCATACTGCTATATATCCATCAGTCAATGCAGACACTCGATACTTCACAGCTATCTCCCTACATGGCTATTCATCACCAAGTGAACATGCCATGGAGCCTAAACCATTTCTCTGTACCTTATATAGGCAGGTCTCTAACCTCTTGACTACACCTCAACACAGTCAGGCACAGCACTGCAGTCATTAGGGATAATGCAGGTCCCTGAAAACAATGTGCTACACCCAGGACAGGATGCAGCTTTACAGACACATTTAGAGGCCATAGTACAGCATACCTCAGGCCCAACTACAGCAGTGCACATGCGGTACATGATGCACACAATGCACAGTACTGCGGCTGATCATGCCACACTGGTGCAGGCTACATCTCATGAGCAATCACAGTGGCTGTCCCTTCACTATTCTCCACAGGCCAAACTAACCACACAATCACATGTCTGCTGTTCTTTTATGCCTGTTCTCTGTGCTAAGCAGATCCTTTCCCTCTTGACCTACAGCAGATTCCCCACTTGAATATAATCAAGCTTGATTTCACTGCACATGATTAGGTGCATGCATGGTATTTAGATATATGTATAGGCCACATCTCTACTCTCCTTTTTAGCCATACCCACTCTAAATGTGTGCAAGGGAACATTTGACAAGCTGCAGACATTGCGATGGCACTGCATTCTGCTCCTTTGTATGGTGGGTCTTACTATAACCTTAGCCTTATGGCTTGTATAACATGAATAGGCTTAGGCAGCTCTGCTGCCCTAGAAGGTATGAGCAGCATTGAGAATGCCATCCTCAGTCACACACTCTGCAAAACTAGACAAGAAGCAGATGATGGGTCATGCACTAAGGTGGAGGACCAGGTAGCCAGCCAAGAGAAGACTAAGGATGAGCAGGTGGAGAGGCATTCTGGTATCCTGAAGAGGGTAAAGATGAGGGTGTGGTGGCTAACAAGCAGCTTTTGGCACCATCTCCCTTCCATGATGACCAAGAGCCTTTACAAGTACCAGTAGCAGTGGAAGGCCAAGAGCCTTGCATTAATTGGTGAAACATCTAGTTGCTGAGGTGCAAGGAGTGCCAGCTGCAGCAGAATCAGGAGATCCTGACTCAGTGATCAGAAAACATGAAGATTAATCAAATAAATAAATAAATATTGCTGTTGGTGAGTGCTGAGTGTGAATGGAGGAACAGCAGCCAGCAGTGGCAGAGAGACAGCTGGAGGTGTCAGAAGCCTTGCTAGATTAGGTATGGGCCCTGCACAAGGACCTGTGCCACTGCAGGCAACAACATACCATGACCTTTCCAGCTGTCCAGCCACCTGCCCCAGCACTATCTGCATCCCCAGCCTCCTAGGCAACATAAGGCACACTGAAGAGGAAGGCACATCCACACTCCTCCATTTTTCTGACCTCCCAAACATCTCAGCAGCCTGGTTTTCTTAGAAACAAAACCCTCCACTCAAATTTTGGACCTGTGACCCATGGAAGGGGGAGCCCCTTCCCTCTTCTCAAGTCACTTTATTGGCTCCTTATCCATTTCTGTATCCAGTTCAAGCTTCTCCTACAGACCTGAAAGTGCATTCATTCTACTGCTCCACATTACCTTTCCTCTCTTATCTCTCCCTACACCCCTTAACGGGAACTCTACTTTTCTGACAGATCCCTTCTATCTGTATCCTTCTCTTCCACTGCCAACTCGACTTTGATCTTTCCACCTTGCTGCTCCTTATGCCTGGAACAAACTACCTGAGATGGTACATCAGGCTTCATCTCCGTCCCTTTTCAAATCCAGGCTAAAAGCTCACCTCTTCAAGGCTGTTTTTGGATCCTGATCCTCATAGTCTCCTGCTCTCCAACTATGTGTTTCCTTACCATTCCTCTAGATATATCCTAGTCCCCAGCTGTTGTGTTGTCTGTCTTGACTAGATTGTAAGCTCTGATGAACAAGGGGCCATCTCTTACATGTCTCTGTACAACGCTGCATACAGTATGCCTTGTAGCCACTATGCAAATGATCAGTTGTAGTAGTAGCAGTAGTAGATTGCCCCCTTCTATCGGGCTACTTATCTCACAGGTGAGGTGGATGATCTGTCAGAAGCTCTTCCAAGAGCAGTGACACATTATACAATACACCATCATGATGGCCTATACAGACAGGAGCAGAAGATGCATGAGAAAGGGCAGAAAGTCAGGAGGCGGGTGAGTGGATATAGAAAAGAGTAAACATCACTTCCTTCTTTGTGCATCCCAAAAGGTGGTGGTAGGGGGAGGGGAATGGCAAAGAGATGGGATGGGGGTGGGATGGGATGGGATGGGATGGGAAAGGACAATGGACTGGTGATGGGAGAATTGAGTGGGGGTGGGGGTTGTGAGGACATAGGATGTGGTTTGAGCATTGACAGGGGGTTAGAGGCAGCTTATGGTTTTGCTGATTGTACAATATTTATTAATGTATATTAAAACACCTCTTTTCCCAAAAAATGCCTGTGTATCAGCTTGTTTCTTATAGTGATGCCAAGGTTTTTTTATACCGCACTCTTTAGAATCAGTGTGGTTTACATGTATACTAACAGGTACATTTTATTCCCTTGTCCCCAAAGGGCTCACAATCTAAGTGTACCTGAGGCAATGGAGGGTTAAGTAGCTTGCCCAAGGCCACAAGGAGTGGCCATGGGACTAGAGACCCCAGTCCCTCCAGCCTGAGGTTGCTTGTCCCCATGTGAGAATTGAACCCCTGGCCTTCTGGCCTGAGGTAACCTGTCCCAACCACTGAGCCACTCCTCCCTCAGTTGGTTGGAATAGGTTGGAATAGGCTGCCTCAGGAATTCTGCATCATCTTCTATGTCTGAGTCTGCCTCCTTCGGGCAAAGGTTGTCACTTCCAGTTTGTCAAATTGTGCAGTATACAGCAGACTGTGAATATTGGCAGACCTTGGCTAAGCTGTAGAGGAATTCTCACCTGGATTGTTTCAGGCATCAGAAGAGGCTCTTGAGCAGGTCAAAGGTCCTCTCAGTGATGGAGGGGATGCTGATGAGAGATCTAATGAAACCAACAGGGCTAGCTTTCCTGCATCTAAAATAAGTCTAATTTCATTAAGCATGCCGATAAGATGTGTCTCTTTACTTTGTGCTCCGTGAAATCCTGATTGTCTGAGATGCAGAGCAAGATTTTTAACTCAAGCAAGACCAACCATTCTCCTAACTTTGCACCTTACAAGGCACCCTCTAAGGTGCCTTGGTAGGTGCCTTATAAGGTGCCCTGTAAGGTGCCTCATATAGGGCTCCTTAGGCTAAGTGCCGTATTAGGCACCCCTGGACAAGGCACCGTAGAAGGCACCCTGGGATATGGAACCATAGGTTAAGGTGGCCCAACAAGGTTACGGTGCCCTAGGTTAGTGTGCCCTAAGGGCTGCAAGGTGCTTCAGGATGACATGCATGACCTGTGAGGCACAGAGACAGATGTAGCCCTTGTAAGGTGCAAAGTTAGGAGAATGGTTGGTCTTGCTTGAGTTAAAAATCTTGCTCTGCATCTCAGACAATCAGGATTTCACAGAGCACAAAGTAAAGAGACACATTGTACTAGCCAGTAGGCTATACCTCTGTGGTGTATGGCACAGCAATGGCTGGGTACAGGACTGCAGGTCACCGCACAAACTGTCTGCTCTGAGTGCCAGGATAGGGTAACCCCACCAGTACCCATGATGCAATGCACATGCTGAATAGCTGTCTACAGCTGATCACCAAATGGGGTCTGCACCTCTCCGGTACCTCAGCTTGGAAAGATGAAATGACAGTACGGGCTACTGGCACAGAGTAGCTACAGACCATGCCATTGTGCAGGTTCTGTGTTCACCCTGAGGGATAGGATGGGTGCCCAGCACTAGGTCCGCAGTACATGTGCTAGAGATAGGTCCTGCTGTACATCCCCATCATTACCAGTGTGTGACAGGTATTCCTTGCAGTGCATCTGAAAGTAATTTGGTGTCCATCTGTATCCTGCAGTCACATGTGGCCCTCTGGGATCAAACACCACCCAGATCAGTGTGTACCCTATGTTAGGGTCTGACTAACATGCATACCTGTTATCAGGGCAGAGGGGTTTCTAGACTTGCATGAGGTTTGTATAGCAGTGCCTTTATAGGTCAAAGTAGTATACACTACCTACCACAAAGAGCCCACAATTACCCTTTTCATAGGTAAGGAACAGGTGCCTGTCCTGATGAATCAACCTCTATCCTGCTGGTATAAGACAGCCCACCAGCGTTGGTGGGCCAGAGCCATACCTGTGACTGGGGCAGTGGCAGACCAGCAACAATGATGGGGTTAGGTCTGGAAAACACCAACTGCCTCACACCACTGACTGCCAGGCACCAGCAGACAGCAAAGACAGACTGCACCTTATAGATGTCCCAACCATGCACAGTCTAACTGCAGACAGTCCACTAGCCAGTCCATAGTGCATTCTCACAGAGGAACTAGTGCACCAAACAGGTATATCAGTGATTGGGGCCCCAGCACTGGGAACACAAAAGTATCACTGGAGACAGATAGTATAGAGCGCTATGTGGGAACCTAGACATGCCATGGTCACTGCTCGGTCAGAGTGAGTGCCCTCCCAGCATGCCATGCTGTGGCCACCCAGTCCATGCAGGCAGTGGTCAGGCACCACCCTGTGAAGATGCATCCTGGCCAATCCGCCCTGTCCGGGCCATCCCCACAATACCTTGCTCCTCATTATGCACATATTCAGGCTAACGCTGGTAACAGTGGGATATTGTGGGCCCAGTGAGGTGTGGGCAGCCACAGAACAATGGATAGACATACACACATACACACACTCCTATTGTAGCACTGTGCAAAGATAGGGGTGGTTGGCAACCCTGCCCGCCACACTGATCCTGATCACAGTGCTGACACTAATAAACTGTGCAGGAGGTAGTAGTAGTGCTCTGGTGCTAACTGCAGCTCAATGCTGGGGCCAACAGCCTGACTCTTCATGCAGCTTTGGATAGTGGAGCCTGTGTGAGTGGGTGTTTGTACCCCTGTTTGCCGCTGCTTTGGGCTTTGCACATGTTGCTGTTGTATCTGCATTGTAGGGTAAAATATAGGGACATGCTCTGCAGAATCCACAGCTGGGACCTGAACCTGTGACCCTCTGCTTCTGGACACACTGGCTGGGTGCACTGCACCACACTGTTGCCATGGATGCAGGGTAGTCCCTGGAGCTACCTGTACTTTTCCTCAGCCAGACCTTTTATGTTGCACTGCACACCACGTACTGGTAAAGGGCATGGCCTAGGTCCACTGCAGGCAGGTGCCACTGCCCCCTCCAGCACGGGCACACACCCCCTGCCATGCTGACATAGCCATATGCTGTCGGTGCTGGTAGTGTGCAGTCCCAGGCCATCCACTGTGTGGGTAGGCGGTCACCTAGGGAGCGGGGTCTGGGGCGGGGGGCATACATGAGCATCCTCACATCCCCCCCATCACCGCCTACCAATCGTATGTCCCTTCCGCTTGGGGGGAGGGTTGGCTGGGGGGATGTCAGGTCAGTGCCCTGGCAACTGTTAGCTCGGGTGAACCAGGTAGATGTAGGTGGATTGTGTTTGGCCTTTGTCAGCTGCTGTCTTGCTGATTTCCGGTTTCTATGTTCCTATGTGTCACCTAGGCGCCCGCCTAGTCCACCCTGTGCTACAGCTGCCCCACTACATGTCCCACCTGCAGCCCCCTATGCCCCATTTGCACCATCGCCATAGTGGCCTTTCATACCTGGGCACTATGCTGTTGCTGCTAATGGAGTACTACTATCACTTTTCTTGGGCTCCCTGCCTATGCTGTACATTGCTGACACTGAAATGGTTTCTCTCTCCTGCAAATGTGCATCTAACGACAGGTTATCATTCGCGGTACTTTTCAACCCTTCAGTTAGAAACATAGAAACATAGAAACATGATGACAGAAAAAGACCACAAGGCCCATCTAGTCTGTCCTTCCATAACAACAACTACAACAGGGGGGGGCAGAGCCTGATGTCCAGCGGGATGGTCACATAACGCTGTGGCTCCCGAGAGGCCTACTCAGAATCCTGAATTAACACCGTAAATACTTGGAACTTCTACTCTGATCCTGCCGGGGCACTTTGGTGAGATGGCGGGGACCAAACCCACGCGCCTGGAATTTGGATCTCCAGCGGCTTCTCACGGCAAACGATCCAAAACTGAACCTCCGTCTCCGCAGAAGGGGCTGGCCTTGTGCGAGGGCCCCGAAATGCAGCAGGAAATCCTCGCAGAGATTAGAGGGGTCAAAGACCTCGTGCAGTCAAACGGGGAGGCACTCCGAGCGCTGCGGGAAGATCTTGGTGTGCTGCAAAGCAAGCTAGAAGGGCTTTCTTCGCGTCAGGACAAAATGGAGAGCATATTGGATTCCCATGCGGCCCGGTTGTCCAAACTCGACAAAGTTGAACGCCAGGTGCGGGCCTTGCAGAAAGAAGTGGAAGATGGCAATAATAGAGCGCGCCGCAACAACATTAGACTCGTGGGCATACCGGAGGGAGCGGAATCGGGAGACATGAAAGAGTTTTTATGCAAAATCCTCCCTTCCCTGCTCCAAACCACTTTTACCAAAGATTTGGAGATAGATCGCGCTCATCGTGTGCCCACAAGCATAACGCTCAACAGGAAGACCCCGCGGCCTATCATTTTTCGACTTCTGAGATATCAACACGTTGAGCAAATTCTAAGTGCCTCTCGGGCAAAGGGCCATATGGAGTTTGAGAGCCACAAGATCTCCTTCTATCCCGACTTGGCTAAACCCACGGTCGACCGCCGAAAGCGCTTTCTGGAATTTCGGCCGAGGCTTCAACAACTACAAGCACGCTATGGCCTGATGTACCCGGCCAAGTTCCGAGTCACGCTTCACAATCAGACAAGAACATTTGAGGACCCTGATCTACTAGCGGAGTTTTTGGATTCCAAAGAAGCCGACTTGATGCGCTGACTTCCAGAATATTCCTGCAAGTATTCTCATATCCGCTACACTCGCCATATTGGATCTGCCGCAACCCAGCAAAGAGTCTGGCGAGGGCAATTTGTTGCCTTACTTTTGATGATAGCTGTGACCCGACTCCATCTACCCACAGTAGCCTCGATGAGTATCAGAGACAGTGTTAATTATGGACTCTGGTGTTTCTTTTCTTTGTGTCATGTCTTTCTATTCCCTCTCTAGGGCCTCCTCCCGCAGACATATGGTCGCCATATTCTTTGGGGGTTTTGCTTCTTCTCTAAGATACTTTGGTACATACTTTTCAATATGGGGTGTATTAGTCAGACTACTTGGTGATTATGTCATTGTTGCACAGATTCTGATTATGTTATATGTTTTCAAGCGCCCTTACCTCAAATGTCTATTACCGATTGATGGCACCATGTAAGATTTTCTCATTGAACGTAAAAGGAATCAATAATCCGATAAAACGGAAGAAAATCCTAAGCTACCTAAGTCAGGAAGCCGCGGATCTGATCTTTCTCCAAGAAACGCATTTAAATTCGAAGGAAACTCTTAAACTCAATATTAAACCCTACATGGTGGCCGCCTATTCCCCAGCCGTTTCTAAGAAATGTGGGGTCGCCATACTGGTTAGGAAATCTTTGCATGCTACTATTATTGCGACTAGCTCAGATACAGAAGGTAGATGGTCCAGAGTTCACCTCAAGATAGGTAGCCTTGAAGTTACATGTATATGCCTTTACGCTCCTAATGTGGATGACCCTGCCTTTTTTGCTACCATTGCTCAGGTTGCACAGGCCTCTGCTAATACTTCCTTGATAATTGGGGGGGATTTCAATCTAGTCCTTGATCCCCTGATTGACAAACAGCCGCCTAGGACAAGTGGTCCCCCCAAGAGTCACACCACGCTTACCTCCCTGATCAAAGATCTTGCTTTAGTTGATCTATGGAGGTTACTACACCCCAATGAGCTTGACTTCACCTTCTTCTCTTCCCCTCATAAATCCCAGTCACGCATAGACTTCTTTCTAATATCAAAACTGTTAGTTCCTCAGGTGGATACTGCAAAGATTCACTCCCAACATATTTCAGATCATGCCGCCATTTCCTTCCAATTACACACTACTGCACCCCAAGGGAATACTGGGGCCTGGTTCTTTGATAGAGCCCTGTTAACTCAGCCAGAGTTCCAGGTAGAAATTCGAGCAGCCATACAGGATTACTTCCATTTTAATCTACCCCAGGATACTGCGAATTGGGCTTGGTGGGAGGGTTTCAAAGCGGCCATTCGAGCAACGATCACTAGCTATCAAATTCGCCTGCGGAAACAACGCAAACAGCAGCTATTCACACTAGACCAACAAATAAAAGCAGGCGAACGAGTTCTAACTTCACGTACTGATCCATGTGTATTAATTCGATTACAGCGTCTCCGTTTTCAATATAACTCAATCCTCTCAACTGCAGCTTCTAAGAGTATTGAGCTTCAGCGAGGGACCTATTATCGTGAAAATAACCGAGCCGGTCGACTCTTAGCCAACGCCTTGAAAGGTCAAAAAGAAGCCAAACGCGTAGCGGCCCTTCGAGCTCCACAGGGAGGGGGCATAGTAACCACAGACTCCGACATTGTAGAGCTCTTTCGGGATTTCTATACCCGCCTATATCAATCTGAATGTGAGTTCTCGTCAGAGACATTCGAGCGATTGCTTTCTGGCATTCAGCGGCCGACCCTCTCTGAAGATGATAGGGATGCGATGGATGAACCCTTCTCTACTTCAGAGATCCAATCTGCCCTAACACGAACAGCCTCGGGCCGTGCCGCAGGGCCCGATGGTCTCCCGACCGAATTCTACAGAACGTTCAGTGCAGATCTAGTTCCCTATTTAAAACTCTATTTTACTGCCCTTGCGGTAGATACATCCTCTTTGGGATCCTTTTCTGCAGCTAATGTGGTAGTCTTTGAGAAAGAAGGCAGAGACCCACTACTAACCGCCAACTACCGTCCAATTTCCCTACTTAATGCCGATTATAAGATCTTCGCAACGATCTTGGCCACCCGGCTATCTGACAGGATGGCCACCCTAATTCACCCCGACCAATGCGGTTTTATACCCGGCAGATCAACTGCTGACAATGCTCGGACCTTGTGCCATGTGCTATCCAGTGCTGCCAATCTAGATCTTCCATGGGTGGGTCTTTCCCTGGATGCCGAAAAAGCCTTTGATCGTCTAGAATGGCCTTTCTTATTTGCAGTTCTCCGATGGTATGGCTTTGGGGAGGGCTTCCTCCGCTATCTCCAAGTCATGTATACTCAACCCGTCGCCAGTATTTGTGTTAATGCCATCAAGTCTCAGCCATTTAATCTCCAAAGAGGCACGCGTCAAGGTTGCCCCCTATCACCAATGCTCTTTGATCTAGCTCTTGAACCCCTAGCCCTCCTTATTAGACAATCCGCACGTATTCGAGGTGTCCCCTTCAGTCGTAGGGAGATTAAACTATCTGCATATGCAGATGACCTTATGCTTTTCGTATCCCTCGACTCGGTTCCAGCTGTCTTGGATCTAATTGACGGATACTCACAATTATCGGGCTATAAAATTAACTGGACCAAATCTGTAGCATTCCCACTGAACCGCTGGGTACATGAGGCTGACATGCAGGCCTTTCCCTTCCTTTGGCAATCCCGTATGGTGAAGTATCTTGGGGTCCATTACTGTTCTCCTTTAGAAGACACTATTAGTTTTAATGCCAAAGAGGTAGTCTCCAAGGTCCGTGAGCTCACGAATCGTTGGTCTCCCTTATCTCTAACATGGTGGGGTCGCTTAGAAACTGTGAAAATGATGATAGTCCCCAAAGTGAATTACATTTTAGAAATGTTGCCATGCTTACTCCCGCTACATACTTATAAAGATATTGAGGGCCTTCTCGTCCGTTATCTCTGGCAGGGCAAGCCACCAAGGATAGCTAAACAAAAATTACAGTCTGCAAAGGAAAGAGGGGGTACCAGATTTCCTGATTTTCTAAGATATCATCAAGCCTTCCTACTTAAGCAAGGTGCCCGATGGCTAGATACCTCAACAGACAGCAGACCAGTTTGGCTTGACATAGAAGAGGAGCTTAGTAGCCCAATTCCGTTGACCCATCTCCCCGGCATGTCCTATCAAGTAGACACCCGCCATCCACCAATGATTGTCGATACTCTTGCGGCCTTTAATACTCTCATTCTATCACTGGGCCCGAACGTATGTCCTCCGGACGGACTCCCGCTATGGAATAACCCCAGAATTCAAGTCCTACATAGAACTATAGCATGGAAACCCTGGTACTCAAGGGGGATCTGGACACCCCAACAGCTTTTCTCCGCAGCTTGTTGGAAAACCTTTTCTGATTTACAAAAGGAATTTGCGTTACCAGCGAAACACTACTTTCAATTGATGCAGCTTCAACACTGCCTCAAAAGTGCTCGAATCATGCCGCCCTCTGTCCCTACTGAGGACGGGCTATTAGAGATAGTTCACTCTATTGGTAGTACGCATGGGGTAGCCTCTAACTTTTATAAAATATTATGTCAGGGTACAGACACGGCCATTTTTAGAGCCCAACAAGCCTGGGAGCGCGAACTGCAAATCACTTTAACCCCTGTGCAATGGAGCGTTTTCTGGAGCAAAGTAGTGCGGGTCTCCCGGTCTGCCTCGGTTACCCAAACTCTCTTCTTCTTTGCACACAGATGCTTTTATACCCCAGAAAAAATAGCCAAATGGAACACAAATGCTAGGGACCAGTGTTGGTCTTGTCATACTGCTGTGGGAACCCTCGCTCATGTTATTTATGAATGTCCTCAACTACAGGTTTATTGGGGGCGGGTCTGGGGTCGTATTCAGTTTATCTTACACCTTCACGAACCTCTCTCTTGGAAGATCGTGGGACTCCGCTCTGTGGCGGAGATCCCCTCTCTTCCTAAGAAGGGTCACTTTCTCCTTGATTTCATGCTGGGTATTGCCATATGCTTAATCACGAGGAATTGGAAGGATAGCTCTCGACTTACTGTCAATGAATGGTGGAACCTTGTCTGCTTATATAGTAAATATGAGCAGATACCTCGGAGAGCTATTCCCCATGCCCAACCTCACTCTCGCTTGTCTAAATGGCAGATGCTTAATGATTATGTACAATCTGCTCATTGCTCCAACATGCCTGTTTAATGTGCACTCATCATGTTTCCGGTCACCGTTAGATTTGTAACATAATAATGTAAGTACACGCCCGCTTCGGGAATGACTAGTTTTCTAGAGAAGAAGCAGGGGGGAGGGGGGTGGTAGGGGTTTACTTTGGTGTATGTATTACATTTTGTATTTGTCTTTTAGCTGTATGTCTTCCTTTTCCTTTGTTGTTATAAAACGAAAATAAAGAATTTAAAAATAAAAAATAAAAAACAACTACAACAGTCCACTTTTTACCTTTAGAGATCCTCTGTGTTGGTCCCATGCTTTTTTGAATTCAGTTACTGTCCTCATCTCTACCACCTCCACTGGGAGACTATTCCACGGATCCACTACTCTTTCCGTAAAGAAATATTTCCGCATATCACTCCTGAATCTATCTCCCTTCACCCTCATCCCATGTCCCCTCGTCGCAGAACTTGCTTTCAATTGAAAGAGGCTCTCTCCCTGAACATTTATGCCACGGAGGTATTTAAACATCTCAATCATATCACCTCTATCCCGCCTTTCCTCTAAGGTGTACATATTAAGATCCTTAAGTCTGTCCTCATATGCTTTATAATGAAGACTACTAATCATCTTAGTAGCAACCCTCTGCATCGACTCCATCCTGTTCACATCCTTTTGAAGGTGCGGTCTCCAGAATTGCACACCATACTCCAAATGAGGTCGCACCAAAGACTTATACAGAGGCATTATCACCTCCTCTTTTCTGCTAGCCATTCCTCTCCGTATGCACCCAAGCATCCTTCTAGCTTTTGCCGTCGCCTTTTCTACCTGTTTAGCTACTTTAAGATCATCAGACACAACTACGCCTAGGTCCCGCTCTTATTTAGTGGACAAAAGTACTTCACCTCCTATGCTGTATTGCTCCCTTGGATTGCTGCAGCCCAAATGCATGACCTTACATTTTTTAACATTAAATCCCAGCTGCCAAATTCTAGACCATTCTTCAAGCTTAGCTAGATCCCTCCTCATGTTATCTACACCTTCCTGGGTGTCTACTTTATTGCAGATTTTGGTATCATCCGCAAAGAGGCAAACCTTACCCGACAGCCCTTCCGCTATATCACTAACAAAGATGTTAAAAAGAATCGGACCAAGGACAGATCCCTGGGGCACACCACTGGTAACATCCTTCTCCTCAGAGTGAGCTCCATTTACTTGTACTCTTTGTCGCCTCCCACCCAACCAATTTCTAACCCAAGCAGTAACTTTAGGGTACATCCCTAGGGTGCTCAGTTTGTTTATAAGTCGCCTGTGAGGAACAGTGTCAAAGGCTTTACTGAAATCTAAATACACCACATCTAGAGCTCTCCCTCGGTCCAACTCCCTGGTCACCCAGTCAAAGAAATCAATTAGATTTGTCTGACAAGACCTGCCTCTGGTGAAACCATGCTGCCTCGGATCCTGTAATCCGCTGGACTCCAGAAACCTCACTATTTTCTCTTTCAACAGCGTTTCCATTAATTTACTCACCACTGAAGTTAAACTAACCGGCCTGTAGTTTTCAACCACATCCTTACTTCCGCTTTTGTGTAAAGGCACCACATGAGCCTCTCTCCAGTCCTTTGGCACCACTCCCGACTCCAACGAGGCATTGAAAAGGTCAGTCAGTGGAGTTGCTAGAACATCCCCAAGTTCCCTCAGTATTCTAGGGTGTATCCCATCCGGTCCCATCGCTTTGTCTACTTTAAGTTGAGCTAGTTTCTCACGAACACAGTCTTCTGAAAATTGTTCAAGATGTCCCTCGCTTCTGTTCTTATTTGTGGGTGTTTTCTGAGGTCCTGCTCCTGGTTCTTCATCTGGAGCAGGACCTAAGAAAACACCCACAAATAAGAACAGAAGCGAGGGACATCTTGAACAATTTTCAGAAGACTGTGTTCGTGAGAAACTAGCTCAACTTAAAGTAGACAAAGCGATGGGACCAGATGGGATACACCCTAGAATACTGAGGGAACTTGGGGACGTTCTAGCAACTCCACTGACTGACCTTTTCAATGCCTCGTTGGAGTCGGGAGTGGTGCCAAAGGACTGGAGAGAGGCTCATGTGGTGCCTTTACACAAAAGCGGAAGTAAGGATGTGGTTGAAAACTACAGGCCAGTTAGTTTAACTTCAGTGGTGAGTAAATTAATGGAAACGCTGTTGAAAGAGAAAATAGTGAGGTTTCTGGAGTCCAGCGGATTACAGGATCCGAGGCAGCATGGATTCACCAGAGGCAGGTCTTGTCAGACAAATCTGATTGATTTCTTTGACTGGGTGACCAGGGAGTTGGACCGAGGGAGAGCTCTAGATGTGGTGTATTTAGATTTCAGTTCCCCATGTTAGTGTAAAAGGAACCTCTCCCCACCCACTCCCCGCCCATTGACCCCTTCTCTCCGCCCTCTCTCCACCCTCTGCGGTGTTTACCGTGGCCGGGAACGCTAACGCTCATTAGGTAATGTTAATGCACGTTAACGTTACATAGCGCGCGTTAACATTACATAGCCACTGCTACGTTACCGCAGTTTAGTAAGCATACCCCAAAGGTAATCTATTGTGCCAGCATTTAATTTTCAAAAGGAAGACTACAATAAAATTAGGAAAATGGTTAGAAAAAATATAAAAGGAGCAGCTGCAAACATTAGGCATGGACATTGTTTAAAAATATAATCTTGGAAACCTAGAACAGATGTATCCCAAACATTAAAAAACGGCACAAGGAAGGTCAAATTACAGTCAGTATGGTTAAAAAGTGAAATGAAAGAGGTTATTAGAGCCTAAAAAAAGCATAGTTTAAAAAAAAGGAACTAAATAGAGACTATATGGACCATACTGGTCTTTATCTGCCATCAAATACTATGTTACTATGTAAATTATATGCACGGCACTGATAAGAAAGGAAAAAAGATAATTTGAAAAGAAGACAAAAAGAATTTGAAAGAGACAAAAACTCAAGATAAAAATATTTTCAGGTACATTCGAAGCAAGGAGTCAGTGAAGGAGTCTGTTGGACCAAGAGGTAAAAGAGGCCCTGTGGGAGGACAAGGCCATAGCTGAATTCTTTGCTTCAGTATTTACTGAGGAACACATGAGTAAGACAAGGTATTTAATGGTGATTAAATACCTTGTCTTCCTCATATATTCCTCAGTGAACCAAACCTCAGTGAACCTAGAAGATGTAGAAGAACAAATTTACAAACTAAAGAGCAACATATCATCTGGATGTGCAAGAGTGCTGAAAGATGAAATTGCAGAGTTACTATTAATTTTTAACCTATCATTAAAATCATCTACGGTACCAGAAGATTGGAGGCTCCCAGTGTGTGGTGATTATTACACACCACAGGAAGCCTACAAACGTACCAACAACCATTTTTGAATATATTACATTTTCACCTCCCTCCCTTGTCCCCCTACCTTCTTTCCCCGCAATGGCTGCCCCCCTTACAGTCCAGCATCCCCACCATGGTAAGACAAAATCAGAACACAATCAAGAACATCATATCTACTAATTTGGTATAAAACTTACAAACCCAACCACAACCACCTCTCCACAAAGAATCCCGCTATCCTAAGAAATATAATGCCACAAAGTCCTAAAGGGTCAACAGCTCATTCCACACCTTGTGTCCTGGCCTTGTTATATGCGCTCCCCAAAGGGTCAGAAAGGTCTCTTTCTTTTTCAGGGATCCTCTAGAGGCTAAACTTTCCATCAGCACCAGCTGATGCAGGGTATTTCTCCATTCTCAATAGGAAAGGGGCTCGGATGATCTCCAATGCTTCAAAGTACATTGTTTGGCAATAAGACAAGTCTTCCACACCAGCAACCTCGCCCCTGAACTCTTAACGCCCAACCCTCCTCATCCAGGATAGCCCCTTCTGAATTCAAGATCACTTGCTGTTCTACTAAATCACCCAGAAATCTCTTTACCTGGACCTAGAAATCCTCCAAGTATACACAACCCCAAAAATATGCCCACCCTACTGACAAAATGTACATCTCCTAAGCTGATGCTCACACTGACAGTGGTGTGCTCATGCAAACAACACATTAATACGGATGAAACAGATATTGTCATACAAACCAGACTATATATACTAGTCTGTGGCATGCACATAACACTACAAGGTTATGCATGTGCTATTGTAAAAGCAGACAGACCCTGCAACAAAACAAGCATGGAATTTGAAGAACACTTTAGTAATTCTTGCAGTGGTCATCACAGTTTATGCAATGCTAAGTATGGGCCAGAAAACTCTTACATGGGTCCCTACAGTTACATGTCCCTGTCAGTAGTAGGGAACCATCAGGATGTAAACATGCAATAGTACAAACATCAGAAACAGATGCCCAAAAGCAAAACCATGCTACTGAGCAGTTTCTGCGGTCACCCTGTCCCCCAGAGCTTGATCTGCTAGTGAGTACTACAGATCCACATCACTGCCAGTGTGTGGCAGCTATTGTTTGTAGTGCAGTATGCTAATCACCTTGTTTACTGCACAATTGCAGTATGCTGCTAGTGGTTGTCATATCGGGGCCCTGCATTCCGCCCCTGTTTACTGCACAATTGCAGTATGCTGCTAGTGTTTGTCACATCTGGGCCCTGCATTCCGCCCCTGTTGGATGGGGGACTCTCCTAAAACAGTGCATGTCAGTGCCCAATGTTGCAACTGTCATGCATGCCAACCGCAGTTGAGGTTGACTAGGCCTGTCATTACCATCCTGCCATGACCACAGTGAGCAGGGTAGGAATGGCTCTGGTCTCAACAATCTGGAACTACCAATCCACTACAGTAAGTACAGTTAGACTGCACCTGCTGCATATCACAGAACTGTCTCAGCCATGCACATACCAAATGGGGCCAGTCTGCTGGTCAGCACATACTGCATGTATACCTAGAATGTGGCACAGCAATTAGACTCACAGGACAAGTGACATGGTCACAGCTCAGTCAGAGTGAGAGTGTCCTCACAGCGTGAAGTGCTGTGGCCACACAGGCCATGCACATGGCAGACAGGCACTATGAAGTCTCAGCCATTGACCCTACCTCCGATGCAGGCACATCTTGGGTAAACCGCTGTTTATGGCCATGCCCACAATCTTCTGTTCCTCATCACGCACATTTGCAGACTAACGCTAGGCAATGTGAGGCACAGTGCAGTGCAGAAGGCCGCAGAACTCTGGAGAGACATACAGACACACACACTCACATTGCTGCACTGTGCAAAAGTGGGGATGGTTAGCATTCCAGCCTGCCATTTTGGTCTCCATATCTAAACATTGTTAATGTGTGCTTGCTGTGCAGGCGCTAGTAGCACCCTCTGACATTAATGCCTGCTCAGAGTGCTAGTGCTATTAGGCTGACTTTCCATGCAGCTGTGGATAGTGGAGTCTGTCTGTGTGGCTGATAGGCTTCTGTACCTTTGCTGGCCAATTCATTCAAGGTTGCACATGCACTTTAGGATAAGGTTTACCCTCAGTAACATGTAATACATAATCTGCACCCAGGTCTTGGACCTCTAACCATCTTCCCATTTATGCACTGGCTTTGTGTGTTGAGCCACAGAGCTTTCATATGGATTCAGCGCTCCCTGTGTGAAGCTGTGGTCATTGACAGGGTGACTGCAGGCCTCTATAGAAGTCTTCCTATGTCTGATCCATGGCTCAAATGATTCACATGGTTCCTTAGACCAATGGCATGGACCAATTTATCAGAGTGTGTGACCTGTTGCCAGCTACGTCCCTCCCTCCCATTGTGGTCTACCTACCAGTTCAGTGATGTAGGAGGCCTCACTGATGTTGCACCCATGCAGATGCGCACCCCTTGCAGCTCATGCCCCCATCCACTGGGGATGTGGGCACCCATCGTGCTAAATCTGGCCTTAGCAGAGTAGGATCCGCATGTGCTCTGCTGTCCCTGGTGCTGAAATGTTCCCCAGTAGGCAAACCTTGGCAAATGTTGTGATCTGCAGGACATACAGGGCAGGACATGTGGGCTGCTGCATCTGCTGCAACAAACCCGCACTATGCTGATATGCCAGCATGCTGCCAGTGGGGGTGGTGTGCAGTCTGGCACATCCACCATGCGGCTTTGGTGGATGCCTAGGGTGCCAGGTCCAGATGGGGGGAGGGGAAGAGGCACAAATTGATGGCCACGATGTCCCCCCAACCAGCTACTGCTACTGGGACCCTATCCCCACCTGCTACCAATACGTCTCGCGGGAGGCGGACAGCTGCAGCTGTGGTATTTCTCCATATACTTGCATCTTGCAGCTCCCTGTGGCGCTACAGCTGCTGGTGATATTGGCCTTTTCCTCCAGAGCTGACTTCAGTGACAGTGGGCGGGGAGGCATCCAGGATTTTTGCCTAGGGTGCCATGAATCCTTGGACTGCCCCATGTGCCACATCACCTTTCTGCAGCAACAGCAGCATATCTGTGTGTGGCCACTGTCAGTGTGGGATCAGGACAGACATCACAGATGTGCCACTTGAGCGGCTTGCTTATCACTTCTTAAACAGTGCGAGTAGTTCGGGAGTCTGACATTTGCAGAATTTCCATTCTGAATGATGGGCTTCTGTTCCAATATTCCTTAGCCCTCTAATACAATGAGGAAACTCATCAATCTTGCACTTTATGACACGTCAATATAAAAATAAAGTTAAAAAAAAAATTCTGGGCCCTGCATGAAACCAACAGTTATGGTGTCCAAAATGCAAAGGATGTTTTCACATGGGAGCCAGAGAATCTAATGCTGATAATAAAGAAGTGGTCCACAATGACAACTGACAATAGTTACTGCTATGGTAGTCTTTAATCCTATGATCACACTGTTATGTACTCTACTGTTATATTGTTCTAATTGTTAAACTCTGTTACTTGTTCAATTTAAACCTGTTCTATGTACTGAGTTGTTATACTGTAAACCGCACTGATTTAAAATAGTGCAGTAAATAAAACCAAATAAATAAATAAACTGTGCATCTGAAAACAACTGCTCTGAGTCAGCAGGAAAAACAGAAGCCCTTTCTGAGAAAGACTCAGTGCACACAGTTGGTGTGTATATGAGCAAAGAGTCACAGGTTCAGGTCCCAACTGTGGATCATGCCTTGTATGTCTGTGGCTAAACTATAACCCACAGTGCAGGTACAACACCAACATGTGCAACTCTCAATGAATCAGCCAGCAAGGATACAAATACCCATCAGACAGACAGACAGGCTCCACTATCCACAGATGGAAGAAGAGTCAGGCTGCTAGCACTGGCACACTAAGCAGGCATTAACAGCAGAGCATGCTACTAGCTCCTGCACAATGAGCACACATTAACAATGCCCAAGCTGGTACTGGGACAAAGGTAGCTGGCAGGAATGCCAAACTTCCCCATTTTTGCACAGTGCATCAATATGTGTCTGTGTGTGTGTGTCTACACATTGTTTTGTAGCTTTCTACACCTCACTGAGCCTCACAGTGCCTAAACTGTTCCAGGGTTAGTCTGCAAATGTGCATGATAAGGAGCAAAGTATTGTGGGTATGGCCTAAAACAGGGCGGATTGGGCAGGATGTGTCTGCATTGGAGGTAGGGTCAATGGCTGAGACGTAGTGGCCATCTGCCGCCTGCATGGACTGGGTGGCCACAGCATGTCATGCTGGGGGGGCACTCTCACTCTGACCAAGCAGTGACAATGGCACAGCTATGTATCCACAGTGGCTGATTCCAGTGTTGTTAGTGCACTTCTTGTCCTGGTTACTGAACTAAATGCTAGATATCTATGCTGTTTATCCTAAGTCTGAGTGTACATGGTTGCGCTGTGCACTGAACTGTCTTCAGTTGGTACATGCATGGCTGGAGAACCCAGTTGTGGGAAGCAAGTGCAGTCAGACTGTGCTTGTTGTGGGTGATTGTTAGACCTAGGTGGTTGGGATATGAGATGTTCCAGGCCTACTCACTGTAGTAAAGGTAGGGACAGCAGGACTCTAGTAACAACCCCACAGATGCCTGGAAAGCCCTGCCCCACTGTAGTTGGTGTCCATGGCATCAGCAGTTTAACACTAGAGGAGTAGCCTGGTGGTTAGAGCAACTGCCTAGTACCCAGAAGATCAAGGGTTTGAGTCCCACTAGCACTCCTTGTGACCTTGGGCAAGTCACTTTACCCTCCATTGCCTCAAAAGAAAAGGCTGGCAATCTACTTCTAGTGATACATTGCCAAGAAACCCCAGAGGTAGCTGGGTTGCTCTGAGTCAACACTGACTTGATGACACTAAAAAAAAAAATTGACATGCATTGCCTTAAGAGAATTCCTAACCAACAGGGCACATACAGCAAATCTATGCAAAAAGTGACTAGTACAAGCACACTACAGATAATACTAGCCACACATTGGCAGCAACATGAACATGCAGCAGAAACTATCTCTAGGACTGCACATTCTGGGGACCAGATGTTTGGCACCCATCCTCACCCTCAGGGTGACCGCAAAAACTGCTCAGTAGCACAGTTTGTAGCTGCTCTGTGCTTGTATCACACACTGTCAGTGCATCTTACTGAGTTGAGGTGATGGATAAGTGCATTCTCCATTTGGTGATCAACCATAGAATGCTGTTCTGCATTTGCACTGCATCATGGGCACTGGTGGGGCTACCCTTTACCAGCACACACAGCAGACATTTTAGGCAGTGACCTGCAATCTCTTTGTATTCAGCCATTGCTGCACAGAGCTGTGTGGAAGTATAGCCTACTGGTTAGTGCAATGCCTCCAGGAGGACAGGGGTTCAATTCCTACTTGTTGTTTTTGTGACTGTGTGCTACTCAGATCATTTTCATGCCTGTAACAGTCAGGGCTCTACACATCGGTGCTGCCAGCCCATACCACCCTCTCCTCAGCCGCCATCCTTCCTTCAGCCCATCTATCTGCCTCTGCATGTCTTCTTGTGCAAGCTGCTACACCATGACCTACACTAGTATTCTTTTCCACGTTTTGGCTCTTTGTGCTTGCCTCTTCTGTGCCTGATCTGCATGTCACCACTCCTACTCTATCCTCCTGTCACTGCAAACATCCTGCCACTTCTGGCTCGGCTGGGGGATATGTCTTAGTATTCTATTTGCTTTCTTGGCCGCTCCTACACAATGGGCAGAGGGTTTAAATATATTATCCATGATGAGACCTCGTTCCTTTTCTTGAGAGGTGATTTCTAATGTGGAACCTTATACCATGTAAGTGTAATTTCGGTTGTTCTTCCCTGAGGGCATACCTCTGCACTTGTCCACATTGAATTTCATTCGCCATTTGGACATTGAGTCTCCCAATTTCTTAAGGTTCTCTTGCAATTTTTCACAATACTCTTCTATTTTAACAACTTTGAATAATTTTGTGTCATCTGCAAATCTGATCACCTCACTCGATCCCATTTTCAGGTCATTTATGAATAAGTTAAAAAGCAGTGGGCCCGGCAGAAATCCATTGAGAAAATTGCCCATTTAGCCCTACCCTCTGTTTTCCTTTAACCATTTCCTAATACACAATAATACGCTGCCTCCTATCACATGATTTTTTAATTTTCTCAAGAGTCTCTCATGAAGGACCTTGTCAAATGTTTTTTGAAAATTCAGATAGACTATATCAACCGGCTCACCTTTATTTACCTGGTTATTCACACCTTCAAAAAAATATAGCAGATTAGTGAGACAAGACTTCTCTTGGCTAAATCTATGTTGGCTTTCTCCCATTAAACCATGACTATGGCTCTCATTCTATAACACGGGTTTCGGAGCTGTATGTCCCACCGGGACATGAAGCCCCGCAATCAATCTAAACCCCTTTCCCCCACAGCAATCCCTATACGTCCTGTGCTTCAGGATGGAGAAAGTTGGCGGGGGACGGGAGGGGGTGGAATTGAGGACGGAGTGGGGGTGGGCCGCTCGGCAGCATGTACAGGGCCAATTCAGGTCAAGGCCCTGTACCTGCTGACGGGCCTGCTGGGCCATACTGCTTATACCACCTCAGAGATGGTATAAGCAGCTTTTTTTCAGCAAATCAGGGTATGGCAGCCACCACCGGGGTTGGGGTCGGGCCCGAGGCTGGGCATGGGGGGTCCCTGCCACCCGATCCAGGCTGCAGGAGGCCAGCTGTGGGTTGGATGGTGGGGATCTTGGGGTCCGGAGCCACAGCAGTCCGGGGCACCTGTGGGGAGGATATCCCCGCACACCGGAGGGCACACCTGGCCATCCTTGGGCCCGATTCTGGCTTCCGTGGGAACGTTTTTTTCCCATGAACTACAATTGGGTCCTAATGGCCCCATCTTCAGCAAGGATGTCAGGACAGCCTGGACGGCCTGCTTCCAGAATCGGGCCCCACATGTTTATGTTTATTCGGTTTCTTGATATACTGCGCTTTCACGACACCAGGCTGCTCATACAGACATGGCTGAAGCCAGAAAGGAAAAGGAACTACAATGTTAAATAGGCAAGAGTAGCTCAATCATACAGAGGTTAAGGTAGTATCAATCATACAGAGGGCGAGGTAGGACAGACAGAGAGGCCAGGAACAGAGAGTTTTCAGGTGTCAGTGGGAGGGAACTCAAACACAGAGCAAAAAAGGCGGGTCTTGAGAAGAGTCTTAATCTGGGGAAAAATGGTTCCAAATGGAGGGCAATGGAGAGAAAGAATGCGGAGTGGCAAGTTGATTGCAAATGTGCATGTGATGGAGGGGGAAGGTGTAAGCAGTTGATGTGGACTAAGCGAAGACTATGGGTAGGAGTGTGAAACTATAAAGAATCTGCCGGGTACTGCGGTGTATAATATAAATGTCCCAATGCACTAATATAAGAATCTTATAGTGGATGTGAAAGTCGATAGGGAGCCAGTAGAGGTGAATGAGGAGTGGAATAATGTGGTCCTGATGGGAAGCATGTGTGAGGATTCTAGCTGCTGTGTTTTGTATCAGTTGGAGGCGATGGATTTGGAACTGTGGGATCCAGTGAGGGCAATGTTACAGAAATCAAGACAGGACATATGTTCAGTAATTTTGTTCTTTATAATAGATTCTAACATTTTGCATGGTATTGACATCAAGCTCACTGGTCTGTAGTTTCTCAGATGACCCCAGGAACCCTTTATAAAATTGGTGTTACATTGGCCACTCTACAATCTTCAAGTGCTACAGATTATTTTAATGATAGTTCACAGATTACTAATAGCAGGTCTGCAATCTTATTTTTGAGTTCTTTCAGCACACTGGGATGTATACCATTTGGTCTAGCTGATTTCTAATCTTTAGTTTACCAAATTGCTATATTACGTCTTCCCAGTTAATTGAGATCTTTTTCAGTTCCTTTGATGCATCACCATAAAATATCATTTCTGGCATGAGAAACTTCCTTATGATTTCTTCAGTAAAGACTGAAGCAAAGAATTCATCCAGTCTCTCCACTATGGCCTTTTCCTCTATTACTGCTCCTTTTACCTCTCTGTCATCTACAGTAATGGTCCAGCTGATTCTCTCACCATTTTTTTGCTACGAACATACTTGAGAAAGTTTTATTGTGAGTGTTAAATTTATTTATTTATATAATTTGATAACTCTTGGCAAAATAAACATTGAAAGCAGTTTACAATACAGGCCCTTTCTAAATGGCCTGTTATAAAATTACTCCAAAGAAGATCACTTTATAACAGGTTGCCTATATGTGATGGCCAAGAAGCTGCCTATTTTTAGTCAATTTTATAAAGACACTAAGGGCCCGATTCTGTTCCAAACATAGATCCCCTCTGTGTATCCGGTCTGAACCGGACACACAGAGGGGATCGCGATTCTGATCCCATAGGGTACATCTAGCCCTGCAGGATCAGAATCATGAACAGTCCTGCAGGTGTAGGCTGGGACAGCGATTCTGTCCGGCCTGCACCTGCAGGACTGCACCCGGCTAACTCAGTCAAGGCTCTTCACTGGAGCCGCGGCACCATGGCATCATGCTGCCATGGCACTGCGGCTCCGTTGAAGAGCCATGATGCTGGCCACCGGAGAATAAAGTTCATTCCCCACAGCCCGACCCCCGATCTGGCTTCCTAAGGCCAGGGTCAGTCTGCGGGGAATATCCTGTGGCCCCCCTGTCCCATTCGCACCCTGGCAGTAAACAAAAACAACAGAGGTGGAATAACTTTCCCAGATATTTTGCCAGCCCCGGATGTACAGGGCCGACATTAGAATTGGCCTTGTACGTCCAGGGCCAGCAACCACCCACTGCCCGCCCACTCTCCGCACCCTCCCCCCGGGCCACCCATTCCCCACCCCCATCTAACTTCTCCGCACAACCAGCGGGGAAATTATTTGTGGCTCAGAATAACTCACTTAGGTATTTTAAATGCCTTATTTGTAATGTGGATGTCCAAAAATGTGCCATTTTAATAGAAGGATCTATAGATGTCCCCATTTGCATGGACATCTAAATATTGCAGTGGGTATGGTGGGGGTGTGTCCAGGGTACAACTAAGCATCATAAAAGCACTTGTTTTTTGGTATTCCCCTCAGAGGGTATAGAGGAGACAGTACTCTGGTATTCCCAGTACTTTCCACAACCACAATGACCTTTAACAGGAATTGGGGACGCAGCTCTCCCTCTGCCACTTGCATAATGGCAAACTGGGAGGTGTCCCCTATCTGGAATAGTGCCATGTGGACATCTATATGGACGTTCCCAAAGACATCCATATTGAGTGCATCTACATTTGTGAAATCGTGCTCAAACTTGGACGTTACTGGCCGATTCATGCATGATTTCACATGGACATCCCTGAATGCAATTAAACATCATTTCTAAAATGTGCTTTCACATGTCCTTATAAAATATTAGGAGCAAGCCAGCAGGAATAAAGCTGCAGACACTTACTCCTGCTCAGAAGCAGGTATAAATATTAGCTCATTAAGGCGCATGTTTACTAAATGGTCGCACAGCATTGCGGCACAGTATCAGCATAGAGACCTTTGGTAAAATTTGTGGCCATGCACTTCCTTCCCTAATGCCAATAGCACATTGCAGTCATGTGGCACTGTGCTAACTGGCACATGGGTGTACTTAATGCCAAGAGACTCAGTTAGTACATGCCCATAAGGCATGGCTAACCACAATGTGCCATCAACACCCACGTTATGCCACTATCCTACACTGTCTCAGCCCACTAACGTGCTAACCAATTAGTATGGGGGTCACTAGCACTAGTTCCTTGTGCTCAATGTCAGTACAGTGCAGTTAGCACTCACTGAACCCTACACTATCTGGTAGCGCATTTTAGTAATGATGCCCCAAAATGCATGTTGGGAGCAGGCATAAATGTTAGCACATAAAATGTGCTTCAACCGAGGTCACGAGATGCAGTGAGAGTGAGCAGACATGTGTCGCTTATGCTCCAGTCGACCCCCACCTAATGCCGTGGATTTAGCGCCGAAAAGCGAGTGAAAGAGCCTTTCAAGTAAAAATTACTGATCGGGAGAGTGTCTGCAGAGTTTGGAAAGGGAAGCGGCCAATGGCAGCGGCGGCAAAACTCGGGCGCCGGGACAGGGACCGCATGGCGGCCCCTAGCAAGATGGCGGACATACAGGCGGCTCCGAGCTCACCCACCTCCCTGGCTTTCTTGGAGGAAGTGTCGGCAGCAGTGGCCTGTGCACTATCAGTGCAGTTTAAGGCACTTCATAGTAAAATGGATACGCTGCACAGCTCGTTTGGAGACCTGGGAAACAGGCTACAGGAAGCAGAAGGCCAGATTGGGAATGCGGAGGACAGTATCGAGGAGCTGACGCAAGAGGTGGGGAGAATGAGAGAGAAGCTACAGTCCCAGGAGGCCAAAATAGATGACCTTGAGAACCGGTCTAGACGCAATAATTTGTGCTTTATGGGGATTCTGGATAGCGTCTCAGACAGGGATCTGTGGCAATATCTCGAGGCCTTGATCCCACAGCTCTTTGAAGTCTTAGGGGCTGGCGGGAAGATAATGATTGAGCGGGCACACAGAGTGGGGCCAAAGAAAACCAGAGACTCTTGGCCCAGAGTAGTCCTGGCCAAATTCTTGCACTATCCACAAAAAGAAGCAGTGCTGAGAGAGGCTAGGAGGAAAGGGGACATTGTTACAGAGAATTTAAAGTTGCGTATTGCTCAGGAATATTCTGTAGCATTAAGTCAATGGCGAAGAGCATATGCACCCTTGTGTCAAAAGTTGATAGACGCAAATATTAAGTTCTCAGTCCAGTACCCAGCCAGATTGCATATCACCCATGAGGGAACAAACCGAGCATTTGAAGCTGCTGAGGATGCAAGCAACTACACAGAAGAACTCCTGTGTGGTGGGAAGGCAGTCACAGAAATTCATACATAAATGTTTAATGGCTATCTTGTACAGCCAGGAGGAGGCTTGAGCAAAGCCTTCATCCTGAATAACTTTTAGAGGAATAGCCGTCGGGCCATGGATGGTGTAAAGTGGGAGGCTTGGACTGGGCCCTCTTGGGATGGTCCGGTGTAGCTTCATGGACAGAGCCTGGAGAGAAAAGGACTGTCTCTGTTCAGCAAAGTTCTCTGTGATAAGATTTGAAAACTGTGTTTCCCCCTTTTATATCTCTTTCTTTTTCTCTGCCTTCCCTTCTCTGCCTTATGATATGTTGTATGGGGGGGGGGCGACCATATGCACCAAGCGAGATCTCTAGGGGTTAGGAAAGTAGAGGTAGCGGTAAAGGTTAGAAAGGGCAGGGAGTTATAGTTGAGAAGAGGGGGGGTAGGATGGGGAGGGATAGTGGTGGGGGGGTAGTAAGGGTAGAGGGAAGGGGGCAAGGGGGAGGGGGGAGGATGGAGGGGTCACAACCGAGAGAAGGGGGGAAGTCTTGCTGCAGACATTGACCAACAACCACAGGAGAAGCTCCAGGCTGGGAGAGCTTCTTCCTGGAAGGAGGTGGGTAATGTGTGGTGTAGGCCTGAGTCCCCTCCGCCAACCTTAAGATAGTTTCCTGGAATGTATGTGGAGTGGGCAGCCTGGTAAAGCGATATAAACTCTTGAAAGCATTGTCCAGACAGCAATGCTACAAGAGTTTGCTTTGCTACAAGAAACTCACCAGACTGCTGAAGAGCATCTAAAACTGTGCAGGGACTGGGTAGGATAGCAGTGGGGAGTCCCTGCGCAGGGGAAAAAGGGTGGATTGAGTATCTTGATCCATAAGAGGGTGCGGTTTGTGGTGGAAAGGGAAGTTGCTGATCCTGCTGGAAGGTTTTTATTGCTGCAGGGGGTCTTGGAGGGGAAACCCGTTATTTTGGGTAATTTGTACAGTCCCAATGTATTGGATCAGGAGCTTTATACTCGTCTTGCCTCTAAGCTGGAACAGTTGCCCGAGATTTCTTTGATACTGGGTGGAGATTTTAATGGAATGTTTGATGTGGAATTGGATACATCTAAGGGGAGTGGTGCATGGGCACGATCGCAGATGGTGCGGGTGCTGGGAAACTTTAGGAAGCGGATAGGAACAGTGGATCCCTGGAGATTGCTGCACCCCCTAGAAAGAGACTTCACCCATCAATCTCGCGCGCACAGTTCGAGTGCTTGAATTTACTATATTTTAATATCGGAAGGCCTTTTTGCCCAAGTGGGGGATTCACAGATTGGTCCTATGGAAATTTCGGACCATGCGTGGATATGGGTTGACCTATATTGAGGGGGGGGGGAAGCGTATAGAACTCGCATTTGGCAGTTCCCATTGGAATTATATAAGGATGCCCAGTTCCATTAGTTTTTGGGGCAAAAATGGCAGGACTTTGCGCTGAACAAAAAAAGGCACCAGGAGGACCCGGAGTTATTTTGGGAAACAGCCAAAGTGGTGTTGCGGGGAGATATTATAGGTTTTTTTGGCTAGGAAACATAGACTGATATCGGAGCAAATTGTCCACTTGGAAAAACAAGTGACTAAAGCTAGGTGGAAGTATGCCAGCTCCCCGGGTATAGTGACTAAGAGGGAACTCTGGGAAGCCCAAATAGGTTTAAATGAGTTGCTGCACAGACGGGCCAAAAAATCGGTTTTATACTATCGCTATCAGCTCTATCGATTCAGGGACAAACCTGGAAAACTCCTGGCGCGTTGTCTGAAGGGCAGCAGGGGATCGAGAACGATAGCTGTGGTCCACAATGAGCACGGGATATTGCACAAAGAGAGCCAAGGGATTACTCAAGTGTTCCTAGCCTTTTTTCAGAAGCTGTATATGGAGGAAAGGGAGTCCCCTGCTAGAATGGAGGCGTATTTGAGGGAATTAGATCTGCCTAAACTAGGGGAGGAACAGAGAGCCCAGCTGGTCAGACCCTTCATGGAGCTGGAAGTGCAACAGGTAATTTCTAAGGCGAGTTGCTGCAAGACACCGGGCCCGGATGGGTATAGGGCAGAATTCTACAAATTGTTGAGTGATGTTGTTTCTCCAGCTCTGGTGGAGGTTTTTAATGGAAGAGCGGAGCAAGGTACATTTAGGTGGGGGAAAAATCAGGCACACATTATTTCAATCCCTGAGCCGGGCAAAGACCCGGTTCAAGTAGCTTCGTATAGGCCCATTTCCCTACTGAACTTTGATTTGAAAATAATATCCAAAATATTGGCGGAATGCTTGGCGGGGGTCTTGGGCGACTTAGTACATGATACACAGGTTGGATTTGTAAAAGGGAGATATACGGTGCGTAATTTGCAGAAAATCCTGGCGTCATTGGAATGGGTGCAGGATCGCCAGTTACAGTCACTTCTGGTCAGCTTTGATGCGGAAAAGGCATTTGATAGAGTCAACTGGCAGTACCTGTGACTGTTGTTACCATACTGCACTGGGCTGGGGTCTCCTTTCTGCAAAATGGTTGAGAGTCTCTATGCAGCGCCAACAGCGGGAGTGATATGTAACGGAGTGCTGTCTGAGGAATTTCCTTTGAGCAGAGGCACTCGACAGGGATGCCCTCTCTCCCCCCTATTGTTTGTATTGTTTTTAGACCCATTGATAAGGAAAATAGAGAAATCAGAGACCATCAGAGGGGTGCGGGTGGGCCGCCTAGGTTTTAAGTTGTCGGCCTTCGCAGACGACATGTTGGTGCACCTGCTCTCACCGCAAGAGTAGTTACCACGGTTGTTGGAGGAGTTTACATGTTTTTGGAGTTTTGTGGGGTTGAAGATTAATAAAGATAAGTCGGAAGCTCTAGATGTCTTGGGTGGACTTCGGGCAACATGGAGAAGTCCCTTTCCGCTTAAGTGGGCACAGGAAGCCTTTGTATATTTGGGGATCCTGCTGCCAGGAAAGCCTCAGGAGCTATACAAGCGGAACTTTGATAAAGTTTTGTCCCGTCTATGGATGCAGCTGAGAGCGTGGAATTCCCTTCCGCTGTCTTTTCTGGGTAGAGTGGCCGCATTGCAGATGGTGGTTTTGCCGCAAATTCTATACTGGATGCATACTCTTCTGGTGTGGTTATTACAGCGAGACTTAGATCAAATGGAGAAGGAAATACGCGGGTTTTTATGGAAGGGGGCAGTGCGCGCATTCCATCGAACCATTTGAAAGGGCGGTGGAAGGGAGGAGGTATGGGAGTTCCAGACTTGGGGCTATATGCCCTTGCATGCCAAGCGCGTCACATCGGTGACTGGTTAGGTGATACGGAAGTCTATACCCCTAGGGCTTTGGAAGAAGCCTTTGTCACCCCTCAGACACTGTTGGCGGTGCTGCATGCCGATCGCTCGCATTTGTCGGGCAGATTGACTGGGAGTGTGCTGTTGGATTTGGTGCGGCGTACTTGGAGGCAGGTGAATAACTATTGGAACAGATTAATGCATGTTTCGAGCTGGCTGGCTTTATATGGTAACGGGGACTTTACTCCGGGTTCTGACACTGCGGTTTTTTGGGAGTGGCGCTTGGGGGGAATTCAAAGTATTGGGCAGGTGGTGGACATAGCAGGTAAATGCAAAACCTTTGCTTCACTGTGTAGGGAATATGATTTGAGATCCAGTCATTATTTTGCGTATGCTCAGCTTTCTCATTATGTAGCTTCCCTTCCTGTGAAAGAATTAAGTGCGGAAAGTTCAGCACAGATCTTAGAATTTTTTGATCTGGGGGAAGAAAAAACACCTACTATTTCAGTGTTAAAAGGTAGGTTGAGTCGGTATAGGCCACTACCGGATTATTCGGGGGTAGAGGCAGCGTGGGCGGCCAAATTGGGGCAAGAGATAGAGCCAGGCTCTGTGAGGAATGCTTTGCAGAAGATAGTTGATTTGGTAGAAAGTGAAAGGTGGAGGGAAGTTCAATTTAAATGTGTGACTAGAGCGCATTTCTCTCCAAGACAAGCCCTGCGTAGTCATCTGACTCTAGATGGGGGCTGCCCACGCTGTACGGAACCTCTTGCTAATCTGAGCCATATGTGGTGGGGCTGTAAGAAAATACACCCCTACTGGACACGGATCAGCAACTTCCTGAGTATGCTACTTAATCAGCAGATTAAATGGACAGGACCCTTGGTCGCCTTAGATCAGCTTGGACCAATATACCCGAAGGGGAGATGGGAGCGTTTATTGGTGCGGAAGGCCTGTCTGGTGGGCAAAGGCCCAATACTCCATAGATGGAGAGATCAGGGTGCCCCTACCCACTGGGAATGGCGCAATAGCTTTCATCAGCTGATGCTTTCAGAGCGGTGGGGGGCTCGGGGGAATGTTCATCGTTGATCCGTTTTCTTGCTGATCTGGGAACCTTATATCCAGACATTGGGACCTCACTGCCGTAATGAAATACTGCAAGTGGGTTGAAAACCCTTGGTGTGGTATGTAGGGCGGGATTTGGGATGCTGGATTAGGAATAATGTTGCATTAGTAGTCGAAGGTAGGAGTTCCGCTTTGAGTTGGTAGGGTGGTTGTGACTGGGAGGGTAGGTGGGGAGGGGGAGTGGGTAGTGGGAGGCAGGAGGGAGGGGGGTTGGGGGTCAGTTAAATGTTAAAAATCCACTTGGTGATTGATGGTATACTTCTTGGGCAGTGGATAAGAGGCAACCCTGCCAGGAGGTAGTATGTAACTATGTTGATGTATATGTTATATTGGTGGTAAATAAACAGAGTTTATAAAAAAAAATGTGCTTCAACCAAACTCTCCCCCAGAACACGCCCACATGTGGTTCATATAAAACTACATGCCTTCTTCTCATACAATGTGCTTTAATGCACGGAATGTCTGATGTAATTTTATAAAATGCCTTTACGCGCAAAACATCTTTTATAAAATTGCCCCCCAAGTGACCTCAGTGGGAGAGATCGAAGAAAACCATAGACTGAGTAAGACCTGAATCAGAACAGTAGGCAGATACAAATGGGCATACTGAGTGAAGCAAATGATTCTTTTCTGTTGTCATTTTCTAGGTTACTATATCATTCCCAGCACAGATCAAAGGACACTAAACATCATTCCTGTTGCATATCCTTATGCCAAGACACAACTATATTCAATTAATATGTTAGCACATTATAATATCCCTGTTGTAGTAAATAAATAAATAAAAATACCTCCATTTACTAAGAAAAATACAAGTAATTTAATTTTCATTTGCTTCGGCTTTTCTTGATGGGAAAAGCAAGAACAATAGAGATTGGCATGAAAATTCTATTTCTATGTAAATGCATACTGATTTATCTTATGAATAAGGAGAAAATTGTTTTTAAACACATACAAGGACTGTAAATAACAAACCTTAATAAAATGTTGCTTTTAATTTGCTGCTGTGTTACCAAAATAGGGAATTGTATTTTGTATTTAATTGCTGCAGATGAGAGTTATCGAGTTTGTTAGTACAATTATAATATGGAGAAAACAAGCACACCAATATTAAATGAAATCTAAGTTGAGATTCATTATCATATTTGGATAGTCTGTATAAATATTGTATTCCAGTCGAAAAGCAGCAATGTTAATTTGTGATATCATTAAGAATTGTTACAAAAAAGCAATATGGAACTGCTTGGTTTGGACAATGCGTTATTTAAAGCAAAAATTCATATTCTCTGCAGTGTTTTGCAGATTCAGTTCTTGACCCACGTTTCTACTATACTAGACTGAGAATGATCTGATGAAAACAAATAGAGGCCAATATTCAAGAAATGTTATGCCTGTAAGTTTAGGACCTGTTTACTAAGGGGTATGTTTATTAAACTGCGGTAAAGTTACCAGCGGTAATGGCAGCGTTAAGGTACCTGAAACTATATAAGACAGTGGGCAGGTAGGGGCATTCTGGCATAAAGGGAGCAATGGGATATGTTAACAGGGTGCCTTGGCCATTTAACACACGTTAATGGGACATCGCACGTTAAGGTGACAAGCATGCACCTTACGGCACGTTAAGGCTGATAAACATGCCTTAAGGTGCCCTAAGGGCTGTAAGGCACCCTAACTTAAGGCGCATTAGGTTAAGGCGCCCTAAGGGCTTTAAGGTGCTCTAGGTTAAGGCACCTTAAGTTAAGGCACCTTAAAGCTCTTAGGGCACCTTAACATAAGGCACCTTAGGTTAAGGTGACCTAAGTTAAGGTGCCCTAAGTGCTGTAAAGAGCCCTAAGGGCTGTAAGGTGCTTTAAGTTGACAAGAATGAACTGTAAGGCATGAAAACATCTATAACCCTAACACTGGATAGAGCACCAAGGAAAGGCAATGAACACGTGATGGAAGGTGGGAGCTGATGGACCCCTGCCATATCTACGGGCATCCTATGTGGAGGCAGCTGTACTGATGCAGAGGGTGTTGCCAATGTAAAGTGCTGCAATGACAGTGGGTGGCAGAGGATGGGAATACATGTCCCCTAGTGGAGGCAGAGGTGGCAGGATATTTGCAGCGATAGGAGGACAGAGGCATAGTGGTGCTGTGCAGATCAGGCACAGGAAAGGCAAGCACAAAGAGCCGCAATGCAGAAAAGGGTTCCAGTGCAGGACATGGGGTAGCAGCCTGCACAAGAAGACAGGACTGTACACAGCTGACAGAGGCAGATAGATGGACTGAAGGATGGATGGCAACTGAGGTGAGGGTGTTATGGGCTGGCAGCACAGATCTGCAGAGACGTGACTGTTACAGGCATGAAAATGATTTGAGTAGAACAGGGATAAAAAAAAGAGAACAAAGAGGAATAGAACCCATGACCCCTGCTGAGGGAGTCATTGTACTAACCAGTAGGCTACACCTCCACAGTTCTCTGCACAGCAATGGCTGGATACAGAAAGACTGCAGGTCACCGCACAAAATGTCTGCTGTGTGTGCCAGGATAGGATAGCCCCATCAGTACCCATGATACAATGCACATGCAGAACAGCAGTCTACAGCTGATCATTGAATGGAGAATGCACCTCTCCAGCACCTCAGCTTGGTAAGAAGAACTGACAGTGTGTGATACTGGCACAGAGTAGCTACAGTAGCTACAGAGTAGCTACAGACCATGCCAGTGCGCAGGTTCTGTGGTCACCCTGAGGGTGAGGATGGGTGCCCAGCACCAGGTCCGCAGTTCCTGTGATATTAAAGATGGGTTCTGCTGTAGATCCCCATCATTGCTTGTGTGTGGTAAGTGTTCCTGTGTCTATCTGTATGTCCCAGTCACATCTAATCTTGTTGGACTGGGGTGCACCCAGAATAATGCATACACAGTGTTATAATATGGCTGTCACGGCCACCTATTACCAGGATAGAGGGGTGTCTAGATTTGCATGAGGTTTATGTAGCAATGCCTATATACTGCTCTCTCTGGGTCAAAGTGGTGTACAGTATATGCCCCTTGTCCTCCAAAGGGCCATTAATCTAGGTTTTGTAACTGAGGCAGTGGAGGGAGATGTGGCACAGCCATGAAGAGTGACTGTGGGACCAGCAACCTCAGTCCCACTGGCCTAAGGCTGTCCTCCAGGAGGGTTGGACCAGTAGGCCACATCTGTATCTGTTAGTAGGGCACTGGCAGACCACCCATAATGTTGGGAGTAAGATGGAAGACCTCAGCTGCCAACCACCAAGGTCTATAATTTCAAACAATACCGTGAGTCCTCCCCTCAACACTTCACCATATTTTTGTTGGGTATAAACCGCAAGAGGAAGAGAGAACACTCGACCTCACACGCAGTACATGCCCCTTTTTTTTATTCTTTTAAAAGGTTCTCATGCCATAATCTTAATCTTTCAAAACTGATATTTATTTATTTATTTATTTAACATTTCTTATATACCGCACTATTATCATCAGCGCGGTTTACATGGAACAGAGCATATACATACAGGGTAACTGTAGTGCATTTTACAGGTAACAGGGGTTGAGAACTTGGCAGTAACAGGGTAAACTATATAAACAATATACAGTAAACTATATACATTAATTTACAGTCGAAATTCTCTAGATCTGAACATGGTGTGACTATTTCTCTTAGGAGAATTTATACTGGGAAATAACTTGAGAATAGGTAGTGCTTGAGTTTTTTTCCTGAATTGTGTTAGACTGGTTATGGCTCTCAATTCTGATGGGAGGGCATTCCATGCTACTGGGGCATGAATGCTAAAGGCTCTTTTAGATGTTTCCTTAGTGAATCTGACTGTTTCTTTCGGGACGGTTAAGGTATTTATTGCTGATGATCTTCTGGCTCTGTTGGGGGTCTGGGTGTGTAATAGGTCAGTGATGGTTGAGAGTGCTTGATTGTTTAAGGCTTTGAAAGTGGTGATTATGATCTTGTATTGGATTCTGGCATTGGTTGGTAGCCAGTGGAGTCTTTTTAGGATTGGAGTTATGTAGTCTGCTTTTGATATTCCTTCGAGTACTCTGGCGGCAGTATTCATTGCCAATTGGAGAGGCTGCTGGACATGGGTCATTTGGTACAGTGGTAGCGTTGATTGAGGCAATAGTGTTTTCAATATCCTTGGTTGATATCGTGTCAAACTTGGTTAATGTGGATGACTGTGACAGCTTGGATATGCTAGTTGACCCAGTGGTGCAGGGGTTCTTGACTGTTTGCATCATTTTTGATTTTAGGTAGTTGGCATAGTCTTGAGGGTGTATTGTTTGTGTATGTTGAGGGGTAGGTTCCTTTGCCAGTGTTTTTACAATATTGAAGAGATCATGGTGTTTATTTATCGATTGCTTTAGGAGATTTGTATGGAATTGTTTTCTTCTATCCGCTATTGCTTGGCGATGCTTTCTTAAGTGCGAGCAGTAAGCTGTATAGGCTTCAGTAGAACGGGATCGTCGCCAACGTTTCTCGAGTCTGCAAAGATGGAGGAGAGATGTTCTTAGTTCGTTAGAATACCAAGCTACATGTGTTCGATGATTGGACCTTCTTGACATGTTCGGTAGTTGAGAGCTGATATAAAATAAAAAGCACACTTATCTAGTCCATCGCACGACGTGCACGTTTCGAGGCCACAAAACCTCTGTATCAAGTGCTCTCAATGAATTGAAGTGTGACCAAACTTTCTTCAACCACACTTCAATTCATTGAGAGCACTTGATACAGAGGTTTTGTGGCCTCGAAACATGCACGTCGTGCGATGGACTAGATAAGTGTGCTTTTTATTTTATATATGGTGAAGTGTTGAGGGGAGGATTCACGGTATTGTTTGAAATTATTGATCATTTATATTTGAATACCGGTTTTCTGGGACTGTTATATTTGATTTGAACCACCAAGGTCTGACATTCACCAACAGAAGGCATAGTCAGACTGCACCTGCTGCACCCCACCAGGTGTTCCAGCCATGCACATACTAACTGTGGACAGTCAGCTAGCCAGTCCATATTGCATGTTCACAGAGGAACTATGTGCACCCACAGTTGGGATATACAGCACAGACAGCCAGCAGTTGCCACAGTAATTGGGCCACAGAACAGAGAATACACAGATATTGTTAGAGACAAATACTATATGGCACTATGTGGGAACATAGCTGTGCTATGGCCACTGCTCAGTCAGAGTGAGAGTGTCCTCCCAGCATGACATGCTGTGGCCACTCTGTCCATGCAGGTGATGGTCAGGCACTACGATGTCCCAGCCATTGCCCTACCCCCGATGCAGATGCATCCTGCCCAATCTGTCCTGTCCGGGCCATACCCACAATATCTTGCTCCTCAGTATGCACATTTGCAGGCTAACGCTGGAAACAGTGTAAGCATTGTGAGGCCCAGTGAGGAGTAGGAAGCCACAAAACAGTGGATAGATGTACACACACACACTCCTATTGCAGTACTGTGCAAAGATAGGAATGGGTGGCAACCCTGCATGCCACACTGGTCCCTATTGCAGTGCAGGCATTGTTCAGGTGTGCTAATTGTGCAGGAGCTAGTAGTAGAGCTCTGGTGATAACTGCTGCTCTGTGTGCTGGAGCCAACAGCCTGGCTCTCCATGAAGCTTTGGATAGTGGAGCTTGTATGTGTGGGTGTTTGTACCCCTGTTGACAGATGCTTTGGGGATTATGCATGTTGGTGTTGTATCTGCAATGTCGGGAGGGGAGGCATACATGGACATTCACACATCCCCGCCATCACCGCCTGCCAATGTTATGTCCCTTCCACCTGGGGGAGAGATAGCTGGGGGGTGTCAGGTTGGTAATATAGCAACAATTGGCTAGGGTAGACCATGTATTTGTAGGTATATTGTGTTATGCCATCAGACTGTGGACAGGCTAGGGCATGAAATGCAGGTACATTGTACCCAGTTTGGACTACTGGGTGTATATATGTTTCAGATGACGCATGGTCACACCCTGCACTGACTTAGCAGGGGCTGTAGTAAAGGGTGTTCATTTAGCTGGGATAACGAACAGTTTGGGATGTATCCTGGGGAAGGTCCGTAGACTCTTGTTAGAGTGGTCCCCAGATGTGCACTGCTTACCCCATTACAGGCATAGTGGTTTCTGTGTGACATTTGGGGTACCTGCTGGGTACATGTCCCGTGGATGGGACATTGTGGAACACAGAATACTGGGCATGTTTGACCTTGGTCAGATGTTGTCTTGCTGTTTTCCTATTTCTGTGTTCCTATGTGCCACCAAGGCGACAGCCTAGTCGGCCCTGTGCCCCAACTGCCCCCACTGCATGTCCCACCTGCAGCCCCCTTTGCCCCATTTTCACCATCGCCATACTGCCCTTTCATACTTGGGCATTATGCTATTGCTGCAAATGGAGCACTACTATCACTTTTCTTGGGGTCCCTGTCTGTGCTGTACATTGCTGACACTGAAATGGTCTGTCTCTCCTGCAAAAGTGGATTTACCTATAGGTTTTCACTGGTGGTAAAGTTCTGGCATTACTGTTCGAGCGTTGGTGTATCAGGGGCTTCCCCCCACCCACTCCCCGTCCATTGACCTCTACTCTCCGCCTTCTCTCCACCCTCTGTGACATTTACCACTGCCGGTAACGTTACCGCGGGTTCACTTTACCGATGCTACATTACCGCGGTTTAGTAAACATGCCCCTAAGTGTGAAATGTTTTTCACTTACAGCACATTAGAAGCAAAAGCTTAAGTATGGCAAGTGCGAAGGCTGTGCGCTAATTGTCAGCACACAATTAGCAAATGCACTACAGTTAATACACGGGGCACACTCTGTCAAAATAGGCCCATGTTAAATGCATTGGCAGACAGCACTGATGCATATTCACTATCTGTGATGTATTAAATTGGGGTGGCACTGACAATATGAAAAATAGAATGGTCTAATGCTTGTCAGTTAAGATTTAATGCAAAGAAGTGCAATGTCATGCACTTGGGAAGCAGAAATCCAAGGGAAATATACGCGATAGGGGGCGAGAGGTTGGTGTGCATGGACCAGGAGAAGGACCTTGGTGTGATTATTTCTGAGGATCTCAAGGTGGCAAAACAGTGTGACAAGGCGGTTGAAAAAGCCAGGAGGATGTTGGGTTGCATACAAAGAGGAATTACCAGCAGAAAGGAAGAGGTACTAATGCCACTGTATAAGTCACTGGTGAGGCCTCACTTGGAATACTGTGTTCAGTTTTGGAGACCATATCTCACAAGGGATGTAAACAGACTGGAAACTGTTCAAAGGAACGCGACCAAAATGATATGGAGCCTGCATCAGAAGCCTTATGAGAAGAGACTTGAAGACCTAAATATGTATACTCTGGAGGAGAGGAGGGATAGGGGAGATATGATTCAGACCTTTAAATACTTAAAGAGAAATAACAAACAAACAATCCTCTTCCAAAGATGGGGAAACTGTAAATCTAGAGGGCATAACATGAAGCTACAAGGGGATAAATTGAAAGGCAATGTCAGGAAATTCTTTTTCACTGAAAGGGTGGTGGATGCTTGGAATGCCCTCCCGATGGAAGTGGTGGGGGCAAATACAGTGACAGAATTCAAAATGGCATGGGACAGACACAGTGGATCCCTTTACAGCAACAGGATAAAATCAAAATAAACTTATTTAATTTCTCAACAAACAGGGGTGTCCTACATGGAGCAGTGGGTTTACCCCTAAACAAAGACATGGGGAGGGGTGACCTGCACAGAGCGGCAGGTGCACCTACTCTTGCCATCTTACTGGGCAGACTAAATGGACCATACTGGTCTTTATCTGCCGTCATTTACTATGTTACTATGCATATGTGTTGGCCCCACTGCAGCACTGTTTTCCCATGGACAGCTGCCAATACCTGTCCCACTTCTCCCTGCCCTCCTCAATAGTCCTCACAAACATGGCCATGATCTCACGGTGCTGCTCCCTAGCATGAGGCTAGAAGTCAGCACCCCATGATCATGGCCATTTTGTAATGGTCCGATGAAGGTGGTAGGAGTGAAGAGGACTGCTCCTGCCCCATCGTTCCACTAGACCACCAGGATAGTTAAAAGTATGCCTATGGGGAGGTTCTTGGGGTTTGGGGAGGTGGGGAGGTGGGGGGCCATAGGGCCCCCTTTTGATGGCTGGCTAGCTGGGAGTGGAGCAAGGTGTGGGTGTTTTTAGGTTGCTGGTTGGTGTGCAGTCAGTTTTGCAAGTCTTATTCTGTAGGGAGTCTACTATTGCTTGTGGGGGGTAGGGTCTCGTGCATGTTTGTTTGGGTGGTTATTTTGCCATGTCATAGAGCTCTCTGGGGCAGTTTAGTGAGGCTAGGATGAGCATGGAGTGGTATTCCTTTTTTGCCTTCTTGACTGTATCCTGATATTCTTGTAAACTAGACATGTAGGCCCCATGTTCGTGGGTGGACCTAGGGTGTCATCATCTTCTCTCAAACTGTCGGAGTATTCGTTTAGAGTCCCTTAGCTCTACGGAGTACCAGCTGGCTGCATGGTGTATTCTACTGGTTTTCCTTGGTTGATGTGTCATTGCTGCCCTGCGTATTGTTTGGTTCCAGTTGTGGATAAGGGTATCGAGCTGAGGAGTTATTGTTTGCAGGAGGTCTTCCTTGTCATTGTGTCTTTGTGGGGGTGTGGGTAGAGGTCTGAGGCTATATGTGGCCATTGGGGAAGCAGAAAAATGACAGTTTTATGATCCAACCAAGGGGCTGATGAGAATGTGATGATGGGAGTTGGGTGCTTGTGATCATGTGTTTAGAGATGAAAATGAGATCCAGGAGACCTCCTGTCTCATGAGTGTTTCATTGACATTCTGAGTGTATTCCTGTGCCTCCATAGTGTCCATAAAATATTTTCTAGATTTTATGAGGGGTTGAGGGTAGGTTTAAATTGCCTAGTGACAGGACTTGTTTGTCGTTCATGGATAAGTCACAGATTGTCTGTAGGAGGGCTGACAACTCGTCAGCAGGTACAGTTGGAGCCCTGTAGGCTAGGCACAACGCTAATTGCTTGTTTGAAATCATGAAGGTCCCTTCTATAAAACCCCCTCAGGGTAAACAAAACAACTCCAACAATGAACCCCGAAGCACCTATCCAGAAAGGCTATAATTCCAACTTATCTTTTTGTCGGAATTCTCAATCAAAAGGGACAGAGGAAAGAATTCCTCACCCTCGCAGTGATTGTTCCTTTTATTAATTATTATTCCAAGTAGTGAATATAAAACACTTAACTGCAGGGTAGATTCACCCGCTACATCTCTATTTTCTTCTCAAGCTGAACGCCACAGTTTCAAATCATGATCATGTTCAGGCCCTGTCCTGTGGTCGTGCGGTATTGTGGAACCGTAGGTGTTTCTTCACTAAAATAAAGACACCTCCACCTCTGAGGTTGGTTCTTGGGCAGTTGTAGAGATTGTAGTTTGGTGATAGTAGCTGGTCCCTTAGGACATTGTCTGTGTTGGCAAACCAAGATTCTGTTACAAATATTATATTGAGGTCTTGATCTTGGAGGTAGTCAGATAGTAAGGAGACTTTGGGGTATGTTTACTAAACAGTCTTAATGCTACCGGTGCTAGTTGCAGCGTTAATGTGAAGAATGCCATATAAGGTAGTGGGCATTTAAATCAGTGCTGCCAGCAAAAACACCCTCACAGTGCCGTAGCCTAAGGTGCCGCATAAGGCGCCCTATAAGGCACTCCATAGGGCACATTATAAAGGTCCCTGTCCGCCAAGGCACCTTATAATGTGCCCTATAGGGTGCTTTATAGGGCGCCCTATAGGGTGCCTTATGAGGCACCTTAGGTTATGGCACTGTGAGGGTGTTTTTGCTGGCAGCACTGATCTAAATTAAAAGGAAAAGCCTCAGACAGCCTCATTAAATAACACCACTGTGGGATCAAACCCATGACCTCTGCCTCCACAGTCATTGCAGTAACCAGTGGGCTACATCTTTATAGCTTCTAACACTGCGCTGGCATGAACTTAGGGTTAACGCACATTAACGTGCCACGGCGACCACTATCGCACGAAACAGATTCTTGCAACCTTGCTGCCGGAATGCCTACTACCTTATATGGCATTGAAGTAACCAGTGGGCTCCATCTCTAGAGTGTCCAGCACACCACTGGTTGGCTACCAAAAGACTGCAGGTCACCACACAAACTGTCTGCTGTGGTTACCAGGATAGGGTAAACCCACACGTACCCATGATGCACTGTACATGCAGATCAGCAGCCTACATCTGATCACAAGATGGGGTATGCGCCTCTATAGCACCCCAGGGGAAACTGACCGTGTGTGTTACTGGCACAGAGTAGCTACAGACCGTAACATTGTGCAGTTCCTCTGCCCACCTGAGGGTGAGGTGGGGCACCCAGCACCAGGTCCGCAGCACATGGCATGGCTGAGATAGGCTGTGCTGCAGTCCCCCTCAGTGCCAGTGTGTGATGGGTAGTCCTTGCAGACACACCTGTGTCCATCTGTATTTCCCAATCAGGTCTAGCCCTTGTGGACTATGATGCACCCAAAATAGTGCATATCCTGTGCGGTTGCCATGGTCACATGTAATAAGAGAAGGGTGGTGTTTGGACCCAAAAGCGGATTATGTAGCACCACCCAACCCGACCTCTGTGGATCAGGGTGAGGGACAGGATCTCCCACCAAAAGATCCACATTCTACATCGCTGCAATGGTGGCAGTAGAGAGGACCATCAACCCCAGTCCTGATGGGGAATAGGCATCCTACAGGGCAGTCAATGCAAAGCTGTACGCATTACATAGTGCACTGGCAGACAGCCTGGAAAACCTCAGCTACCCCCCACCACTATCTGACATTCACCAGCAGAGAGCATAGTCAGTCTCCACCCACTGCACCCTGCAAGGTGTTCCAGCCATACACATGCTAACTGCAGACAGGCTGCTAGTTAGTACAGAATGCATGTTTCTGGAGAAACTGTGTGCACCCAAAAATGGGATGTGAGCACACACACACCAAACAAGTATGTCAGTGACTGACCCCCAAACAAGAAAACTCATAGATATCACTTGAAAGAAATGTTGTATAACACTATGGGGGAACCTAGCCATGCCATGGTCACTGCTCAGTCAGGGTGAGAGTGACCTCCCAGCATGACATGCTGTGGCCACCCTGCCTGTGCAGGTGGTGGTCGGGCACTACAATGTCCCAGCCATTGCCCTATGCCCTGTGCAGATGCATCCTGCCCAGACCGCTGTGTCCGGGCCCTACCCACAATACCTTGCTCCTCATTATGCACATTGGCAGGCTAACACTGGAGACAGTGCAAGCACTGGGGGCTCAGTAAGGTGTAGGCAGCCACAAAACACTGGGTAGACATACACCCACTCCCACACCTAGTTCAGCATTCTGCAAAGATAGAGGTGGTTGGCAGCCCTTGCCGCCACACCAGTCCTGGGCACAGTGCAGGCATTGCTAAGGTATGCAGGTGCTAGTATTGGGCCCTGCGCGGGCAGCAGCTACTAACAGCCTGACTCTCCATGAGACTTTGAATAGTAGAGCCTGTGGGTATGGGTGTTCGTGCCCCTGTTGGCAGATGTTCTAGGGCAGAGGTTCCCAACTCTGGTCCTGGTGTACCAAGCACGATTCAGGTTTTCAGGCTGTTCCTAATGAATATGCATGAGATACATTTGTATACAATGGGGGCACTGCATACCAATGCATGTTATGCATATTTATTAGGGACAGCATGAAATCCTGAAGGGTGTTTGGCCCTCCAGGAAAGCAGTTGGGACCCTCTGCTCTAGGGAGTGCACACGTTTATGGTGTATGTGCTCCGTAGGGTAAAATATAGGGACATGGGTGGTAGGAACTACAGCTGGGACTTGAACCTGTGACCTTCTGCCCCTGAACACACTGGCTGTGTGTACTGCACCAAACTGTTGCCACAGAGGCAGGTCATTTCCTGGGTATACAATTACTGTTCATCAGGCAGCCCTTGTCTGTTGCACTGCATGCCACCCACCTGAACAGGGCTTGGCCTTGGTGTGCTGTGGGCAGATGCCACTGCCCCCTCCACCAACAGCACCCCTCCACCACCATGCTGACATGCCCTTATGCTGGTGGTGCTGGTGGTGCGCAGTCCCCGGCCATCCAGTGTGCCGTTAGGCGGCTGCCCATGGTGTGGGATCTGGGGTAGGGGTGCCTACATGGACATCCGCGCTTCCCCCCGGCACTGCCTGTCGCTGTTATGTGCCCATTGGGATACCTGCTGGGTGATGTCCCCTGGAACACTGTGGGACACACACTCGTGCCACCTAGGCATCTGCCTAGTCCACCCTGTGTCCCAGCTGCCCCACTGAATGTCCCACCTTCAGCCCCCTGCACCCCATTTGCAGTCTCACCGTCGTGCCTTTTCGTACTTGGGCACTATGCTGTTGCTGCACATGTAGCACAACTATCACTTTTCTTGGTTTCCCTGTCTTTGCTGTACATTGCTGACTGAAATGGTTTCTCTCTCCTGCAAATGTGCCTTTAACGCGAGGTGTTCACTGGTGTTAATTTTCAGGCCCTGATTTCACAGCATTAGTGTGCCTGGAGCCTCTCCCCACCCACTCCCCGCCCACTCTCCGCCCATTGACCCCTTATCTTTACTCTCTGGGGAGCCTTACTCCACCCTCTGTGCGCCTTAATGCCGCCGGAGATGTTATCACACGATACGTGATGTTATCGCACGGTAATGTGCCATTATCGCGTGATAATGTCACTTTTCATGCGATAACATCACCGCTGCGATGTTAGCGCTGTTTAGTAAACATACCCCTTTGTTGCAGAATTTTGAGGACACATTTTAGTTGGGGAAGGCTTATTGAAGGGTCTTGGGTAAGTGTTCCTGTGTATTGATAAATCTTAATTCTAATAAGTGTGCATGGTCCCCTTTTGTTCTGGGTATCATCTAGGACCTAGGTGATAGTATACCGAGGGTGGTAGCGTATTATTGGAATAAGGCTCCCATGAGAGGTGAAGGAGACAGTGCTCATGATTAGTAGTGAGATGAAAACAAAGCTTGGCAGGAGGGGTTGTGAGGTCATGGTGACTGTGTTGATTTAGGGCCACTCTTAAGGGCCACGCCTAAGGGCTTGGGCACACCTGAAGCACTGTGATTTAAAGTAAGTTCAGTTCAAGATATATATATCCTGAGTGGAGATAAATTAGGAGAGTATTTGCACTTCTCCTGAAGAGGTCAAATATTAAACATAACCCCCCAAAGATCTCAAAATACACATACCTAAAGTGGGAGGTGAAAGATGCACTTAGGAGACAAGCTAACTGGCTACACCCCAGTGAGCTCGGTATTCAGCAGCATTAACTGGCTAGTGCTGTTGAATATCTCCAAAGACCGCCTTGGCATTATCGTCCATGGACAGGGCTGGGGCAGTCCCAGTACTTAATCCAGTTAGTGATTATTTTAAGCCCACTAACCAAATAAGTAACCATATAAAGTTAGGACATGTCAATAGCTGTTCTAACATTATGCTTTTTGTTATTCAGATAGAGACTGAATATCACCACTAACTGGATAGCAATGGAGGATGGCGCCAAAACCAAATATTCAGCATTGGAGGATATCCGGCATCCAGCACTGAATATCCAGTTTCACTTTTGCCCGTGGTGGCCAGGCGCTTTTGCTGACCACTGTGGACTGAATATCAGGCCCATCATCACCTCTTCTCCTTTACTGAAGTTTGTAGAACAACGGACTGAGAACCAGAGGAGCTATAGTTCTAATCCCACTGCCATTCCTTGTGATTATGGGCAAGTCATTTAACCCTCTATTGCCTCAGATACAAACTTAGATTGTAAAGCCTTCCAGGGATAGGAAAAATACCTACTGTACCTGAATGTAACACCATCAGCTACTCCTGAAAAAGGCATGAGCTAAATCCAAAATCCCTTCTTTTCCATCCTTTCCCAAATGACGACATAGCCAGCATCAAGGAGGCAGCACTCAAGGTTGTGTCTGAGGCTTTTTTGGCTCTTACAGTCTCTTCTGCTTCCCCGGACTCCTTTAGGGAAAAAAGAAAACCTTGGGGTCCTGAATACAGCGACTTTTATTCTTCCCTTCTAAATCACTCAAATGAAATGGCTTAATGGGAGACAGCCAACATGGCTTTAGACAAGGAAGATCTTGTCTTACTAATCTGTTATGGTTTTTTTGAAGGTGTGAATAAACAGGTAGACAAAGGTGAGTCGGTTGATATAGTGTATTTGGACTTTCAGAAAGCCTTTGTCAAGGTCCCTCATCAGAGACTTTTGGCAAAACTACAGAGTCTGTCAGACGGCTGCCTAGGGTGAGAACTTACACAATCTTGACGATGCATATATTCATATGATTCTTGCAAGGTATTGTGGGTATTGTAGTTCATTCACTCTCAAACACAGCTGATGACAATAATTGAGTTGTGAAACCAAGTGGTAAGGTCAATAAAATACTTCTTTTATTGATGGGGTTTAATTCACCCAGCACAAGTATGCTTGATAGCAATATAAATGAGGTTACTTGCTTGCAGTGTTTAAATGGATAACAAAAAGTCACAAAGTAAACCAGAAAACAACCTTCAGCTTGTCAGGCAATTAGCTAATGTTTTCTTAGCAAATAATTACAAAATACAAAGGCACAAAGAAATAAATAAACTTTGCTTGTTAGGTTAACTTCTGCTTATTTTCCACGCAGATCCCAGCAGTGATTCTCCCTTGCTCACACACACAATCAGGTGCAGCTTTAATTACTATCAATTGACCAGCTGAAACCCCTTTAGCTGGCTGGCTGCTACTGTGTGAACCCAAATCCTGCTTTAAGAGCTGTTTGCAGTGGAAATAAAGAACAAAGTTAAGTTTCTTTGTGATGGCTGAGGTGTTTGCTCACAGAAAGCTAGCAATAGCATTTAGATAGAGAACAGTCCATGTAATGAATAGTTTCATCTGCTGTATCTCCCCCTTCATCAATCAGCATAGGGTCACTATCATACAATGGCACAGACGAGTCTTTCCATTAAGGCACTATCATGAGAATGCTTATTCCCTTGTTGCCATTCTCTATTTATTTATTTATTTATTTATTTATTACAGGCTCTTATATACCGCTCTATTCAGCATCAGCGCGGTTCACAATATAACAACATACCATAATGAACAAACTGTTTGGTTTTACAGAGAACAAGGTCAGAGAACTTGGATAAAACATGGGAAGTCATTACTGCAACTATTTACAAGAGTATTTACAAGTATACATGACAGGATTTGTTCTTAGTTTGGGTAGTGATCAAGATTGGTTAGTTGGTTAAGTAATATTGGGGGAAGAGGTGGGATTTGAGTGCCTTTCTGAAAAGGGATAGATCAGTGATAGCACGAATTTCTGGGGGTAGAGCGTTCCAGCATTTAGGGGCATAGAATCTGAAAGCCCTGTTGGATGTCACTGATAGGCATTTTGTCGCTGCTTTAGGGATGATTAGAATATTTGTTGATATCGTTCTCCTGGATCTGTTGGGTGGAGCGGCCTGAATGAGGTCTATTAGAGAGGAGGAGGTGATGCTTTTAGTGGCCTTAAAAGTTAGTAATAATGTTTTGAACAATATTCTGCCATGTATGGGGAGCCAGTGGAGTTGCTCTGGGATGGGTGTTACATGGTCCCTTCTTGATGCTCCGTAGAGGACTCTAGCAGCGTTATTCATGGCGAGTTGCAGAGGGTTTAATGTGGAGTGTGGGAGGCCTTGAAGAATGGCATTGGCATAGTCAAGGTGTGGTAAGGTTAAGGCTTGAAATATAGTTCTGAAGTCATCAGGATCAAGCAGGGGGCGAAGATGTCGAAGAGTCCGGATCTTGAGGTAGATTGCCCTGACTACGTTGGATATGTGTAGTTTCAGATCCATGCGTTGGTCAAAAGTGACTCCAAGGTAACGAATGGAAGGTTTTGATTGGAGCTCGGCTTCTTTCACCTTTATATGGGATGGGGGGGTGAAAAGTGGGTCCCTGGTGATGAAGAGAACCTCGGTCTTTTTATGTTGAATTCGGAGGTTCTGGGATTGCAGCCATTCGGATACTGCATCAAAACATTTAGCTAGCGGGGAAAGGTCCATGTGAACTGTGGAGAAAGGCATGTATAGGAGGATGTCATCTGCGTATATCAAGCATTCAACCTTGAAGGACTTGATGATATTGCAAACCGGTTGTATGTATATATTGAAAAAGAGTGAGGATAGGGATGATCCTTGCGGTACGCCTTGCTTTTGGTGGTAAGGTGTGGATGTTGCGGTCCCTGAGGTAACGTATTGCCATCTCTGATCGAGGTATGACTTGCACCACTCTAGGGCAGTGTTATTGATGCCTTTTTCTTTTAGTCGCGCTATTAACAGATCGTGATGTACAGAGTCAAAAGCCGCAGCAATGTCTAAGAAGATAAGAGCAAAGCCTTGGCGGATGTTATCAATGCCTGTGATGATGTTGTTGCAGAGAGTGGTAAGGAGGGTTTCAACACCGTGGAACTCTCTGAAGCCATGTTGGCAGTGGTCCAGAGGGGAGACGGTGTCAATGTGGTCCTGTAACTGTCTTTGAGCTTCCTTTTCAATTATTTTCGCTAGTAGGGGTATGCTAGCTATGGGTCTATAAGATTCAACCTTTTGTGGGTCGAGTTTATGGTTTTTCAAGAGGGGTCTTATGGATGTTCTCTTGAGGGCTGGTGGGAAGGAGCCGGTTGTAAAGGATAAATTCATCATTTTAGTGATGATGGGGCTGAGATCTTGGCGTAGTTCCTTTATCCAGTGGGCTGGGCAAGGGTCAGTTTGTGCAGTAGTCGTGTTAAGAGCAGCGATGGTGTCCTCAACATGTTTTCTGGATGGTGTGGAGAACATGGATAGGTTTGATATGCATATGGTGACTTGAGAAGAGATAGTTGCAATGTTATTGGTTTGAAGCAACTTGGATTGCAGGAAATCGGCGAAAGCTTGGGGATGAATGGGTTCAGGATGTTTTGGTGAAGGTTCTTTAGATAAGGTTTTGACTAAGTTGAAAAGATCGCGTGGTTTATTTAGTGATCTTTTCAGCGTATCGGTATGGAATTGTTTCATCTTGGCCATGACTGACTCTCTGTGCACAGATAGATGTGCTTTGTAGGCTGCTTGGTCTTCTGAAGAGTGTGAGCGATGCCATCGTTTCTCCAGTCTTCTTAGGTGTGTGAGGGAGGCTCGTAGGTCAGGGGAGAACCAAGAAGAAGATTTTCTTTTCTTTGGGTTGTTACCCTGGACTGGTTGCAGTGCAATGGTACTGATAGTGCTGTTCCAGGATGTGATCAGATTTTCCAGATTGAGAGAGGTGTCATGTAGGAGAGGGAGGGTTTCTGTAACTATGTGTTCTTTGTTGAAGGTTTTGAATTTCCGAGATGTTACTCTTGTCGAGTCAATGGAGTTTTTGTTTCTGTGTGGTGACTGTTTGCCATTGATGAGGATGGGGAAGGTGATTAAATTATGGTCTGACCAAGGTACTGGGGTTACAGAGTTGTCAAGTCTATTGTTGGAGTCAAGAGCTGTAAGAGGGGCAAAGATCATGTCCAGGATGTTTCCTCTCTCGTGCGTGGGGGTGTCGACAATTTGCTTGTATCCCAGCTCGTTGATTGCTTCAAGGAGGGCTGAGGAGTGGCTGGGATGCAGTGTTGGGAGATTGAGGTCTCCTAATATCCAGTTGGGAATGTTGGGCTTGCGTGAGTTAGTTGCTAGGTCCAGAATGTAAGGCAGGTCGTCCGTGGAGGGTGAGGGTGCTCTGTAAATTAGATTGATGAGGCATTGTTCATTTGTGATAGTTAAGACGTCCATGCTGTTTGAGCTTGTGGAGTCCACGGTGTGGAAATTTAGGTCATTCTTGGTAAGTATGAGAATGCTTCCTCCTCTCTTGCTCTCTCTATGTTGGGAATGGGCAGAGAAGTTGGGGGGTATGAGTTGGTTAAGGATTACATTATCCGCATCAGATAACCAGGTTTCGGTTATCATGAGGACATCTAGATTATGAGAAGAAATTGTGTCAGTGATGACTGGCCATTTCTTGCGGATAGACCGTGCATTTATGAGAGCACAGTTTAAGTAAGAGGGTTGAGGGGGTTCCTCTTGTTTATTTTTCTTTGGTTGTTGAAGGGCTATATGTATTAGGTGCGAGTGGCGTGTGGGGGTCCCTATTCTTGAGTTGGGATAGGGAGATTCTGCCCTTCTTTTTCCATGACTTAGAAGTATTGGAATTTGGTGAGCTGTGTGATATAAGGCAAGGGCTTCGTTGAGACAGCTTATAAGAAGGAAGAGGCAGATAGCCAGGGTATTTAATGGTAGAGCCATTGGGGTTTTTGTTGAGGTGGATGAGGTACTTTCTTTGAGGAATTCTGTGATTCTGGTGGTTCTGTGATTCTGGTACTTTCTGTGAGGCTACCGACCACAGTAGTAATTGAAAGCAACAGTGATAATTGAATGGTACTGGCAACAGTAAAAATGATGCAACAATGATATTTGAATGGTACTGGCGACAGTAACAATAACTGCAACACTGATAAATGGGTCCTACTGGCAACAGTAATAATTGGAGGTAACAGTGATAATTGAATGGTACAGGCAACGGTAAAGTTGAATGCAACAATGATAAATGGATACTATTGGTAACAGTATAAGTGAAAGCAATAGTAATAATATAATGTAATAATTATTATGGTATGTTACTGACAACAGTACTAGTATCTTCCTATATAGTGTAGCCGTTGGTATTGGTGAGCCTATTCAACATTACAAGGTTGAGCAGGAGATGGAAAAAAAGAAAACAAAAATTATGCTGTATAGTATTATCAATCAGTGTCTGGGAGAAAAAAGTCAGTTGAGACAGATATGCAGCATGTATACTTGCTGTGGTTGAGGTTATGTGGTTGAGGTTTGGCGGCTGGTCTCCAGGCGAGTGATTTCCAGGCGGCTGGTCTCCAGGCGGCTGGTCTCCAGGAAGGTTGTTAGGAAAGGTGTCCTGACTCCTCGGTGCCCTGCTTGCTGGAATTCAGGGCTTCAAAGGACTCAGGATCTTAGTGAGGCAGGACCGGATGCTGGCGGTGTTTTATTCATCCTTGTTCCTAGGAGGTTGAGGGCTGTTATACCAATTGTTCCTAGGCTTCACTTGGGCCACCGCCTAAGGGCCACGCCAAAGGGCCCTCTGGCGAGGCCCTCAGGCGCGGGCCCGCAGAGGCGCGGGCGCGCCTGATGGCGCGAACTTTAAACAGTTCTTGTTGCGCCCTGATTGGGCGGAAGATCGCCGGTGTCTGCTCCCCTGCCGGAGGCTCTATCCCCGTGCTGGGGAGAGCTGTAGATGGTGGTGGGAGCAGGGAGGTGCACGCGCCCGATGGCGCGAACTTTAAACAGTTCTTGTTGCGCCCTGATTGGGCGGAAGATCGCCGGTGTCTGCTCCCCTGCCGGAGGCTCTATCCCCGTGCTGGGGAGAGCTGTAGATGGTGGTGGGAGCAGGGAGGTGCACGCGCCCGATGGCGCGAACTTTAAACAGTTCTTGTTGCGCCCTGATTGGGCGGAAGATCGCCGGTGCCTGCTCCCCTGCCGGAGGCTCTATCCCCGTGCTGGGGAGAGCTGTAGATGGTGGTGGGATAGATAGGGTCTGGATCAGTGTTCATACCTGAGCCTCTCCTGCTATTATTATTCCTCTCTGTATGGCCTGGCCAGTATGTAATCCAATTCTGATGTCCAGCCTTCCAATCTTGATCCCTGGACACTGGATCTCCTCTCACATACCTTCTGGCCTTGGTCTGGAAGTCCCTTCCACATGCAGTCTTCTCTCTTCCAGGTAGCCACTGGTGATTCCTATCTCTGCCATTCCATTCCTCTGGCTGAATCCAGTCCAATGGACTCTGCTGGCACTTGGAATACCTCCCAGTATGGGTACTGCCTTGGAATCTCCCAGACCTTCCAATGGCCTTTCTTCTCTTCCTTCCAGAGAGTTTCCTTCTCTCTCTATCCGCTTGGCTTGGCTTCTGTTTCTCCAGGTGATACTGGTGCTTGAGCTTGTAGCCGTTGCTGTCTCTGTCTCTGTATCTCTTCCTGAAGCTTTTTCTGTAACTCTCCCTGAAGCTGTTATCTGAAGAATAAGCTCTACTCTTATCCTGTTCTAATGTGTGCTGCTCCCTAACACAGCGCAGCTGTGTTGAATCAGGCCCTGCCCTTTGAGATGAGTGCTTAGGGATTACCTCATAGCTCTCTTGATTGCACACACATTTTCTCACTTCAGCCTCCCTCATGGCTGCTGGAAACCTGGTGCATTCTGGGACTGGTAGTCTTTTATGTGAAAACTCTGTTTTCTTGCTTCTACCAGAACTGACAGGTTGCTTGTTCAGAGTCACATCATCTTTTCTATAGCTCCTACCTGAGCTATGATAAGCTTCCTTATCACAAGTCATGGGATAGGAGGCAGTGTACTATTGTGGATCAGGAACTGGTTAAAAGATAGAAAGCAGAGGGTAGGGCTAAATGGCCAATTTTCCCAATGGAGAAAGGTGAATAGTGGCTTGGCCTTGGTGTGCTCTGGGCAGATCCCATTGCCCCCTCCACCACCAGCATCCCTCCACCACCATGCTGACATGCCCTTATGCCAGTGGTGCTGGTGGTGCGCAGTCCCAGGCCACCCAGTGTGCCGGTAAATGGCTGCCTATGGTGTGAGATCTGGGGTAGGGGTGCCTACATAGACATCCGCGCTTCCCCCGGCACTGCCTATCACTGTTATGTGTCCTTTGGGATACCTGCTGGGTGATGTCCCCTGGGACACTGTGGGTTGCACACTCGTGGCATGTTTGTCCTTGGTCAGTTGCTGGCTTGCTGATTTGCAGTTTCTGAGTTCCTATGTGCCACCTAGGCATCTTCCTAGTCCACCCTGTGCCCCAGTTGCCCCACTGCATGTCCCGCCTTCAGCCCCCTGTACCCCATTTGCAGCCTCACCATCGTGCCCTTTCGTACTTGGGCACTATGCTGTTGCTGTACATGTAGCACTACTATCACTCCCTGACTTTGCTGTACATTGCTGACTGAAATGGTTTCTCTCTCCTGAAAATGTGCCTCTAACGCGAGGTTTTCACTGGCGTTAATTTTCAGACCCTGATTTCACAGTGTTAGTGTGCCTGGAGCCTCTGCCCGCCCACTCTCCGCCCATTGACCCCTTATCTCCGCCCTCTGGGGAGCCTTACTCCACCCTCTGTGCGCCTTAACGCCGCCGGAGACGTTATCGCGCGATACGTGATGATATCGCACGGTAATGTACCATTATCACGCGATAATGTCAGTTATCGCACGATAACATTACCGTTGCGACGTTTGCGCTGTTTAGTAAACATACCCCTAAGGGTCAGCTGCTTGCCACAATACAGGCATTGTTGGACAAGTGTGTCTTTTAGGGACCCAGCTAGGTACTTGTGCCCTAGATTGGCCAGTATTGGACAAAGGTTACTGGGCTTGCAGGACCTTGGTCTGACACAGTGTGGCACATATTTGGAACTTATGTTCCTATGCTCTTATGTGCCACATGAGCAGCTGTCAAGGCCATCCTGTCCACCAGCATCCCCCACTGCATGATCACTGTGCCACCCCTTGTGCCCTATTTGCACCATTAGTATGGTGCCCTTTCCTACTTGAGTACCATGCTGTTGCTGCTAATAGAACACTACTATCAAATGCTTGGGCTCCCTGGTCAGCACATCACATTGCTGATGCTTAAATTGTCCCTCTCCACTCTTTAAACACCCTTTCCGTGAGGTTTTACTTGGCGATGGGGTTAAAGCGTTAAAGGGCTTTTTATATGATTGTGTAATCAGCAGTAGGGGAGCACACGCTGTTAACGCTCACTCCCTGCCCCATTAACGCCCCTTATACCCTTAACATTGCTGGTGCCTTTAATACTCCTTAAAGCAGCATTTTCACATAAAGGGTGTTAATGGCACACATGCTCCATTAATGCCGTTTAGCAAAATACCTCCAAGAATGCTAAAATACCTCTCAGTCAACATATTTAAATCCTTGATCTAATCTGTTGTTTAAGGCTCAATAAAAAATGTCCTTTACACCCTTAATGTAATGTAGTTGTATTGATTATTTTTTGCATTGTTAAATTCTTCTCTGTAAAAAGTTCAATATAAAGAGGTTTCATATACAACCATGTTATAGTTCATTTTATTTGCATCTTGTTCCTGTTCTCTGTAAACTGCTTTGATTCATAGATAAGGCGGTATAAAGGAACAAATAAATAAATAAGGACACAACACATGAGGATAAGAAAAAGATAAGACAAGCCCAAGATCAACCCTAGAGTTGGTTCAAGGTGCTGACATCCTAGGCAAACCTTAAGCCTTAGGCTCCCTCCCCCGGCTGTCAGAATGCATTGTTTAGCTTTGAATGCCCTGCTCTTTGTCACCCCTCAGAAGCTGCTGCCCTAGGCAACTGCATAGTTTGCCTGGTGGTTGGCCCAGCCCTGGATAAGCCAGGAAACTGAATGAAGGGGAAAGTCAGAGAGACAGACTAGGAAATAGAGGAGGAGGCAGCTAAGCTCCTCATCAATATTGAAATGGATATGTAAGCTGCATACAGGAGGACTACTTAAGATAAAGCTAGCACTAAATGTGAAAAACATATATAGCATCAAGACCATAACTTGCAAAAAAAGACCATCTATTGTATTGATATAGCAAAAATAAATTGGATATAATATTGTGCAACAAAAATCACTACTGAGAGTGTTCCTATCACAATGATAAAAGTCCATATGAAAAGAGTATACATAACATGTCCTCCATGCAAAAAATGTATAGAAGACAAAACAAAATCACCGCGTGTACCTCAAAGAACTGAAAATACCATAACTAATTAGGAAGATCCAAAACCCATACTGAAGCATACTGAAAAACAGATCTTTAATTCATATGCTATAGTAAACTAAACATTACAACAAAAGTATAAAAATGGCAAACATATGAAAAAAAGAGAATGGGAAGGACTAGAAAAGGGGACTGCTACTTTTGGAGAGAGATCTGCAATTGTGAGTATATACTTCTTGGAATTTTTCTGAAGGGACTTCTTTGGATTAAAGCTGATTAATCTGTGAACCCAGTGTATTTGTTAAATCAGTCAGGGAATCAGACCAGGGAATCAGACCAGGAAGTTGGTCACAGCTTACCTCAGCAGCACAGAATTTAAAACACAGAATTAAGCTTCAGGTGAACAAGGTATATTAAACGTATTAGGTACAATTTTATTAGTAAAAGTATCCATAGCAACCCTTAGGAAGTAAAAACTTAAAGATCTAAACACAAGCTTAAAACTAAGATACAGACAGCAGTCCAGCAGCAAGATGGGGGCTTTCCAGTCTTTTGCATTGAGCGTCACATGTATGACTTTCTCCCAGTTGGTGAGAGGTCTTACGTGTGCACTAGGTGCAAGGAGCTCTTTGCTCTCAGGGAATGAGTCCGTTCTCTAGAGGCTAGAGTAGCAGACTTGGAAAACACAAGAAAGACAGAGAAGTACATAGACAAGACCTACAGGGATATAGTCTTGAAGTCCCACCTCCAGTCTGGCAGCAGGAGAGAGGTCACATGACAGGAGAGCATCACCCTGGTGTGGCAGGAAGTGATCCTGTAACTAGAAACTGTCCTCCAGGTGATCTAAAACCCTTTCGCACCGAGGAAGTTTCTCCAGGGCCATGTGCCCATGAGGGAAAGGTTACGACAGCCGTTATAGATGGTGATTTGATTAGGCATGTAGATAGCTGGGTGGCTGGTGGACGTGAGGATCGCCTGGTAACATGCCTGCCTGGTGCGAAGGTAGCAGACCTCACTCGCCACCTAGATAAGGTCTTAGATAATGCTGGGGAGGAGTCTGCTGTCTTGGCACATGTCGGTACCAATGACATAGGAAAATGTGGTAGGAAGGTTCTGAAGGCTAAATTTAGGCTTTTAGGTAGGAAGTTGAAATCCAGAACTTCAAGGGTAGCGTTCTCCGAAATGCTTCCCATTCCACGCGCAGGACCCAAAAGGCAGGCAGAGCTCCGGAGTCTCAATGCGTGGATGAGACAATGGTGCAAGGATGAGGGTTTTGGATTTGTTAGGAACTGGGGAACATTCTGGGGAAAGGAAGGGCACTTCCGAAACAATGGGCTTCACCTTAACCAGGATAGAACCAGGCTGCTGGCATTAACCTTTAAAAAGGAGATAGAGCAGCTTTTAAACTAGATAATAGGGGAAAGCCGACAGTCGCCAAGAGCGCATGGTTCGGAAGAATGTATCCTTGAAGGATACTACCAAAAGCAGAGAGGTTCCAAAAAAGAGTAAAGTAGCCCAAATACCCTCAAGTATGGAGCAGACAGAGCTTAAAGATCCCAAATTACCCATGCCTACCAATAGCCAAATTAATATGAATAAAATACAGTCTCTAAAATGATTGTATGCAAATGCTAGAAGTTTAAAAAATAAGATGGGAGAGTTAGAATGTATAGCACTAAATGAGAGGTTAGATATGATTGGAATCTCAGAGACATGGTGGAAGGAGGACAACCAGTGGGACACTGTGATACCTGGGTACAAAATATATCATAGGGGTATGATTACTAAACTGCAGTAATGTTACCCATGTTAGGTTCCGCGGTAAAGGTACAGATGCCCATATAAAGGCGTGGGTGGTGCATCGTTACAGCAAGCCGTATCAGCTAACGCATGTTACAAGGCGCCTTAGACTAATGCGCGTTACAAGGCGCCTTATAAGGCACCTTACAAGGCGCCTTGTAAGGTACCTTGTAAGGTTCCTTATAAGTAAGGTGCCTTATAAGGTGCCTTGTTAGGTGCCTTATAAGGTGCCTTGTTAGGTGCCTTGTAAGGTGCCTCATAAGGTGCCCTATATGGCTCCTTAGGCTGAGCGCCGTATTAGGCACCCCTGGAGAAGGCACCGTAGAAGGCACCCTGGGATATGGAACCATAGATTAAGGTGGCCTAATGAGGTTATGGTGCCCTAGGTTAGTGTGCCCTAAGGGCTGCAAGGTGCTTCAGGATGACATGATTGACCTGTGAGGCACAGAGACAGATGTAGCCCTAACACTAGATAGAGCACTGAGGAAAGGCAATGAACAGGCGAGTGAAGGAGGGAGAGCTGGGAGCCACTGGACCTGCCATATCTGCGGGTATCCCATGTGGCTGCCAGTACTGTTGACAAACATGGTGGAGGCAACTGTACCACAGCATAGGGTGTTGGCAATGTAAAGTACTGGAAAGACAGTTGATGGCAGACGATGGGAATACGTGTCCCCCAGTGGAGGCGGAGGAGGCAGGATAGTTACAATGATGGATGGTCAGAGGAGTGGTGGTGCCATGCAGATCAGGCACAGGCGAGGCAAGCATGAAGAGGCGCAATGCAGGAAAGGGTACCAGCGCAGGACATGGGGTGGCAGCCTGCACAGAAAGACAGGACTCTACACAGCTGACAGATGCAGAAAGATGGACCGAAGGATTGTTGGCAACAGTGGTGAGGGTAATATGGGCTGGCAGCATGGATCTGCAAAGATATGACTGTTACAGGCATGCAAAATATCTGAGTTGGACAGGCATGAAAAGAGGGAACAATGAGGAATCAAACCCATGACCACTGTTTAGAATGTCATTGTACTAACCAGTAGGCTATACCTCTATGGCTTGTTACACAGCAATGACTGGGTACAGAAGGACTGCAGGTCACCGCACAAACCATCTGCTCTGTGTGCCTGGATAGGGTAACCCCACCAGCACCCATGATGCAGAACAGCGGTGTACAGCTGATCACCAGATGGGGTCTGCACCTCTCCGGTACTGCAGCGTGGTAAGACGGACTGACAGTGCGTGATACTGGCACAGAGTAGCTACAGACCATGCCATTGTGCAGGTTCTGTGTTCACCCTGAGGGTTGGATGGGCACCCAGCACTAGGTCTGCAGTACATGTGGTGCTAGAGATAGGTTCTGCTGTACATCTTGAGCACTTCTAGTGTGTGCCAGGTGTTCCTAGCAGTGTAACTGAAAGTACTTCTGTGTCCTGCAGTCACATGTGGCCCTGTGGGGCCAGACACTACCCAGATTAGCGCATACCCAGTGTTAGGGTCTGGCAGTCATGGGCATCTGTTATCAGGGCAGAGGGATGTCTAGACTTGCATGAGGTGGATGTAGCACTGTCTCTACAGGTCAAAGTGGTATACACTATATACCCCAAAATACCCACAATCACCCATTTTGTAGGTGATGGAGTGGAGGGACAGGTGCCTGAGCCCTGGCTATAGGACAAGCAACTACAGTCCTGCTGGCAGAGGACAGCCCTCTAGGGCTGGTGGACGAGAGCTATACCTACAGTATGACTGGGGCAATGGCATACCAGCAGTAATGGTTAGGATAAGCTGGGGAAACATCAACTATCTCACACCATGGTCTGCCATTCACCAGCAGACATCATAGTCAGAGTGCACCGGCAGCACCCTACAAGGTGTTCCAAACATGCATAGACTTACTACAAACAGTCCACTAGCCAGTCCATAGTACATGCCCACAGGGGAACCCTGTACACCCAAAAATGGTATGTACAGCACAGACACCAAGCAGGTAGCACAAGGATTGAGCCCCAAAACTGAAAACAAACAGTGTTGAGCACTATGTGGGAGCATAGATATGCCATAGTCACTGCTCGGTCAGGGTGAGAGTGACCTCACAGTATGCCATGCTGTGGCCCCCTGTCCATGCAGGTGGTGATCAGATACTACAGTGTCCCAGCCATTGCCCTACACCCTGTGCAGATGCATCCTGCCAACCTGCCCTGTCTGGGCCATACCCATAATACCTTGCTCCTCATTATGCACATTTGCAGACTAATGCTGGTGACAGTGGGACATTGTGGGCCCAGAGTGGTGTAGGCAGCCACAAAACAATTGATAGACATACACACACACACCCCTATTGCAGCATTGTGCAGTGATAGGGGTGGATAGCAATCCTGCTCGCCACACTGGTCCTGATTACAGGGCCGACATTGCTAAACTGTGCAGGGGGTAGTAGTAGTGCTCTGCTGATAACTGCAGCTCCATGCTGGGGCCAACAGCCTGACTCTCCATGAAGCTTTGGATAGTGGAGCCTGTGTGAGTAGCTGTTTTGACACCTGTTTGACGTGGCTTTGGGGTTTGAACATGTTGATGTTGTATCTGCATTGTAGGGTAAAATGTGGGAAAATGCTCTGTAGGATCCACAGCTGGGACTTGAACCTGTGACCCTCTGCTTTTGGACACACTGGCTGTGTGTACTGCACCACACTATTGCCACAGAGTAGTAACAGTCCTTGGGGCTACCCTTACTTTCCTCAGGCAGACCTTTTCTGTTGCACTGCACACCACATACTGATACAGAGCATGGTCTAGGTCCACTGCAGGTGGGTGGCACTGCTCCCTCCAGCACAAACAACCCCCCCCCCATTGCATTCCGACATGACCATATGCTGTCGGTGCTGGTCGTGCGCGTTCCCAGGCCATCCACTGTGCAGGTAGGCGGGTGCCTAGGGTAAGGGGTCTGGGGTGGTGAGGCATACATGGACATCCACACATCCCCCCTATCACTGCCTACCAATGTTATGTCTCTTCCACCTTGGGGGAGTGATGGCTGGGGGGATGTCAGGCTGTTGCTCTAGCGACTATTGGCTAGGGTGGACCGGGTAGATGTAGTTGGAGTGTGTTGTTACTGCCGACTGTGGACAGGCTAGGGTATGCACCTCCGGTATGGTGTACCCAGTTTGGCCTACTGGGTGTATATATGTTTACGACAATGTATGGGCACACCCTGCAATGCCTTACTAGGGGCTGCCATAAAGTGTGTTCAGTTAGCTGGGTCTACGAACTGTTTGGGTCTCATCCTGGGTGTGGCAAAGGACCCTTGTTAGTGCCGTCCCCAGATGTGCACTGCTGGCCGTATTACAGGCATAGTGGTACCTGTGTGACTTTTGGGGTACTTGCTGGGTAATGTCCCCTGGATGGGACACTCTGGACACGGATTACTGGGCATGTTTGGCCCTGGTCAGCTGCTGTTCTTCTGATTTCCAGTTTCTATGTTCCTATGTGCCACCTGGGCGATGGCCTAGTTCACCCTGTGCCCAAGCTGCACCCACTGCATCTCCCGCCTGCGGTCCCCCTATGCCCCATTTGCACCATCTCCATAGTGGCCTTTCATACTTGGCCACTATACTGTTGCTGCAGATGGAGCACTACTATCACCTTTCTCGGGCTCCCTGCTTAGGCTGTACATTGCTGACACTGAAATAGTTTCTCTCTCCTTCAAATGTGCATCTAACGCCAGGTTTTCACTCACAGTAGTTTCCAGCCCTTCAGTTTCCCGTGTTGGTGTCGTGGAAGCCTCTCCCTGCCCACTACCCGCCCATTGACCCCTTCTCTCCACCCTCTCTCCACGCTCTGTGGCATGTTAACGTCACATAGCACGCGTTAATGTTACCTAACGTGCGTTAATGTAGCCGCTGCTACGTTACCGCAGTTTAGTAAACATACTCATAATGATAGAGCTGATCAAATTGGTGGAGGGGTTGCGCTCTATGTTAGAGAGGGCATTAAGTCAGAAAGGATTAAGGTTTTGCAGGAAACAAAATTTGCTGTAGAATCTCTATGGATTGAAATTCCATGTAAAAAGGGGCAGGCGATGGCAGTGGGGGTGTACTATCGACCGCCTTGCCATAATGAACAAATGGATGATGAAATGCTCAAAGAAATCAAGGAAGCTAACAAAAGTTATAGCACAGTAATATGCTCACCCTGAAGGCGATTTCAATTATCCCGGTATCGAGTGGGTCAGTGTCACGGCAGGACATGCTAGGGAGATAAAGTTCCTAGATGAAATAAATGACTGCTTCTTGGAGCAGCAGGTTCATGAACCAACCAGAGGGGAAGCCATGTTGGACCTAGTCCTTAGTGGAACACCAGATCTGTTGCAAGAGATAAGGGTGTTGGGGCCACTTGGCACTAATGATCATAGCATGATCGCGTTCAATATAATTAGTGGAGGAGGGATAGTAAGTAAATCCACAGTACTACCTTTTAACTTTCGAAAGGGAGACTATGATAAAATGAGGAAAATAGTTAAGAAAAAACTAAAAGGAGCATTTGCAAAGGTTAAAGACTTACATCAAGCTTGGGTGTTGTTGAAAAACACTATCTTGGAAGCCCAGACCAGCTGTATTCCACACATTAAGAAAAGTGGAAGGAAGTCCAAAAAACTGCCAGTATGGTTTAAAAGTGAGGTCAGAGAGGCTATTGTTGCCAAAAAAGCATCTTTCAGGAAATGGAAAAAAAGAGCCAAACAATGAAACCTGGAAACAGCACAAGCACTGGCAAGTTAAATGCAATGCATTGATCAGGCAGGCAAAGGGAGAATTTGAGAAGAAGCTTGCTGCAGACGCAAAACCACGTAATAAAGACTTTCTCAAGTACATTCGTAGCAAAAAACCTGTGAGAGAGTCAGTTGGTCAATTAGATGATAGACGGGTTAAAGGGGCACTAAGAGGCGACAAGGCGATAGTGGAGAGACTGAATGAATTCTTTGCTTCGGTCTTTACTGAGGAAGATGTAGGGATGTTACCCATGACTGAAGTGGTATTTAAAGGTGCAGAAGAATTGAAGGAAATATTGATACATCGTGAAGCGGCTCATCTTCCGCCCAATCGGGGCGCTCCGGGGACTTTAAAAGTTCGCGCCATCGGGCGCGTGGTCCTCTTTGCCCCCACTACCATCTGCAGCTCTCCCCAGCACGGGGATAGAGTCTCCGGCAGCGGGAACAGCAGCGGCTCATCTTCCACCCAATCGGGGCGCTCCGGGGACTTTAAAAGTTCGCGCCATCAGGTGCGTGGTCCTCTTTGCCCCCACTACCATCTGCAGCTCTCCCCAGCACGGGGATAGAGCCTCCGGCAGCGGGAACAGCAGCGGCTCATCTTCCGCCCAATCGGGGCGCTCCGGGGACTTTAAAAGTTCGCACCATCGGGCGCGTGGTCCTCTTTGCCCCCACTACCACTGCAGCTCTCCCCAGCACGGGGATAGAGCCTCCGGCAGCGGGAACAGCAGCGGCTCATCTTCCGCCCAATCGGGGCGCTCCGGGGACTTTAAAAGTTCCCGCCATCGGGCACGCCCGCGCCTTGCGGGCCCGCGCCTGAGGGCCTCGCCAGAGGGCCCTTTGGCGTGGCCCTTAGGCGGCGGCACTACCATAGATCTTTACACCAAACAACAAGAAATCCACCTATACTTGGACTCATATCCTGAACCGCAAGTATTACCAAATGACACCAGAACTGTATTAATTAATGTCATGATATCTATCTCCTCTTTACCCAGTAAAATTCGCTGGGGTGTCCACCTAGCCCCACTTATCTATCCCTGTTGCCAATATTTCTTCTACACCTGCCTTTACATTGAAAGTGACCTTTACTGTTGCCAGTATTTCTCAACTGTACCTGCCTTTACATTGAAAGTAACCTTTTACTGTTGCCAGTATTTCTCAACTGTACCTGCCTTTACATTGAAAGTAACCTTTTATTGTTGCTAGTATTTCTCAACTGTACCTGCCTTTACATTGAATTTAACCTTTTACTGTTGCCAGTACCCTCAACTGTACCCACATTTACATTGAAATTAACCTATTACAGTTGCCAGTATAATACCTCAGCCAAAATGCAACTATTTAACCCTCCTAAATGTAAATTTACATTAATTAGCATCACTATAGCAGTGCTAATAACTCTTGCTCAAAGCCTACATAACAACAATGTTAAAAACATCCCCATCAGGGGGCGGAGCCTGATGTCCAGCGGGTTAGACGCTTCGCGCTGAAGCTCCCGAGGGGCCTACTCAGAATCCTGACTTAATACCTGCATAAACTTAATATTTTGCTCCGAACTTACCGGGGTGCCTTGGGGGGAATGGCGGCCCACAAATCAGTGCGCTTGGACTTCGGGTCTCCCTCTTCTTCACATGGAAAACGCTCCAAAACAGAGCTGTCTTCCCCACAAAAGATGGTTCCACTTCGGGTAAGCCCCGAAATGCAACAGGAGATCTTGGAGGAAATACGTGGTGTGAAGGAACTGGTACAGTCCAACGGAGAAGCGCTCCGAGCCATGCGAGAAGATTTCGGTATGCTTCAGGACCGGCTTGAAGGTCTTTCACTACGGCTGGACAACATGGCGGGGGTCCTCGATTCGCACGCGGTGCGCTTGGTGAACCTGGACAAAGCTGAGCGTCAGATACAGAATCTTCAAAAAGAGTTAGAGGATTGCAATAATCGAGCCCGTCGCAACAATGTAAGGCTCATAGGAGTACCAGAGGGGGCGGAAGCAGGAGATATCAGAGAATTTCTGGTCAAAACTCTCCCCTCCTTGCTGAAGATTACCTTTTGCAGAGATCTGGAAATCGACCGAGCATATCGTGCTCCTACCAACATCGCACTCAATCGGACGACCCCCCGGCCCATTATCTTTCGTTTACTGAGGTATCAGCAAGTTGAGCAAATTTTCAATGCGGCCCGGGTGATTCAACATCTGCAGTTTGAAGATCATAAAGTCTCTTTCTTCCCCGACTTGGCAAAGCCCACAGTTGACCGGCGGAAGGGACTCCTTGCTTTTCGACCTAGACTTCAACAGTTACAGGCTCGCTTTGGCCTCTTATATCCAGCGAAGCTCAGAGTGACTCTCCATAACCAAACTAGAACCTTCGAAGATCCTGCTCTGCTAGCAACATTTTTAGATTCCAAAGGGGCAGACCAGATGCGCTAAGTCAACAACTCGGATGGACTCCGCTGGAACTGCCCGCCATTTTGAATGGCCCGATGCGGTGATCATTGCCTGGAATAGAGACTGCCTGGACCTTTCTTTCTTTTATGTCTACCTTTCTTGGTCTCCTTTTCCTCCATGATGTGCACCTCGGTTGGATTCGGAGCACGCACAGCTATACCGGTTATATGTTTCAATTTAGGCCTTCTCTGGGGTTTCTCCCCGCAGACATCAGGTCGCCAGTAATTTCTGGGGTTTTGCTTCTTCTCTAAGGCACTTCGGTGTTTCTACTGATATATAGGGCGCTTCATGATTTTTCATTGGCTTATTTTCTATCATATCGTGTGTACAGTCATTTATAGTTGATATGAGGGACATTGCGCAACTCGGTGCGCCATCATGTTTCTTTCTCAGAATGTTTGACTTTGTTGTATGGCCTTATGTAAGCCCTTGTCACTGAACGTAAGAGGCATCAATAGTCCAATCAAAAGAATGACCATCCTTAGTTATTTTAATCATGACCATACTGATTTAGTGTTTCTTCAGGAAACCCATTTCACCTCCGTTGAACCACTGAAACTTACTGCTAAACCTTATATGGTGGCTGCCTATTCTCCCGCCGTTTCCAAGCGGTGCGGGGTAGCCATCTTGGTTGAGAAATCTTTGCCAACCACTGTAATGGATACTAGCTCTGATGGGGAGGGTAGCTGGGCCTGTGTACATTTTAAGGTTGGAGATAGTGAATTTACGTGTATTTGTATTTATGCTCTGAATGTGGATGACCCTGTTACTGTTACTCGGCGGCGATTTCCACCAAGTATTTGATCCTTTGATAGATAGACTGCCGCCTAGAACGAGTGGTCCGCCCAAGAGTCTCTACACCCTGCCAGCTCTGATGAAAGATTTTGCGTGAGTAGATATATGGAAGCTGCTCCACCCCTCCGACTTAGAGTTCACCTTTCCTCAGCCCCCCCATCACTCACAATCTAGATCAGATTTTTTCTTATCTCCACAGTACTGCTGTCCCAAGTGGACATATACTCCTGATAGGTTAGCCAATTGGAATGCCATTCAGAGCACTTGATGCTGGACATGCCATGTGGCCTTTGGTTTACTAAACTCCTGTTAAGTATGATTGTCCCGCACTACAGTATTACTGGAGTCGGGTCTGGGGTCGTATTCATTCTATTTTATATTTTCCGGAACCCCTCTCTTGGAAGATTGTGGGGCTCCGCTCAGCTGCGGGGATCCCCTCTCTTCCTAAATTGGCTTACTTCCTTTTAACCTTTATGCTGGGCATTGTTATTTCCTATTTCCTTAATCACGAAATATTGGGAAAATAGCTCTTCTTTGAGCTCTAATGAATGGTGAATCATATCTGTCTTATTGTAAATATGAGCAAATACCTTGTATGTCAGCCTCTTCCGTTCAAACCATTCACTATTTGTTTTGCTGGAAGATGCTCAACGTTTATGTTCAAACTATTCAATGCTCTCAGTTGACTGTTTGATTCTGTATTAATCTCTGTCACATGCTCATCCGGTATCATAGATTCTACTTCTGTTTGTTTGATGTACAATAATTGTTGTATGTAAGCGCTTATATGATGATTCTTATCAGCTTAGAGAAGAAGCATTGGGGTGGGGGGTAATTGGGGTTGCTTTCTTTATTGTATGTGTGTATTTGTTTCTTTTGGTGTGTTGTTACTTTTGTTTGTTGTAAAACGAAAATAAACGTTTAAAAAAAAAAAAAAAAACATCCCCATCATACACAGTCAAATACGAAACAACCCCCATCATGGAAGCCATACATCGCACATCATCCCAAAATGAACAACCATAGATTAATTCACATAAAACATTCTTCACCCCCTCAGCCAACAAACACTAAGCTATGCAAAAATCTAGAATCATTATCAATAATACTAATTAATGCCAGATCAATGAAAAATAAGTTACCTATATTCACAGAAATACTAGACAATCAAAAACCAGATATACTATGTATAACCGAGACATGGCTATCAGACACAGACAACATCTACTTAAATCAATTAAGCAACAATGACTATGCCACTTTCTACACACATATAACTCACAAAAAAGGTGGTGGAGTACTAATAATGTTAAAAAATAACTAAAAGCCAAAAAACTAACATCAAACCTACCCACGAACATAGATACCGTCATTGTGAAAATTGGCAACATAACAATCTGCCTAATTTACAGACCACCAGACCAACAGTCAGAAAACCTGGACCCATTAATTGATTTGCTAAGCTCCTCCACTGATCAAAACCCAATTCTAATGCTCGGAGACTTTAACCTCCCCTCCTTACCAGCCTCATATGCCTCCCTCTTCCTAGAATCAACAGTAAATATGGATTTTCACCAAATAATAAATACTAGCACAAATGGAAAAGGTAGTATTCTTGACATGGTCTTCTTGCCAAATGTACTCCACCATCTCTATAACCCCACCTCCCTCAATTGCACATCGATCCCATGGTCAGACCATTATCTCATTAATTTTAATATCACAATAAACAACACATCAGTTAAACGAATACCAACTAAAGCACCAACCTCAAGATTTAAAAAATACAATGAAGTAGAATTCCTAGACCTCATAGTTCCTAACTTATCAACATCACCACTAAACTTAGATGCAGCAGTAACTAACTGGCACAAAACTATTAATAACGCTGCAACTAAAAAACAAATTAAGAAAAACACGCATTCTAAAGCTGGTCAGACCCCCTGATACAATAAGGATTTAAAACTAATGAAAAAGAATTTAAGGAAAGCTGAATGTAAATGGAGGAAAAATAAGAACACAAATACAAAAGATTTATATCTCACGCTCCTTAACAAGTATAAAGACGCAATAAACAATGCCAAGAAAAACTACCATGCCTCCATCCTAAATAACGCAATAAATAGACCCAGAGAACTTTTCTCAATAGTCCAAAAACTGACAAATAATACTCACAACTCCAGCAACGAAATCACAGACATTACCCCACAGACATTGGCAAACTACTACATGAACAAAACAACATCTCATCCCCCACTACCTAAACCAGTAAATACCTCTCAAACACTTAACACAGACAAATGGTCTGTATTCCAACCCCTAACCAAGGTTGAGCTCAAGAACATTATCACAAACATGAACACAACAACCTCACTACTTGACCCTTGTCCAGTAACCTGGATAAAGAACTCCCTACCTATACTCTCCCAATTCATCCTCCCAATAATAAATCTTTCCTTAAAAAACAGATACCTTCCCCCTACACTAAAACACGCACAGATCCGCCCAATCCTAAAAAACACCACCCTTGACAAATCATCACCAAAATCCTACAGACCCATATCGAGTATTCCATTTATGGCTAAATTAATTGAAAAAGCTGTACAAATTCAAACACAAGAGTACATTGATAGCTCAGCCCCACTCGATGACCAGCAGTATGGGTTTCGCCCCAGACATGGAGTAGAATCACTCCTAACAGTCCTAATCGATACACTTGTAAGGGGAATAGACAACTCAAAACAAGCATTCTTACTCATATTCATTGATGTCTCTGCAGCATTCGACAGTGTTCACCATTCAACAATGATTAATAAACTTAGGCAAATAGGTATAAAATCTACTGTTCTAAAATGGTTTACCTCTTATCTAACAGACCGAACTCAAACGGTACAAATCGGTAATCTCACCTCAAAAACATACAACCAAGAACTAGGTCTCCCACAAGGTTCAGCACTGTCAGCGTTACTATTTAACATATACTTAAAACACATCTGTAAAATCTTTAAAAAATTCAATGTACACTATCACCTATATGCGGACGACATTATGATGTATGTCCCATTCAAAATACCAAATATCCCTATACAACTCATTAACGATTGCCTCAATGAAATAAACACCTGGCTAAACGAAAACAATCTGTACATCAATCACTCAAAAACAGAAGCTCTAATAGTAAGCAAAAGCACAACGTTCATTCCCCCCTCACATATTACATTGCAGAATAACGACATCAAACTAAAATCTGAAATACGTTACTTAGGCGTTATACTGGACAAACACCTCAGCATGGACACACATGTAAGAAATATAACGAAAAAAGTATACTTTAAACTGAAAATATTAAAGCAACTCCGCCCCCTAATGCACTTACAGGATTTTCAACGAGTCATACAAGCAATTATAACCCTCCATTTCGACTTTGCAAATCAAATTCTACTTGGAGTCTCTAAGCAAGCCTTAAAAAAACTTCAATTAGTACAAAACGCAGCAGCAAGGACCATTACGAAGGCCCCACCTTTCCAACATATAACCCCGATTTTAGAATATTTACACTGGCTCCCGATTCAAAGCAGAATAGAATACAAAACTCTCTTAACCACCTACAAAGCCATAACTAAAACAGCACCACTGACCATAAATAATCTCATCAAAACAGAACCCACCCATAATCTCCAAAGGAGGGACCAGTTAAATAAACTTACAACACCAAAAGAATTCATTAGGGCAAAAAAAACCACAAACAAGAAAGCCTTCTCCCATGCAGCCCCCATCTTGTGGAACACAATCCCAATAGAATTAAGACAATTACCTGAAATCATGGAGTTTAGGAAAAAACTTAAAACACACTTATTTACAATGTACTATGGATCTGTGATGAACTCACCTCTCAGCTAGCTAGATAAAGGATAACCCTACGCCAGATAATACATTATTCAACAAAGGAATGAAGTACTGTACCCCTAAAACAATGTATTGAAGACAAATAACTCTGTATATAGTTTAATCCTGTTTCATTTGTACATAGTTCACTAATTGTTAATTGTTAACTGTAATATCTAAGTTACAAATTGTTATATGTAAAAACAGCTTGCACTGTTTATTGTTGTTCTATGGGAACCGCATCTGATCAATGGAAGGAGCGGTATATAAAAAATCTGTTAATTAAATTAAATTAAATTAAAGATGTATTACAACTATTTGATAAGTTGAAGAGTAGCAAATCACCTGGACCGGATGATATACATCCAAGAGTGTTGAAAGAACTGAAATACGAGATTGCAGGCCTGCTATTAGTAATCTGTGAACTATCATAGTAACATAGTAAATGACGGCAGATAAAGACCAGTATTAAAATCATCTGAAATACCTGAAGATTGGAGGATGGCAAACGTAACACCAATTTTTAAAAAGCGTTTCAGGGGTGATCCGGGAAACTACAGACCGGTGAGCCTGACGTCAGTACCGGGAAATATGGTAGAAACCATCATAAAGAACAAAATTGCTGAACATGTAGATAGTCATGGCTTAATGGGAGACAGCCAACATGGCTTTAGACAAGGAAGATCTTGGGATATGTTTACTAAACCGTCTTAATGTGCACCCAGGGACGTTATCGCGCGATAAGGTACCGTATCACGCAATAATGGCGCTTTATCGGGCGAAAAGGTACCTTAGCACGCAATAACATGTGCAGCGGCGCAAATGAGTGCTGCGGGTGGAGATAGGCTCACGGAGGGCGGAGGAAGGCTCCCCAGGGGCGGAGAGAGAGGGTCAATGGGTAGAGAGTGGGAGGGTAGAGGCTCCCTGCACACTAACGCTGTGGAATCCGGGGCTGAAAACTAACGCCAGTGAAACCCTGGCGTTAGAGCAGATTTAAAGGGAAAAGAAACCATTTACGTCAGCAATGTACAGCAAAACCAGGGAAACCGACAAAAGATGATAAGTGTGATACATGTGCACGGAACAAAAGGGCAAATAAACATTGAAAATGACCAGAAGAAAATATAAAAAAAAACATAACCAAGCTGAGCAATAGTGATATTAATGGGAAACATCAAAAAATACTCCTGAGAAAGCTCCAAAAAAAAAGATATGAATTTTGGAAGGGTTTATGCTCTGTCCCCATACAAAGTGAATGAGCCCACAGTGAAATAGCACTGATCAGGGTTTTCCCTCCCCATTGGACAGGTTTCCTATGGCATGCACATGTTCCGCAACAGCAGGGCGGACATGTCGGAATGGGTAACTGGACAGATGCTGGAAAAGGGGACACAGAGGGCTGCAGGCGGCACATGCTGTGGTGCAGCTGGGCCACAGTGCGGACTAGGGTGATGCCTAGGTGGCCCATAAGAATGCTGAAACAGTAGAGCAGCCAGACAGCAACTGATGAGAGCCCAACATGAGCACGAGTGTGTTTCCCACAGTGTCACAGGGGATAGTACCCAGCAGGTACCCCCAAGGGCACAGAACATTGGCAGGTGGTGCTGGGGGGAAGCGTGGACAGCTATGCAGGCACCCCTACCCCAGAACCCACACCATAGGCAGTCACCTACTCGCACACTGGATGGCCTGAGACTGCGCACCACCAGCAGAAGGGCATGTCAGCATGGTGGCAGAGGGATACTGGTGGTGGAGGGGGCAGTGGCAGCTGCCCACAGCAGACCATGGCCTAGCCCTGTGTAGGTGGGTGCCATGCACTGCAACAGACAGGCCCTGTCTGATGAACAGTCATGCTATCCCCAGGGAATGCACTGTCTCTGTGGCAACATGGTGGTGCAGTGCACACAGCCAGTGTGTTCAGAAGCAAAAGATCACAGGTTCAAGTCCCAGCTGTGGTTCCTACCAACCCAGTCACCATATTTTACCCACTACTAAAACGTGGTAATACAGACAGAACCTTTATTGCAGATAACGTAAACATACCCAAAACACCTACATTTTACCCTACAGAGCACAGACACCATAAACATGTGCATTACCTAGAGCAGAGTCTCCCAAATGCAGACCTGGAAGGCCAAACACCATTCAGGTTCCATGCTGCCTCTAATAAATATGGCTGTGCTGCATTTCTATGCACAGCCCCCATGGTATGCAGATGTATCTCATGCATATTCATTAGGGACAGCATGAAAACCCGAACAGTGTTTGGCCCACCAGGACTGGAGTTGGGCACCTCTGCCCTAGAGCATCAGCCAACAGGGGCAGACACACCCACACCCACAGGCTCCATTATCCAAAGCCTCCTGGAGAGGCAGGATGTTGGGCCCTGCATGCATCTCCCAATACTAGCACTTGCATACCTTAGCAATGACACCCTAAACCTGGGAATACGGTACACATCTATCAAAAGGTTGCTATGATTACTGGTAGATAGCAATTCCTAAGTTAATCACAATTTGCTGATTGAGCTGCATCATAGCAACCTTTCTGATGTCTGTGGAGTGTGCTTCAGGTCTGGTGTCTGACAGTGTTTACCACCCTTCGGGAGTGACCCCCAACAGTATTGCATGCCATAGCCATGCCTGCACTGTGCCCAGGACTGGTGCGGTGGCAAGGGCTGCCAAACACCTCTATAGTTGCACAATGCTGGCATAGGTGTGGGGAGTGTGTGTCTGTCTATCCCAGGGGTGGGGAACCCTGGTCCTGGAGAGCCACAGACCAGTCAGGTTTTCGGGATATCCCTAATGAATATGCATGAGATATATATGCATTAGAGATATCCTGCCAACCTGACTGGTTTGTGGCCCTCCAGGGCTGGATTTGGAGACCCCTGCCTTACACCTCTGTCATTTAAGATTGTGAGTGGGCAAGGTGCAGATGTCCAAGACATCAAAAAGGTTAGATAGAATGTGTCACATTCCTCCTCACTTCTCACCACCACCAAAATATTGTCTATTAGACAACTTTTTGGTGGTGGTGAGAATTGAGGAGGAATGTGACACATTCTATATACCCTTTCGATGTCTAGGACATCTGCACCTTGCCCACTCACAATCTTAAATGACAGAGGTGTAAGGCAGGGGTCTCCAAATCCAGCCCTGGAGGGCCACAAACCAGTCAGGTTGGCAGGATATCTCTAATGCATATATATCTCATGCATATTCATTAGGGATATCCCGAAAACCTGACTGGTCTGCGGCTCTCCAGGACCAGGGTTCCCCACCCCTGGTCTATCCAATGTGTGGTGGCCGCTAACATCTTCCCCACACTGCTAGCACTGTTGCCAGTATTGGCCTGCCAATGTGCATAATGAGGAGCAAGGTACTGTGGGTATAGTCTGGACAGGGTGGCCTGGCCTGGATGCATCAGCACAGGGCATAGGGCAATGGCTCGGACATTGTAGTGCCCGGCCACAACCTGCACCGACAGGGTGGCCACAGCATGTCCTGCTGGGAGGTCACTCTCACACTGACTGAGCAGTGACCACGGCATGGCTAGGCTCCCACATAGTGCTTTATTGTATTTCTTAAAAGTGAAATATATAGGTTCTCTTCTCTGGGGCCTAATCACTGACTTATTTGCTTGGTGGGTGTGCTCACATCTTCTTCAGGATCATGCACTGTGGACTAGCTAGCAGACTGTCTGCAGCTATATGTGTATGGCTGGAAAACCTTGCAGGGTGCAATGGCTGGTGACTCACTGTGCTTGCTACTGGAGAATGTCAGGGGGGGGGGGGTGGGGTACAGCTGAGCATTTCCAGGCATACTGTCTCTCTGCCATTGCCTTAGGGATGTGTACAGCTCTACAGTGGATGCCCTGTAGGGTGTCTGTTCCCCAGGAAGACTGAGGTTGATGCCCCCCCTCTACTGCCACCATTGCAGGGAGGTACAATGTGGATTTGTTGGTGGGGGATCCTGTCTCCCACTCTGAGCCACAGAGAGTGGGTTGGGTGGTGGTACATAATCAGCCTCTGGGTCCAAACACTCTCTCTCCACTTACATCATGCTACCATGGCACCAACACAGAAAACACACTATTTGGGGTGCATCATAGCCCATAAAGGCTTGCCCAGCTCACCTTCAACATATTTTGTCCATGGAAGGTGCTGCGGACCTTGTGTTGGCCGCCCCACCTCACCTTCAGGGTGAGCATAATACCCACACAATGTGACGGTCAGTAGCTAATCTGTGTCACTAACACACACCATCGGCACCCCCTACTAGGCTGAGGTGCTGTGGGGGTGCACTCGGTCAGTTCCCCCTACCAGGATGAAGTGTTGAGGGGTGCATACCCTATCTTGTGCTCACCTGTAGACTGCCGATTTGCATGTGCTGTGCATCATGGGTACGGATGGGTTGACCCTATCCTGGTAACCACAGCAGAATGTTTGTGTGGTGACGTGCAGTCCCTCTGTAGCCAGCCAGGGGTTTATTAGCAGCTATAGAGCTGTAGCCCACTGTTTATTTCTGTGCCTGTGGAGCCAGAGGTCATGGGTTTGATCCCACAGTGGGGTTATATGATAGGGCTGTCTGAGGCATTGTCTGTTTTTAATGTACATTAGTGCTGCCAGCAAAAACACCCTCACAGTGCTGTAACCTTAAGGCGCCCCATAAGGTGCCTTATTAGGCGCCCTATATGGCGCCTTCTACGGCGCCCTTTGAGGCCTCCTATAGGGGACATTGTAGGGTGCCTTGGCAGACAGTGCACTTTATAATGCGCCCTCTGGAGTGTCTTAAAGGGTGCCTTATGCGGCACCTTAGGTTACGCCACTGTGAGGGTGTGTTTGCTGGCGCACTAATTAAAATAAAACTAAAATGCCTCAAAAAGCACTACTTAAACATAAAGGGAGATGCCTCATCCAGCTTTGTTCATTAGGCACACTGGGGGATCAAATGCATGACCCCAGCACCATCAGTCAGTGTATTAACCATTGTGCTACACCTCTGTTTCTGTGTTTAGATATCAGCGCGCCTACTTAAGATTACCGCGCATTAACGTGCTTAGCGGTTTCTCGCACGACAATGTGGGCAGCGCATGTTATTGCGCGATGATCCCATTTTGCTATGCTAAGACCGGAACGTCCACTCCTTTTATGGCAGCCTGCACACTATCGCTGGGCGCACGTTAAGACTGCTTAGTAAACATACCCCTTTGTCTTACTAATCTGTTATGTTTTTTTGAAGGTGTGAATAAACAGGTAGACAAAGGTGAGTCGGTTGATATAGTGTATTTGGACTTTCAGAAAGCCTTTGACAAGGTCCCTCATCAGAGACGTTTGGCAAAACTACAGAGTCATGGGATAGGAGGCAGTGTACTATTGTGGATCAGGAACTGGTTAAAAGATAGAAAGCAGAGGGTAGAGCTAAATGGCCAATTTTCCCAATGGAGAAAGGTGAATAGGGTGTACCCCAGCAAAGTAGTCAGGAAGGCAAAGATTCAAAATGAAGAGGAAATAGCCAATGCAATAAAATGGGGGATAAGACATTTTTCAGATATATTAGGGAGAAGAGGAAGGGCAAAAGTGGTATTGTCAGACTCAAGGGTGCAGGGGAGGAATATGTAGAAGCTGATAAGGATAAAGCGGAATTGCTTAACAAATATTTCTGTTCTGTGTTCACAGATGAAGAACGAGGAGCAGGACCTCAGAAAACACCCACAAACAGGAAAAGAAGCGAGGGACATCTTGAACAATTTTCAGAAGACTGTGTTCGTGAGACACTAGCTCAACTTAAAGTAGACAAAGCGAAGGGACCGGATAGGATACAACCTAGAATACTGAGGGAACTTGGGGACATTCTAGCAGCTCCACTGACTGACCTTTTCAATGCCTTGTTGGAGTCGGGAGTGGTGTCAAAGGACTGGAGAGAGGCTCATGTGGTGCCTTTACACAAAAGCAGAAGTAAGGATGTGGTTGAAAACTACAGGCCAGTTAGTCTAAATTTGGTGATGAGTAAATTATTGGAAACGTTGTTGAAAGAGAAAATAGTGAGGTTTCTGGAGTCCAGCAGATTACAGGATCCGAGGCAGTATGGATTCACCAGAGGCAGGTCTTGTCAGACAAATCTGATTGATTTCTTTGACTGGGTGACCAGGGAGTTGGACCGAGGGAGAGCCCTAGATGTGGTGTATTTAGATTTCAGTAAAGCCTTTGACACTGTTCCTCACAGGCGACTTATAAACAAACTGAGCACCCTAGGGATGGACCCTAAAGTTACTGCTTGGGTTAGAAATTGGTTGGGTGGGAGGCGACAAAGAGTACAAGTAAATGGAGCTCACTCTGAGGAGAAGGATGTTACCAGTGGTGTTCCCCAAGGATCTGTCCTTGGTCTGATTCTTTTTAACATCTTTGTTAGTGATATAGCGGAAGGGCTGTCGGGTAAGGTTTGCCTCTTTGCGGATGATACCAACATATGCATAGAGTAGACACCCAACAAGGTGCAGATAACATGAGGAGGGATCTAGCTAAGCTTGAAGAATGGTCTAGAATCTGGCAGCTGGGATTTAATGTTAAAAAATGTAAGGTCATGCATTTGGGCTGCAGCAATCCAAGGGAGCAATATAGTATAGAGGGTGAAGTACTTTTGTCCACTAAAGAAGAGCAGGACCTAGGCGTGGTTGTGTCTGATGATCTTAAAGTAGCTAAACAGGTAGAAAAGGCGACGGCAAAAGCTAGAAAGATGCTTGGGTGCATACGGAGAGGAATGGCTAACAGAAAAAAGAGGTGATGATGCCTCTGTATAAGTCTTTGGTGCGACCTCATTTGGAATATAGTGTGCAATTCTGGAGACCGCACCTTCAAAAGGATGTGAACAGGATGGAGTCGGTGCAGAGGGTGGCTACTAAAATGATTAGTGGTCTTCATTATAAAGCATATGAGGATAGACTGAAGGATCTTAATATGTACATCTTAGAGGAAAGGCGGGATAGAGGTGATATGATAGAGCTGTTTAAATACCTCCATGGCATAAATGTTCAGGGAGAGAGCCTCTTTCAATTGAAAGCAAGTTCTGCTTCGAGGGGACATGGGATGAGGGTGAAGGGAGATAGATTCAGGAGTGATATGCGCAAATATTTCTTCATGGAAAGAGTAGTGGATCCATGGAATAGTCTCCCAGTGGAGGTGGTAGAGATGAGGACAGTAACTGAATTCAAAAAAGTATGGGACAAACACAGAGGATCTCTAAAGGTAAAAAGGGTACTGTTGTAGTTGTTGATATGGAAGGACAGACTAGATAGGCCATGTGGTCTTTTTCTGTCATCATATTTCTATGTTTCTATGTTTCTAGGATCTGTGCTGGGTCCGCTGCTTTTTGACATATTCATAAATGACCTGGAAAAGGGAATAACGAGTGAGGTTATCACATTTGCAGATGACACAAAACAATTTAAAGTTGTAAAACCCAAGAGGATTGTGGAAAATTGCAAGAGGATCTTGATAACTTGGAAGACTGGGCATCAAAATGGCAGATGAAATTTAACATGGATAAGTGCTAATTTATGCACCTAGGGAAGAACAACCCAAACTATGGTTACACGATGCAAGGTTCCACATTAGGAACCACAACCCAGGAAAAAGATTTAGGCGTCATTGTGGATAACATGTTAAAACCCTCGGCCCAGTGTGCAGCGCCAGCCAAGAGAGCAAATAGAATGCTAGGTATCATAAGGAAAGTAATGGAAAATAAAACAAAGGATATTATAATGCCTCTATATCATTCCATGGTGAGACCGCACCTTGAATATTGTGTGCAATTCTGGTCGCCGTATCTTAAAAAGGATATAGCATTATTAGAAAAGGTTCAGAGAAGAGCCACCAAAATGGTAAAGGGGATGGAAGGATACCCCTATGAAGAAAGGCTAAAATGTTTACGGCTCTTAACCTGGAAAAGAGACGGCTGAGGGGAGATATGATAGAAGTCTATAAATTAATGAACGGAGTGAAATGGGTAAACGTAAATCGATTGTTTACATTATCAGAATATAGAAAGACTAGGGGACATGCAATGAAGCTACAGGGTAAACTATTTGAGAATAATAAAAGAAAATATTTTTTCACTCAACATGTAATCAAACTCTGGAATTTGTTACCGGAGGATGTAGTAAAGGCTGTTAGTGTAGCTGGGTTTAAAAAAGGTTTGGACAAGTTCCTGGAGGAAAGGTCCATAAACCACTATTAAAAAGGGACCCAGGATATCAATGCTTGACCCAGTACAAGCATTGTGGAATCTGTGTCTTTTGGGGAAACTCTTAGGTACGTATGACCTGGATTGGCTACTGATGGAAACAGGATACTGCGCTTGATGGACTTTGGTCTGACCCAGTATGGCATATCTTATGTTCTTGTGTTCTTAGGGAAAGCAACATACCAAAGCTGAATTAGCAATGTTCTGGAGAAGTTTATATGAGGTCCTATAGAGTGCAACAGAGAAACCCCACAGAGTATTGAGTGGATGGATGCTAAAGATACTTGAAATGAACCGTGAGAAAGAGAAGAACTAATGGCATGGATTCCAATCTTTTAAGCACTGAATAAGTAAAGCGTGGTCAACCAAATCGAAGACAGAGGACAGATCAAGAGAAACAAGGATAGAGGTATATTGATCAATAGAAGTATGGATTTCATTAAGGATGGCAGCACAGAAGCCAGCCTATCTAGGGTAGAGTAGAAAGGTTTTCCCAAGAAATGGGGAAAGCTGGATGAGATCCAGCTTTTCAAGTGTGTTAGAAAGAAATGCAGGTTAGAGATGGGGCAGAGGTTAGACAAATAGAAACATAGAAACATGATGACAGAAAAAGACCACATGGCCTATCTAGTCTGTCCTTCCATATCAACAACTACAACAGTCCACTTTTTACCTTTAGAGATCCTCTGTGTTGGTCCCATGCTTTTTTGAATTCAGTTACTGTCCTCATCTCTACCACCTCCACTGGGAGACTATTCCACGGATCCACTACTCTTTCCGTAAAGAAATATTTCTGCCTATCACTCCTGAATCTATTTCCCTTCACCCTCATCCCATGTCCCCTCGCAGCAGAACTTGCTTTCAATTGAAAGAGGCTCTCTCCCTGAACATTTATGCCATGGAGGTATTTAAACATCTCAATCATATCACCTCTATCCCGCCTTTCCTCTAAGATGTACATAATAAGATCCTTAAGTCTGTCCTCATATGCTTTATAATGAAGCCCACTAATCATTTTAGTAGCCACCCTCTGCACCGACTCCATCCTGTTCACATCCTTTTGAAGGTGCGGTCTCCAGAATTGCACACTATACTCCAAATGAGGTCGCACCAAAGACTTATACAGAGGCATTATCACCTCCTTTTTTCTGCTAGCCATTCCTCTCCGTATGCATCCAAGCATCCTTCTAGCTTTTGCCGTCGCCTTTTCTACCTGTTTAGCTACTTTAAGATCATCAGACACAACCACGCCTAGGTCCCGCTCTTCTTTAGTGGACAAAAGTACTTCACCTCCTATACTGTATTGCTCCCTTGGATTGCTGCAGCCCAAATGCATGACCTTACATTTTTTAACATTAAATCCCAGCTGCCAAATTCTAGACCATTCTTCAAGCTTAGCTAGATCCTTCCTCATGTTATCTACCCCTTCCTGGGTGTCTACTCTATTGCAGATTTTGGTATCATCTGCAAAGAGGCAAACCTTACCCGACAGCCCTTCCGCTATATCACTAACAAAGATGTTAAAAAGAATCGGACCAAGGACAGATCCCTAGGGCACACCACTGGTAACATCCTTCTCCTCAGAGTGAGCTCCATTTACTTGTACTCTTTGTTGCCTCCCACCCAACCAATTTCTAACCTAAGCAATAACTTTAGGGTCCATCCCTAGGGTGCTCAGTTTGTTTATAAGTCGCCTGTGAGGAACAGTGTCAAAAGTTTTATTGAAATCTAAATACACCACATCTAGAGCCCTCCCTCGGTCCAACTCCCTGGTCACCCAGTCAAAGAAATCAATCAGATTTGTCTGACAAGACCTGCCTCTATAGTCTATAGTCACGGTGTGTTTTTTTAAGAGGGCATTGATGATAGTGTCAACATCCTTTCTCCTTGCCCACCGTTCATACTCCAGATACAATATGGTGCAGTGAAAATCATTTCCAAGAAAGTCCTGCCAATGAGGGAAAAAGCTCAGAAGAAAAAAGGAAATATTGCACTAACCAGTTGGCTACACCTGTCTACATGACAATGGAGGAATTCAAAGAGCCTGCAGGTCACTGCCTTGACTGCCTGCTATGTGTGCTGGTATAGGCTAGCCCCTTCAGTACCCATGAGGCACTGCACAGGCAGAACAGCCATCTGCAACTGATCATCAAATTGACAATGCACTGATCCATCACAGCCGCTCAGCAAAATGCACTGACAGTGGGTGCAGCATGCAACTAACAGCTACAAACCATGCTACTGAGCAGTTTTAGCAGTCATGAGGATGGACTCCCAGCACCTTGTCCCTAGAATGTGCTCTACTAGAGATGGTCTCTGCCAGGCAACATTGCTACTAGCATGTTGTTGTCTGTATGTTTATAGCTTGGCTTTGTTGGACAGGGATTTCCTAGGACAGTGTATGTTAATTCACAGTGGGAAAAAACTGATGCTAAGTATAGTGAGGGTTTCTAGGCTGGAATGGAGCTGCTGCTACTCTCCTGCTATGACCACAGTGAGTAATCCAGGAACAGTGGCTGTTCCAACCATTGAGGACTAATAATTATTAGTCCTCAATGGTTGGAACAGCTCCACCACAGCAAGCTCAGTTAGAGGTGTACTTATTGTGCAGGTGCTAGTAGCGTGCCTTGACATTAACGCCTGTTGTTAGTGCCCGCTCAGTGTGCCAGTGCTATCAGCCTGCCTCTCTATACAGCTGTAGATAGTGGAGCCTGTCTGTGTGGCTGATTAGTGTTTGTACCTTTTATGGCCATGTCATTGGGGGTTGCACATGCTATTGCTGTACCTGCACCGTAAGCTAAAGTTCAGACACAGGGACATGCAATACATTTCTTTCTCTCTCTCTCTCTCTCTCTCTCTCTCTCTCTCTCTCTCTCTCTCTCTGTTGAGTCACAGTGCTGCCATATGGCTACAATGGTCCCTGGGGCTGTTGTGCTCCACATCAGACAGACCTTGCCAAATGTTGCAATGCACATAGCACACAGGGCCAGGGCATGGCTCTGATCTGCTACAGGCGGGTGCTGCTACTTCTGCCACCAACATCCTCACACCATGCTGACAGTGGTGGCAGTGCTTAGTCCCAGCCTGTCCAACACGCGGACCTGGTGTGTATCTAGGACGCAAGGTCCTTTTGGGAGGGTGAGCAGAGGCATACATGGACACCCATGCAGCCCCCCCACCCAACCATCTGCCTCTGCAGGGTCCACAGCACCGTCTGCTACCAATACATTTCATATGGAGGAAAGACAGGCACTGATGTGGTAGTTCCCCAGGTGCCTGCATCTTGCAGCTACCTGGAGGGCTACAGCTGCTGGCACAAATGGCCACCTCTTCCACAGCTGGATTCAGCAACAGCAGGGGTGGCCAGCCGGGACCTGTGCCCAGGGTGTCAGGTTCCCTAGACTACTCCATGTGGCACATCACTTTTCTGCAGCATGTGGGATCAGGCCGGACATTACAGATGGTACTGCAGATGGAAGGATACCCGTATGAGCTGAAGCTCCAAAGGATTGGGCCCGTGAACATGGAGAAGAGATGGCTGAGTGGAGATATGATAGTGGTATAGAAATTAATGAATGGATTGGAATGGGTAAATGTTGATCGATTGTATATGCCATCCAAATATGGAACGACTAGAAGCATGCAATAAGGTGACAGTGTAACCCATGTAAGACAAATAAGAGAAAATAGTTTCACATGCAGAGCTTAAGCAAATACTGGAATTTATTACTGGAGGATGTAGTAAAAGCTGTATATGTAGCTGAGTTTAAAGATGGGTTGGATAGGTTCCGGGAGGAACGGTCCATAAACCATTATGCAAGGGAACCCAGGAAATGCACTGCATGCCCCACTACAGTCATTGTGGAACATGTGCATCTTGTAGTGAAACTGCTAAGTACCTGTGACCCAGATTTACCAATGTTGGACACAGAATACTAGCCTTGATGGACCTTGGTCTGGCTCAGTATGGCATATCTTATGATTTTATGTTCTCATGTACCTATGTGCCACCTGGCCAGCTGCCTGGTCTGCCCTATGCACCAGCATCCCCCACTGCATGACCCATGTGCAACCTCCGGTTGCCCATTTGCATCATCAACATAGTTCCCTATCATATGTGGGCACCATGCTGTTGCTGCTAATGGAGCACTACTATCACTGTCTTGGACTCCCCTGTCTGTGCATCACATTGCATACATTTAAATAGGCTCTCTCTGCTCATCAGACACCCTTTCCGCGATGTTTCACATGGCGGTAAGGTTACAGGCATTAAGGAGCTCTAGGGGATGTTTGTTCAACAGGCATTAAAGGTACACACATTGTGACCGCCCACTCTCCGTCCCTTGACACCCACTCTCTGCCTCCTGTTCCCTTTAAGCTGCAGGAGCCTTTTAAGATTGGAAATTTGGCATTTTTATGGCATTAAGAGGCCATGTATGCCATTATCACACATTAATGGCACACTTGCTCCTTTACCACCGTTTAGTAAATATACCCGTTTCTCTATATATGTTCACTCATGCACTCAATTCACTATTCGCTCACTGTTTACTTTGTTAATTAGGGTTGTTCCTAATGTTCCATGTACTAAACATTGCAACATTGTTCATAATGGGCCCGATTACTATCAAGACATGTCTGGCCCGTCCAGACGTCCAAATCTGGACAGGCTGGATTGGCAACTGATTCTGAACACATGGGAGCTATATGTTCCTGTGGGATCAGAATCAGGTGCAATGGGCCTGGACATGCAGGATGTGCCCTGATTCTGTGCACGTCTGGCCTGTTCCCCATACAACCCACCCAAACCTCCTGCAAGGAGCCTCGATGACGTGGCATCCTATCGCCATTGCACCGGGACGCCATGCAGGAGTCCCAATCAGCTGCAAACAAGGTCAGCTACCCATTCCCCAACACTCGACCCATGATTGGACCTGTCAAGGCCGGGATTGGGTGGTGAGTCTCCCCCTGCACCACTCACCTAGTCTATGCTGGCCCCACTGTGCTGTCGTCCAATGTCGGGGAAACTTATTCCATATCTGAGGTGGAAAATGTCCGCCATCTAAGAAGGCAGCCCCGTATGTATAGGGGTGTGACCGCAATTGCCCTGTACGTCCAGAGTCAGGGTCCTAAATCCGCCCCGCCCTCACTCCTCCTCCTCTGGCCCTACCCCTCTCACCCCCATGCAGAGCTCCCAGCACAATTCCAATGTACATGCGGGGAGCCTGGTGTTAGGCATTCACTCCCTGTGAATAGCAGGTGTTGGACGTCCAAACCGGACATTCACCCCTGCTATTCACAGTTCGTCATGACCCCCATTGTTAATTGTAGACCACCTTGACATCTTGAGGCGGTATATAAAAACAGCTAGATAAATAAAATAGTCACAGGTGTGATGTTACCACAGTCAGAAAATGAATGGGTCTTCTCCCACCCACTCCCCCAACTCTTTCTCTGCCATTTTTTATCCTTCTGAGAAGATGGAAGATGACTTTGATCTTTTACATTTTTACTGGGAGCTGCAGCTTTTGATAATCTTCTCTGTCTAGAAGTGTTTTAGAAATAAGTAGTAGCAGATGACTCTCTGCTTGCATGAGGAGTGGCCTAGTGGTTGGGGCAAGGTACTTCAGGCCAGAAGGTCAGGGGTTCAAATCCCACTAGAGGACAGCAACCTTGGGCCAGAAGGACTGGGGTTTCTAGTCCCACAGGTGCTCCTTGTGGTCTTGGGCAAGCCACTTAACCCTCCATAGCCCATGTTCCCTGTAAAATAGTTATCTCCAAGTTATAATGCCCTGTTCAATGTAATTTCAGTTTGTTCAATGTAAACCACACTGATGCAGAATAGCACAGTATATAAGAGAACGTAAATAAATAAATAAAACTGACCTGACTGTACTCTTTGGGTTCCTTTTCTCTCTGACGAGTATACAGGCTGTCTGGACCCACATACCCTTAGAGTGTTACAAAACTCAGTTTTCTCTGATACAGAGATACCCAGCAATTACCTGTCTGTGGCTCTTAGCCCTCTTCTGTAGCTGCCATACTACCAATCTATAACAAACCAAGTTTTGTGGTGTTCTAGGGTATGTTATTCAGTATTACTGATGAGGGACTGCATAAGAACTGTTGTTCCTGTACGAGTTCTGGCATGTATTGCCTGAGCTATATTATTTTCTTTATGTAAAGACAACTCCATTTTGAAATGTAAATGCCTGGATAATTTTGTCCTATGCTTTCTCCTTATGATTTAGCTTCTTGCAGATTTTTTTTCCTGCTTTGAGTAAAGTGTTAAAAGGCTATCGTTGTGTGTGTTGTAATACTGCAAAAGAGGATATCAAGGTCAGCAATTGGACATGGGATAGGAATTTCACAGACTCAGTCTTTCTCCCTTAACCCTGGAATTACCGAGATTTTTTGCACACACTGAATACCGTTGGGGTCATAAATGACCCCATGATGAATTTTAATTGCTAACCATGAAAAATTTAAACAAAACAGACAAAATATTATTCCAAATTAATTATTTATTATATGAAGGTTAAATTTTTTGAAATTTAATGCTTTATCATAAAATTACATGAAGAAGAGTTGCCATGAAAGTAGTTTTTGCATACACTTGATGAACACAGTAAAGTACTACAGTCATTTGCATGAGACACAGACAATTTCTGAATGTTCTTTGCAAACATTGCACTTGCAGGAGGTGCAAACTATGTTGCTTTTCTTGTCTTTTTCTCTGGAACAACAGTGATACCTTGTCCTTTTCTTTGGGATCCCGACATTGCAAACAGCATCAGTGGTTTCTTCAATGCTGGAAGAAGTCTTGCAGCAATTACTCTGAAGCAGCCGCTTTCCTAATTCCAAGAGGAATAGACAACATCCGTGCTTTGACTTGGACTGCCATTCTGGATTTAGTGACATCCAAACAATGAAGGCGTTCAAAGCACTGATGTCCAACATGTTGTAGAAGATTGTCACTGGCCAGTGTCTTGTCATTCGTTTTGTGGTATACGTGCGCAACATTTGATCTGCCGTATCTACTCCACCTTTACTAGAATTATAGTCCAAGATCATGCGTGTTTTTTTGTCTGGACGTGTGTTATCTACTTCTTTTTGATCATGCAAACTGCTCAGAAGAACAACCACTTTTCCTTTCTTCGGGCAATAGGAAACCATAGTGGCGTCATCGCGAAAGGCAAACAGTGAAGTGAATACCTCTCGGCCCTTTGCTGTTACAAATTCTGGAGGTAATTCTTTTCTTTTCTTTCAAATTGTCCCCAAAAGTGTCATTTGTTTTTCTAGCAATTTCAGTGACAGAGATAAACTGCAGAAGAAATTGTCAACAGTAAAATTTCTGCCAGATCGCGTCAATCCTTCAGTGAGTTGCAGCACAACCCTTTCACCCTGATTCTGTTCCCTGTTTTGTCTGAGTTCCCTTAAGAACATAAGAACATAAGATATGCCATACTGGGTCAGACCGAGGTCCATCAAGCCCAGTATCCTGTTTCCAACAGTGGCCAATCTAGGTCACACGTACCTAGCAAAATCCCCAAAAGACACAGGTTCCACAATGCTTGTACTGGGTCAAGCACTGATTATCCTGGGTCCCTTTTTAATAGTGGTTTATGGACCTTTCCTCCAGGAACTTGTCCAAACCATTTTTAAACCCAGCTACATTAACAGCCCTTACTACATCCTCCGGTAACAAATTCCAGAGTTTGATTACACGTTGAGTGAAAAAATATGTTCTCTTATTTGTCTTAAATAGTTTACCCTGTAGCTTCATTGCATGTCCCCTAGTCTTTCTATATTCTGATAGCGTAAACAATTGATCCACGTTTACCCGCTCCACTCCATTCATTAATTTATAGACCTCTATCATATCTCCCCTCAGCCGTCTCTTTTCCAGGTTGAAGAGCCCCAACCTTTGTAGCCTCTCTTCATAGGAATAGCCTTCCATTCCCTTCACCATTTTGGTGGCTCTTCTCTGTACTTTTTCTAATAACGCTATGTCCTTTTTAAGATACGGTGACCATAACTGCACACAATATTCAAGGTGCGGTCGTACCATGGAACGATACAGAGGCATTATGATATCCTTTGTTTTATTTTCCATCCCTTTCTTTATGATACCTAGCATTCTATTTGCTTTCTTGGCTGCCGCTGCACACTGGGCAGAGGGTTTTAACATGTTATCCATGATGACTCCTAAATCTTTTTCCTGGGTGGTGGTTCCCAATGTGGAACCTTGCATTGTGTAACTATAGTGTGGGTTGTTCTTTCCTAGGTGCATAACTTTGCACTTGTCCACATTGAATTTCATCTGCCATTTGGATGCCCAGTCTTCCAATTTATCCAGATCCTCCTGCAGTTTTCCACAATCCTCTTGGGTTTTAACAACTTTAAACAGTTTTGTATCATCTGCAAATTTGATAACCTCACTCGTTATTCCCTTTTCCAGGTCATTTATGAATATGTCAAAAAGTAGCGGACCCAGTACAGATCCCTGGGGTACTCCACTATTCACCTTTTTCCATTGGGAATATTGGCCATTTAGCCCTACCCTCTGCTTTCTATCTTTTAACCAGTTCCCGATCCACAATAGTACACTGCCTCCTATCCCATGACTTTTTAGTTTCGCCAAAAGTCTCTGATGAGGGACCTTATCAAAAGCTTTCTGAAAGTCCAGATACACTATATCAACCGACTCACCTTTGTCTACCTGTTTATGTACACCTTCAAAAAAACATATCAGATTAGTAAGACAAGATCTTCCTTGTCTAAAGCCATGTTGGCTGTCTCCCATTAGGCCATGACTATCTACATGCTGTGTAATTTTGTTCTTTATGATGGTTTTCTACCATTTTCCCCGGTACTGACGTCAGACTCACCGGTCTGTAATTTCCAGGGTCACCCCTGGAACCCTTTTTAAAGATTGGTGTTACGTTGGCGACCCTCCAATCTTCAGGTATTACAGATGATTTTAATGAAAGTTCACAGATTACCAATAGCAGGTCCGCAATCTCATATTTCAGTTCTTTCAACACTCTTGGATGTATACCATCCGGTCCAGGTGATTTGCTACTATTCAGTTTATCAAATAGTTGTAATATATCTTCCCGGTTTAGCGATATTTCTCTCAATTCCTCTGCAGTAACACCTTTAAATACCACTTCAGTCTTGGGTAACATCCCTACATCTTCCTCAGTAAAGACCGAAGCAAAGAATTCATTCAGTCTCTCTGCCATAGCCTCTTCTCCTCTTACTGCCCATTTTACCCCTCTATCATCTAATGGCCTAACGGACTCTCTCACAGGCCTTTTGCTACTAATGTACTTGAAAAAGTCTTTATTTCGTGTTTTTGCTTCCGTAGCAAGTTCCTTCTCAAATTCTCGCTTTGCGTGCCTTATCAATGCTTTGCATTTAATTTGCCAGTGCTTGTGCTGTTTCCAGTTTTCTTCATTTGACTCTTTTTTCCATTTCCTGAAGGATGCTTTTTTGGCAGCAACAGCCTCTCTGACCTCACCTTTAAACCATGCTGGCAGTTTTTTGGACTTTCTTCCACTTTTCTTAATTCGTGGAATACAGCTGGTCTGGGCTTCGAGGATAGTATTTTTAAATAACACCCAAGCTTGCTGTAAGTCTTCAACCTTGGCAACCACTCCTTTTAGTTTTTTCTTAACTATATTCCTCATTTTATCATAGTCTCCCTTTTGAAAGTTAAAAAGTAGTACTGTGGATTTTTTTACTACCCCTCCTCCACTAATTAAATCAAACACGATCATGCTATGATCACTATTGCCAAGTGGTCCCAACACCCTTATTTCTTGCACCAGATCTGGCGTTCCACTAAGGACTAGGTCCAGTATGGCTTCCCCTCTGGTCGGTTCATGAACCAGCTGCTCCAAGAAGCAGTCATTTATTTCATCTAGAAACTTTATCTCCCTAGCTTGTCCTGCCATAACACTGACCCAGTCGATACCAGGGTAATTGAAATCACCCATTATTACTACTCTGCTGTGACTTTTGTTAGCTTCCTTGATTTCTTTGAGCATTTCATCATCCATTTGTTCATTCTGGCCAGGCGGTCGATAGTACACTCCCACTGTCATCGCCTTCCCTTTTTTACATGGAATTTCAATCCATAGAGATTCCACAGCAAATTTTGTTTCCTGCAAAACTTTAATCCTTTCTGACTCAATGCCCTCTCTAACATAGAGTGCAACTCCTCCCCCAATTTGATCAGTTCTATCATTACGATATAGTTTGTATCCAGGTATCACAGTGTCCCACTGGTTATCCTCCTTCCACCATGTCTCTGAGATTGCAATCATATCTAACCTCTCATTTAGTGCTATATATTCTAACTCTCCCATCTTATTGTTTAGACTTCTAGCATTTGCATACAAGCATTTTAGAGACTGGATTTTATTAATATTAATCTGGCTATTGGTAGGCATGGGTAATTTGGAATCTTTACGCTCTGTCTGCACTTTACTCAAGGGCATTTGGGCTACTATACTCTTTTTTGGAACCTCACTGCTTTTGCTTCAAGGATACCTTCGTCCGAACCATGCGCTCCTGGGTGACTGTCGGCTTTCCCCTATTTTCTAGTTTAAAAGCTTCTCTATCTCCTTTTTAAAGGTTAATGCCAGCAGTCTGGTTCCATCCTGATTAAGGTGAAGCCCATTCCTTCGGAAGAGCCCCTCTTTTCCCCAGAATGTTCCCCAGTTCCTAACAAATCCAAACCCTCATCCTTGCACCATTGTCTCATCCACGCATTGAGACTCCGGAGCTCTGCCTGTCTTTTGGGTCCTGCACGTGGAACAGGAAGCATTTCGGAGAACGCTATCCTGGAAGTTCTGGATTTCAACTTCCTACCTAAAAGCTTAAATTTAGCCTCCAGAACTTCCCTACCACATTTTCCTCTGTCATTGGTACCAACATGTACCAAGACAGCAGACTCCTCCCCAGCACTATCTATGATCCTATCTAGGCGGTGCATGAGGTCCGCTACCTTCGCACCAGGCAGGCATGTTACCAGGCGATCCTCACGTCCACCCGCCACCCAGCTATCTACATACCTAATGATTGAATCACCAACTATGACAGCTGTCCTGAATCTCCTCTCATGGGGACATGGCCCTGGAGAAACGTCCTTGGTGCGAGAGGGTTTTACATCACCTGGAGGACAGGTCCTAGTCACAGGATCACTTCCTGCCACACCATGGTGATGCTCTCCTGTCACGAGACCTCTCTCCTCCATGGCAACAGGGATGCTGCCCGACTGGAGGTGGGACTTCAGGTCTATATCCCTGTAGGTCTCGTCCATGTACTTCTCTGTCTTTCTTATGTCTTCCAGGTCTGCTACTCTAGCCTCTAGAGAACGGACTTGTTCCCTGAGAGCAAAGAGCTCCTTGCACTGGGAGAAAATCATACATGTGACACTCAATGCAAAAGACCGGAAAGCCCCCATCTCGCTGCTGGACTTTTGTCTGCATCTTAGTTTAAAGCTTGGGTTTAGGTCTTTTAAATTCTGTATATAATAAGGACTGGTGTAGATGCTTATACTAATAAAAGTGTATCTAACACCCCCAATACACCTTGTTCACCTGAAGCTTAATTAATCTCAGGTCCTCAGTGTATGACTGATTTGGATAAAGAGCTGCACCTGAGAGCAGACCCTTTCCTTCAAGATGTGTAGGTACCTATAAAGCTACAATTACCCCAGGGGTGGGTGGGTGCTGGGGGAGGGAGGGAGGGAAATAAGTCCTATTAAAGAGGGCAGTTACAAGGTACCCTGTCCTGAACCCTCAGCAGGGGGGGAGGGGGGGTACCACACAAGCCCAGTTAGTTGAGAGAGGCAAGTTAAGTTATACAGCTCAGAAAGCTGAAGCAGCACACCAATAAGACAAACAATAAATAATTAAATAAACAGCTAGAACTCACTGCAAGTTGTCACAGGAGGTAATATCCACCTCTCTAGCAGAGAACTGTTAGAGCACTGCTCTTCCCAGAGCAGAGAGAAGCAAACAAAACTGACTATGCACACGTGGTGGAGACAGGAAGAAGGCTACACAATACCTCAGCAGGGGGGAGGGGAGGAGGGTTCACTCGGTAGGTAAGGGCAGGAAAACAAAATTTAAAAACACAGCAGATTCAGGGGGAAGAGCAGGGAGAAAGATTTAATTTAAAATGAACAGTTAACCTGGCTACCACACAAAGACCAGTTAGTTGAGAGAGGCAAGGTAAGTTATACAGCTCAGAAAGCTGAAGCAGCACACCAATAAGACAAACAAGTTGTCACAGGAGGTAATATCCACCTCTCTAGCAGAGAACTGTTAGAGCACTGCCTTCCTGTATATACTTGAAGACGCAGAACATATGATGTTGCACTGTCACACAACATCCATAGCTTTATGCCATATTTCCCAGGTTTGCTGAGAATATATTGTCTGAATGGAACACGGCCACGAAATGTAAGCAGTTGCTCATCCACGGTAACTTTTTCACCAGGAACAAAGGTGTCACTTAGGGGTATGTTTACTAAACTGCGGTAATGTCATTCGCATTAGGTTCCGCGGTAAAGGTAGAGATGCCCATATAAAGGCATGGGCATTGCATCATTACAGCAAGCTGTAGCAGCTAACGTGTGTTACAAGGCACCTTAGACTAATGAGTGTTACAAGGCGCCTTGTAAGGCACCTTGCAAGGCACCTTGTAACGCGCCTTATAAGGCGCTTTGTAAGGTGCCCAGTAAGGTGCCATGTAAGGTGCCTTATAAGGTGCCTAGTAAGGTGCCCTGTAAAGTGCCTCAAAAGGTGCCCTATAGGGCCTCCTAGGCTAAGCGCCATATTAGGCACCCTTGGACAAGGCACCATAGAAGGCACCTTGGGCTATGGAACCATAGGTTAAGGTGGCCTAACAAGGTTATGGTGTCCTAGGTTAGTGTGCCCTAGGGACTGCAAGGTGCCTCAGGATGACATGCATGACCTGTGTAGAACAGAGACAGATGTAGCCCTAACACTAGATAGAGCACTCAGGAAAGGCAATGAACAGGTGAGTGAATGGGGGAGAGGTGGGAGCCGCTGGACCTGCCATATCTGCGGGCATCCTATGTGCCTGCCAGTACTGATGACAAACATGGTGGGGCAGCTGTACCACAGCACAGGGTGTTGGCAATGTAAAGTACCGGAAAAACGGTGGCAGACGATGGGAATACGTGTCCCCCAGTGGAGGCAGAGGTGGCAGGATAGTTACAATGATTGGTGGATAGAGGAGTGGTGGTGCCATGCAGATCAGGCACAGGCAAGGCAAGCATGAAGAGGCGCAATGCAGGAAAGTGTAGCAGTGCATGACATGGGGTGGCAGGCTGCACTGGCAGACAGGACTCTACACAGCTGACAGCTGACAGACGCAGATGTTTATGTTTATGCAATTTCTTGATATACCGGCCAGGTTGAAGGGCATCAGAGCGGTTTTACAATCACTGTAAGCAGGTACTGGATAGATAGATGGACCGAAGTAATGTTGGCAATTGTGGCGAGGGTATTATGGGCTCGAAGCACAGATCTGCAAAAATATGACCTCTACAGGCATGCACACTATTTGAGTAGGACAGGCATGAGAGGAAGGAACAATGAGGAACTGAACCCATGAACACTGCCAAGAATGGCATTGTATTAACCAGTAGGCTATACCTCCATGGTGTATATCACAGTAATGTCTGGGTACAGAAGGACTGCAGGTCACCGCACAAACTGTCTGCTCTGAGTGCCAGGATAGGGTAACCCCACCAGTACCCATGATGCAATGCACTTGCTGAATAGCAGTCTACAGCTGATCACCAAATGGGGTCTGCACCTCTCCGGTACCTCAGCTTGGAAAGACGAACTGACAGTGTGTGATACTGGCACAAAGTAGCTACAGACCATGCCATTGTGCAGGTTCTGTGTTCACCCTGAGAGATCGGATGGGTGCCCAGCACTAGGTCTGCAGTACATGTGGTGCTAGAGATAGGTCCTGCTGTACATCCCCATCACTACCAGTGTGTGACAGGTGTTCCTTGCAGTGCAGCTGAAGGTAATTTGGTGTCCATCTGTATCCTGCAGTCACATGTGGCCCTGTGGGATCAGACACCAGCCAGATTGATGTGTACCCCTTTGTTAGGGTCTGGCTGACATGGGCAGCTGTTATCAGGGCAGAGGGGTTCCTAGAATTGTATGAGGTGGGTGTAGCAGTACCTTTACAGGTCACAGTGGTATACACTACATACCCCAAAGGGCCCACATCACCCTTTTTGTAGGTAAAGAACAGGTGTCCCCCACCCCGGAGAAGGAATCTCCATCCTGTTTGTATGAGACAGCATTCCAGGGTTGGTGGGCCAGAGCCATACCTATGTCTGGGGCAGTGGTAGACCAGCAGCAATGCTGGGGTTAGGTCTGGAAAACCCCAACTGCCTCCCACCACTGTCTGCCAGTCACCAGCAGACGGCACAGTCAGACTGTACCTTACAGGTGTTCTGACCATGCACAGTCTAACTGCAAACAGTCCACCAACCAGTCCATAGTGCATGGTCACAGAAAAACAATGTGCAGCAAGCAGGCATCTCAGCGATTAGAACCCCAGCACTGGGGAACACAAATATATCAGTGGAGGCAGAGCGCTATGTGGGAACCTAAACCTGCCATGGTCACTGCTCGGTCAGAGTGAGTGCCCTCCCAGCATGCCATGCTGTGGCCACCCTGTCCATGCAGGTGGCGGTCAGGCACTACATTGTCCCAGCCATTGCCCCACACTCTGTGAAGATGCATCCTGGCCAATCTGCCCTGACCGGGCCATACCCAAAATACCTTGCTCCTCATTATGCACCTAGTCAGGCTAACGCTGGTAACAGTGGGACATTTTGGGCCCAGTGAAGAATGGGCAGCCACAGAACAATGGATAGACATACACAAACGCTCACTCGTATTGCAGCATTGTACAAAGATAGGGGTGGTTGGCAACCCTGCCCACCACACTGGTCCTGATCACAGTGCTGACATTGCTAAACTGTGCAGGGGGGTAGTAGTAGTGCTCTGGTGATAACTTCAGCTCAATGCTGGGGTCAACAGCCTGACTCTCCATGCATCTTTGGATTGTGGAGCCTGTGTGGGTGGGTGTTTGTACCCCTGTTCGCCGCTGCTTTCGGCTTTGCACATGTTGTTGTTGTATCTGCATTGTAGGGTAAAACATAGGGACATGCTCTGCAGGATCCACAGCTGGGGTTTGAACCTGTGACCCTCTGCTTCTGGACACACTGCCTGGGTGTACTGCACCACACTGTTGCCACATATGCACAATAGTCCCTGGGGCTGCCTGTACTTTTCCTCAGTTAGACTTTGTATGTTGCACTGCACACCATGTACTGATGCAGGGCATGGCCTAGGTCCACTGCAGGGAGGTGACACTGCCCCCTCCAGCACGGGCACACACCCCCCTGCCAAGCTGACATGGCCATTTTCTGTCGGTGCTGGTAGTACGCAGTCCCAGGCCATCCACTGTGTAGGTAGGCACCCGCCTAGGGAGCAGATCCCGGGGTGGGGGGGCATACATGGACAACCTCACATCCCCCCCCCATCACTGCCTATCAATATTATGTCCCTTCCACATGGGGGCAGGATGGCTGGGGGGATGTCAGGTCAGTGCCCTAGCAACTATTGGCTAGGGTGAACCAGGTAGATATAGGTGGATTGTGTTTGGCCTTGGTCAGCTGCTGTCTTGCTGATTTCCGGTTTCTATGTTCCTATGTGCCACCTAGGCACCCGCCTGATCCACCCTGTTCCCCAGCTGCCCATGCTACATGTCCTGCCGGCGGTCCCCTATGCCCCATTTTCACCATCACCATAGTGGCCATTCATACTTTGGCACTATGGTGTTGCTGAAAATGGAGCACTACCATCACATATCTTGGGATCCCTGTCTAGGCTATACATTGCTGACACTTAAATGGTTTCTCTCTCCTGCAAATGTGCATCTAACAGCAGGTTTTCATTTGCGGTAGGATTCAGCCCTTCAGTTCAGCGCGTTAGTGTGAAAGGGGCCTCTCCCTGCCCACTCTCCGCCCATTGAGCCCTTCTCTCCGCCCTCTCTGCACCTTCTGCGGTGTTTACCGCGGCCGGGGATGTTAACGATCGTTAAGTAACGTTAGCATGCGTTAACGTTACATACTTCATGTTAACGTTACCCAACGATCGTTAACGTTACATAACGTGCGGTATGTAACGTTACCGCAGTTTAGTAAGCATACCCCTTAGAGTTGCTTCCCAGGTATCAAAAACGTGTCTGATTGGAGCAAGCTTATCCACGCCTCATTGTTCATGTCTGTTGGTTGCATCATCAAATCTGAGAGCACAAGAAATTTGCTGAAAACGGTTACGGGCCATATTTTGCCAAAAACAGAACGACCATCTTCAAGGTTCCACAACTGAACTATGGATTCATTTCGTGACTTGTACATGCCTGAGCATGGTCGCTGCTCAGAAGTCCAAGAAAACATTGAAATTCTCCATCTGTCAAATCTTTCCAGGTGTCGTCATAAATGTGTCTTCCTTGTTTGCTCGTCTACATCATGATTTCATTCAATAAGTTCTTCCTCATGAACAAGTGGAATGCTGCAAGAGGGCCATCAACATTTCATACAGCATACCTTGTAGGACCTTGTTGTATGAAAGCTCTGGCATATCTTCCAGCAGCTTGCTTTATAGGTTTCCTGTTCCATGATGTGGCATCCTTAGATACATAGGCTTCAATGGAAACATTTTTGATTATAGTTGATGACCTCTTAACTCCTCTACGACCACAACTAAGATTCCTCACAGATGATACTGACACCGAGGACTCCTGCCTTCTTCCCCGTCCAGCACAGCCTCGACCTTTGCCTCGACCTGTAACTTGACTCTTTGCTGCAGGCGATGTTACCGGCTCAACATCAGTCTCACATTCACATGGTGACCAACTGCTGTCGCCATCTGAATCATGACTGTCATCATCAGATTTATCGCCCGAACTTGGCTGATATGCTTCTTCGCTTGCTGAATATGCTGCATCATCAGACGACTCAGAGCCGTCACTGTCAGCATCTCGTTGCAATATTTCTCTTACTTGGGCAGCTGAATACTTTTGTTTTGACATCATAAACAATAACCTAAAATAAATAAACAAAGATAAAGTTGAATAAAATGCAAAGCAGTTTTACTATAGGTGTACAATAATTGTGATGAACGAGCTGAAAGTCTTTAGATTTCATCGGAAATAATGAGAGAACTTATGATATCAATTACAGAAAATGTGTAATTTTCATAAAATAAGAGTACAAAAATAAATGAACATAATTAACATAATTAATAATTAATTAATTGTCAGATCAAAAAATTCACAAAACTGCAAATTGTATCACGATCCAAACCGGACGTAAGCAACTGGGGTCAAAAATGACCCCACTGGTGCTCTGTGCTGCAATTCATCACCAGCGTCACCTAGCGGATGAAAATTATTCCTCTCATAGCGCAATATAAAGAGAATATTGACATGTGAAAAGTCATAAAAAGATTGCATTCTTGAACAACTAGTTTCCGAGATACGCGTTGTGAAACTTGCAATGGGGTCACTTTTGACCCCATCAGTACTCCCAGGGTTAAGAGACACAGGGCATGTTTAATATAGTGCATTAAGGTAACACATGTTAATGGCAACAATAAGGGGTGTTACAAGTGTAAAGAGCACTGGGAGGGTAGGGGGCGTTCCGGCATAAATGAACGCATAACAAAATAGAAGGATGAGTGTCTACAAGTCACAGCAGAGCCTGGACTGTTACAAGTAGGGAAATAACTTGAGTAACACACAGGCGCAAAATGAAGAAATGGGAAAGGAACCCTTGTCCCCTGTTTATAGAGGGACATTGCACTAACCAATATGCTACATCTCCACCCTTTTCTAACCTGCAATGTCTGTAGTCATAGAGCATGCAGGTCTCTTCCTAAACTGTCTGCTGTGTGTGCCAGTATAGGTTAACCCAGGGGTGGGGAACCCTGGTCCTGGAGAGCCGCAGACCAGTCAGGTTTTCGGGATATCCCTAATGAATATGCATGAGATATATATGCATTAGAGATATCCTGCCAACCTGACTGGTTTGTGGCCCTCCAGGGCTGGATTTGGAGACCCCTGCCTTACACCTCTGTCATTTAAGATTGTGAGTGGGCAAGGTGCAGATGTCCAAGACATCAAAAAGGTTAGATAGAATGTGTCACATTCCTCCTCACTTCTCACCACCACCAAAATATTGTCTATTAGACAACTTTTTGGTGGTGGTGAGAATCGAGGAGGAATGTGACACATTCTATATACCCTTTCGATGTCTAGGACATCTGCACCTTGCCCACTCACAATCTTAAATGACAGAGGTGTAAGGCAGGGGTCTCCAAATCCAGCCCTGGAGGGCCACAAACCAGTCAGGTTGGCAGGATATCTCTAATGCATATATATCTCATGCATATTCATTAGGGATATCCCAAAAACCTGACTGGTCTGCGGCTCTCCAGGACCAGGGTTCCCCACCCCTGGGTTAACCCCTTCAGTACCCATGATGCACTGCACATGCAGACTAGCACTCTGCAGCTGAATACCAAATGGAAAATGGAAGGATCTATCACATCAGTTCAGTACGATGCACTGATAATGTGTGCTTCAATCACATAACAGCTGCAAACTGTGCTACCCTGCAGTTTCAGTGCTCACCCTGAGGATGAGGATGGGCGCCCACCACCTGGTCCCTAGAATGTGTAGTACTGGAGATGTCCTATGCTACTGATCCCCATTGCTGTCTGTGTGTGGCAGGTATTGTCTGCAGTGTGTTATATTAGTCACCTTGTTTCCTGCATAACTGTAGCATGCTATATGTGCTAATCACATCTGGCCCACCTGTTGGACAGGGATCCTTCTAGAATAATGCATTTCTATGCCTGGTATTAAACTGCCAAGGCGGACATCTAGGCTCAAATGGGGTTGTTACTAGAGTCCTGCTGATCCTACCATTACCATAGGGAGTAGGCCTGCAATAGCTCCTGTCCTAACCACCTAGAAATGACAAAAATCCCACAGCAAGCACACTCAGACTACATCTACTGCCCACCACTGGGTTTTCCATCCAAGCACATACCAACTGCAGTCAGTCCACTGATCAGCACACATTGCATGGTCACAGAGTGATCATGTGCACACGGCACTTGGTTCAGTGATCAGGCCCCCAGAACAAGAAATGCGCCCACATCACTGGATCCAGACCATATAGTCACTGCTTTGTCAGAGTGAGAGTGCCCTCCCAGCATGACATGCTGTGGCCACTCAGTCCATGCATGTGGTAGATGGGCATGCGACGTCTCAACCATTAACTCTACCTCCATTGCAGACACATCCTGGCCAATCCGCCCAGTTTCAGGACATACCCACAATACTATGCTCCTCATTATGCACATTTGCACACTAATGCTAGGAACAGCTTAGGCAGTGCAATGCTCAGTGAGGTGTAGAAAGCCACAAAACAATGAAGAGACGTACACACACAAAAATACACTCACACGTATACACTCATATCACCGCACTGTGCAAAAAATGGGGATAGTTGGCATTCCTCCCTGCCTCTTTGGTCTCAATATCAGCACACAGGACCAGGACATGGCTTTGGTCTGATGTAGGTGGGTGCCACTGCCCCCTCTTCCAACAACCCCACACCATGCTGACATGCCTGTGTGCTGTCAGTGTTGGTGGTGTGCAGTCCCAGCCCATCCAACATGCGGGTTGGAAGAAACGTAGGGCACAAGGTCCAGATTGGGGGGGGGGGGAGGCAGAGGCATACATGAATGGCCACACAGCCCCCCAACCATCTGCCTCTGCAGGGACCCCATCACCACCTGCCAACAATATGTCTCAGGGGGAGGATGACAGCTACTGCTTTGGTAGTCCCCTGGGAACCTGCATATTGCAGCTACTTGGAGGGCTACAGCTGTTGGCATTATCAACCTCTTCTTCCACAGCTGGGTTCAGCAGCAGCAGCAGGGGGAGGGGGGGAAGCCAGGATCTCTGCCTGGACTGCCCCATATGGCACATCTCCTTTCTGCAGAGAGCAGCATGTCTGTGTGCCACCACTGTCACTGTGGGATCATGACGGACATCACAGATGGTAATGCAGATGGCAGGATACCATTATCCTGTGTGTCTTTTGAGGAAACTGCTAGGTACTTGTGACCTAGACTGGCCACTGTTGAACACAGGATAATGGGCATGATGGACCTTGGTCTGACACAGTATGGCATATTTTATGATCTTATGTTCTTATGTGCCACCTGGGCAGCTGCCTGGTCTGCCTTGTGCAGCAGCAACCCCCACTGCATGACTCACGTGCCATCTCCTTTGCCCCATTTGAACCATCAGCATAGTGCCCTTTCATACTTGGGCACCATGCAGTTGCTGCTAATGGAGCACTGCTATCACTATCTTGGGCTCCCCTGTCTGTGCATCACATTGCAGAGATTAAAATAAGCTCTCTCTCCTCAAAATGCACCCTTTCCGCGAGGTTTTACTTTGTGTTAGGGTTCCCAGTATTAAAGAGCTTTAACACACATTAGTGCAACAAGCGTTAAGGGAACACCCATTGTTAATGCTTTCTCTCCGCCACATTAATGCCCACTCACCGCCTACAGCGCCTGCTGCTGGAGCCTTTAATGCCCATTAAAACAACATTTTTTGCTGCTTTAAGGGTGCTGCTAACGGGCATTAATGGCACACTGGCTCTCCCTTTAGTAAACATAACCCATAAACTCACACTTCACTGGTTTTCTTCCCTTAATTCCTATAGAGCTAGTGAACATTTTATTCTCCTTAGGGACGCCCACATCCCTCAGCAACTAGGGAACAGATTTACCTGAAGGGGGCACTATATGTAGGCAATTGAAGCTTACAGCTCCTATGATTGACACACAGTGGAACAATTTTGTGTAGTGAAATTTCACAGATGATATGAGGATGACTTTTGTCTAGATGAAAATGCTAAGGCCGCCTTCCTTTCAAGGAAAACTAAGCTAAACTGAAAATGTTTCTCTGACTGAAGACTGACTGAAGACTGCAATATATATTTTAAAAAAACTTCAGCAAGAAGACATAGAAAAATATCTGGAAGAAGGTACAACAATCCAGCATAAATGTATAAGGGAAAAAATAAGCAAAGAATAACACAGGAGACCAAAACTGAAATGGAACTGATACTAAAAGGTGCTGTGACCAGGGCTGGCCCATCCATTGAGCAAGAATGTTGTTTGCACAGGGTCACGCGTTTCAGGGGGCCCCACGCCTACAACATCCTACATTGAAGACCAGCAGGCAGGGCGGCTTTAGAGGGAACCGGAGAGGCCCCGGCTCCCTCTAACAGTTGCTGAAGTGAAGCGCGTCTTTTCCCTTCACTTCGGCAGCTGTACTGAAGTTTAGAATGCTGCCACGCTGAGCACCGGTAAACAGGAAGTCCCCTTTGACCTCAGCGCGGCAGCGTTCTAAACTTCAGTACAGCTGCCAAAGTGAAGGGAATAGACACGCTTCACTTCGGCAGCTGTTAGCAGGAGCTGGGGCCTCTCCAGTTCCCTCTAAAGCATTATAAATAGCCCCAGGGCTCTTCCGGGGGGGAGGGGAAGGGGCTTAGACTGGAAATGGGCTGTGGGGGAGGAGTTAGGACTGGAAATGGGCTGTGAAGGGAGTCTTGAACTGGAAAGAGCTGATGGGGAGGGGGCTAGTACTGGAAATGGTCTGTGGGGGGGGGAACTAGGACTGGAAATGGGCTGAGTTTAGGGGGGCTTGAACTGGAAATAGCTGATGGGGAGGGGGCGTGGACTGGAAATGGGCGGTGGGGGGAGCTAGGACTGGAAATGGGCTGAGTGGAGGGAGGCTTGAACTGGAAATGGGCTGAGTTGGGGGGGGCATGGACTGGAAATTGTGTGTGTGGGGGGGGGGGGTAGCTATGACTGGAAATGGGCTGAGTGAAGGGGGCTTGTACTGGAAATAGCTGATGGAAGGGGGCCTTGGTCTGGAAATGGGCTGAGTAGGTGGGGAACTAGGACTGGAAATAGGCTGAGTGGAGGGGGGCTTGGACTGGAAATAGCTGATGGGGAGGGAGGCTTGAACTGGAAATGGGCTGAGTTGGGGGGGCTTGGACTGGAAATTGTGGGGGAGGTAGCTAGGACTGGAAATGGGCTGAGTGGAGGGGGAGCTTGGGTGGGAAATAGCTGATGGGGAGGGGGCCTTGGACTGGAAATGGGCTGAGTAGGTGGGGAACTAGGACTGGAAATGGGCTGAGTGGGGGGCTTGGACTGGAAATTGGGGGGGGAGCTCGGACTGGAAATAGCTGATGGGGAGGGGGGCTTGGACTGGAAATGGGTTGAGTGGGGGGAGCTAGGACTGGATATGGGCTGATGGAGGGGCTAGGATAGGACTGGAAATGGGCTGATGGGGGCTTGGATAGGACTGGAAATGAGCTGATGGGGGCTAGGATTGGAAATGGGCTGTTTGGGGGGGCTTGGATGGGAAATGGACTGATAGAGGGGCTAGGACTGGAAATTGGCTCATAGGGGGGGCTGGATTGGAAATGGACTGAGTGGGGGGAGCTAGAACTGGAAATAGCTTATGGGGAGGGGGGCTTGGACTAGAAATTGTTTGAGTGGGGGGGCTTGGAATGGAAATTTGGGATGAGCTAGGACTGGAAATGGGCTGAATGGAGTGGAGCTAGGACTGGAAATCAACTGATGATGGGGCTAGGAAAGGGCTGGAAATGGGCTTATGGTGGCACTAGGATTGGAAATGGGTTGATGGAGGGGCTAGGATAGGACTGGAAATGGGCTGATGGGGGTGGCTTGTATTGGAAATGGACTGATGGGGGACTTGGATTGGAAATGGGCCGATGCGGGGACTAGAAGGGAGCAGATGCTGGGTGGGGCTGGAACTAGAAGGGAGCTGATGTTTGGGAGGACTAGAATGGGATGGGGCTGGGAGAGTGAAATGGAGAGGGGAAAAATATTTTGTGTGGGAGGAAAGAGCAAAAGGGGAAAGATCAGTATGTTAAAGCAGATGTAGAGAGAGAATGGAAAAAAAACTAGAAGAAAGGGCAAATGGACAACAGACAATGGAGAGTTAGCAGAAGACAAGAAGAAACCAGAAGAAAGTGACTGGAGCAATTGCAACTGAAAAATAAAATACACAAACAACAAAAGGTAGAAAATACTTTTTTATTTTGAATTTATTAACTGGAATATGTCAGCTCTGGGAAATGTGCGTCTTTAATGTCTGCATTTTGTTTAATACAAGAGGAAATTAATTTATAGTTTTATTTCCGCAGGGTTGTTGTACATTCCAAGTTTGGCTTTTGGGGTACCCAGTTTAATTATTGTCTTCTTATTTCTAAATTGTGATCCCTTATTCTTTGTTTGGTGATGGTCTACCGAGCTGAGGTATTCTATTTATGTAGTTTCTATTTGACAGTGCCACTTGTTCTCTTTCCCCAGTAGGAGATGTATTGGTATTCTCTGAGATGTATTGGTTTAATATTTGCAGTGCTGCCTTTTGATAGGTAGGCACCTTGAATATTGTGTGCAATTCTGGTCACCGTATCTTAAAAAGGATATAGCGTGTGATGCAGCGGACCCTCTTGCAGAAGGAAAAAAAGTTTTAAATTTAGAAAAAAACTGGTTTCAGATGCAATATCCTGAAGGTCCACATAGAGGGAGCAGGAGAGCCAGCATAGATTCAGAAGAACCACGCCTCTATGGGCAGGACTTAGGCCCAGTCAGTTCCGATTTAAGGAGAGGCAGTCCTGAATCAAGCAGAGCAGTTGAAGTGGGAGCAGTCAAGGAAAGACAAGCCCAGAGAGCAGTCAAGGAAGGGGCAGTCAAGGAAAGACAAGCCCAGAGAGCACTCAAGGAGAGAGATGTTCCAACATCCAGCTTGAGAGAGAGCCCTATCCAGGGAGAAGGGCTAAGACACAGCCTGAGAGAAAGACATGCGAGGAATGACGTGGAGGAAAGGCCTCCAGTGAAAAGATATCCAGGAGAAAGATATCCAGCTGGAAAAGATATCCAAGGAGAGAAAGGTACTCAGAGAGATATCTGTAGAAGTAACTGGAGAGAAAAGTGGAGAACTCAGAGGCCTGGTGAGCAGGGAGAAGCTGCAAGGGCGCGGCCACCAGACAACAGCCACAGGAGTGGAAGCAAAGGCCGATGGCAACAGCTGCAGCCTTGCCTCAGAGGGGTTTCTCCACACACTAAGGAAAGAGAGACACTGTGGGAATACTTGGGCCAGCAAGAGTTGGAGGATAACCAGACTAGGCCTCAAGCCTTCCCTGGAAAAGACAGAAGAAAGCTCAAAGGTAAAGCAGCCATTTCTTGTGATTGTTTGCTTAGGCCTAGCACAGAAGAAAGCCAGAGGAAAGAAGTTTATCTGTATAACAATGATACTTATAAGCAGAGATTAAAGGATAATTTCCCTAAGAAGAAAACTGCCAGTATAAAATGTTGTGACAATAGAGCTTTTAAAACTATAGCGGATGAACAGCCATTGTTCTATCCTATAGCCAGAAACCGACACCCTAAGCTAACAAACAAACACTGGAAAACTGTCTGGCATGCTTTTAAAAAGCCAGGACTCAGCCCTACCGAAGCTTCAGACTCAGAGCCATCGGATATGGAATGGATGCCAGTGGAATCTGGGGGTGAGGAGGCTGAGGAACCAATGGAATGTACATATTGTACAGCAGTGAAGCTATAGCCTGTTTGGGAGTTCAAGGAATGCATAAAGTGAATGCAGGATTCATCTTACTTTAAGTTTCTGTGAAGTTAACAGTTATTACGTTGACCGTTTTTGTATGCGTTGAACCTGATGTAAGGTCTGATACAATCCTGTTGCTTTCCAAAGCCGTATGTTTTGAACCATGTTTGCGTAAAGGAGAAATAAAGCCTTTTTCTTTTTCCCTCCACTTTGGTGTGAAGTTACTCTTTTGGGGAGTTGGTAACGAGGTCGGCACAAAGGACCGCTACCTTTGACCCTCGCACCTGGCCAACCCCAATACCCCTAATCTTGTGAGCTCCCCAGCTCTTCGGTGGAAACACTACGCCGCCACCAGAGGGGGCTGCGGGGGACAAGCGTTATTAGAAAAGGTACAGAGAAGAGCCACCAAAATGGTAAAGGGGATGGAAGGCTACTCCTATGAAGAGAGGCTACACAGGTTAGGGCTCTTCAACCTGGAAAAGAGACGGCTGAGGGGATATATGATAGAGGTCTATAAATTAATGAATGGAGTGGAACGGGTAAACGTAGATCGATTGTTTACGCTATCAGAATATAGAAAGACTAGGGGACATGTAATGAAGCTACAGGGTAAACTATTTAAGACAAATAAGAAAAAATATTTTTTCACTCAACGTGTAATCAAACTCTGGAATTTGTTACCGGAGGTTGTAGTAAGAGCTGTTAGTGTAGCTGGGTTTAAAAAAGGTTTGGACAAGTTCCTGGAGGAAAGGTCCATAAACCATTATTAAAAAGGGACCCAGGATATCAATGCTTGACCCAATACAAGCATTGTGGAACCTGTGTCTCTTGGGGATACTGCTAGGTACGTATGACCTAGATTGGCCACTGTTGGAAACAGGATAGTGGGCATGATGGACCTTGGTCTGACCCAGTATGGCATATCTTATGGTTTGGTGCTTTATGAGTCCTGGTAGTCAGGACCTTACCTAGCCCTGTGCGAGCGGTGCGGCCACACAGGGCACAATGGCTTAAGGGGCACATTTTGGCTGTCTGCTGTTGCCTGCCGCCGCCACTTTTTCTTCACTCAGTGGGAGCAGGCAATGGCAGACATCTGAAATGCGCCCCTTAAGCGTTCTCACGGCATGCTAAGCACATCTGTCCCTCCCTGCTCTGATACAACGTCAGAGAAGGGAGGGACAGATCTGCTTAGCACGCCGGCAACTTACACAGCGGGCGTGCCCATTCTCTCCTGGCGTGGGGGAGGGGTGTGTGCACCTGTTGTGCAAGTCACATAGGGCGCGATTCAACCTCAGTATGGCCCTGAACCAGTCCAACGTGTTATTGTGAAGGCCTATGTCTCTGAGTCTAGAGAGGAGAGTGAGGTGAAAAATGGAGCCGAAGGCGGCACTGATGTTGACAAATATAATTGTGAAACCCTGATGTGGTTTGTCAAGACCTTTGATGAGAGTGAAGAAGAGTGTTTGTCTTTGAGCAGTGGGGTCTTCCTTGGCCTTCACCCATGAAGTACTTCTTTGTTTAGTGCACGGCTGGTGGTGCAGGTTGAAACCACCACTCCAGATTGCTCCAGGTCAGCCATAAGCTCTTTGGATGTTGTATGTGGTGTTTTTCCAACAGTTTGCACTAACCTTCAAAGACTTCTTGGATTAATTTTCCTCTTCCCATCACATCCTGGGAGGTTCTTGACAGTTCCATGAGCAGAAAACTTCTTAATAACATTTTGAACTGTAGACACAGGAATACCGAGGTCTTTGGAGATGGCCTTGCACCCCTTTGAAGTTTTGATGTTTGGTAATAATGGCTTTTCTGATGGTCTCAACTCTCTTGTCTTCACCATTGTGAAAATGGAACAGAGAGCGAATGTGGCCATTTTAAACATTAGAGCCATCATTCATTGGTCGATTCAAGTCATGTGAGTACTAACAATTGATCACAGGTGCGACTAATTTTACTGCAATGGGAATGTGGTTCTTCTGTTCAAACTGATTTGAATTGTTTATAAGGATGCCCTCATAATCATGTCCTGGCAATGTCCCAGTTTTTATACTATTTCCTTTTTTAATTGGTCTTGTTTTATTTGATTCTTTTATGTGTCAAATATGTGTGCATATATAATCCAAAGCAGGACCGTACCGAGAGCTGTGTGCCAAAAAGCTCAAAAAAGAGTAAGTTACTGAACATGGCTGGGTGGAGGGGGACACCAGATTTGTTAGTTGCACAGAGCGCATTTCTAGCTTGGTACGGCCCTGTTAGTAGTACTGTTATTATATGGTGGGATTGCTATCGGTTCTAAATGGGCAGCGTTTGTAGTATTTCCTAGTGTGCCAGGCGGTTGGCACTGGAGTATAGTAATGTAGAAACCTGGTAGTCTTTCTTATCTGTACACTTATTAAGAGGCATGTTTACTAAAAGTTAGTGCATGTTAACATTATGCAAATATTTATGCAAATGAGGTCCCTTATGCAAATGAGGCCCCACACTGAGTCTCTGCACATGGCCCCACACCCCCCTTGGGCCACCCCTGACTGTGACAACACAGGATTCAATACAAGCCTCTGATCAGCTTGCATTTCCTACACATCTCATGCATCTTGAGATTCTAGACTGGCCTTATGCAAGGCATGCCTTTTGAGTCAGTGCTAACTCCTCATGACATAGCAGCTGTTGAGTTTTCTTGGCAGTGTGACTAGAAGTTGATTGCCAGACCTTTCTTCTGAGGTAATGGAGGGCAGGGCCGGCCCGTCCATTGAGTGAGAATGTTTTTTGCACAGGGCCCCGCGTTTCAGGGGGCCCCGCGCAAAAAACATTCTGATCCTAAAGTCAAATAAAAAAATTTAAAAAAGCTGTCTTCTCCCGCTGCCGGGGCCGCCGCGGCAGATTCGAGTGTGCCGCGGGGCCCCCCCTGCCCAGCAGAGCCTGCCCTCCCCTGCCCAGCAGAGCCTGCCCTCCCCTGTATCCGCTCTCTCGTACAGCTGCCTGCAGTCTCACGCGCCGACTTTCAGAGCGCGAGGGAGAGTTTCTCTCCCTCGCTGCTCTGTTAAGCCCGCGGGGGCTGATGGGAAGTCCCATCAGCCCCCGCGGGCTTAACAGAGCCGCGAAAGGGAAACTAGTCCCTTCGCGCTCTGAAAGCCGGCGCGTGAGACTGCAGGCAGCTGTACGAGAGAGCGGATACAGGGGAGGGCAGGCTCTGCTGGGCAGGGGGGGCCCCGCGGCACACTCGATTCTGCCACGGCGGCCCCGGCAGCGGGAGAAGACAGCTTTTTTAAAAAAAAAATTTGGCTGGGCTGGGCTGGGGGGGGGGGGTTAGGAGTGCTGATGGGCTGGGGGGGGGTTAGGAGTGCTGATGGGCTATGGGGGGCTGGGGGGGGTAGGAGTGCTGATGGGCTGGGGGGGGTTAGGAGTGCTGATGGGCTATGGGGGGCTATGGGGGGCTGGGGGGGGTGTTAGGAGTGCTGATGGGCTATGGGGGGCTATGGGGGGCTGGGGGGGTTAGGTTAGGAGTGCTGATGGGCTATGGGGGGCTATGGGGGGCTGGGGGGGTTAGGAGTGCTGATGGGCTATGGGGGGCTATGGGGGGCTGGGGGGGTTAGGAGTGCTGATGGGCTGGTGGGGGTTAGGAGTGCTTATGGGCTATGGGGGGCTATGGGGGGCTTGGGGGTTAGGAGTGCTGATTGGCTGGGGGGTTAGGAGTGGTGATGGGCTGGGGGGGCTGGGGGGGTTAGGAGTGGTGATGGGCTATGGGGAGGCTGGGGGGTTTATGAGTGGTTATGGGCTATGGGGGGGCTGGGGGTGTTAGGAGTGGTGATGGGCTATGGGCGGGCTGGGGGGTTTAGGAGTGTTTATGGGCCATGGGGGAGCTAAGTCTGTATTTTGGCTGATGGGTTTCGGACTGGTAGTGGGTGGATGGGGTGCTTGGACTGCTCATGGGCTATGGGGGGCTTAAACTAAAAATTGGGTGATGGGGGATTAGGATTGGAAATGGGCTGGTGGGATTAGGACTGGGAGTGGGCTGATAGGGAGGTTAGGACTGGTAATGGGGTATGGGAGGCTTAAACTTAAAATTGGGTGATGGGGATTAGGATGAAATGGGCTGATGGGGGGGGTTAACACTGGAGGTGGGCTGATGGGGTTAGGACTGGTAATGGGCTGTGGGCTGATGGGGGGTTAGGACTGGTAATGGGTTGGGGGGGTTGCTAGGACTGGTAATGGGCTATGGGGGGGATAGGACAGGAAATGGGCTGATGGGGAGGGGTTAGGACTTGAGGTGGGCTGATGGGGTAGGACTGGTAATGGGCTGTGGGCTGTTGGGGGGGTTAGAACTGGTAATGGGCTATGGGGGGTTAAGACTGGTAATGGGCTGTTGGCTGATGGGGGCTGTCTGGTAATGGGCTATGGGGGGGTTAGGACTGATAATGGGGGAGGGGGGGCGAGGACAGGAAATGGGCTGCTGGGAGTAGGACTGGGAGTGGGCTGATGGGGAGGTTAGGACTGGTAATGTGGTATGGGGGGCTTAAACTGAAAATTGGGTGATGGGGATTAGGATTGGAAATGGGCTGGTGGGATTAGGACTGGGAGTGGGCTGATGGGGAGGTTAGGACTGGTAATGGGGTATGGGGGGGCTTAAACCGAAAATTGGGCGATGGGGATTAGGACAAAATGGGCTGATGGGGGGTGGTTAACACTGGAGGTGGGCTGATGGGGTTAGGACTGGTAATGGGCTGTGGGCTGATGGGGGGTTAGGACTGGCAATGGGCTATGGGGGGCTGACTGGAAATGGGTTGATGGGGTTAGGACTGGAAGTGGATTGATGGGGGGGGCTAGGACTGGTATTGGGTTGGGGGGTTGCTAGGACTGGAAATGGGCTGATGGGGGGGCTAGGACTGGAAATGGGCTGATGCAGGGACTGGAAGGGAATGGATACTGGGTGAGGCTGGAACGAGAAGGGAGCTGATGTTGGGGGAGGATTAGAATGGGATGGGGCTGGGAGAGTAAAATGGAGAGGGGAAAAATATTTTGTGTGGGAGGGATAAAAAATCTACAATTGGCCGGGTATTGGGAGAGTAAGTGGGGATTGAGGATGGAGGGGTAAAATTTGAGTGGATGAAATAGGAATGAGGAAAGAGCAAAAGGAGAAAGATTAGTATGTTAAAGCAGATGTAGAGAGAGAGAATGGGAAAAAAAAACTAGAAGAGAGAAGAAAGGACAAATGGACAGCAGATGATGGAGAGTTAGCAGAAAACATGAAGAAACCAGAAGAAAGTGGCTGGAGCAATTGCAACTGAAAAAAAAATGCACAAAAGGTAGAAAGATATCTCTTTATTTTGAATTTATTAACTGGAATATGAAAGCTCTGGGAAATGTGCATCATTAACGTCTGCGCTTTGTTTGGTACAAGAGGAAATTAATTTATAATTTTATTTCTACAGTGTTGTTGTACATTCCAAGTTTGGCTTTTGGGGTTCCCAGTTTAATTATTGCCTTCCTGTTTCTAAATTGTGATTCCTTGTTTGGTGATGGTCTATATTCTGCATGTGTAACTGAGCTGAGGTATTCTGTTTATGTAATTCCTATTTGACATTGCCACTTGTTCTCTTTCCCCAGTAGGTCATGTATTGTTGTTCTCTGAAATGTATTGGTTTAATATTTGCAGTGTTGCCTTTTGATAGGTAGGGTATGGTGCTTTGTGAGTCCTGGTAGTGCTGTTAGGATACGGCGGGTTTGCTATTGGTTCTAAATGGGCAGTGTTTGTAGTAGTTCCTAATGTGCCTGGCGGTTGGCACTGGATTATAATGTAGAAATCTTTTAGTCTGTCTTTATCCATACACTTATTAAGAGACATGTTTACTAAAAGTTAGTGTATGTTAGCATTATGCAAATATTTGTGCAAATAAGGCCACTTATGCAAATGAGGCCCTGCACCGAGTCTCCGCACATGGCCCCGCACCCCCCTTGGGCCGCCCCTGATGGAGGGCAGAGTGACTTGCCCAAGGCCACAAGAAGTGCTGGTGGGCATCAAACGTTGATCTTTTGCTTACCACACAAGTGTTCTAACCATCAGGCTATTCCTCCTCTCCTAACTGGCTTTACAATGGTCTTAAAAAATTAGATGTAAGAATAAAGAAACGTCTCCACAACTTATGGTAAACATACCACATTTTCAGACTTTTTTTTTGGGGGGGGGGGGGCAGGTAAGAAGGAAATGCATTATGTTCTAATATTTATCTCGCTCAATCCAAGATATTTGAGTTAAATAGATCCTAACAGAAATGTGAATATTATTGAATGCAGATTATTGGCATGGCTTATTTCTGCTCCCACAGGCCTCCAAGCAGATTTTCTGCAGGAAACCTCCCCTTGCAAATCCCTTGGAAAGTCCTGCAGTAGCTGGGGTTGTAGGGATTTTTTTACCCTACATACTGTGCAGATGGAAAGTGTGGGGGTTCACAGCGTGCGTCATGTGAGAGTTCATAATGAAATCTCCATCTGCACATCACTCAGTCCACCCTGACCCTGCTCCGGGTACCACCTCTTTTCTCATGGGGAAAGGTAGGCATGCTGTACACAGCCTGTGTACCTTTCTGCAAATGGGGATACGTTTTCAAAAGGGTATTTTGTGTGGGTAAGCATCTGCTTATCCTTGGGGAACACTTTGAAAATGGCTCCTATTATCATTTTTTGAGTCATCATGCTATCTAAATCACGGATGAGTATCTAATCTGAAATTACCTTTACAAGAACAAGAACAGTAAATTAAGGCCTTATCATGACCTAATATTTTATAAAAAAAATTAAAAAGGAAGAGAGTCAAACTGACCGAGCACTGAGAAATAGAGATTTATTTGCAATTGCGTCATTACTAAGAATGTTACTTAGTAAGTTTTGTCTTATTTGGATATTACTTAATCTATAGAAGAGTGATAGAATGTGTAATAAATTGAAACTCCAAACATAAAATATGAATTATTCAAGCATAAATTACTTGATTTGCAAGTTGCAATAAAATCAATGCTACTGTAGTTATAATTTTAAAGATAATGCATTATGACAGCCCTTCAGTATATATTTTGCTTATAGTGGATTATTTTACAAAATCTGGCAACTCATTAACTTGTAAGCTGTGATACATGTCTAATTTGTTTCTTACGTTTTGTGCTTCTTATAGCACTTACTGAATTAGATTTTGAAATGAGACCTTGGTGTTTTCATCATGCAAACATATGCACTGTATAGGAATTAATAATATGTTAGAAATTTAGAGGTATGTTTACTAAACTGCGGTAACGTAGCAGTGGCTACGTTAACGCTCGTTAGGTAACGTTAACGCTCGTTAGGTAACGTTAACGCGCGCTATGTAACATTAACGCGCGTTAACGTTACCTAATGAACGTTAGCGTTCCCAGCCATGGTAAACACCGCAGAGAGTGGAGAGAGGGCGGAGAGAAGGGGTCAGTGGGCAGGGAGAGAGCGGGGAGAGGCCCCTTTTACACCAACGCGAGGAACTAAAGGGCTGAAAAGTACCGCGAATGAAAACCAGTTATTAGATGCATATTTGCAGGAGAGAGAAACCATTTCAGTGTCAGCAATGTACAGCATAGGCAGGGAGCCCATGAAAAGTGATAGTAGTGCTCCATTTGCAGCAACAGCATAGTGCCCAAGTATGAAAGGCCACTATGGCGATGGTGCAAATGGGGCATAGGGGGCTGCAGGCGGGACATGCAGCGGGGGCATCTGGGGTACAGGGTGGACTAGGCGGGTGCCTAGGTGGCACATAGGAACATAGAAACCGGAAATCAGCAAGACAGCAGCTGACAAAGGCCAAACACAATCCACCTACATCTACCTGGTCCACCCAGGTCAACAGTTGCCAGGGCACTGACCTGACATCCCCCCAGCCAGCCCTCCCCCAAGCGGAAGGGACATACTATTGGTAGGCAGTGATGGGGGGGATGTGAGGATGCTCATGTATGCCCCACCCCGGACACCGCTCCCTAGGTGACCGCCTACCCACACAGTGGATGGCCTGGGACTGTGCACTACCAGCACCGACAGCATATGGTCATGTCAGCATGGCAGGGGTGTGTGTGCCCGTGCTGGAGGGGGCAGTGGCACCTGCCTGCAGTGGACCTAGGCCATGCCCTGTACCAGTACGTGGTGAGCAGTGCAACATAAAAGGTCTGGCTGAGGAAAAGTACAGGTAGCTCCAGGGTCTCCCATGCATCTGTGGCAACAGTGTGGTGCAGTACACCCAGCCATTCTGGCTAGAAACAGAGGGTCACAGGTTCAAGTCCCAGCTGTGGTTCCTGCAGAGCATGTCCCTACATTTTACCCTACAATGCAGATACAACAGCAGCATGTGCAAAGCCCACAGCAGTGGCAAACAGGGTTACAAACACCCACTCACACAGGCTCCACAATCCAAAGCTGCATGGAGAGTCAGGATGTTAGCCCCAGCACTGAGCTGCAGTTATCACCAGAGCACTACTACTACCTCCTGCACAGTTTATCAATGTCAGCACTGTGATCAGGACCAGTGTGGCGGGCAGGGTTGCCAATCACCCCAATCTTTACACAGTGCTGCAATAGGAGTGTGTGTGTGTGTATATGTCTATCCATTGTTCTGTGGCTGCCCACACCTCACTGGGCCCACAATGTCCCACTGTTACCAGCGTTAGCCTGAATATGTGCATATTGTGGTTATGGCCCCGACAGGACGGATTGGCCAGGATGCATCATCACAGGGTGTGGGGCAATGGCTAGGACACTGTAGTGCCCAACCACTGCCTGCATCGACAGGGTGGCCACAGCATGGCATGCTGGTTGGGCACTCACACTGACCGAGCAGTGACCATGGCATGTCTGTAGTTAGACAGTGCATGGTTGGAACACCTATAAGGTACTGTAGGTGCAGTCTGAATGTCCTGTCTGGTGGTGTGAGGCAGTTGGGGTTTTCCAGCCCTAACCCCAGCATTTCTTCTGGTCTGCTACTGCCCCAGTCACAGTTATGGCTCTGGCCCACCAACCCTGGAGGGCTGTCTTATACCAGCAGGATGGAGGCTGCCTCACCAGGCTCAGGCACCGGCACCTGTTCTTTACCTATAAAAAGGGTGATTGTGGGCCCTTTGGGGTACATAAAGTATACCACTTTGACCTGTAAAGGCAATGCTATACAAACCTCATGCAAGTCTGGAAACTCCTCTGCCCTGATAATAGGTGCTCATAACAACCAGACCCTAACACAGGGTACACACTAATCTGTATAGTGTCCAGTCCTAGAGGACCACATGTGACTGTAGGATGCAGACAAACACCAAATTACCTTTGGATGCATTGCAAAGAGCACCTGACACACACTGGTAATGATAAGAATGCACAGCAAGACCTATCTCTAGCACCGCATGTACTGCAGACCTAGTGCTGGGCACCCATCTTATCCCTCGGGGTGAACAGAAAACCTGCACACTTGCATGGCCTGTAGCTACTCTGTGCCAGTATCATGCACTGTCAGTTTGTCTTTCCAAGCTGAGGTACTGGAGAGGTGCAGACACCATTTGGTGATCAGCTGTAGACAACTATTCAGCATGGGCATTGCATCATGGGTACTGGTGGGGTTACCCTATCCTGGCACTCAGAGCAGACAGTTTGTGCGGTGACCTGTAGTTCTTCTGTACCCAGCCATTGCTATGAGATACACCACAGAGGTATAGCCTACTGGTCAGTACAATGCCATTCTTGGCAGCATTCACAGGTTCAATTCCTCATTGTTGCCTCCTTTCACGCCTGTCCTACTCAAATAGTTTGTATGCTTGTAACAGTCATTTTTTTTGCAGATCTGTGCTGCCAGCCCATAATACCCTCACCACAATTGTCAACATTCCTTCGGTCCGTCTATCTGCGTCTGTCAGCTGTGTAGAGTCCTGTCTGCCTGTGCAGGCTGCCATCCCATGTCCTGCACTGCTACCCTACACTGCTACATCTGTCTCTGTGCCTCACAGGTCATGCATGTCATCCTGAAGCACCTTGCAGCCTTTATGGCACACTAACCTGGGCACCGTAACCTTGTTAGGCCACCTTAACCTATGGTTCCATAGCCCAGGGTGCCTTCTACGGTGCTTTGTCCAGGGGTACCTAATACGGTGCTTAGCCTAAGGAGCCCTATAGGGCACCTTACAAGGCACCTTATGAGGCACCTTACAAGGCGCCTTATAAGGCACCTCACAAGGCACCTTATGAGGCACCTCACAAGGCACCTTATGAGGCACCTTACAAGGCGCCTTATACGGCGTCTTGTAAGGTGCCTTATAAAGCGCCTTGTAACGTGCGTTAGTCTAAGGCGCCTTGTAACGTGTGTTAGCTGATATAGCTTGCTGTAACGATGCACCGCCCACTCCTTTATATGGGCATCTGTACGTTTACCGTGGAACCTAACGCGGGTGACATTACTGCAGTTTAGTAAATAGGACACGTTGCATAATTGTAGCTTTAGGGTTTAATTATAGAGGTCAGTTTCAAAAGGGTTAGTTATGCTTTACCATCATAAAGTTGAGAATAATGCAGATATCATCCATGGACATAGTTTGTCCTGGTGTCACCCAGTTGCTCCTCTTTCTGTCTAGTCCTGTGACTTTAAGAAAGTGAATGCACCCCTGGCAGTCAGTGCTGGCATCTCTTCAGTCCCTCTTACAACCACGATTCAAACATTAGTTGTTTGAACTACATAGGGCCTCATATATACATAGTTCTGTGACTTTAAACAACTAATTTTTGAATCATCCAACCATTGGATAGACTGGAGAGGCACTGGCACTGGCATGGGCTGCAGAAGATACACTGACTTCCTTAAAACCAGTGGAGGGATAGTCTAGTGGTTAGAGCAGTGCTCTCTGCTAAGAAAGAGCAGCGTTTGAATCTCACTAGCACTCTTTTGGAAAGTCACTTAACCCTTTATTGCCTTAAGTGCAAACTTAGATTGTAAGCCCTCAGGGGACAGAGACATATTTGCAGTACCTCACCTCGAACTACTATTGGAAAGGCATGAGCCAAAAGTGATCAATAAGAGCAACCAGGTCAGACAGAGATACTGGCTCAAGGGGGTACAAACAGCAGTAATAGCAGTAACTGCTGTACAGATCCGGGGTGGGGGGGGGGAGGAAAATAGAACCTTCAAAAGAGAAAGTGGGGAAAGCAGCCTTGAAGGGGAAGGTGGCATCTGGAGCAAATTGGGGACTCAGAGACTGATGATGGGTGAGTGGGAAAGAACTGACGAAGATTCAGGTACAACAGGGGTAGAACAGGACCCAGTATTAACTTCAATATTGGGTGGGGATTGAGCGTAAAGAAATATCATTGTAATTTGGGAGAAGAAGACTAGGAATTTGGAAGAGGGACAAGAGAGGAGAGAGGGAAGTGGGAATTTGACAATAAGTTGCAGGTGTGTTGGTACGCTTCTTGTTGCACTGCTCTGCAATGTGGGTTGATACAGTACTTCTACCTCATTTTCCTATTTTGTAATTTTTTCAGTACCTGTGACCTAGTGCTGTATATTTTCACTTCTGCCACTATAACCCTTTTGTGCTGACCAGGTTGTTACTCTAATCGTTGTTGCAGTTTTCTCCCATTCTCACAACATTGGTTTTCCTCATCTTTTCCAAGTGCCATATGAAGAGATATCAGGGGGTTTCTTTTTCATTACAGAAGACATCAGATATTCCTGTTTGGGTAGTACAACCCTCTAGCATGTTTTGCCACTGTGTTTGCACTCTTCAGATATCTTAGGGCCTTCCAGCTTGTCATACTGAAGTATTCACTCTTTTTGAGTGTCCTACCACTGGCTTTGTGCTACAGTCCCAAATAACTCAACTGCAAGAAAAACATAACCCATTATGATAGGGGAACACTACTCACCTAACACCATTGATGAGCCTTGAGCTCATTCTTCAAAGTTTTTGTCAAATTTCCATTACCATATTTGTTGGCCTAGGTTCACTACTAATTGTCTATTCTTTGACTATTCAAAGTGCCTTAGGAGGAGATACTTAGTTTTTTTTTTGAATGACTGAAGTGCACTGTTCAGTGTCTTCAGATGTTCCTATTGGGGGTAGAACCTTTTAGCCTATCTTTCTACTGTGTTATCTTTATCTTTATTCGCATCATTTGATAAACCTCCCAAGCCGAAGTGTCAGGGCGGTGTACAATACAAAAGGGTAGGCTACTGAAAACAAAGTCGGAAAAGAACGCCAAATGATAATAGGACAGGGAGAGACAGTTAAAATCAGGTAGAGGACTGAAAAGGCCCAAAGAGGGATGAGAGGATGGGGGAGGGGAGGGAGAAGGGAAGGTAAGAGAGGACGTATGGGGAGATATCATGGAGGGTGGGGGGCGCGACTGGGGGACGAGGCACCCTCGACAAGGGGAGGGAGGTCGAAGGCCTGACAAAAGAGATGGGTTTTGAGGAGTGTTTTAAAGTGGGGATAGGACAGTTCGGTACGGAGAGATAGGGGGAGTGAATTCCACAAGGCAGGACCTAAGAAGAAAAAGGCGGAGTGGCGGGTAAGTTCCAAATGGGCCTGGGCAGGGGGAGGAAGAAAGAGATGATTACCATGGGCTGATCTAAGAAGGCGTGGAGAGGGCTGAAGATGGATGATGTCGGCCAGGTACTGGGGGGTGTTAGTGTGAAGAGCCCTATGTGTGATGATGAGCAACTTAAAGACAAACCTGAACTTAATCGGAAGCCAATGAAGGGTGAGAAGACAAGGAGACACGTGAGAACGCGCAGGGGAAGAAGTGATGAGACGGGCGGCAGCATTCTTTTTTTTTTTTTAAACTTTTATTTTCATTTTATAACAATAACAATACACACAGTAATAAAACAAGGATGATTGCATCAAAATAAAATGGAATAAACCGGAAAATAACCCCATCAACCCTCCCCCCCTATGCTTCTTCTCTAGATAATAAAAAAAAAGGAAAAGAAAAGATATTAACCCAGGCATGGGGTCCATAGCAATTATGTTAGAACATAAACATAACAGTCATGATATACTATGGATCAAGAGAGAGATATAACTAGACAGTCAAGTGCGAGCATTTGGCCGACTGCACGAAATCTGTGAGTAATTTCCATTTAGACACCTGGTAGCGGGCCTGAAGGGAAGGGGTAGCCCTACGAGGAATTTGTTCAAACTTACTATATAGACAGACACAATTCCACCATTCTAGAGGACTCAGTGAAGAGCTATTTTTCCAATATTTCATGATTAACGATATGGCAATACCCATTAGAAAGTCAAGGAGGAAGTAAGCAGACTTCGGGAGAGAGGGGATGCCCGCTGCAGAACGGAGTCCCACTATTTTCCAGGAGAGTGGTTCAGTAAAGTGTAAGATAGATTGAATACGACCCCAGACCCGGCTCCAGTAGTGTTGTAGTGCGGGGCATTCGTACATGACATGAGTGAGGGTGCCTGTAGCTGCATGGCAAGTCCAACATTGATTACTCAGAGTGGAAGTCCATTTGGCCAGTCTATCAGGGGTATAGAAACAGCGATGGGCAAAGAAGAAAAGCGTCTGGGTTAAGGAAGCCGAGCGGGAAACACGAACCACTTTGCTCCAGAAGAGGTTCCAATGTTCAGGGGTTAGAGTTACACCCAATTCTCGCTCCCAAGTCTGCTGTGCAGAAGGGGGGACAGCATTCTGAGGAGCACAAAGAGTTTTATAAAAGGTGGAAGCAACACCGGACTGAGCCCCAATAAAGGAGACCACCTCAGTTATCCCTTGGTCATGAGGAGTTAGTGGGGGAAAAACCCCAGCACTCTTGAGACAGTGCTGCAACTGAAGCAGTTGAAAATAGTATTTAGAAGGAAGGCCAAACTCACAATGGAGCTCATTAATGGACTTCCAGCGAGCATTGTGAAACAGTTGATTGGGAGTCCAGATGCCTCTGGAATACCAGGGACTCCAGGCCACCGGCTTATGTTGAATTTGGAATCGAGTATTATGCCAAATTGGAAGCCTATCTAGTGGGCAAGCTAGGGAATCTAGGGAGCTGATGAGAACATTGAAGGAGCGAAGTGTATCCAGGAGCATTGGTGGATAGTGGGCATCCAGTGGGAAAGTCATTCCAGGGAGATAGCTAAGTGGAATGGGCTTACAGAGGTCTTCTTCTATATCTAACCATATTGGTCTGGACGGGAAAGAAGCGTCCAACCAACGGGCACCCTGTTTGAGAAGAAAAGAGAGGTGATAGTTGAAAAAATCAGGAAATCTTATCCCACCATGTTCCTTATCTGACTGAAGTTTATGTTTCGCTATTCTAGGCGGTTTGTTCTGCCACAAAAATCTGATCAACAGGCCCTCGATATCTTTGTAGGTGTGTCGAGGGAGAAGGCACGGTAACATTTCTAAGACATAATTAACCTTGGGAACAATCATCATCTTTATGGTATCCATACGGCCCCACCACGTAAGAGTAAGTGGAGACCAACGTTGGGTGAGCTCACGGACCTTGGTGATTAAATTTTTGACATTAAAAGCGACGGTTTCTTCGAGAGGATAACAGTAATGTACCCCTAAATATTTTACCATACGGGGCTGCCATACAAAAGGAAAGGTTTGCAAGTCTGCTTGGTGAACCTGGTGGTTTAGGGGAAAGGCGACTGATTTGGTCCAATTAATTTTGTAACCTGAAAGTTGAGAATAGCGGTCAATTAGATCCAGAACAACAGATACGGAGTCTAAGGAAACAAAAAGCATAAGATCATCTGCATACGCTGAGACTTTTATATCCCGACGGGGAAAAGGAGCGCCGTGGATATGTGGAGACTGACGGATTAACAGGATTAGGGGTTCTAACGCAAGATCAAAAAGTAAGGGGGAAAGTGGGCACCCCTGACGGGTGCCTCTTTGCAGTAAAAATGGCTGGGACTTCAATGTGTTGGCACAGACACTAGCAGTTGGTTGAGAGTATAGCACTTGAAGGCAACGGAGAAAATTATCGCCGAAACCAAACCAACGGAGGGTCGCAAATAGGAATGGCCATTCTAGCCGGTCAAAGGCTTTTTCGGCATCTAGGGAAAGGCCAACCAATGGACGATCGTGGGAGGCCATATTAGTTAGTACATGACAAAGAGTCCTGGCATTATCAGCAGTTGATCTGCCGGGAATAAATCCACATTGATCTGGATGTATTAAAGTGGTCATTTTGTGAGAGAGCCGAGTAGAAAGAATAGTGGCGAAGATTTTATAATCTGCGTTAAGCAGGGAGATGGGTCGGTAATTGGCTGTCAGGTGTGGGTCTCTCCCCTCCTTCTCAAAGACCACTATGTTGGCCTCTGAAAAGGAACCAAGGGAGGATCCGTCGGCTACTAGGGTAGTAAAGTATTGCTGCAAAAACGGGGCCAGATCAGAGCTGAAAGTTTTGAAGAACTCAGCCGGAAGGCCGTCTGGACCCGCAGCACGGCCGGAAGCACATCTTTTAATTGCATCCTGTATTTCCACAAGAGTAAACGAATGATCAAGGGCCGTACATTCCTCAGCCGAGAGAGTAGGACGCTGTACACCAGCTAACAAGCGGTCGAAATGTTCAGGAACAAACTCACATTCAGATTTATACAAGCTAGCATAAAAATCGCGAAAAAGCTCTAAAATCTCATGATCTTTTGTGACAAGGCCATTCCCAGATGGGCTTCGGAGAGCTGCTACCCGTTTGGCTTCTTTTTTCCCCTTCAAAGCATTAGCTAGTAGTTTACCAGCGCGATTATTTTCCCGGTAATACAATCCCTGCTGGGACGCTATATTTCTAACAGCGGCATTATGCAAAATCTTGTTGTACTGAAAACGGAGACGTTGCAAACGAAGCAGGACACATGGGTCTGTTCGGGACGTAAGAATACGTTCACCAGCCTGTATCTGTTGTTCAAGGATCACCAATTGTTGCCTTCTTTGTTTCCCAAGACGGATTTGATAACTAGTCACCGTGGCTCGAATAGACGCCTTAAAACCCTCCCACCAGGCCCAGTTCGTTGTGTCAAGGGGAGAGTTAAAATGAAAGTAATCTTGTATGGCAGCCCGTATTACAGTTTGAAAATCCTGTTGGTCTAGGAGAGACCTATCAAAAGACCATGCTCGGGGACTTGCATTTTGCGCAGCAGTGTGTATCGTAAAAGATATGGCAGCATGGTCTGAAATGTGCAAGGGGTGAATCTTAGCCATACCAATCTGCGATACCAATGCTTTAGATAAAAGAAAAAAATCTATTCGGGATTGTGATTGGTGAGGAGCGGAGAAGAAAAAGGTAAAATCCAAATCAGAAGGATTCAATAACCTCCATATGTCCACCAAAGCCAAATCAGCGATCATAGCTGTAAGTATGGAGAGACTCTTGGGTGGACCACAGGTTCTAGGCGGCTGCCGATCCACCAAAGGGTCGAGGACCTGATTAAAGTCTCCTCCCAGTATTAGTGGGGTATGAGCGGAGGCTTGCGCAGCTTGTGCAATTTTAGCAAAAAAACCAGGATTGTCAACATTTGGAGCATAAATACAAATACACGTGAATTCTAGATCCCCCACTTTGAGATGAGCGCGAGCCCATCTACCCTCATTATCTGAGCTAATATCTAGCACGGTGGCCTGCAGGGATTTCTTAACAAGTATGGCAACACCACAGCGTTTAGCAACAGCGGGAGAATACGCCACAACAGCATAAGGCTTGACATTAAGCTTTAGTGTTTCTTTAGCATTTAAATGCGTTTCTTGAAGCAGTACTAAATCAGCATGCTCAGTATTCAAATAGCTAAGAATTTTCTTCCTTTTGATTGGACTATTGATACCTTTGACATTCAATGATAAGAGCTTACAGAAAGCCATCTAGTAATATACAAAATTCTGAGAGAACATGAAGTTGCACATTATTCCCTAAACTATGCATATTGGTAGCAAATGACTGTACACACGACATGAAATAATAAACTTTTGGTAGAAAGCATAAATAACCCCAAAAAAAAAAGAGACAGGCACCGAAGTGCACTAGAGAAGAAGCAAAACCCCAACTATTACTGGCGACCATGAGTCTGCGGGGGGAAGCCCCAGAGAAGGCCCGATACTGGCCATACTCCCTGCAGCAGGAACAAGTCCCGGGAGCCACCGAAGGGTGCAGAGAAGCAGGATGGCGGTTCAAAGAAGTAGGTCAGGAGAGCAGTCCAACCGCGTCCGCAGCGAAATCACTGCGATAGGCCCCAATGAGGTAGAGATTTAAGAGAGCTTTGAACAGCAACACAGCTTGATGGTAACATCAACGCATCAGTTCAGCTTCTTTAGAGTCCAAAAATGCAGCGAGGAGGTCAGGATCCTCGAAGGTCCTGGTATGGTTATGCAGCGTAACGCGTAGCTTTGCCGGATACAGGAGACCAAATCGGGCCTGCAGTTGCTGAAGGCGAGGGCGATAAGCAAGAAGCTTCTTTCGGCGGTCCATCGTGGGCTTAGAGAGATCAGGGAAGAAAGACACTTTATGCCCATCTATCTCGAGGTGATGATTAGCCCGGGCAGCAGCCAGAATTTGCTCAGCTTGTTGATAGCGCAGTAGCCGAAAAATGATGGGCCTGGGAGTCGTCCGGTTGAGCGCCATATTAGTGGGGACACGATGTGCCCGGTCTATCTCCAGGTCCTTAAGAAACGTCGTCTTCAATAGAGAGGGTAGAATATTGCCCAGATATTCCCGCAGATCTCCTGCTTCTACGCCCTCTGGAGCTCCAATGAGTCGAATGTTATTGCGACGAGCTCTATTATTGCTATCTTCAAGTTCCTTTTGAAGGAGCAAAATCTGGCGTTCAGCTTTATCGATCTTCCCCATTCGCACCGCGTGCGATTCAAGAGTCTCCGCCATTTTGTCTTGGCGCAACGAGAGGCCCTCGAGCCTTTCCTGCATCATGGTAAGGTCCTCACGCATGGCGCGGATCGCTTCTCCGTTGGATTGTACCAGTTCCTTTACACCACGAATCTCCTCGAGTATCACCCGCTGCATTTCAGGGCTCTCACAGAGCGGCGCCATCTTATGCGGGGAAGGCAGTTCCGTTTTGGAGCGTTTGCCGTGCGACGAAGTGGGGGAGCCGAAATCTAGGCGCTGTGGTTTAGGTCCCGCCATCCCTCCGATGCGCCCCGGCGATTTTAAAGCAAAATAGTGAAGTTTTGCAGGAGTTTAGTCAGGATTCTGTGTAGGCCTCTCGGGAGCTTCAGCACCAGGCGTCTACCCCGTTGGACATCAGGCTCCGCCCCCGGGCGGCAGCATTCTGAACTAATTGAAGACGGCGGAGCTGGGAAGAGGGGAGGCCTGCATAGATAGCATTACAATAGTCTAAACGGGTGATCACCAGAGACAAGACGAGAGTGACAACAGACGACGGGGGAAGAAGTGATCGAACGGCCCTGATACGACGCAGATGGAAGAAGGAGGTACGTATAACAGAGGAAATATGTTCATGAAAAGAGAGGGATGAGTCTAAGGTGACACCCAGATAACGGAGGGTCGGTACCAGGGGGATGGAGTGAGAAGCCATAATGGGTGACAAACTGGGAGGGGGGGAGTCCAAAGGAAAACCAGATCGCAGAGGATTTATCAGGATTAGCATGTAGAAAGTATGACTCAAACCAGGAGTCAACGGAGGAGAGACAACGATTAATTGGGACGAGATCAGGGGAAGAAGAGGAGGTGTGGTGGACCAAAAGAATGTCGTTAGCGTAGATGTAAACAGAAATACCGGACTGCTGGATGAGCAAAGCTAAGGGAGCAAGGAAGACGTTGAAAAGTAGGGGGGGGGGCGAGGATAGAACAATGGGGAACACCACAGATCAAGGGGGACGGGGGGGAGGCGGAGGGGCCGGAATGAACCAAGAAAGTATGGGAGGAAAGAAAGGAGCGAAACCACTGCAGAACGGTGCCATGTACACCAAAATCAGACAGATGGGACAAGAGAGTGCGGTGGTCAACAACATCAAAAGCAGAGGGCAGATCCAAAGACACAACAAGAGAGAAGTCACCACGGTCGTGTGCATGGTGAAGTTCAGAAAGCAGTGCTGTGAGGATGGTTTTGGTACTGCAGCCTGCACAGAAGCCGGATTGACGAGGGCCCTCTCACATTTGTCACATTCCTCCTCGATTCTCACCACCACCAAAAAGTTGTCTAATAGACAATATTTTGGTGGTGGTGAGAAGCAAGGAGGAATATGACAAATTCTATATAACCTTTTTGATGTCTTGGACATCTGCACCTTGCCCACGCACAATCTTAAATGACAGAGGTTTAAGGCAGGGGTCTCCAAATCCAGCCCTGGAGGGCCACAAACCAGTCAGGTAGGCAGGCTATCTCTAATGCATATATATCTCAGGCATATTCATTAGGGATATCCCGAAAACCTACAGGGTTGCAGACCTCCAGGACCAGATTTGAGTAGCTCTGTCTTAAGGCCTTGCAGCCTGTCTTGCCTGCTCCCTTTCAGCATTTCAGGGCTTTCCTGTGTTAAGGTGCATGCCAGACACCTTAACATAGCATGTCCTGTTACCGCACATTAAGTGTCCACTACCACCCCTTCATGCCAGAACGCCTCTAAAATGCCCAGCACACCTACCTCACAGTAACCCCTTATCGCTGCTATTACCACTTGGGAAGACATGCTCCCTTACCACTGTTTAGTAAACATATCCCTTAGATGATAAGCCCTCTGGGGACAGGGACATACCTGCAGTACCTGATGATAACTCACCTCGAACTATTACTGGAAAGGCATGATCCAAATAGTGATAAATAAATAAGAGCAACCAGGTCAGACATACTGACTCAAGGGGGTACAAATGGCAGCAATAGCAGTAGCTGCTCTAGAGATGCTGATGGGGGAGGGGAAGGAAAATAGAGCCTTTAAAAGATAAAGTGGGGCAAAAGAACCTTGAAGGGGAAAGTGGGGATCTGGAGCAAACTGGGGACTCAGACTGATGATGGGTGAGTGGGAAAGAACTGATAAAGATTCAGGGATTTGGAGAGGGATAGTAGAGGGAAAAATGGAATTCAGGGATCGGGTGGGACAGCAGGGGTAGAACAGGACCCAGTATTAACTTCAGTATTGGATGGGGATTGAGGGTAAAGAAATATCATGGGAATTTGGGAGAGGAAATCTAGGACTTTGGAAGAGAGAGAAGAGGGGGAAGTGGGAATTTGGCAATAAATTGGATATATGCTAGATGAGCCAGAGAGTATGAGAAGGGATTGAACATAAAATTGCCAGTATCTTGTTTCCCAAAAGTGATAAATTCAGGTCACAAATACCTGGAAGGCTCCCAGAAAGAAGATAAATTCCATGCTGCCTACCCCCAGGGATAATCAGTGGCTTCACCAAGTCTTAATAATGGTTTATTTACTTTTCCTCCAGGAACTTCTCCAAACCTTTTTTAAGCCCACATATGACATGAAGAACAAGGGAGGAACTAGGGCTGCTGAGGAGATTAGAGTCACTGCAAAGTAGCTGGCAAGTAGAGAAGAGGTGAGTAGAATTTGTAGAAAAGGTGGAAATGGGAACTCAGGAGTGGGGGCATAAGAGATTGGAGAAGTGAGACAACCGCTGATAGGTAGATGGATGTTGAGAAAATGGAAACTGAGAAACTGAAGATCAAAGGGAAATGGAAGAGAGAGATATATTTCCAAAGCTGAAATGTTCGGATATCTCTTATCTTTATATTTGTTCAGAGGAGAAAATGTATTTCTATATATCCAATTCTGCACTATATACAGGCTTGAGATTTTCATTTCCATTTTTGTCTGCACTTTTCTTCTCATTTCTGGTCATATATTCTGTATTTGGCAAGGAATATGCACGTGTTTAGTTTAGTTGCCCCAGTATTTGGCAGAATTGCTATTTGTTTATTCCCCTAGTAGCAAACCTTGGGGTATGTTTACTAAAGGGCGTTAAGGGAGCAAGTGTGCTGTTAATGCCTATTATCGGCACCCTTGCACCCTTAACGCTGAGAAAAAGCTGCATTAACAGGCACTAAAGGCTACTGCAGTATTAAGGGTGCAGTAGACTGAGAATGGGCGTTAACAGGGCAGAGAGTGGGCATTAAAAGTGAGTACTCCCTTAACAGCCATTGCACAATGCATGTAACAGCTCTTTAATGCTGAGAACCCTAACACCAAGTAAAACCTTGCGGAAAGGGTGTATTTAGATGGGAGAGAGCCTATTTCCATGTCCGCAATGTGATGGACACACAGACAGTGATAGTAGTGCTCCATTTGCAGCAACAGCATACTGCCCAAATATGAAAGTGCACTATGTTGATGGTGCACATGGGGCAAAGGAGGTGACACATGGGTCATGCAGTGGGGGTTGCTGGTGCACAAGGCATATCAGGCAACTGCCTAAGTGACATACCTGTGAGGTCCATCCTGATCCCACAGTGACAGTGGCGGCACACAGACATGCTGCTGCTGCTGCTGCAGAAAGGGGAGGTCCAAAGGTGCCTGGAACCCTAGGCAGAAATCCCATCCGGCCTCTCGCCCCAATGTCACTGACACCAGCTCTAGAGGAAGAGGCCAATAGCACCAGCAGCTGTAGCTCAACAGGTAGCTGCAAAATGCAACTGCCCAGGGAAATACCACTGCTGTGGCTGTCCTCCACCCCCTGATATGTATCGGGTGCAGGCGGGGATTGGGTCCCTGCAGAGGCAGATGGTTGGGGGTGGCGCATGGCCATCCATGTGTAACTCTGTCCCCCCCCCCCCCCACCATCCAGACCTGGCACCCTAGGCACCTGCCAAAACCACATGTTGGATGGACTAGGACTGTGTACCACCCCCACTGATAGCACACTGGCATGTAAACATAATGTGGGTGCAGCGGTACTCACCTGCAGCAGACAAAAGCCATGTTCTGGTCATGTGTGCAATGCACACTGGAACATGTGGTCAGGTCTGTCTGATGGAAAACACGTCAGCCCCAGGGACTGCTGTATCCATATGGCAGCACTGTGGTTTAACACACAGTCAGTGTGTACACGAGCAGAAGATCACAGGTTCATGTGTTACATGTCCCTGTGGGTATACTTTAGCCTACTGTGCAGGTATAGCACCAGAATGTACAAACCCCAGTTCATGATTGCTCTGTACACATGCATTGTGTGCTGACTGGTTGCAGTTGATATGTACATGGCTGAAATACCCCTGTGGTGTGCAATCTGGCTGTAGTGGATTGTTAGCCCTAAATGATTGGGAAACTGTTGTTTTTAACCTACTTACTATGGTTATGCTAGAACAAGTAGGACTGTGGCAACAGTCCCACACAAGCCTAGAAGCCCCCACTGCAGTTGGCATCAGGTGTTTAACACCGGGTACAGCTCTAGGAGGGCCCACCTGTAACTGGTACTTACAGCATGCTGTAATTGTGCAGGAAACAAGGTGATTAGCATGCAACACTGCAGACAATATCTCCCACACACCAGAAGTGATGTGAATGTGCAGCAAAGCCAGCAAAGACTATCGCTTGCAGTGCATGTTCTGGGGACCAGGTGCCAGTGCCCATCCTCACCCTCAGGGTTACCACTGAAACTGCGCAGTCACACACTTTGTAGCTGTTATGTGCTTGTAACACACACTGTCAGTGCATCTTACTGAGCTGATGTGATAGATCAGTGCATTCTCTATTTGGTGATCACCTGTAGATTGCTTTTCCACATGTGCAGTGCCTCATGGGTACTGGAGGGGCTAACTATACCGGCCCACACAGCCAACAGTTTAGGCAGAGACCTGCAGGCTATTTGAATCCAGACTTCGCTGTGTAAAAAGGTATAGCATACTGGTTAGTGCAATGCTCCCATAAGCAGGGGACAAAGTTTCAATGCCCACTAGCACCTTTTGTGCCTGGGTGCTACTCAGGTCATTTCCCTGCCTGTAACAGTCCAGGCTCTGCTGTGATTTGAAGTCACTCATCCTTCTACTTTGTTATGTGATCTGCCCAGACTTTGGATCAGTAAACATGTTATTCCCCACCATGCCTTTCTGAGAGCATGGTTTTCTGGACTCTGCTGCAGATATTCACCCTGCAGATATTCAGCCCCTGCTTGGAGGCATGGCATAATGGTCATGACAACAGCTTGGGGGGGACCAAGATACCAAGGTTTGAGGCTCACTACCACTCCTTATGTGACATTTTTCAATGTGTTACTGTTGCATTTTATGTGTGCCACAACCTTCATGGACTGACAACACCTTCTTGTGACCTTGAGCAGGTCACTTAACCCACCAATGGCTTTATAAAAATAAAAATAAAATGTCCATATAGTCCCTGTTTGTCATCAGATATTACCAATTCATCGGTAAGATGTACCATGACGTGAATGCACTGATACAGTGGTATACTAACAGGTAGTTAGTAACATGCATACAGCTGTAACCTATATGTGAGACATGAGTCATGTATGACAACAGGACTGTGACTCTACAACTTTGGCACCATCACATCTCTGCAGTACATGCAGACACATCCTACCTGTCGGATAGCCACCTGGAAGTATCACCTCATGTCCATATGTGTACCATTTGCCCAGTTTGGATGACACCTGTCCAGTTGTTATCTGCACATATGTCTGGGGAGTTGTATGGTGGTTGTGTGGCTGGGACAGGTGTGCAACCCACATGTCTGGTATTAGACCTTCAATGTTGCACTGATGCACATTTTCCCACATAGTACAAATACGTTGGGGATGGCACCTACAGCACATCAGTGCTGCCAGCTCATACCACCCTCTCCTCTGCCGCCATTGTTCCTTCAGCCCATCCATCCACCTCTGTCAGCTGTTTGCAGTCATGTCTTGAAGTGCAAGCTGCTACATCATGGCCTACACAGTTACTCTTTTCCGCATTTTGGCTCTTCATACATGCCTCTCCTGTGCCTGATCTGCACGTCACCCCTCCTGCTCCATCCTCCTTTCGCTGCACACATTCTTCTTCTTCTGACTCTGCTGAGGGACATGTCTTCCCCATCCTATGCCACATACTCACATTGTACCCTTTTACAAACCTTTAACATTGGTAACCCCCCCCCCCCCCCCCAGTGCATTGGTATAGCTGTCTCCCATATCCTCGTCCAAATTACTGGCTGCCACATAGGGTGCCCATGGATCTGGCAGGTACATCAACTCCCAGTTGTCCTTCCATCCATCACCTTTACATTGGTGCTCCCTTATCCAGCATTAGGGTGACAGCTATTTTCGGATGTTAAGGTGCATGCTTGACACCTTAATGCCTAATGTCCTGTTAACACATGTTAAGTGTTCCATAAGCCCTTAACGCCGGAACGCCTCCTACACGCTCAGAGCCCTTTTCACACAGAAAACCCCTTATCGCTGCCCTTAACGCCCACTAACAGCTGCTCCCTTAATGCCCTCTAGTAAACATACCCCTTTGTTGGTTGGAGGTACCCTTTTAGCAAGATGCTATTTTATCGATTGCTAGAGCATCTGTTTTCTTGATTGCTATTTTTTGTCTTTGGAACTCTCTACCAGAGCATTTGCAAATTGAGTCAGATTTTCAACAGTTTAGGAAGTATGCTATGATGCTTTGACTGAATTGCTCTCTGCGTGATAGTTCAATGGATATGTTATTGTATTGTTTTATTGTATTCTTTAATTAATGTATGTAATATTTTTATTATGCTTTTTGTGTTTATTTAATACCATGGACTACATTAAATGGCTTAATGTGCTTTAAATTCCACCTTTTGATTATAAAATAGCAAAGCGGTTTACAATAACTCATAAAAGACAGCACTGAGGAGGACAGAAAGACAAGAGAAAGAGAAAAAGATAAAATAGTCTAGTGCATAGCTGAGAAACCAAGGCATCACTCCTGAGTGCATGAGGGCCTATCCCTGCATGCCTGCTCGGAAAAAGAAAAGTTTGAAGGCCTGCTTTAAACATTACAGGAGAAGATTCAATTCTAATCTCACAAGGGATATTGTTTCAAAGAAAAATGGCACGGTAAGAAAATGTAGTGAGTACTCAAAATGCACCAAGGCAAGGGACTGAAGAGAAAGATTGTTAGCTTGAAATAAGAGACAACAGTACGAATCCCAACAGATGAATGAGTAAGTGAGATAATCTGGCGTACCATGGAAAGTTATCTATGTATGAGTATTACAATTTTGAATTTTATCCAAAATGGCATGGGAGCCAATGTTGATCAGTTGAGGATGGGGTTGATGTGGTCAATTTTTCAAGGATGATACAGCAATCTGGCTGCAGTGTCCGGAATAGTTTGAAGACATGTCAAAACAGTTAAGTCTGATTCAGTTACACAATGCATTGCAATAATCAAAGGGGTATGTTTACTAAACTGCGTTAACGTAGCAGCGGCTATGTTAAGGCACGTTAACATTACGTTAACACGCGTTAACGTAACCTAACGTGCGTTAGCGTTCCCGCAGAGGGTGGAGAGAGGGCGGAGAGCAGGGGTCAATGGGCAGAGAGTGGGTGGGGAGAGGCTCCCACGACACCAACGCGGGGAACTGAAGGGCTGGAAACTACCGCGAGTGAAAACCTGGCGTTAGATGCACATTTGCAGGAGAGAGAAACCATTTCAGTGTCAGCAATGTACAGCCTAGGCAGGGAGCCCGAGAAAGGTGATAGTAATGCTCCATCTGCAGCAACAGTATAGTGGCCAAGTATGAAAGGCCACTATGGTGATGGTGCAAATCGGGCATAAGGGGACTGCAAGCGGGACATGCAGTGGGGGCAGCTCTGGCACAGGGTGAACTAGGCCATCACCCAGGTGGCACATAGGAACATAGAAACTGGAAATCAGAAGGACAGCAGCTGACCAGGGCCAAACATACCCAGTAGTCCGTGTTCCACAGTGTCCCATCCAGGGGACATTACCCCAGCAAGTAATGGCGTTCTCTCTCTATTTCTCCTTTCGCAGCTCTCTTTTAATTTGATTTTATGTATTGTGAACCGCCCAGATGCTAACCGTATTGGGCGGTATATAAAGTTTTAATAAATATAAACATAAACAAGTACCCCAAAAGTCACACAGGTACCACTATGCCTGTAATAAGGCAAGCAGTGCACATCTGGGGACCACACTAACAAGGGTCCATAGACCACACCCAGGATGAGTCCCAAACAGTTCGTACACCCAGCTAACTGAACACACTTTACGGTAGCCCCTAGTAAGGCATTGCAGGGTGTGCCCATAGGTTGTCGGAAACATATATACACCCAGTAGGCCAAACTGGGTACACCGTACCTGAGGTGCATACCCTAGCCTGTCCACAGTTGGCAGTAACAACACACTCTGCCTACATCTACCCGGTCCACCCTAGCCAATAGTTGCTAGAGCACCAGCCTGACATCCCCCCAGCCATCACTCCCCATGTGGAAGGGACATAACATTGGTAGGCAGTGATGGGGGGGATGTGTGGATGTCCATGTATGCCTCGCCACCCCAAACCCTGCACCCTAGGCACCCGCCTACCTGCACAGTGGATGGCCTGGGAAAGCGCACGACCAGCACCGACAGCATATGGTCATGTCAGCATGGCAGGGAGGGTGTGTTTGTGCTGGAGGGAGCAGGGCCACCCGCCTGCAGTGGACCTAGGCCATGCACTGTACAAGTACGAGGTGTGCAGTGCAACAGAAAAGGTCTGCCTGAGGAAAGTAAGGGTAGCTCCAGGCACCACTATTCCTCTGTGGCAATAGTGTGGTGTAGTTCACACAGCCAGTGTGTCCAGAAGCAGAGGGCCACAAGTTCAAGTCCCAGTTGTGGATCCTACAGAGCATCTCCCCATGTTTTACCCTATAATGCAGATACAACATCATCATGTGCAAACCCCAAAACCGCATCAAACAGGGGTCAAAAAACCAACTCACACAGGCTCCACTATCCAAAGCTTCATGGAGAGTCAGGCTGTTGGCCCCAGCATGGTGCTGCAGTTATCAGCAGAGCACTACTACACCCTGCACAGTTTAGCAATGTCGGCACTGTGATCAGGACCAGTGTGGCGAGCAGGATTGCCAACCACCCCTATCATTGCACAATGCTGCAATAGGGGTGTGTATGTCTATCAATTTTTTTGTGGCTGCCTACACCAATCTGGGCCCACAATGTCCCACTGTTACCAGCGTTAGCCTGCAGATGTGCATAATGAGGAGCAAGGTATTGTGAGTATGGCCCGGACAGGGCGAATTGGCAGGATGCATCTGCACAAGGTGTAGGGCAGAGCTACTCAAATCCGGTCCTGGAGGTCTGCAACCCTGCAGGTTTTCGGGATATCCCTAATGAATATGCCTGAGATATATATGCATTAGAGATAGCCTGCCAACCTGACTGGTTTGTGGCCCTCCAGGGCTGGATTTGGAGACCCCTGCCTTATACCTCTGTCATTTAAGATTGTGCATGGGCAAGGTGCAGATGTCCAAGACATCAAAAAGGTTGGATAGAATTTGTCACATTCCTCCTCGCTTCTCACCACCACCAAAATATTGTCTATTAGACAACTTTTTGGTGGTGGTGAGAATCGAGGAGGAATGTGACACATTCTATCTACCCTTTTGATGTCTAGGACAGGGGTGGGCAACTCCGGTCCTGGAGGGCCGCAGACCAGTCAGGTTTTCGGGATATCCCTAATGAATATGCATGAGATATATATGCATTAGATATATCCTGCCAACCTGACTGGTTTGTGGCCCTCACATTCCTCCTTGATTCTCACCACCACCAAAAAGTTGTCTAATAGACAATATTTTGGTGGTGGGGAGAAGTGAGGAGGAATGTGACAAATTCTATCTGGTGAATGGCAGATCATAGTGTGGGGCAGTTGAGGTTTCCCTGCTGGTCTACCACGGGCATAGGTATGGCTCTGGTCCACCAGCCCTGGAGGGCTGTCCTCTGCCAGCAGAACTGCGGTTGCTTGCCCTACATCCAGGGGTCAGGCACATATCCCTCCACTCCCTCACCTAGAAAATGGGTGATTGTGGGTCCTTTGAGGTATATAGTGTATACCACTTTGACCCATAGAGACAGTGCTACATCCACCTCATGCAAGTCTGGACACCCCTCTGTCCTTATAACAGGTGCCCATGGCAGCCAGACCCTAACACTGGGTATGCACTAATCCAGGTGGTGTCTGACCCCACAGGGCCATGTGTGACTGCAGAACACAGATGTACTTTCAGTTACACTGCTAGGAACACCTGGCACACATTGGGAATGTGCAGCAGGACCTATCTCTAGCATGACATGTACTGCGGACCTAGTGCTGGGCGCCCATCCTAACCCTCAGTGTGAACACAGAACGTGCACAATGGCATGGTCTGCAGCTACTCTGTACAAGTACCATGCACTGTCAGTCCGTCTTACCATGCTGCAGTACCGGAGAGGTGCAGACCCCATCTGGTGATCAGCTGTATACCGCTGTTCTGCATGTGCATTGCATCATGGGTGCTGGTGGGTTTACCCTATCCTGGCACACAGAGCAGACGGGTTGTGCGGTGACCTGCAGTCCTTCTGTACCCAGCCATTGCTGTGCAACAAGCCATAGAGGTATAGCCTACTGGTTAGCACAATTATGTTCTAAACAGTGGTCATGGGTTTGATTCCTCATTGTTCCCTCTTTTCATGCCTGTCCAACTCAGATATTTTGCATGCCTGTAATGGTCATATCTTTGCAGATCCGTGCTGCCAGCCCATATTACCCTCACCACTGTTGCCAACAATCCTTTGGTCCATCTTTCTGCGTCTGTCAGCTGTGTAGAGTCCTGTCTTCCTGTGCAGGCTGCCACCCCATGTCCTGCGCTGGTACCCTTTCCTGCATTGCGCCTCTTCATGCTTGCCTCGCCTGTGCCTGATCTGCATGGCACCACCACTCCTCTGACCACCCATCATTGTAACTATCCTGCCATCTCCGCCTCCACTGGGGGACACGTATTCCCATAGTCTGCCACCAACTGTTTTTCTAGTACTTTACATTGCCAACACCTTGTGCTGTGGTACAGTTGCCCCCACCATGTTTGTCAACAGTACTGGCAGCCACATGGGATGCCCGCAGATATGGCAGGTCCAGCAGCTCCCAGCTCTCCCTCCTTCACTCACCTGTTCATTGCCTTTCCTCAGTTCTCTATCTAGTGTTAGGGCTACATCTGTCTCTGTGCCTCACAGGTCATGCATGTCATCCTGAAGCACCTTGCAGCCCTTAGGGCACACTAACCTAGGGCACCATAACTTTGTTAGGCCACCTTAACCTATGGTTCCATAGCCCAGGGTGCCTTCTATGGTGCCTTGTCCAGGGGTTCCTAATACTGCGCTTAGCCTAAGGAGCCTTATAGGGCGCCTTACAAGGCGCCTTATGAGGCACCTTGCAAGGCCCCTTACAAGGCACCTAACAAGGCACCTTATAAGACACCTTACTTATAAGGCACCTTACAAGGCGCCTTGTAAATGCCTTATAAGGCGCCTTGTAACACGCGTTAGTCTAAGGCGCCTTGTAACATGCATTAGCTGATACAGCTGATTACCTCCAAGATCTAATAGAACAAATACTGTATGTCTGAGAGCCAGAAATTAGGCCCTAGCAATAGTGTTAAGCCATTTCCCAAAGGTCAGTTTTGAGTCAAAACAGAAGCCAAGATAGAAGAATCGTGCATGTGTGACTGCAGCTAAATATTCTGCCAGTATGTAGTTTCTGTGTAGAGGCTGATAGCAGTCTGTTTTATTCTATTTTATTCTGTGGTTTTCTGCTTTTAGTAAGGGGAGCATAGCTATCCAGTACCAAACCACAGAAGAGAGAGGTGAGGGGGGAGGGCAACTTAAGAGACTGGGAAGGAGAATTGAAGGAGGCACACCTAGAAAATGGAACAGTGAATGAAGACTCAGGGATTGGATAAGGAGAAAGAGCAAGGATTTGGGAGGGAATGGGGTTGGGTGCAAGAAGAATGGGAACTCAGGAATTGGACAGGGGGAGAGTGAAGAGAGTGGAGATTCTGGGAGAACCTGGAGGAAAGAGAGAATGGGTAATAAGCAATAGAAAGGGATAGAAGGCTGTGGAGGGGTGAGAAATAGTGGGAAGGGATAGAAAAGGAGTAAGGAATAGAAATTAGGGAGGAAGAGAAAGGGAGAATGAAAAGCTGGTTAGGGATGAGACAAAAGAAAGTAGCTGAAACCCAGGGAAGGGCTAAGTAAGGGGAAAGGAACTGGGAATGGTAAGGAGCTCAAAGTACTGAAAGGAGGATGACAACTAGGGAAATAGGGAGTACAGAGGATGCAGTGGGGGATTAGGGAGTAGATAAGACACAGGATGAATAGCAGGGCTGGGGAGGAGGCGAGAGTGAAGATGGTGAGAGGTGACTAGAAAGAGGCAAAGAGCTGGAAACCGAGAGGGAGGGTGTAGGATGGATGAAATCTAGCTATGAGAGGGCAGAGAAGCAGAAATGAGAGACACAGAGCAGGAGGAAAGAAAAAGATCAGTCTCGGAGAGAAATGCAAGGAAATGAAGACAGGAGAGAGAGCATATATAGGAAAGCGAAAGGAAACTCAGGACGCCACTGTGTATTTGTGCTTCTGTCTCTTTCTGTATCCCTATACTGGGTGTGTTCAGGGCCGATGCAAGGATAAGAGATGCTCTACGCAAACTTCATTCCTCATGCTCCCTTCTCCTCTCCTCACCCCCCATTGTGCCACTGCCATCCTTCTCTGGGATCGCAGCAGTGGCAATTACTTCAAACAGCCCCGCAGCACTTATCTAAATCTCCGGCACTTTGGAGCTGTTTGTGCTTCCACCCCTTCCGATGCATGATGCTGACTTTGTTTTGCATGGGGGGGGGGGCGGGGGGCAGAAGTGACTAGTTCAGCATAACCCAAACATCTGGGTTATGCTGGAAGAGTGGAGGAGTGGCCTAGTGGTTGGGGCAAGGTACTTCAGGCCAGAAGGTCAGGGGTTCAAATCCCACTAGAGGACAGCAGCCTTGGGCCAGAAGGACTGGGGTTTCTAGTCCCACAGGTGCTCCTTGTGGTCTTTGGCAAGCCACTTAACCCTCCATAGCCCATGTTCCCTGTAAAATAGTTATCTCGAAGTTATAATGCCCTGTTCAATGTAATTTCAGTTTGTTCAATGTAAACCGCACTGATGCAGAATAGCACAGTATATAAGAGAATGTAAATAAAATAAATAAATAAATCTGGACTGACCTAGCAGGATTCATGGAAAGTAAATTATCAGTTACTGTATGTAAAATTTATCTTTATTAAATACCAATTAGCATAAAATTATGCATGTGCTTTCACTGTGGGTATGCACATGGGCAGGGCGTAATCTGTGCCATTAATGGCTGCTATCAGCAACCTTGTACCCTTAATGCTGGTAAAAAGCTGCTTTAATGTGCAGCATTAAGGGCATTGTACGTGGAGAGTGGGTGTTAATGGGACAGAGAGTGGGAGTTAACAGTGTGTGCTCCCTTAATGCCTATTGCACAATATGTTTAAAAGCCCTTTAACGCTGGGAACCCTAAAGCCAAGTAAAATCCTCATGGAAAGGGTGTATTTAGAGGGGAGAGAGCCTATTTTAATGTCTGCAATTTGATACACTGACAGGGAAGCCCCAGACAGCGATAGTAGTGCTGCATTTGCAGCAACAACATGGTGCCCAAGTATGGAAGGGCACTATGTTGATAATGCAAATTGGGCAAATTGGGCATGTGAGTCATGCAGTGGGGGGCTTCTGATGGACACGGTAGACCAGGCAGCTGCCCAGGTGGCACATAAGAACATAAGATCATAAGATATGCCATACTGAGTCAAACCAAGGTCCATCAAGCCCAGTATCCTGTGTCCAACAGTGGCCAATCTACTTCACAAGTACCTAGCAGTTCCCCCAAAAGACACACAGCTTCCACAATGCCTGAATTTGGGCAAGCAGTGGATTTCCCAGGTCCCCCTGAATAATAGTTTATGGACCTTTCCTCCAGAAACCTGTCCAAACCTTTTTTAAATCCAGAGTTTGATCACGCATTGACTGAAAAATATTTTCACTTATTAGTCTTACATGTGTTACACTGTAGCTTCATTGCATGTCCCCTACTCTTTCTACATTTTGATGGTGTAAACAATCGATCTGTGTTTACCCATTCCACTCCATTCATTAATATGTAGACTTCTATCATATCTCCCATCAGCCATCTCTTCTCCATATTGAAGAGCCCTAACCTTTTTAGCCTCTCCTCACAGGGGTATTCTTCCATCTGCAGTACCATCTGTGATGTCCGTCATGATCCCACAGTGACATTGGTGGCATACAGACATGCTGCTGCTGCTGTGGAAAGGTGATGTGCCACATGGGGCCATCCAAGGGTCCTGGCACCCTAGGCAGATTTCCCGGCTGCCCTCCCTCCCGCTGCTGCTGAATCCAACTGTGGAGGAAGAGGCTGATAGCACCAACATCTGTAGCCCTCCAGGTAGCTGCAAAATGCAGGTGCCCAGGGAACTACCACAGCTGTGGCTGTCATCCTCCCTCCAAGATATATCGTGGCAAGCAGTGATGGGGTCCCTGCAGAGTCAGATGGTTGGGGGGGGGAGCTGTGTGGCCATCCATGTGTGCCTCTGCCCCCCCCCCACACCAAATCTGGACCTTGCACCCTAGTTACTTGCCAAACCCGCATAATGGACGGGCTGGGACTGTGCACCACCACCACCACTGAGTGCACGCAGGCATATTAGCATGGTGTGGGGTTGTTGGCAGTGGGGGCACTGGCACCTACCTGCTGCAGACCAAAGCCATGTCCTGGTCCTGTGTGCTGTGGGCATTGCAAAATGTGCCAAGGTCTGTCTGATGGGGAGCATGTCAGCCCCATGGATTGCTGTATCCATTTGGCAACACTGGGACTCAACAAACATAGTAAGTGTGTATATGAGCAGAGGGTCATAGGTACAAGTCCTGGCTGTGGACCATGTATTGCATGTCGCTGTGGCTAAACTTTAGCCTACAGTGCAGGTACAGCACCAGCTTATGCAACCCCCAATTAATAGGCCAGCAAGGGTACAGACGCCCATCAGCCACACAGACAGGCTCCACTATCCACAGGCAAATTGAGCGGGTGCTAACAATGGGCATTAATGTCAGAGTGCACTACTATCGCCTGCACAATGAGCACATGTTAAAAATACTTGAGCTGATATGGAGACCAAAGTGGCAGGCAGGAATGCCAATCATCCCCACTTTTGCACAGCGTGGAGATGTGAGTGTGTGAGTATATATGTGTGAATATGTCTCTTAATTGTTCTGTGGTTTTCTGCACTTCACTGTGCCTCTCATTGTCTAAGCTGTTCCCAGCATTTGTCTGCAAATGTGCATGATGAGGAGCAGAGGATTGTGGGTATGGCCTGAAAGAGAGTTGATTGGCCAGGATGTGTCTTCCTTGACAGTAGGGTCAATGGCTGAGATATCATAGTGCCCGGCTGCCACATGCATGGCCTGGGTGGCCACAGCATGTCATGCTAAGAAGGCACTCTCACTCTAACAGAGCAGTAACCATGGCATGGTTATGTATCCACATAGTGCTGTATAATGTTTTGCTCCAGTGTTGTGGGTGCAATTTCTGTCTGTAAGTCCACTCACTAAGCCAGATGATGGGTGTCCATGCTATTTATCCCATTCCAGGGTGCACATAATTTTTCTGTGCAAATTCCTTGTGTGCTGACCAGTGGACTGTCTGCAGTTTGTATGTGCATGACTGATAACATCCCAGTGGTGGGCAGCAAGTGTAGTATGACTGAGTTTGATGTGGTAGATTGTTAATTCTATATGGTTAATATACCAGTTGTTCCTGGCCTACTTACTGTTATTATGGGAGGACAGTAGAAGCAGTAGCCCCCGCTGCATTTAGCATCAACTTTTTAACACTGGGCACTAATATGCCTGTTCTAGGAGAGTCCCTGTCCAAAGGGATAGGATACAGCTGTGACCAGCACCTTCAGCATACTGCAAGTGTGCAGGAAGCAAGGTGACCAACATAACACACCACAGACAACACCTGCCACTCACTGGCAATGATGTGGGCCCAGCAGAGACCATCTCTAGCAGTGCAAGTTTTGGGGACCAGATGCTGGGCACCCATCCTCATCCTCAGGGTAAATGCTCAAACTGCTCATTAGCATGGTTTGTAGCTGTAGTACATACTGTCAGTGCATCTTATTGAGCTGATATGATGGATCAGTGCATTCTCCATTTGGTAATCAACTACAGACTGCTGTTCCACGTGTGCAGTGCCTCATGGGTACTGGAGGGGCTAACCCAGGCCCGTACCTAGCCCTGTGTGAGTGGTGCGGTCGCACAGGGCACAAAGGCTTAAGGGGCGTATTTTAGCTTTCTTCCGTTGCCTGCCGCCACCACTTTTTCTTCTCTCAGCGGCGGCAGGCAACAGAAGAAATCTAAAATGCACCCCTTAAGCCTTCCGCCGGCATGCTAAGCAGATCTTTCCTTCCCTGCTCTTGCTCCCTGCTCTTGCAGGGAGGGAAAGATCTGCTTAGCATGCCGGCAATTTGCACATCCGGTGCGCCTCTTCTCTCCCGCCGCGGGGGGGGGGCGCACGCCCAATGTGCAAGTCACACAGGGCACGATCTTCCCTCGGTACAGCCCTGGGCTAACCTATACTGGCACACACAGCAGTTTAAGCAGAGACTGCAGACTCTTTGCATCCAGACCTTGCTGTGTAGAGAAGTACAGAAATGTACCTGACTGGTTAGTGCAATGTTCCTATAAACCCTTGCAAGGGTTCAATTCCCACTTGTTCATTGTGTGCTTCTCAGATCATTTCCCAGCCTGTAATAGTCCTGGCTCTGCTGTGACTTACAGACACTCATCCTTCTACATTTTTATGCATTATGGCCACACTTTGGGTCAGCAAACATGCTATTTATTTATTTATTTACATTCTCTTATATACCGCGCTATTCTGCATCAGTGCGGTTTACATTGAACAAAATGAAATTACATTGAACAGGGCATTATAACTTGGAGATAACTAATTTACAGGGAACATGGGCTATGGAGGGTTAAGTGGCTTGCCCAAGACCACAAGGAGCACCTGTGGGACTAGAAACCTCAGTCCTTCCGGCCCAAAGTTGCTGTCCTCTAGTGGGATTTGAACCTCTGACCTTCCGGCCTGAAGTACCTTGCCCCAACCACTAGGCCACTCCTTTATTTATTTACATTCTCTTATATACTGCGCTATTCTGCAACAGTGCGGTTTACATTGAACAGAATGAAATTACATTGAACAGGGCATTATAACTTGGAGATAACTATTTTACAGGGAACATGGGCAATGGAGGGTTAAGTGGCTTGCCCAAGACCACAAGGAGCACCTGCGGGACTAGAAACCCCAGGCCTTCCGGCCCAAGGTTGCTATTCCCCATCATGGCCTTCTGAGAGCATGGCTTTATTGATTTTGCTACAGCCCATTGCAGGGTGTCAGACATGTTCATTCTGCAGATGTCCAGCCCCTGCTTGGAGGCCTGGTGTAATGGTAATGGCAATGGCTTGGGAGCCCAGTGCCCAGTGTTAAAAAGCAGATGCCAAATGCAGTGGGGGCGTCTAAGCTTGTGTGGGGCTGCTACTACTGTTCTCCCATAATAACAGTAAGTAGGCCAGGAACAACTGGTATACTAACCATCTAGAATTAACAATCTACCATATCAAACTCAGTCACACTACATCTGCTGCCCACCACTGGGATGTTATCAGCCATGCACATACCAACTGCGGCCAGTCCACTGGTCAGCACACAAGGAATTTGCACAGAGAAACTATGTGCACCTTGGCATGGGATATATAGCATGGACCCCCAGCATCTAGCTCAGTGAGTGGACTCCCAGACAAAAGTTTCACCCACAACACTGGAGCAATGAAACTACAGGGTAACCTATTTAAGACTAATAAGAGAAAATATTTTTTTCACTCAACATGAAATCAAACTCTAGAATTTGTTACCGGAGGATATAGTAAAAGCTGTTAGTATAGCTGGGTTTAAAAAAGGTTTGGACAAGTTCCTGGAGGAAAGGTCCATAAACCATTATTAAAAGGGACCCGGGATGTCACTGCTTCACCCAATACAAGCATTGTGGAACCTGTGTCTTTTGGGGAAACTTCTAGGTACTTATGACCTAGATTGGCCAAAGTTGGAAACAGGATACTGGGCTTGATGGACCTTGGTCTGACCCAGTATGTCAGTATGGTTACCCGATGCAAGGTTCCACATTAGGAACCACCACCCAGGAAAAAGATTTAGCCATCATTGTGGATAACATGTTAAAACCCTTGGCCCAGTGTGCAGCGGCAGCCAAGAGAGCAAATAGAATGCTAGGTATCATAAGGAAAGGAATGGAAAATAAAACAAAGGATATTATAATGCCTCTATATCGTTCCATAGTGAGACCACACCTTGAATATTGTGTGCAACTTTGGTCGCCGTATCTTAAAAAGGATATAGAGTTATTAGAAAAGGTTCAGAGAAAAGCCACCAAAATGGTAAAGGGGATAGAAGGATACCCCTATGAAGAAAGGCTAAAAAGGTTAGGGCTCTTTAACCTGGAAAAGAGACGGCTGAGAGGAGATATGATAGAAGTCTATAAATTAATGAACGGAGTGAAACGGGTAAACGTAGATCGATTGTTTACATTATCAGAATATAGAAAGACTAGGGGACATGCAATGAAGCTACAGGGTAAACTATTTAAGAATAATAAAAGAAAATATTTTTTCACTCAACGTGTAATCAAACTCTGGAATTTGTTACCGGAGGATGTAGTAAAGGCTGTTAGTGTAGCTGGGTTTAAAAAAGGGTTGGACAAGTTCCTGGAGGAAAGGTCCATAAACCATTATTAAAAGGGACCCGGGATGTCACTGCTTGACCCAATACAAGCATTGTGGATCCTGTGTCTTTTGGGGAAACTTCTAGGTACTTATGATCTAGATTGGCCAATGTTGGAAACAGGATACTGGGCTTGATGGACCTTGGCCTGACCCAGTATCTCATATCTTATGTTCTTATGACCCTCCTGCCCCTTGTACCTCTCCCTTCCTCCAATATGGGAGACGCAGTCCACAATGGCTGTCCTGTTGCCCAAGTCATAATCAGTGGAAGGAATGAGCTGTGAAGCCTGCCTGCCCACCCACACATACACACACACACACCCCAAAGGCCTTGTACTGTGTTCCCTGCAGCCTAGATGAACAGGCACCCTTGATGATGCCTCAGGGTAAGGGACGTTCATATCCTTGTCCCCCATGTTGGACACCGTGGACACCTTGCCTGATCCCATACAAGGCCCCTGCATCTCCAGATAACACATTTGCACTCTGTCACCTACAGTTAGAGATGCAGCAAATACTCTCTTTATGTGTTTGCTTTGTTGAGTTGATGCCCCACCCTCTTGTACTTAGCCCCTGTGCTCTGAGCTGTGCAGGTGGTTCAGCCCATTCCAGGTCATTCCTCTGTATTCTGAACTGGCCAGTTGATAGCCTTTCATATGTGTGTTTGGAGCTCATTTCTTACTGTCCACAATGTAACCAAAGCCACATCCTTCTAATATCGAGCTCGTAGCTTTATTTTTCCCCACACGTGTTGCGACCACATGCACTATGCGCATGCGCTACAAATCATATGTTACCTACTGCTGTGATAGTGACATGACTAGCACAGTGGTAGTAGCATACCATGGCCATAACTCTTGCATCTACCGCGGCTGGTAAAAATGAGCACTATTTGCACATAGGCCCTGCAGTACTCGTGGCACTTTGGTAAACATGCCCCATGTCTTATTCATTTTGCATTATAATGAGCTGTTTTGCATTATTTACATGTTTTGCATCTTATTGGTATACTTGCATTGAAGGAAAAAAAAAATTGGACATAACGGAAAATAGTACATATTTTGCCAATTAATGCATATTGTTTGAGAAAAAATATATAATTCCCTTAATGCACCTTAGTAAATTCCCCTCTGCATTGTTAACATAGAAGTAGAATCTGTTTCCTTTTGAAAATTTTCTTTTAATTTGCTTTAGGCTGGCTAGTATTAATTAGCTTTAAATGGATTTTGTAGCAATTCCACCAAATACTTTAAATGTTTCTTTTCTTTTTTCTTGTCTTGAATGTATGTATATCTAGGGCTCCCTTGATGTGGACTATAATTGTTAGCTTTCTTCTTGAAATGTATGTAGTGTTGGGTCACCATGTATTAAGCATACCTTTTTGTGGATTTCCTTTCTATATGGATGTAATAAATTTACAAATGCTCAATTAAAAAAATTGAATTTATGGATGTGAATTCATGAACACATTCAGTTTGTTTGGGTTCACAAATCTACTATAAGCATGTATATCTATGAATGAATATAAATACAATCAATTTGCATGCTTTCAAACGTTCTAGCACACATACAATGCTTGGCTAAAGAACAAATATGAGAAATATGGTGTTGTGGAAAGCTCTGCCTGTTAGAATTCATTGTTTCTTTTTCCAGCTTTTTATTCAGAGCAAGCTCTTTGAAGCCACTAATCTCATCAGGTGTTAGATCTTTATCTGCCCACCCCAACTCCCACCCACTCCTTGTGAAAATTCTTGCTTTATAGGGCAACTCCCCAACTAACTTATAGACAAACAATTTGCCATTCTTCAAAGTGCTTTGATTAGGTAATTTTACAAAGGGAACATATTAATCTGTATTCTTCAAACATATAATATCAAAATTTACTAATGTGAAGTAATAACTGTCTTGCAAGAAAGTGGGGATACACACAGGGACATAGAACAGCGCTGTTAGAACACACATAAAAGAGGTTAAATGTTTTTTTCTCTTAAAGGACAGATGAAGAAAAGTTAGGGACTTTGATAGGTCTCTCTTGTTTACTTCAACAGGTAACAAGGTTCCACCAACTGGACAATGGCTGGGAAAAATCATATTGCCAAAGCTTTTGCCCTTGTTACAGCTTCTGCCTCTGTCCAGACAGAGAGCCCAATGCCAGTTGAAGGACCAGTTATATGTGCAGGATGTCTGCAAGCTGAAGCCCTCACGTAACAAGTGAAGGAGTTCAAAGAAGAGGTAGTGAGGCTGAGAGGCATTTGAGATAGCGAGAACCCAGTGTATTTGCTAAATCAGTCATGGCCTAGTAGCAGCATTTTAAATTTAAAACACAGAAGAGAGCTTTCTGGTTAGATTTCATACCCAGCAGAGAGCTTGTAGTTTAAATTTAATACTCACTCAGGGCCTAGTATCAAGCAAAGTACGTTTAGTTTAAATTTAAAACACAGAAGAGAGCTTTCTGGTTAAATTTAGAACCCAGCAGAGAGCTTCTGGTTTAAATTTCATAATAAGTCAGAGCCTAGCAGCAGCAAAGAGCTTTAATCAAAATCAAATCAGAATATAACTTATCATAAAAGGCAAAACAGGGTCAGTATTCTTTGAGCAACAAATAAAGTCTTCTAGAGACCTTTACAAAGAGGCCTTCTACCTAGGGGGCAAGAGACCTGTGAAACTATGTCAATAGGTGTTAACGCCAGATGGCAGGTCAAAAGGCCATTTTGAAAGACTCCATCTATCCAAGCAAGGACTGTTAATCACCCAGGAAGTTGGTCACAGCTTCCCTCAGAAACACAGTACAGGGTACTGTGTAGCAGCCCTCTTTTAATAAGTGTTATATCCCTCCCTCCCTCCTTCCACAACACCCACCCACCCCTGGGATAATCGTAGCTTTATAGGTACTTACACATCTTAAAGGAAAGGAGATGCTCTCAGGTGCAGTTCATTATCCAAATCAGTCATACACTAAGGACCTGAGATTAATTAAGCTTCAGGTGAACAAGGTATATTAAAATATATTAGGTACAATTTTATTAGTATAAGTATCCATAGCAACCCTTAGTAAGTAAAGAATTTAAAGATCTAAACACAAGCTTAAAACTAAGATGCAGACAGCAGTCCAGCAGCAAGATGGGGCCTTTCCAGTCTTTTGCACTGAGTGCCACATGTATGATTTTCTCCCAGTTGGTGAGAGGTCTTAACGTGTGCACTAGGTGCAAGGAGCTCTTTGCTCTCAGGGAACTAGTCCGTTCTCTAGAGGCTACAGTAGCAGACTTGGAAGACATAAGAAAGACAGAGAGGTACAAAGATGAGACCTACAGGGATATAGTCCTGAAGTCCCACCTCCAGTCTGGCAGCATCCCTGTTGCCATGGAGGAGAGAGGTCACGTGACAGAAGAGCATCACCCTGGTGTGGCAGGACTTGATCCTGTAACTAGGACCTGTCCTCCAGGTGATGTAAAACCCTCTTGTACCGAGGAAGTTTCTCCAGGGCCATGTGCCCATGAGGGAAGGGTTAGGACAACCGTTATAGTTGGTGATTTGATCATTAGGCATGTAGATTGCTGGGTGGTTGGTGGACGTGAGGCTTGTCTGGTTATATGCCTGCCTGGTGCGAAGGTAGTGGACCTCACGCGCCACCTAGATAAGGTCTTAGATAGTGCTGGGGAGGAGTCTGCTGTCTTGGTACATGTCGGTACCAATGACATAGGAAAATGTGGTAGGGAGGTTCTGGAGGCTAAATTTAAGCTTTTAGGTAGGAAGTTGAAATCCAGAACTTCCAGGGTAGCGTTCTCCAAAATGCGTCCCGTTCCTCGCGCAGGACCCAAAAGGCAGGCAGAGCTCCAGAGTCTCAATGGGTGGATGAGACAATGGCTTAAGGATGAGGGTTTTGAATTGGTTAGGAACTGGGTAACATTCTGGGGAAAAGGAGGGGTTCTTCCGAAGGGATGGGCTTCACCTTAACTGGGATGGAACCAGGCTGCTGGCATTAACCTTCAAAAAAAAGAGACAGAGCAGCTTTTAAACTAGATAATAGGGGAAAGCCGACAGTCGCACAAGAGCGCATGGTTCAGAAGAATGTATCCTTGAAAGATACTACCAAAAGCAGAGAGGTTCCAAAAAAGAGTAAAGTAGGCCAAATGCCCTTGAGTATGGAGCAGACAGAGCTTAAAGATCCCAAATTACCCATGCCTACCAATAGCCAAATTAATATGAATAAAATACAGTCTCTAAAATGCTTGTATGCAAATGCTAGAAGTCTAAAAAATAAGATGGGAGAGTTAGAATATACAGCACTAAATGAGAGGTTAGATATGATTGGAATCTCGGAGACATGGTGGAAGGAGGACAACCAGTGCATATTTGTCCTACTCTCTGTAAATAATGAATATGTGCTCAATCTATGTAAAATAGTTAATATTTTCTCTGTAAAATAGTTATTATGTGCTCAAAAATGTTCTATGTAATTGATGTTTGCCATGTTCTCTGTAAACCGCCCCTGATCTCTGAAAGGGGCGATATAGAAAAGCGCACAAATAAATAAATAAACCAGTGGGACATTGTGATACCTGGGTACAAACTATATCTTAATGATAGAGCTGATCAAATTGGTGGAGGGGTTGCACTCTATGTTAGAGAGGGCATTGAGTCAGAAAGGATTAAAGTTTTGCAGGAAACAAAATTTGCTGTAGAATCTCTATGGATTGAAATTCCATGTAATAAGGGGAAGGGGATGGCAGTGGGGGTGTACTATCGACCACCTGGCCAGAATGAACAAATGATTGATGAAATGCTAAAAGAAATCAAGGAAGCTAACAAAAGTTACAGCATAGTAATAATAATGTGTGATTTCAATTACCCCGGTATCGACTGGATCAGTGTCACGGCAGGACATGCTAGGGAGATAAAGTTCCTAGATGAAATAAATGACTGCTTCTTGGAGCAGCTGGTTCATGAACCGACCAGAGGGGAAGCCATATTGGACCTAGTCCTTAGTGGAACACCAGATCTGGTGCAAGAGATAAAGGTGTTGGGGCCACTTGGCAATAGTGATCATAGCATGATCGCATTTGATTTAATTAGAAACATAGAAACATGATGACAGAAAAAGACCACAAGGCCCATCTAGTCTGTCCTTCCATAACAACAACTACAACAGTCCACTTTTTACCTTTAGAGATCCTCTGTGTTGGTCCCATGCTTTTTTGAATTCAGTTACTGTCCTCATCTCTACCACCTCCACTATTAGTGGAGGAGGGATGGTAAGGAAATCCACATTCCTACCTTTTAACTTTTGAAAGGGAGACTATGATAAAATGAGGAAAATAGTTAAGAAAAAACTAAAAGGAGCAGTTGTAAAGGTTAAAGACTTACATCAAGCTTGGGTGTTATTGAAAAATACTATCTTGGAAGCCCAGGCCAGCTGTATTCCACGCTTTAAGAAAAGTGGAAGGTAGTCCAAAAAACTGCCAGCATGGTCTAAAAGGTCAGGTTCAGAGAGGCTGTTGTTGCCAAAAAAGCATCTTTCAGGAAATGGAAAAAAGAGCCAAACGACGAAACCTGGAAACAGCACAAGCGCTGGCAAGTTAAATGCAAGGCATTGATAAGGCAGGCAAAGGGAGAATTTGATAAGAAGCTTGCTGCAGAAGCAAAAACGTGTAATAAAGACTTTTTCAAGGACATTTGTAGCAAAATATCTGTGAGAAAGTTATTTGGTCCATTAGATGATAGAGGGGTTAAAGGGGCACTACGAGGCGACAAGGCGATAGCGGAGAGACTGAATGAATTCTTTGCTTCGGTCTTTACTGAGGAAGATGTAGGGATGTTACCCATGACTGAAGTGGTATTTAAGGTGTGGAAAAATTAAAGGAAATATCGATACATCAGGAAGATGTATTACAACTATTAGATAAACTGAAGAGTAGCAAATCACCTGGGCTGGACGATATACATCCAAGGGTGTTGAAAGAACTGAAATATGAGATTGCAGACCTACTATTAGTAATCTGTGAACTATCATTAAAACCATCTCTAATACCTGAAGATTGGAGGATGGCCAATGTAACACCAATTTTTAAAAAGGGCTCCAGGGGTGATCCGGGAAACTACAGATCGGTGAGCCTGACGTCAATACCGGGAAAATAGTAGAAACCATCATAAAGAACAAAATTGCTGAACATGTAAATAGTCATGGCTTAATGGGAAACAGCCAACATGGCTTTAGACAAGGAAGCTCTTGTCTTACTAATCTGTTATGTTTTTTTGAAGGTGTGAATAAACAGGTAAACAAAGGTGAGTCGGTTGATATAGTGTATTTGGACTTTCAGAAAGCCTTTGACAAGGTCCCTCATCAGAGACTTTTGGCAAAACTAAAGTCATGGGATAGGAGGCAGTGTACTATTGTGGATCAGGAACTGGTTAAAAGATAGAAAGCAGAGGGTAGGGCTAAATTGCTAATTTTCCCAATGGAGAAAGGTGAATAGTGGTGTACCCCAGGGATCTGTGCTGGGTCCGCTGCTTTTTGACATATTCATAAATGACCTGGAAAAGGGAATAATGAGTGAGGTTATCAAATTTGCAGATGACACAATACTATTTAAAGTTGTTAAAACCCAAGAGGATTGTGGAAAATTGCAAGAGGATCTTGATAAATTGGAAGACTGGGCATCAAAATGGCACATGAAATTTAATGTGGACAAGTGCAAAGTTATGCACCTAGGGAAGAACAACCCAAACTATGGTTACACGATGCAAGGTTCCACATTAGGAACCACCACCCAGGAAAAAGATTTAGGCATCATTGTGGATAACATGTTAAAACCCTTGGCCCAGTGTGCAGCGGCGGCCAAGAGAGCAAATAGAATGCTAGGTATCATAAGGAAAGGAATGGAAAATAAAACAAAGGATATTATAATGCCTCTATATCATTCCAAGGTGAGACTGCACCTTGAATATTGTGTGCAATTCTGGTCGCCGTATCTTAAAAAGGATATAGCATTATTAGAAAAGGTTCAAAGAAGAGCCACCAAAATGTTCTAGGGGATGGAAGGATACCCCTATGAAGAAAGACTAAAAAGGTTAGGGCTCTTTAACCTGGAAAAGAGACGGCTGAGGGGTGATTTGATAGAAGTCTATAAATAATGAACGGAGTGGAACGGGTAAACATAGATCGATTGTTTACATTATCAGAATATAGTAAGACTAAGGGACATGCAATGAAGCTACAGTGTAAACTACAGGACTGACTTGAAGGCACACATTGCATTGCATAAGGGCAAAATGGGCAGGGAAGCCAAAAAGGAGTAAGAGGGAAGTGAACCAATAGACTTAAGAGCCCAAGCACAACTCACTGACACCAATACCAAACCACTGAGCCACCTGCCCACCCAGACACCCCAAAGAAAGGGAGCATATGTAACAGCTAGCATGTGACGGATAGGCAGCATGGAGGGGACACTGCAGTGTACAGTGAAGAGAGGGAAGGGTGTGTTGATAAGGGACAAAGCTGGAGCCATTGTATGGTAAGGAGTACAGAACAAATGAAAAGAAAGGAAAAGGAACCTGTGGGACCCAAACCCACAACCTATGTTGACGCCTCGCACATCTGCAATCACTATCCCACACAACCACAATGAGCACAATGTAAATATGTTCCACCAAGTGGACATCGTGTCTGCTAGATTATCACACAGTAGTGCATCCTATGTGCATTGCGTATTGTGCATTGCATCGTACGCACGTTGCAGAGAACATGCATAGCAAAGCGTCAGATGCGCAGTGCGCACAATAATGCCCGTGACTGTACATAGCTTTCTACGTGCCTTATAAGATATGACTAGGTGCCTTAGCATATGTGGACAGATTATGGCGTGTAACAATGCACCTCCCAAACAGACATCGCATGTGCTATTGTGCACGCTGCAACGCACATGCACTGCAACACGTGTATATTGCAATACTGTGCACTACATTAGACTACCTGTCCATTGACCCTCTCCTGTGCCCCCACCAGTTCTAGGACTACAGCTGTACCCCAGCCCCCAACCATAGTCTGACCTTAACCAGCAGCAAGCACAGGCAGCCTGTACCTTCTGCACCACGTCAGGTGTCCCGGCCATGCACGAACTAACCGCGGGCACTCCGCTAGCCAATCTATCCTGCATGTTCACAGTGGAACTGTGCACACCCAGACCTGGGCTGTATAGCACAGGCACCCGACAGGTGCTCCAGTGACTGGCCCCCAGAACAGAGGCACAAATATATCACCCAAAACAGATACTATGTAGCACTAAGTGGGAACATAGCCATGCCATGGTCACTGTTTGGTCAGTGTTAGAGTGCCCTAACAGCAAGACGTGCTGTGGCCACCTTGTCCATGCAGGTGGTGGTTGGGCACTACAATGTCCCAGCCATTGCCCTACACCCTCTGCAGATGCATCCTGCCCAGCCCGCCCTGCCCGGGCCATACCCACAATACCTTGCTCTTCATTATGCACATTCTCAGGCTAACACTGGTAATAGTGGGACATTGTGGGCCCAGACAGGTGTCAGCAGCCACAAAACAATGGATAGACATACACACACACACCTACTGCAGCATTGTGCAAAGATAGGGGTGGCTGGCAACCCTGCTTGCCACACTGGTCATGATCACAGTGCCGACATTGCCAAACTGTGCAGGAGGTAGTAATAATGCTCTGGTGATAACTGTAGCTCCGTGCTGGGGTCAACAGCCTGACTGTGCATGGAGCTTTGGATAGTGAAGCCTGTGTGACTGTGTGTTTTCACCCCTGTTGGCCGCTGCTTTGGGGATTGCACATGTTGCTGTTGTATCTGTACTGTAGGGTAAAATATAGGGATGTGCCCTGCAGGATCCACAGCTGGGACCTGCACCTGTGACCCTCTGCTCTGGGACATGCTGGCTGTGTGTACTGCACCACACTGTTGCCACAAAAGTGCAGCAGTCCCTGGGGCTACCTTTACGTCTCCTCAGCCAGACCTTTTCTGTTGTACTGCACACCACGTACTGGTACAGGGCATTGCCTGGGTGAACTGCAGGCAGGTGCCACTGCCCCCTCCAACACCAGCACATGCCCCCCTACCATGCTGCCTGGGCATATGCTGTCGGTGCAGGTAGTGTGCAGTCCCAGGCCATCCAATGTGCAGGTAGGCGGTCGCCTAGGGAGCGGGGTCTGGGGTGGGGAGGCATACATAGACATCCTCACATCCCCCCCCCATCACTGCCTCCCAATATTATGTCCCTTCCGCATGGGGGAGGGATGGCTGGGGGGATGTCAGGTCAGTGCCCTAGCAACTATTGGCTGGGGTGGACCAGGAAGATGTAGGTGGATTGTGTTGGGCCTTGGTCAGCTGCTGTCTTGCTGATTTCCAGTTTCTATGTTCCTATGTGCCACCTAGACGACAGCCTAGTCCGTCCTGTGCCCCAGCTGCCCCCACTACATGTCCCGCCTGCAGCCCCCTGTGCCCCATTTGCACCATCGCTATAGTGGCCGTTCATACTTGGGCAATATGCTGTTGTTGCATATGGAGCACTACTATCACTTTTCTTCGGCTCCCTGCCTATGTTGTACATTGCTGACACTGAAATGGTTTCACCCTCCTGCATATCTGCAGCTAATGACAGGTTTTCATTCCCGGTAATGTTCAGCCCTTCAGTTACCCGCGTTAGTGTTGCGGGAGCTTCTCCCCGCCCACTTCCCGCCCATTGACTCCCTTCTCTCCGCCCTCTGCGGGATTTACCGTGGACGGTGACGTTAAAGTGCGCTAACGTTACCTAACGCGGTTTAGTAAACATACTCCTAAGTCCAATGAACACTTACTTGTTTAGGATTTGATTCCACTTCTAGATCAATGCCTCATCCTCCAAGAACATCCCTAGTTCTTTCCAAATTCTCAAACCTTTAGGGATAACTTCTTTCCTACAGTATTCCACTAAGGTTAGACTATGGAGCTCAAGCTGCACCTTACATAATACATAATATATAATAGTTAGATTGCGAATAATAATATTTTAAAAAAGTACTTTCTTGAAATATATTGAAAAAAACGTAAAAATTGTGCTAGCGAGTGAGAGGTTTTTTGTGCGACCGGTGATGTGACATGATAATTCCCCTAAGGTAATTAAGTTTGCTGCATAGAGGGAGTATAGGCTGCACTGAGGTCTTTTTCTCCCCTTGTCAGTAAGTTTGTGCTTTGTTTAAGTGCACTGGTGGTAGTAGATTTATTGTCTTTTCAGCTTAGGTTAAGTGTGAGGGATTTATAATTAATTTTTTGATATACGGAATTTGTTTAGATTGTGTGGTATGTAAAACTTACCCATTTAGAGACAGTACAGACCACAAGAGCTACTAATCTTCAATCCTTTTGTCAGGTTACTGGGCAGACAGCAGTGTACATCTCAAGTGACCCTCCGGTGAAATATTGATGAGGTTCTTGAAGGAGTTTGAAATAATTCAGTCATAAACAGTTGTGATTCAGCTTCTATTAATGAGAAGGCAGTGACCTCCTTTATTAACCAAACGATATGTGAAATGGATGATTAGGAAGAAGAAATTAGATTTAGTTTAGAACATTGAAATATTTAAGCAATGCAATAGCTGTACCTTAGATAGCGTAACAGAAATAATTTATTTCAAAGGCATAATAAATCGTGTACACTTTTCAAGATGCATCTATATATTCTTTTTCTTTTACATCATTGGTTTTATTGACTAATTCAAATTTTCATAAAACATTCATATATAGTAATTAGAAGTTTGACTTCTTTAGTCTTACAATAAAAACTTCTGAAATGTATTACTATGAATTATTGTTTGCATTCATCATTCATTCCGGCAAATTGTTTGTTTTCTAATTTATATGCTCTTCAGTAAAAAAAAAAATGCCCATGACTGAAAAATCAGTAGAGACATTCTAAATAGTCTTGGAGGTATGTTTACTAAACTGCGGTAATGTAACACTGGTAACATTAAAGCGCGGTAACATTACCTCATGTAACAGTGCGTGGTAAATTTCATAAAGACAGGACTAATTTATTAAAGCTGAACCTATAATCTTGTGCCTATTGTTTGTAATTGGAGATGTGGTCTTTTGGCAAATAGTTTGTTCATTATCTAAATAAAGCTTTTGAAAATGAAGGAAAAAATCCAAAATTCTGTCTCCCCCTCCACTTCTGTCATCACAGGAAGGCTGACCTCAAACCAGTAACCATTGAGTTAAAAGATAAAAATCTTGCAGGAAGAGCTATTACATCTCCATGAGGGCTAACTCTAGCCAGCCTGCTCTTAACTGTGACTTGTATTGCTAGTAATCTTTGTTCCAGTTTCCTGATTGTCCCAAAGTTTGTCTAATCTGGAGCTCTGTGCAAAATTCTTCCTGGATTTTTTCCCTTTTGAATCTATTGACTCCTGCTGTAGAGACTTACTCCAAAGACTTTTCTTTTGCCATGTTCTTGTGTCAAAAATTCTTTGAAACTATGAGGTATGTTTACTAAAGAGTGTTAAGGGAGCAAGAGTGTTGTTAACATCTGTTATCGGCACCCGTGCACTCTTTAACGCTGCAAAAAAGCTGCATTAATGGGTGTTAAAGGCCCCTGCAATGTTAAGGGCACAGTAGATGGAGAATGGGTTTTAACAGGGTGGAGAGTGGGCGTTAACAGTGTGTGCTCCCTTAATGCCTGTTGTGCAACATGTGTAAATGCCCTTTAATGCTAGGAACCCTAATGCCAAGTAAAACCTCACAGAAAAGGGTGTATTTTGAGGGGAGCGAGCCTATTTAACTGTCAGCAATGTGATCCACACATAGGGGGAGCCCCAGACAGTGAGTGCTCCATTAGCAGCAACAGCATACTATCCAAATATGAAAGGGCACTATGCTGATGGTGGAAATGGTAAATAAAAATAGTCACCAAAGTTATCCCAAAGAAAATATCAAATATATTTTGTCGGAGAATGCCAAGGGAGGAGAGAACTCAAAAATCATCCACACCAGACAGCGATATCCATTTTAATCATTTAAGGTTCACAAAACTCATTTCAATTGAAAAAATCACTACTTATCTTAAAAAAGCAACGCAACTGTATGAGATGATGAAGCCATTCAAAGAGCACAACGTATACGTTTTGGGATATCAATCCCTGTATCAAGTGCTTTCTGCTTCCATATCGTTGCCAACTGCCACAAAACGACAACGCTGTAACTCATCATTCTTCTAGGGACAAAAGCTTGTATGATTGGCTGAGTTATGCTTAACCCACCAATGGCTCAGCTGACTGCAGGTCCATACAGTCCCTGTTTATCATCAGACATTACCAATTTGTCTGTACGATGTACCTCGACGTGACTGCACTGATACAGCGATATACTAACAGGCAGTTACATGCATACAGCTGTAACCTACATGTGAGATATGAGTCATATATGACATCATGACTATAACTGTACAGCTTTGACTCCATCAAATCTCTGCAGTACATGTGGACACATCCTACCTCTCGGATAGCCACCTGCAGGTATCACCTCATGTCCATACGTGCCCCATTTGCCCAGTTTGAATGACATCTGTCCATTTGATATCTGCACATTTGTCTGGGGTGTTGTATGGTAGTTGTGTGGCTGGGACAGGTATGAGACCCACATGCGGGGTATCAGGCCTTCCACATGCGGGGTATCAGGCCTTCCACAGTACAAATATGTTGGGGATGGCACGTACGGCATATCGGTGCTGCCAGCCCATACCACCCTCTCCTCTGCCGCCATCCTTCCTTCAATCCATCCATCTATCTCTGTTGGCTGTGTGCAGTCATATCTTCTCATGTAAGCTGCTACAGCATGGCCTACACAGGTACTCTTTCCTGCATTTTGGTTCTTCACATAGACCTCTCCTGTGTCTGATCTGCACGTCACCACTCCTGCTCTGTCCTCCTTTTGCTGCACACATCCTGCCACTTCTGACTCCATTGGGGGACATGTCTTCCCCATCCTATGCCACCCTCTGACATTGCACCATTTTACACTGGCACCCCCAGTGCATCGGTACAGCTGCCTCCCACATGCTCATCCAAATTAATGGCTGCCACACAGGGTGCCCATGGATCTGGCAGGTCCATCAGTTCCCACCTGTTCTTCCATCCATCACCTTTATATTGACTTTCCTTGGTGCTCCCTTATCCAGTATTAGTGTGACAGCCATTTTCGTAAGTTAAGGTGCATGTTTGACACCTTAACGCCTGATGTCCTGTTAATGCGCGTTTACTGGCCCATTGTGCCCTTTTCGCCAAAATGCCTCCTACCTGACCAGAGCCTTTTTCGCTTGTAAAACCACTTATCGCTGTCGTTAATGCCTGCTGCCTTAATACCCATTAGCAAACATACCCCATAGTTTCCTTATGGAGGTAATCCACCATAAGGTTTATCACTAGAGTGATAAGAATAACTATTCCTTTGGTTAGTACCTTTTTGTTGATAACCAATACTAGTTTAGAAAAACCTTGTATGGCACTGCTTTCAACAGCAGAGACCTCCAGTATTCCTATTAAACTATTACAATATAGCCTGGAAAAGACCTGGTAATTTTCCAGAAGAGGAGAGATTATCTTCTGCCCTGTTACATCAGGCTGGGATACTCCTCTGGGAGGGAAAATCCAACTTTTATATAAACCACTCCAAAAGGCAGAACTCTGTCTTTGGAAGCCAGTCCCTGTACCATGAGGAAGGAGTGACTAGTCTGCCCCAGGGGAGGCAGGTGTTGCTGGCCATTACCCAGTCTTCATACCATCCAGCGGGAACCCCAGTTCAAGAAGCAGCTGAAGAGAGAGCAGTGGGGAAGGACTACACCCTGAATTCCTGAGTGACTGTGCAAACCCTTCCAGCACACTCACTTGCTCAGTAGTGGTGCCACTCTAACTGTGGATAAGAAAAGGAGTCAAATAATATGAACATAGCAGCTACATACTCAAAGGGAGAAGGAGAGAAAATTCAGAGAATTCCATCCAAATCTCAACAACCCAGTAACATCAGAGCCAGAAAAGCCTGCCGAGCAATACTGGGGACCTACATCTACAGAAGCCACCAGCTCTCAGAGGAGGAATCACAGGAGTTCAGCAGTGATCAAAGACACTAGAGTCAGGAGTGACCATATGGTAATATTGGGGACCTGTGTCTTCACAGCTACCAGTTGTAGGTACACTGAGAAAGAGCATTAGTGCAGGAGGGAATTCCCACTCAGGGTAAGTGCAAGGAGTATCAACAGTGAAAGAGTGGAGAAGATTGGAGTAAAATTCTAAGGGGCATGTTTTCTAAATGGCGGTAAAGGAGCAAGTGTGCCGTTAGTGCGTGCTAACTGTGCATGTGCACACTTAACACGTGCAAAAAGGCATTTTAGCATGTGCTAACGGCAGCAGCAGCATAAAGCGCCCTGTGGGTGGAGAGAGGGCATGAACGGGGCGGAGAGTGGGGTTCAATGGGCAGGGAGTGGGCAGGAACAAAGTTTGCTCCCTTAATGCAGGCACCTTAATGGAAGGAAACCTAATGCAATACAAAATCTGGCGGAAAGAGTGTTTTATGAGGAGAGAGAGCCTATTTTATGTCTGCAATGTGATGTACAGATAGGGGAGCCGAAGTGAATGATAGTAGTTCACCATTAGCAGCAACAGCATAGTGCCCAAGTATGAAAGGGCACTATGTTGATGATGCAAATGGGGACAAAGGAGGTGGCACATAGGTCTTGTAGTGGGGGCCGCTGGTGCACAGGGGGAACCAGACAGCTGCCTAGATGGCACATAGGAAGATAAGACTACAAAATACGCCAAACTATGTCAGACCAATATCCATAATGCCCAGTATCCTGTGTCCAACAGTGCACAATCTAGGTCACAAGTGCCTAGCAGTTTCTCCAAAAGACACACAGGATCCCCAATAACTGTAATGGGGCAAGCAGTGCATAGCTCGGATCCTCTGTAGCAATGGTTTATGGACTGTTACCCAGGAATCTGTCCACACTTTTTCAAGCCAAGCTACACTGACAGCTTTTACCACATCCTCCTGTAATGGATTGCAGGGTCTGATTATGCGTTGACTGAAAAAAATATTTTCACCGAGAAGACTCAAATGGGTTACACTGTAGCTGCATTGCAGGTCCCCTAATCTGTCCACAGTCTGATGGCATAAAAAAGTGACCTACGTTTACCTGTTCCACTCCAGTCAATAATCTATAGAACTCTACCATATCCTCCCTCAGCCGTCTCTTTCCCAGGTTAATGACCCCAACCTTTTTAGCCTCTCCACAAAGGGGTATTCTGCCATCTGCAGAACCATCTGTGATGTTCATCATGATCCCACAGTGACAGTGGCAGCATACAGTCCTGCTACTGCTGCAGAAAGGCAATGTGCCACATGTGGCATCCCAAGTAGAAATTCAGGCTGCCTTCTCCCCCCCCCCCCCCACCCCCCTCTGCCTCAGAACCCAGCTGTGGGGGAAGAGGCTGATAGTGCCAGATGCTGTAGCCCTCCAGGTAGCTGGAAAATGCAGGTGGTGTAGGCTGTGTGGCCATCCATGTGTGCCCTGCCTCCCCATTTGGCCCTTGTGCCCTAGGCACCTGCCAAACCTGCACATTTAACATGCTGAGACTGTGACCACCACCACTGACAGTGCAAGGGCATGTCTGCATGGTGGGGTATTGGTGGTGGCATGGGAAGTGGCCAGTGAGGGTGGTGGCAAGGAGATGGCCAGTGAGGGTGGAAACACCCACCAGCAGCACTGACAGGCTCCACTATCCACAGCTGGTTGGAGGCTAATAGCACACGATAACAACATGGTAATAGTGTCTGCAGACAGAGCAAACTTTATCAGTCCTTGAGTTGACATTACTTTGGCTCACATTGTCTGAGTTTTTCCCAGCCTGTTTGGAAAATGTGGATAAGGCGATACAGAGCATTGTAGGTATCTTCTAAAGTAGTGCAGATTGGCCTAGATGTGTCTGCCACAATGGTAGGTTCACTGGCTAAGAGGCCATTGTGCCCATCTGCCATGTGCATTGCCTGGGTGGCCACTGTATGTCATGCTGAGATAGCACTCTCACTATGACCAAAAAGTGACCATGACACAGCTATGTATCCACATAGCACTATTGTAATGTCTGGCTCCAGTGATCTGGATGCATTTTCTGTTTGGAGATACCAATCACTGAGCAAGCAGTTGTTTATCAATGCTGAGTATCCCAGGATAGAGTGTTTGTGATCACACTATGCACATGCTGACTAGCAGACCAACTGCAGTTGGTTTATGCTTGGCTGAAACAGCCCAGTGAAGAGATGCAGGAGCAGTCTTACTGCCTGGGCTGTAGTCAACTGTTAGTATTTAATGGTTGGGGCAGCAGTGGTTTATAGCCTATTCACTAGGGTCCTGGCAGGACAGTAGCCCCACACCAGCAGGATTCCTGACAGGACAGTAGAAACATAGAAACATAGAAACATGATGACAGAAAAAGACCACATGGCCTATCTAGTCTGTCCTTCCATAACAACAACTACAACAGTCCACTTTTTACCTTTAGAGATCCTCTGTGTTGGTCCCATGCTTTTTTGAATTCAGTTACTGTCCTCATCTCTACCACCTCCACTGGGAGACTATTCCACGGATCCACTACTCTTTCTGTAAAGAAATATTTCCGTATATCACTCCTGAATCTATCTCCCTTCACCCTCATCCCATATCCCCTCATAGCAGAACTTGCTTTCAATTGAAAGAGGCTCTCTCCCTGAACATTTATGCCATGGAGGTATTTAAACATCTCAATCATATCACCTCTATCCCGCCTTTCCTCTAAGGTGTACATATTAAGATCCTTAAGTCTGTCCTCATATGCTTTATAATGAAGCCCATTAATCATTTTAGTAGCAACCCTCTGCACCGACTCCATCCTGTTCACATCCTTTTGAAGGTGCGGTCTCCAGAATTGCACACCATACTCCAAATGAGGTCGCACCAAAGACTTATACAGAGGCATTATCACCTCCTTTTTTCTGCTAGCCATTCCTCTCCGTATGCACCCAAGCATCCTTCTAGCTTTTGCCGTCGCCTTTTCTACCTGTTTAGCTACTTTAAGATGATCAGACACAACCACGCCTAGGTCCCGCTCTTCTTTAGTGGACAATAGTACTTCACCCCCTATACTGTATTGCTCCCTTGGATTGCTGCAGCCCAAATGCATGACCTTACATTTTTTAACATTAAATCCCAGCTGCCAAATTCTAGACCATTCTTCAAGCTTAGCTAGATCCCTCCTCATGTTATCTACAACTTCCTGGGTGTCTACTCTATTGCAGATTTTGGTATCATCTGCGAAGAGGCAAACCTTACCTGACAGCCCTTCCGCTATATCACTAACAAAGATGTTAAAAAGAATCGGACCAAGGACAAATCCCTGGGGCACACCACTGGTAACATCCTTCTCCTCAGAGTGAGCTCCATTTACTTGTACTCTTTGTCGCCTCCCACCCAACCAATTTCTAACCCAAGCAGTAACTTTAGGGTCCATCCCTAGGGTGCTCAGTTTGTTTATAAGTCGCCTGTGAGGAACAGTGTCAAAGGCTTTACTGAAATCTAAATACACCACATCTAGAGCTCTCCCTCGGTCCAACTCCCTGGTCACCCAGTCAAAGAAATCAATCAGATTTGTCTGACAAGACCTGCCTCTGGTGAGTCCATGCTGCCTCGGATCCTGTAATCCGCTGGACTCCAGAAACCTCACTATTTTCTCTTTCAGCAGCGTTTCCAATAATTTACTCACCACCGAAGTTAAACTAACCGGCCTGTAGTTTTCAACCACATCCTTACTTCTGCTTTTGTGTAAAGGCACCACATGAGCCTCTCTCCAGTCCTTTGGCACCACTCCCGACTCCAACGAGGCATTGAAAAGGTCAGTCAGTGGAGTTACTAGAACGTCCCCAAGTTCCCTCAGTATTCTAGGGTGTATCCCATCCGGTCCCATCGCTTTGTCTACTTTAAGTTGAGCTAGTTTCTCACGAACACAGTCTTCTGAAAATTGTTCAAGATGTCCCTCACTTCTGTTCTTATTTGTGGGTATTTTCTGAGGTCCTGCTCCTGGGTCTTCATCTGTGAACACAGAACAAAAATATTTGTTAAGCAATTCCGCTTTATCCTTATCAGCTTCTACATATTCCCCCCCTGCACCCTTGAGTCTGACAATACCACTTTTGCCCTTCCTCTTCTCACTAATATATCTGAAAAATGTCTTATCCCCCCATTTTATTGCATTGGCTATTTCCTCCTCCTTTTGAATCTTTGCCTTCTTGACTACTTTGCTAGCTTCTCTAAGTTTTTCCAAATACAGATGCCTGTCTTCCTCTCTCTGTGATCTCTTGTATTTCATGAAGGCCTCCCTCTTTTTCTTCACTTTTTCAGCTACTTCCTTCGAAAACCATAGCGGTCTCCTGTTCCTTTTGCCTTTATTTGCCATTTTAACAAAAAGGTTGGTTGCCTTTAAAATACCCCCTTTCAGTTTTGCCCACTGTTTTTCTACATCCCCCAGCTGTTCCCATCCCACTAACGACTCCCTGAGGTATTGACCCATCTTCGCAAAGTTAGTCTTCCTAAAGTCTAAGATCCTCACCTTGGAATGGATTCTAACAGCCCTAGTCCTAATACTGAACCACACCATCTGGTGATCACTGGATGCAAAATGATCTCCCACTACTACATCAGAAACACTTTCACCATTGGTAAGCACCAAGTCCAGTATGGCCCCTTCACGTGTGGGGTCTGTTACCAATTGCCTGAATAGTTCTCCCTGTAGAGAATCCAGGATCTCCTTACTTCTAGATGATACTGCAGCAGGAATGTGCCAATCAACATCTGGCATATTGAAATCTCCTATCAGTAGCACTTCCCCTTTCCTAGCAATGCTGCGTATATCTTCAATTAACTCTCTGTCCACCTCTTTCTCTTGTGAGGGAGGTCTGTATATCACACCAATGCAAATAGATTTCTCTTTCCCTCTTTCTAGTTTAACCCACAATGCATCCTCTCTCCCTTTTAAGCTCTGTAATTCCAAAGCTTTAATAGTAGTTTTTACATATAGTGCCACTCCTCCTCCACTTCTTCCTACCCTGTCCTTTCTGAATAAAGTATAGCCAGGTATAGTTACATCCCAGTCATGGTTTTCTGTGAACCATGTTTCTGTAACTGCCACTAAATCCAAGTCAGCCACTCCCACCAAAGCTTCAACTTTAGGGATCTTATTTCCCATGCTACGGGCATTAATACACACTGCTTTCCATATGTTACCCCTGTTACCCATTTCCATAAAGGTATTTAATGTATCACCTACCTGGGGGCTTTCACTTACCTGGGGGCTTTCTTCACCCATCCCCAACGAATCTAGTTTAAAGCCCCACACCAGCTTTTTAAATTACTAGCTCTTTGACTAAGAGATCTTAAAAGGGTTTTGGTACATTTTTAAAACAAAGTTACATTCTTTTTGGTGCTTTAGTTTTGTTTTCTTTTTCCTTTATTATTTATCAAAAATAAACACCATGGCATACAATTACACCAACAACAACACAATACCCCTATCCCCCCTTCTCCCATTCCCCACCAAATCCTATAGCAGTCGGATACTAACTACCTCACCAAAGGTGCACATACATCAATCACATTAACCAAAAAATAGTATGGCGATACATCAAGAATAAATGCTCCACTTTCATTTGGATACTCGTCCAAGATGGCAGCTCCATCTTTCGCCAGTGTCTAGCGATCCCCTGCCATGTTGCCACACATACTATTCTGCACCATTCAGCTGCTTCCACTGAACTCGACATGGTCTTTACATTTAACAGGGCCAGACAGGGACCAAGGTTAAAATCCTTCTCCACTATCTCTCGCATCCACACTTCCACTTCACTGCAAAGTGCCTTAATTTTTGGACACCCCCACCATATATGAAAAAAGGAGCCCACCTCCGCACACTCCCTCCAACATAATGCTTGCCCTCCCATCCATTTCTGTATTCGCAACGGGGTCAGGTACCACCTATACAACATCTTATAGTTGTGCTCCAAAATATTACTGGCTATAACCCCTTTGAACAACCCTTTACACACCCTCCTCCATTGGTCCTCATCCCAGCACTTATTCAAATCCTTTTCCAAGGTCGACCGGTGAGCCCACTCCCCACACTTCATTGTCTCCATCAGTTTATATAATGCAGAAATTAAACCCTTAACATTCCCCCCTTCAAATAGGCCGTCCACCGCTTTCCCACTTACTCCCTTCCCTCTCTTTTCCATCTTTTGACAAAAATGGAGCGATTGCAGATATCGATATCTAGCCTCCTGGGGCAGTCGGAATTCAGTCCTCAGATCCTCAAAGTCCACCCACATTCCCCCTTCCTTAAACTGACTGACATACCTCAACCTTTTTTCGGCCCACCAGGCAAAAGTGGGATCCTGTATCCCTGGCGGGAACTCGGGGTTCCCCACTAAGGGCAGAAATTTAGAACACCTCAGTCCTCCATACCATCTTGTCTGCCATTTCCGCCAACATTGTAGTGTACAACGTAAAAGGAGATTCTCCTGCTTCTTGCCTCCCCCTACCCCTCTGCTCCATATTAATTTTGCTAATGTTTCTTGAGCTCCGAGCCTCCTTCCCTCTAATTCCACCCACTCTGCTTGCCCCCTAAACTCCCATTCAAACACCACCCTTACTTGAGCTGCCTCATAGTATCAGGATAACAATGGCAGCCCCATACCCCTTAACGACTTACTCGCCCACAGAATTTTCCATGCTACTCTCGGCCTCTTCCCCTGCCAAATAAATTTCAAGAATCTATCCTGTACCTTCTTCAAATAGGCTACCGGGACCTCAACCGGCAGGTTCATAAACAAGTACAAGAAACGGGGTAAGGCAATCATTTTCAGCAGCTTCATCCGCCCCAACTAAGAAATCTCATTGCCTTCCCATCTCTCCAACTCTTTAAATAGACTAGTCCTAGCTGGTCCATAATTTGCCAAAAAGAGCTGCTCTAGCTGGCCTGTTATGTGAACACCAAGATACCAAATGCTCCTAATCGCCCACTTAAAGGGAAATTTCTGTTTCAATCTGTCTACCACCTCCCAAGGCACCAAAACATTTAATAATTCAGACTTAATAGCATTCATCCGAAATCCGGACACCTCTCCATATCTAGATAGTTCCTCCTGTACTGCCAACAAAGATCGCTTAGGTTCGGTTATATAAAAGAGCACATCATCGGCAAATAAAGATATTTTGTGTTGATGTTTCCCCATTTGAATCCCAGGGATCTCCACCCTTTCCCGAATTTGCTGTGCCATTGGTTCCATAGCCAATATAAAAAGCAATGGGGACAGAGGGCACCCCTGCCTGGTTCCCCTCTGCAATTCAAAAGCCTTGGTGACCGCGCCATTAATTTTTAAACACGCCATCGGCTTGCTATACAAAATTCTCACCCATGCCAAAAATGAACCCTGTATGCCCACTTTCTCCAATGTCTTAAACAGAAAGGACCAGCTCACCCAATCGAAGGCTTTTTCCGCATCTACCGCTAAGAGCGCCAACTGAGTTCCCCTGCTTTTACTATGCCAGATTGAATTTAAAGCTAGGCGTATATTTTCAGATGTATATCTACCGGGCACAAATCCCGACTGATTCGGGTGTATTAAACGTCCTAAGCTTGGCATCAACCTATTCGCCAATAGCCTAGTAAAGATTTTTAAATCACTTCCCAGTAGGGAGATGGGTCTATAAGAACCACATTCCGCTGGGTCCTTCCCATCTTTGTGTAATATTCTAATCCCCGCTAGCCTCAGGGACACCGGCATCACATCTTCTTGCCCAAATGAATTATACATTTCAGTTAGCAGCCCCACTAGCTGACCAGCAAATACTTTATAAAACTTATTAGGGAACACATCCATCCCTGGAGCTTTATGTGGTTTCAAGCCTTTAATCACCGTCAAGACTTCCTGCTCACTTATTCGGCTAGAAATCCCCTCCATCTCTGCAGAAGAGAGTCGAGGTCACTATCTAAATATTCCAGCAACTTTTTGTCCGCTACCGTCTGTTCAGGTGTATATAGGGTTTGGTAGAATTGGATAAACCTATCTTCAATTTCCTTTCCTAGCCACAATGGCCTGCCATTTTTATCCTTGATCCTAACTATAGTGTTGCGTATGGCCATTTTCCTCACCTTACGAGCAAGCAATCTCCCCGTCTTATTCCCGAACTCAAAGTTCCGTTGCCTCAAAACATTCAATTTATGTTGGGTATCATATAAGTTCAATTTGCTGAGTTCCCTCTTCAAGCCCTTCAATATTCCCCACAACTCCACATTTGTAGAGTTCCCTTTTAACTTATTCTCAATATCCCTTATGGAGTAAAGCACCTCCTGGTGACGATTCAACTGGGTACGTTTATGATGGGACCCCCACCGCTATCAGTTTCCCCCGGACCACCACTTTCAAGCAGTCCCAGAGCGTCCCCAGGGGAACCTCCCCCGTCTTGTTCAAAGACAGGTACTCAACAATTGTTTCTTTCACCTGACTCACCACCTCGGGATCCCCCAACATGGATTCATTCAGTTTCCACCATGCCCTACACGGACCCTGCTTACCCAACTGGATATTGCAAGTTATTGGGGCATGATCATACCAGGTTCGCTCCCTTATCTTACAATCCCTCACTCCCACTACTAGGGTTTTGTTTTTTTGGGTTTTTTTTGAAAACTCTGTTTATTAAAGTCCACACAGTACAAATCATACAAAACAATATACAAACCAGGAACCTCAACAGATCAATTACACAAATACAGCATTCACAATTTTCCCCCCTCCTCCCCACCTCCCCCCCCCCACTAACCCCCACCAATCCCCTAACCCCCGCAGCCTCTCTCTTTGGCATCAGACCCCCCTCAGTGAACATACATAATGATTACAACACCCTTCTTGTTCCAAAAGTATCCCACTCCTCCTATCCCTTTCCCCATCCTAACCCAGTTGAAGCACTTCATTCCGGACACGGGGCCTCAATAACTGAATATATCCCATATCAGCAGGAATACGGCCCAGCGTTGAGTACTTCCTCTAGCCCCCCTCCTCTCCATGAGCATCAGCTGGTGAAAGCTGTTACGCCATTCCGAAAAGGTGGGACCAGTCGTTTCCCTCCATCTATGAAGTATCGGTCCCTTACCTACCAGACATGCCTTTCTGACTAAGAGGCGTTCCCATTTCTCTTTCGGGTGGAGTGGTCCAAGCTGATCTAACACCACAAGCGCTGCCGTGCAACAAATCTGTTGCAATATAACTCTACTCATAAAATCACCTATCCTCCTCCAGTACAAGCGAACTACCGGACATCCCCACCACATATGTCCTAAATCTGCCAAGGGACAGGGGCATTTTGGGCATTTACCCATCTCCGTGAGATGGGATCGTAACGCCCGTCTCAGAGAAAAGTGTGCCCGTAGGAGGCATTTAAACTGTATCTCCCGCTAACGGGCTCCCTCCACCAGACCTGCAATCCTACACAAGGTCCGAAGGAGTGAACCCGGAGGCACCAACACATTCAACTCTCGGGCCCACAAAGCCTCCTCCACTCCATAATCAGGCAATCTACTATAGCCATCCAACCTTCTTTTCAGCTGTGCGATTGTGGGCGGTAACTCCTCACTCAATGCAAAAAACTCTAATATCTGTGCCGACCTTTCCACTCGTAGCACAGTCTGTGGGAGGGAAGACACGTAATGAGCAAGCTGAATGTAAGCATAATAATGCCGACTATTTAACCCATACTCCTTACGCAAAACCTCCCAAGACTTGCACTGTCCCATTTGATCTACAACATGTCCAATATTCACAGGTACACTACCAAAAAACTGCCTCCAGTTTTGCAACTGATTCCTATAGATTTTGGGGTGCTGAATCCAGGAAAAATAGCCAAAATGTTCCATCACGTCACGTTTTCTTGCAAAATTAGATTTCTTACCCATATAAGGAATGTTCACATAATTTCTTTTTAGCCGACTGCAGTTTATTTTCTTGGCCCAAAATAGAGGTTGTAATGGTTAACTAACTAGAAACACTCCCTCATGATATTTTAGAGTGTTTTGTATTCATTTTATACATTAACAGGAAAATTGGGAGGCGGGGGGCTAAATCCAGTACTCGCGCTGGCGCATGTTCTTTCCTGTTTGCCTCGCCTCGTTCGCTCGCTCAAACACGGTGGTTGCGACATGAACGTTCCTGTCAAATTTCAGTTTCTTGCAAGTTCATTATTACCTTTATTTATTAAAAAAGTATATTTCGCCTATTTTGGTTTGAAGTTAGGCGATCAAGACAAACCGTGGGCTCCTCACAAAGTGTGCAAGACATGTGAGGAAGATCTACGCTTATGGATGAAAGGTAAAAAAACAAGCATTTCGTTTCGGAATACCTATGATGTGGCGTGAACAAAGAGACCACAGCAGTGACTGCTATTTTTGCTCTTGCATTGTGAAGGGATACAACTTAAAAAATAAGAACGTAATAAGTTACCCCAACCTTCCCTCAGCAATTAGGCCTATGCCTCATAGCAATGAAGTACCTGTGCCTGAACCACCAAAATCTTTGGATCATATTTGTGTGGACGGTTCTGATCATGTGAGACTCATCAGATGGCTTTTCCCGATGAGTCCAGTACTTCCGAGTTTGAAACTGAACCAGATCCGAAACCTGAACTTTTCTCTCAAGCTGAATTGAATGATTTAGTCCGGGATTTAGGACTCCCAAAAGATGCTGCCCAACTGCTAGGTTCTCGGCTTAAACAGAAAAATCTATTGTCACCAGGAACAACTTTTTATTGGTACCGCAACCGCGAGACACAATTTTTGAAGTATTTCAGCAAAGAGGAAGATTTGGTATTTTGCAACGATATATACGGAGTGATGGAAAAGTTTAAACTCAAGTATGATCCTGCTGAATGGCGGCTGTTCATTGATTCGTCAAAAGACAGCATAAAAGGTGTTCTTCTTCATAATGGCAACACATTTGCTTCAGTTCCTATTGCTCACTCTGTTATTCTCCAAGAAAAATACGAGAATTTGGCCCTGATTCTTCAGAAGATTCGTTATGATGAGCATAAGTGGATGATTTGTGGAGACTTTAAAATTCTATCCATGCTATTAGGGCAGCAATCCGGTTTCACCAAATATCCCTGCTTCCTTTGCTTGTGGGATAGCCGGGCCCGCGACCTACACTGGCGGAAAAAAGACTGGCCAATTCGGGAGTATTTGAGACCCGGTGAGAAAAATGTTCTTCATGAGAGCTTGGTACCTCGTGATAAAATTCTATTACCACCTCTCCACATTAAGTTGGGTCTCATTAAGCAATTCATCAAGTCCCTTCCAAAAGATGGTGAGTGCTTTCGGTACCTTTGCTCAAAGTTCCCCCGACTTTCTGAAGCAAAGCTAAAGGAAGGAGTGTTTGTTGGCCCTGATATAAGGAAACTCATTTCAGATGGAGCATTCGCTGAAACGATGTCTGAGAAGGAAAAAGAAGCCTGGGATTCCTTCAAGGATGTTGTTCTCAAATTCTTGGGGAACAGGCGGGATGAGAACTATAAGGATATTGTTGCCAGGATGCTCAATGCCTTCAAAGAACAAGGCTGTAACATGAGCCTGAAAGTCCATTTCTTGCACTCCCATGTGAACTACTTTCCCGAAAACTTGGGGGCGTACAGTGAAGAAGAAGGTGAAAGGTTTCACCAGGACATCAAGGACGCAGAGAGAAGGTACCAAGGAAGATGGAACACCACTATGATGGCTGATTTCTGCTGGTTGCTGCTGCGGGAAACCCCAGATGAAAAATACGCCAAGCAGCGCACCAAGAGAAGCATTCGGGGGAAGAAGAAACGGGCCCACCAGGAGATTGATTGACCCAAGAATGACTTTAAAATCTAAACTGTGTTGACAAATATTGTGTTTTTACTAAACTTTGAAATAAAAATTTGCTAGTTATTACCACAGTGTCGGATCTCATTTATTAGAATTTTATTTTCACACCATCGGGTGTTTGTCTTCATGTATTGCAATGGTGCGGTTTGCGTTTTCTATTCTTACATACATACCTGTACAACATTTTTGCACATTTCTTTGCTTTGCTTTGTGTCTAACCTCGCTCTTATATGCTCAATGTTTGTGCACATGTATGTGGCTGTTTTAAGTGCAGACAATTTTGCTACCATCACAGTGTGTTTTGTTGACATTACTCTATTCTTATGTGCTGCCTTGTTACAATTTTCTTTATTCTTATTTGAATAACTACTAAACAATTAGTATAAAGAATTCATCCAAGAAACTTTTATCTCGATCGCACTCAATCTGAAACGTTCACCTCAAACTGCTAACCCAATGTAGCAAAAAATCTGTACGTGATGGAGCAAATTGGTTACCAGATTTGGATTCAGCGCACCAAAAAACGTAAAAATCAATCGAAACATTAGAGGCAGTTTAAAAAACATTTTTTTTAGTGTACCTGTGTATTCCTTATGCCCTGTCTCCATAGGTTTATTCCAGGTTCAGAAACGCTGGCGTTTCCACTACTAGGGTTTTATCCAGGAGGATTAAATCAATTCTAGAGTAAATCTCATGTACCGGAGAATAAAAAGAGTAATCTCTCTGCCCATAATTCACCTCACGCCACACATCCACCAAATCTAACCTACCCATCATCTGCTTCAGCCGAAGCCAATGAACTCTGAGTGTGGACGCCGCCCCCCTTGACGTATCCAAAAGGGGGTTAAGAGATACATTAAAGTCTCCCCCCATAATAAATTTTCCTTCTATCTGCCCAGATACTGCCTTCTGAAGGTCCAGAAAAAACTCTGCTTGATTAGTGTTCGGGGCATATACACTTACCAATGTAAATAGGTCCGTCCCCACTTTAAGATTAATCACGTACCTTCCACCTTTATCTTTTACACAATCCACCACTTGCCCTGCAACTCTGTTAGATAGGAGAATCTCCACGCCCCCTTCTTCTTCTCCAGTTTATTAGAAGCGAAAAACTGCTGCGGGTAATGCCTATGTCCTATGCGCCCCTCATCCTTCACCCGGAGATGTGTTTCCTGCACAAAGATAATACCTCCCCCCAACCTTGTACATTCTTTTATAAGGAGCTGATGCTTCCTAAAGGAGTTCAGGCCTCTGACATTCATCGTCACCATATTGAATAAAGCCATATCCATTTCCGTAGCAACCTATTTAGATCAACTTCGACTACAAATTGTCACATTCCCCCCACCCCCTCCCCACCCCTCCCCCCACCCTTACCCCTTCTCCCCCTCCTCCTCCCATCCCCTTCTCCCCTACCCCTACCTCCACCATCCCCTTCTCCCCACCCTTCTCCCCCCTCCCCATCCCCTCTCTCCTCACCCCCTCCCCCCATCCACCACCAGATCCACTAGGTAGATCTAATTCCTGGTGGCATCAGACCCGGACTGCCTGTCTTGTCACTTATAAGCTCCTACTTGCCCTTGACAACTGTTAAACATCCCTCATACTTCTCCCCACAAAATTAAACTCACACATAACCAACACCTCCCCAATGCAACATTGAATCAAACATTTATATAGTAAACAACTACAGCACTTGCCCCCATAAAGTAGCCACATAAAGGAAAAGAAACTTCATATGGCCTTATACATATCAACACTTTCCACACTCCATCACCATTTCAAATATCTGTTTGGGTGCGGTCCTTTGACATTCTTTGGCGCCTCAGCCACTTGTCTCCCCCAGCTGCATGGCTCCATTGTTTGTAAGTGTTCCTTTGCGAGCCAAATCTTGTAGAGCCCACGTCTTCAATCCTCCACCGGGATATCTGACCACCCCATCTGGCCCATGCTCAGGATCGTGGCCTCCACTGAGTGCACCTCAAAAGATTTGCCATTGATGGTATACTGCAGGCCAACTGGGAATAACCAGCAGTATCGGACATTCTCATCTCATCGTCACCGCATGATATTCCCTGTGCTTTCTCATGGTGATGCTGGAAATATCCACAAAAACTTCCACCTCGGCCTCCTTCCATTTGATGTTCCCCAACCTTATTGCAGCCGCCATAACCAGCTCCTTAGTCCTATACTCATGTAGGCAAAGGACAATGTCTCTAGGCTTATTATCCCGTCTGGGGCCGAGCGCCCGGTGTGACCGATCCACTCTGAGGCATACCCCTTCCATTTCCACCTCAGCAGCCTTTAGCACTGCCCCGCAGAACTCCTCTGCCAACAGTAGGTAATTCACTGAACCTTCTTGCTCCGGCAGACCTCGAATCTTCAAATTGGCTCGGCGGGACCGGTTCTCCAGATCCTCAAGTTTTTGCCACATCTCTTCCTGCATGGCGCTCAGAGATTCCACCCGCTGCTCCGACACGGCACACTGGTCCACGTGTTCCTCCATTTGTACCTCCACTTCCTCCAGGTGATTCCCCAGCGATGACAGGTCCCCATTAACCTCATGGAGCCAGGAGTGCACATCTTTCTTCAAACTCTCAAAGTCCTGCTTGGTGGACTCAAACCACCCCTTGAGGTCCTCCTGGAGCTCCTGTATCTCACTCGGCCCAACGTTGCCTTCCCCCGGCTCTCCTGCTCCATTGGTCTCACCACAGCCCGGCGCCATCTTAGCTGCGGGTGTTCGCGGTCCTGCCGAGGCCTTAAATGTATAGGCTTTTAAATCGATGCCTGCCTTTTTCCCAGCCATCTACCGTCACTGCAGTACACCGCTGGGTCTGGCAAAGCTAGGGCTATAATCGGGGCTGTAATTGGGACTCCTTTCCACAATTTAGGGCATTCTTTTCCTTCGTCTGGTCGGAGCGCAGTCCTCAGGCATCCATTCAGTGTCTCTTGGTGCTTTAGTTTAAAAGGAGAAATATTTTCTTTAGTGGGGTAGGTTTAAACTCTACTTTAGTAACTTTCTCAGTTCTCTGGAGCTACTGACACCTAATCAGGAGTTAGTAGCTGTGAAAGAACTGAGAGCAGCTGAGGCCTACATAAAAGGCTTCAGAGCCCTGCACTGTTGAGGAATTCTTAACAGGGGCTATACATTTCAAGCAAAGCTGGGAAACCGGCTGGTACTTTGGTAGATCTCTCTCTTTTGCTTTAACAGATACCTAAGCTCCACAGCTGAACAATGGCTGGGAAAAATTGTATCGCTAAAGCTGTTTCCCCCATTACAGAGGTCCCAATGCCAGTTGAAGGACTGGTTCCATGTGCAGAGTGTCTGCATGCTGAAGCTCTCAGGAAAAAAGTGGAGGAACTCAGAGAGGAGGTGGCGAGGCTGAGCAGCATTCAAGACTGTGAGAAGTACATTGATGAGATGCTTCTTGCAACAACCAAGCTCTCCAGCAGAGGAGAAGATGGGTGCATACAGAATGATGAAGACTGGACACAAGTCACCAGGGCTTGCAGAATCACCAATCCAACTTCTCCAGCCCTTGAATTGAAGAACCATTATGTAGCCCTGGAAGTGGAGGAGGTGAAAGCATCCCTGGAAAGGGAAGAACCAGAGATCAAGGACCCCAAAGTTGCAGAATCAGTGACCACAAGGAAGCGAAGGGTAGTGGTGGTTGGTGACTCTCTTCTGAGGGTACCGAGGTGTCTATCTGCTGACCAGACTTGATGTCCAGAGAGATATGCTGTCTGCCAGGTGCCAAAATCCAAGATGTTACAGAGAGTTTGCTGAGATTCATCAAGCCCACTGACTATTACCCAATGTTGCTAATCCATCAGCACAAATGATACTGACAGGTATCCCTCTGAGTGTATCAAAAGTGACTTCATGGCTCTGGGACAGACGGTGAAGCAGTTAGGTGCACAGGTTATGTTCTCTTCAATCCTCCCTGTTGAGGGTAAAGGCAGAGAGGCTCGCATCCTAGAGATGAATGTATGGCTGCGTGGATGATGTCATCGAGAGTGTTTTGGTTTCCTGGACCATGGGATACTGTTCCAAAAGTTGCAGAGCAGAGATGGCATCCATCTGCCCAAGAAAGGTCGATGCGTCTTCAGTAGTAGACTGACTAATCTACTGAAGAGGGCTTTAAACTAGATTCGTTGGGGATGGGTGAAGAAAGCCCACAGGTAAGTGAAAGCCCCCAGGTAAGTGAAACATTAAATACCTTTATTGAAATGGGCAAAAGGGGTAACATATGGAAAGCAGTGTGTATAAATGCCCATAGCATGGGAAATAAGATCCGTGATGTTGCATCTTTGGTGGGAGTGCGTGACTTGGATTTAGTGACAGTTACAGAAACATGGTTCACAGAAAACCATGACAGGGATGTAACTATACCAGGCTATATTTAATTCAGAAAGGACAGGGTAGGAAGAAGGGGAGGAGGAGTGGCACTATATGTAAAAAATAATATTAACCCTGGGAGTACCAATGGGGTCAAAAGTGACCCCATTGCAAGTTTCACAATGCATATCTCAGAAACTAGTTGTTCAAGAATGCAATCTTTTTATTATTTATTTACATTCTCTTATATACCGTGCTATTCTGCATCAGTGTGGTTTACATTGAACAAACTGAAATTACATTGAACAGGGCATTATAACTTGGAGATAACTATTTTACAGGGAACATGGGTTATGGAAGGTTAAGTGGCTTACCCAAGACCACAAGGAGCACCTGTAGGACTAGAAACCCCAGTCCTTCTGGCCCAAGGTAGCTGTCCTCTAGTGGGATTTGAACCCCTGACCTTCTGGCCTGAAGTACCTTGCCCCAACCAGTAGGCCTGAAGTACCTTGCCCCAACCACTAGGCCACTCCTCCACTCCACTTACTTTTCACGTGTCAATATTCTCTTTATATTGCACCATGAGAGGAATAATTTTCATCCGCTAGGTGACGCTAGTGATGAATTGCAGCACAGAGTACCAGTGGGGTCATTTTTGACCCCAGTTGCTTACGTCCAGTTTGGATTGTGATACAATTTGCAGTTTTGTGAATTTTTTGATCTGACAAAGGTATTTATCATTAATTATGTATCATTTATTTTTTGTACTCTTATTTTATGAAAATTACACATTTTCTGTAATTGATATCATAAGTTCTCTCATTATTTCCGATGAAATCTAAAGGTTTCAGCTCGTTCATCATGATTATTGTACACCTATAGTAAAACTGCTTTGCGTTTTATTCAATTTTATCTTTGTTTATTTATTTTAGGTTATTGTTTATGATGTCAAAACAAAAGTATTCAGCTGCCCAAGTAAGAGAAATATTGCAGCGAGATGTTGACAGTGACGGCTCTGAGTCGTCTGATGATGCAGCATATTCAGCAAATGAAGAAGCATATCAGCCAAGTTCGGGCGATAAATCTGATAATGACAGTCATGATTCAGATGGCAACAGCAGTTGGTCGCCAAGTGAATGTGAGACTGATGTTGAACCGGTAACATCACCTGCACCAAAGAGTCAAGTTACAGGTCAAGGCAAAGGTCGAGGCTGTGCTGGATGGGGAAGAAGGCAGGAGTCCTCGGTGTCAGTATCATCTGTGAGGAATCTTAGTTGTGGTCGTAGAGGAGCTAAGAGATCATCAACTATAAGCACAAATGTTGCCATTGAAGCCTATTTATCTAAGGATGCCACATCATGGAACAGGAAACCTATCAAGCAAGCTGCTGGAAGATGTGCCAGAGCTAATGTCATGCCCGTACAACAAGGTCCTACAAGGTATGCTATAAGAAATGTTGATGGCCCTCTCGCAGCATTCCACTTGTTCATGAGGAAGAACTTATTGAATGAAATCATGATGTGGACGAGCAAACAAGGAAGACACATTTATGACGACACCTGGAAAGATTTGACAGATGGAGAATTTCAACATTTTCTTGGACTTCTGATCCTCTCAGGCATGTACAAGTCACGAAATGAATCCATAGTTCAGTTGTGGAACCTTGAAGATGGTTTTCGGCAAAAATATGGCCCATAACCGTTTTCAGCAAATTTCTTGTGCTCTCAGATTTGATGATGCAACCAACAGACATGAACAACGAGGCGTGGATAAGCTTGCTCCAATCAGACATGTTTTTGATACCTGGGAAGCAACTCTAAGTGACGCCTTTGTTCCTGGTGAAAATGTTACCATGGATGAGCAACTGCTTACATTTCGTGGCCATGTTCCATTCAGACAATATATTCCCAGCAAACCTGGGAAATATGGCATAAAGCTATGGATGTTGTGTGACAGTGCAACGTCACATGTTCTGCGTCTTCAAGTATATACAGGAAGGGAACTCGGACAAAACAGGGAACAGAATCAGGGTGAAAGGGTTGTGCTGCAACTCACTGAAGGATTGACGCGATCTGGCAGAAATGTTACTGTTGACAATTTCTTCTGCAGTTTATCCCTGTCATGGAAATTGCTAGAAAAACAAATGACACTTTTGGGGACAATTTGAAAGAACAGAAAAGAATTACCTCCAGAATTTGTAACAGGAAAGGGCCAAGAGGTATTCACTTCACTGTTAGCCTTTCGCGATGATGCCACTCTGGTTTCCTATTGCCCGAAGTAAGGAAAAGTGGTTGTTCTTTTGAGCAGTTTGCATGATCAAGAAGAAGTAGATAACACACGTCCAGACAAAAAAACACACATGATCTTGGACTATAATTCTAGTAAAGGTGGAGTAGATACAGCAGATCAAATGTTGTGCACATATACCACAAAACAAATGACAAGACGTTGGCCATTGACAATCTTCTACAACATGTTGGACATCAGTGCTTTGAACGCCTTCATTGTTTGGATGTCACTAAATCCAGAATGGCAGTCCAAGTCAAAGCACAGACATCGTCTATTCCTCTTGGAATTAGGAAAGCGGCTGCTTCAGAGTAATTGCAGCGAGACTTCTTCCAGCATTGAAGAAGCACTGATGCTGTTTGCAATGTCAGGATCCCAAAGAAAAGGGCAAGGTGTCACTGCTGTTCCAGAGAAAAAGACAAGAAAAGCAACATAGTTTGCACCTCCTGCAAGCGCAATGTTTGCAAAGAACATTCAGGAATTGTCTGTGTCTCATGCAAATGACTGTAGTACTTTACTGTGTTCATCAAGTGCATGCAAAAACTGCTTTCATGGCAACTCTTCTTCATGTAATTTTATGATAAAGCCTTAAATTTCAAAACATTTAACGTTCATATAATAAATAATTAATTTGGAATAATATTTTTTCTGTTTAGTTTAAATTTTTCATGGTTAACAATTAAAATTCGTTGTGGGGTCATTTATGACCCCAACGGTATTCAGTGTGTGTAAAAAATCTCGGTAATTCCAGGGTTAAAAAAGGAAATGCCTTAGCCAGCCTTCTTACATAACACCACTGCAGGATCAAACCCATGACTGCTGTCTTCACAATCATTGCAGTAACCAGTTGGCTACATCTTTATAGCTTCTAATGCTGCGCTGGCATGAACTTAGGGTTAACGCGCGTTAATATGGCATGGCGCCCACTATCGGAAGATAGCGTTTTCTTGCAACCTTCCCTCCGGACCGCCCACTACCTTATATTCTATTCTTCACATTAACACTGCAACTAGCACTGGTAAAATTAAGGGGTATGTTTACTGGGAGGAGTAGCCTAGTGGTTGGGGCAAGGTACTTCAGGCCGGAAGGTCGGGGGTTCAAATCCCACTAGAGGACAGCAACCCTGGGCCGGAAGGACTGGGGTTTCTAGTCCCACAGGTGCTCCTTGTGGTCTTGGGCAAGCCACTTAACCCTCCATTGCCCATGTTCCCTGTAAGTATTAGTGTGTGTGTCTCATATCCCCACGTGTTAAATGTATCCCCCACTTGTGTTGTGACCGCTTTGATTGAAGGATAAGGCGGTATACAAAACTGTCTAAATAAATAAATAAATACTAAACAGCGCTAACTTCACAGCGGCGATGTTATCGCGCGATAATGGTGCATTACCATGCGATAACATCACGTATCGTGCAATAACATCTCCGGCAACGTTAAGGTGCACAGAGGGTGGAGTAAGGCTCCCCAGAGGGCAGAGATAAGGGGTCAATGGGCGGAGAGTGGGCAGCGAGAGGCTCCAGGCACACTAACGCTGTGAAATCAGGGTCTGAAAATTAACGCCAGTGAAAACCTTGCGTTAGAGGCACATTTGCAGGAGAGAGAAACCAGTTCAGTCAGCAATGTATAGAAAAGGCAGGGAGACCCAGATAAGTGATAGTAGTGATACATGTGCCATAACAAAACATGCAAACACCAGAGAGATAATGACCAGAACCAAAATAGAAATACAAAACACTGAGCTGGCCAACAGAAAAAACAAAGATAAATGGTAATCAACACTACCCATAAAGGAGAAAAAGGAAGATGTCACTTTTGGAAGGGTCAATTCTGATTCCCCCCACAAAGTGAATCTTCCAACATTGATAGTGTTGATTAGGGTTTGCTGTGGTGTATATTGGGCAGCTTTCTTATGTGGCTTTCACATGTGCAGCAACAGCAGAGTGGCCACGTAGGAAAGGGCACTATGGTTATTGTGTAAATGGGGTACAGGGGGCTGCAGGTGGCACATGCAGTGGGCCAGCAGGGGCACAGTGTGGACTAGGCAGATGCCTACCTGGCACAAAGGCATGCAGAAACTGAAAAGCAGCAAGACAGTAACTCACCAGGGTCCAACATGGCCACGAGTGTGCGTCCCACAGTGTCCCAGGGGACAGTACCCAGCAGGTACCCCCAAGGGCACAGAACATTGGCAGGTGGTGCCAGGGGGAAGTGCTGATGTCCATGTCAGGACCCCTACCCCAAATCCCACAACATGGATGGCACACTGGATGGCATGGGACCTAGCGGCACACTGGATGGCATGGGACTGTGCATCACCAGCATAAGGGCATGTCAACATGGTGGTGGAGGGGGCAGTGGCAGCTGCCCACAGCAGAGAAAGACCAAGCCCTGTATAGGTGGGTGGCGTGCAGTGCAACAGATAAGGTCTGTCTGAGGCGCCTTATGCGGCACCTTAGGTTACAGCACTGTGAGGGTGTTTTTGCTGGCAGCACTGATTTAAATTAAAAGGAAATGCCTCAGACATCCTTCTTACATAACACCATTGTGGGATAAAACCCATGACCTCTGCCTCCACAGTCATTGCAGTAACCAGTGGGCTACATCTCTATAACTTCTAACATAGCGCTGACATGAACTTAGGGTTAACGTGCTGTGGCGTCCACTATCGCGCGATACAGATTCTTTCAGCCTTGCCACCGGAACACCCACTACCTTATATGCCATTCTTCACATTAACGCTGCAACTAGCACCAATAACATTAAGACGGTTTAGTAAATATATCCCTAAGAAGGTTTAGTAAACATACCCCTATGATAAAATGAGGAAAATAGTTAAGAAAAAACTAAAAGGAGCAGTAGCAAATGTTAAAGATTTACAACAAGCATAAGCATTGTTTAAAAAATACTACCTTGGAAGCCCAGATCAGCTGTATTCCATACTTTAAGAAAAGTGGAAGTATGTCCAAAAAACTGCCAGCATGGTTTAAAAGTGAAGTCAGAGAGGCTGTTGTCACAAAAAAAGCATCTTTCAGGAAATGGAAAATGGAGCCAAATGATGAAAACTGGAAACAACATAAGCACTGGCAAAGCACTGATAAAGCAGACAAAGAGAAAATTTGAAAAAAGGTTTGCCGTGGAAGCAAAAACGCATAATAAATTTTTTTTTCAAGTACATTAATAGCAAAAAACCTGTTAGATAGTCAGTTAAACCATTAGATGATAGAGGAGCAAAAGGGGCAATAAGAGGGGACAAGGCAATAGCAGAGAGACTGAATAAATTCTTTGCTTCGGTCTTTACTGAAGAAGATGTAAGGAAGTTACCCATGACTGAAATGGTATTTAAAGGTGATGCATCAGAACAATTGAAAGAAATATCAATAAACCGGGAAGATGTATTACAACTATTTGATAAACTAGAGTAGCAAATCAACTGGACCAGATGGTATACATACAAGGGTGTTGAAAGAACTGAAATATGAGATTGCAGACCTACTATTAGTAATCTCTGAACTATCATTAAAATCATCTGTAATACCTGATGATTGGCAAATGGCCAATGTACACCAATTTTTAAAAAGGGTTTCAGGGGTGATCCCAGAAACTACAGACCAGTGATCCTGATTTCAGTACCGGGCAAAATGGTAGAAACCATAATAAAGAACAAAATTACTGAACATACAGATAGTCATGGTTAATGGGAGAAAGTCAACATGGCTTTAGTCAAGGAAGGTCTTCTCTTACTAATCTGTTATATTTTTTGAAGGTGTGAATAAACAGGTAAACAAAGGTGAGTCGGTTGATATAGTGTATCTGGATTTTCAGAAAACCTTTGACAAGGTCCATAATGGGAGACTCTCATTGGCGAAATTAAAAAGTCATGGGATAGGAGGCAGTGTATTATTGTGGATCAGGAACTGGTTAAATGATAGAAAGCAGAGGGTAGGACTAAATAGCCAATTTCCCCAGTGGAGAAAGGTAAATAGTGGAGTACCCCAGGGATCTGTGCTAGGTCTGTTGCTTTTTAACTTATTTGTAAATGACCTGGAAATCGGAATAACGAGTGAGGTAACCTAATTTGCAGATGACAGAAAATTTTTCAAAGTTGTTAAAACCCAACAGGATTGTGAAAAATTCCAAGAGGACCTTGATAAACTGGAAGATTGACCATCCAAATGGCAGATGTAATTTAATGTGGACAAGTGAAAAGTTATGCACCTGGGAAAGAACAATTCACAGTATGGTTACACAATGCAAGGGTCCACATTAGGAACCACCACCCAGTAAAAAGATTTATGTGTAATCATAGATAACACATTGAAACCCTCCGCCCAGAGTGCAGCGGTGGCCAAGAAGTCAAATAGAATGCTAGGAATCATAAGGAAAGAAATGGAGAATAAAACAAAGGATATTATACTGCCTCTGTATCGTGTGCTATTCTGATTGCTGTATCTTAAAAAGGATATAGCAGAATTAGAAAAGGTACAGAGAAGAGCCACCTAAAATGGTGAAGGGGATGGAAAGATAACCCTATGAGGTTTAAAAGGTTTGAGCTCTTCAACTTGGAAAAAAACCTCTGAAGAGGGATATGATAGAGGTCTATGAATTAATGAATGGAGTAGAATGGGTAAACGTAGACTGATTGTTTTCACCATCAAAAAGTAGAAAGACTAGGGATCATGCAATGAAGCAACAGTGTAATCTATTTAACACTAATAAGAGAAAATATTTTTTCACTCAATGCATAATCAAACATATGAATTTGTTACCAGAGGATGTAGTAAAAGCTTTTAGTGTAGCTGGGTTTAAAAAAGGTTTGAACAAGTTCATGGAGGAAAGGTCCATAAACCATTATTAAAGAGGACCCGGGAAATCCACTACTTTCCCCAGTATAAGCACTGTGGAACTTTTGTGTCTTTTGAGAAAACTGCTAGGTACTTGTGACCTGGATTGGCCACTGTTGGAAACAGGATACTGGGTTGATGGACCCTGATCTGACCCAGTATGGTATTTCTTATGTTCTTATGTTTTTAAAAGCCTTACGATAATGCAATAGGGTAAGAGGAAGAAAAATCTGTTTGTAACATTTTTTGAGGGTAAAGAAAAAGAGTTAACTGCTTGTAATATAGGCATATATTTACTAAACGGTGTTAAGGGAGCCAGTGTTCCCTTAACGCCTTTTATTGGCACCCTGGTGCCCTTAACGCAGCAAAAAAGCTGCTTTAACGGATGTTAAAAGTAACAACAGCGTTAAGGGCACAATAGGCGGAGAGTGGGCGTTAATGGGGCGGAGAGTGGATGGTAATAGCATGTGCTCCCTTAACACCTGTTGCACAACATACCTAAAAGCCCTTTAACGCCGGAACCCTAACACCAAGTAAAACCTCACAGAAAGGATGCATTTAGAGCCCATTTAAACGTCTGCAATGTGATGAATGGATAGGGGAGCCCCAGAAAGTGATAGTAGTGCTCTATGAGCAGCATCATTAATCAAAAATAGAGCAAAAACTTAAGGAAAATAATATCTGAGCTCAATGTATATGTTGAAAGATTAGCCTTGAGGGAATGCCCCTCTCATAGACAAAGGTGAGTCGGTTGCATAAACAGGTAGACAAAGGTGAGTCGGTTGATATAGTGTATCTGGACTTTCAGAAAGCTTTTGACAAAGTCCCCCATCAGAGACCTTTGGCGAAGCTAAAAAGTCATGGGATAGGAGGCAGTGTACTATTGTGGATCAGGAACTGGTTAAAAGATAGAAAGCAGAGGGTAGGGCTAAATGGCCAATATTCCCGATGGAAAAAGGTGAATAGTGGAGTACCCCAGGGATCTGTACTGGGTCCGCTGCTTTTTGACATATTCATAAATGACCTGGAAAAGGGAATAACTAGTGAGGTTATCAAATTTGCAGATGACACAAAACTGTTTAAAGTTGTTAAAACCCAAGAGGATTGTGGAAAACTGCAGGAGGATCTGGATAAATTGGAAGACTGGGCATCCAAATGGCAGATGAAATTTAATGTGGACAAGTGCAAAGTTATGCACCTAGGAAAGAACAACCCATACTATAGTTACACGATGCAAGGCTCCACATTAGAAACCACCACCCAGGAAAAAGATTTAGGAGTCATTGTGGATAACATGTTAAAACCCTCCGCCCAGTGTGCAGCGGCGGCCAAGAAAGCAAATAGAATGCTAGGTATCATAAGGAAAGGGATGGAGAACAAAACAAAGGATATTATAATGCCTCTGTATCGCTCCATGGTACGACCGCACCTTGAATATTGTGTGCAATTCTGGTCACCGTATCTTAAAAAGGACATAGCGTTATTAGAAAAAGTACAGAGAAGAGCCACCAAATTGGTGAAGGGGATGGAAGGCTACTCCTATGAAGAGAGGCTAAGAAGGTTAGGGCTCTTTAGCCTGGAGAAGAGACGGCTGAGGGGAGATATGATAGAGGTCTATAAATTAATGAATGGAGTGGAACGGATAAACGTGGATCAATTGTTTACGCTATCAGAGTATAGAAAGACTAGGGGACATGTAATGAAGCTACAGGGTAAACTATTTAAGACAAATAAGAGAAAATATTTTTTCACTCAACGTGTAATCAAACTCTGGAATCTGTTACCGGAGGATGTAGTAAGGGCTGTTAGTATAGCTGGGTTTAAAAAAGGTTTGGACAAGTTCCTGGAGGAAAGGTCCATAAACCACTATTAAAAAGGGACCCAGGATATCAATGCTTGACCCAGTACAAGCATTGTGGAACCTGTGTCTTTTGGGGATATTGCTAGGTACGTATAACCTAGATTGGCCACTGTTGGAAACAGGATACTGGGCTTGATGGACCTCGGTCTGACCCAGTATGGCATGTCTTATGTTCTTATGTGCTTATATTCTTAGCTATGCTTCCTATTTAATCAATTTTATTGGCTCCTAATTACAGAACCATTTTGTTTGTAAGAAAAAAGCACACCACTTCGTGCCTCTACACATCTACATTCTGGTTACACAATGCAAGGTTCCACATTAGGAACCATCACCCAAGAAAAAGATTTAGGCGTCATCGTGGATAACATGTTGAAACCCTCCACCCAGTGTGCAGCGGCGGCCAAGAAAGCAAATAGAATGCTAGGAATCATAAGGAAAGGAATGGAGAGTTAAACAAAGGATATTATAATGCCTCTGTATTGTTCCATTGTGCGCAATTCTGGTCACCGTATCTTAAATACTGTGTGCAATTCTGGTCACCGTATCTTAAAAAGGATATAGCATTATTAGAAAAAAGTACAGAGAAGAGCCACCAAAATGGTAAAGGGAATGGAAGGATACCCCTATGAGGAGAGGCTAAAAGGTTAGGGATCTTCAACCTGGAAAAGAGACGGCTGAGGGGAGCTATGATAGAGGTCTATAAATTAATGAATGGAGTGGAACGGGTAAACTTAGATTAATTGTTTACACCATCAAAATATAGAAAGACTAGAGGATATGCAATGAAGCTACAGTATAATTTATTTAAGACTAATAAGAGAAAAACAATTTTCACTCAACGTGTAATCAAACTCTGGAATTCGTTACCGGAGGATGTAGTAAAAGCTGTTAGTGTAGCTGAGTTTAAAAAAGCTTTGGACAACTTCCTGGAGGAATGGTCTACAAACCATTATTAAATGGGACCCAGGAAATCCACTACTTGCCCCAGTACAAACATAGTAGAACCTGTGTCTTTTGAGGAAACTGCTAGGTACTTATGACCTAGATTGGCCACTGTTGGAAACAGGATACTAGGCTTGATGGACCTCGGTCTGACCCAGTATGGCATATCTTATGCTGTTATGTACTTTATAGACCTCTATCATATCTCCCTCAGCCGTCTCTTTTCCAGGTTGAAGAGCCCTAACCTTTTAATCGCAGCCCTCTCCTTTTAATCAATTTTATGTATTGTGAACTGCCCAGATGCTAACTGTATTGGGCGGTATATAAAGTTTTAATAAACATAAACATAAACATTTAGCCTCTCCTCATAGGGGTTTCCTTCCATCCGCAGTACCATCTGTGGTGTCTGGCATGATGCACCTTGAAAATAGTGGCACACAGACATGCTGCTGCTGAGGAAAGGAGATGTGCCACATGGGGCGGTCCAAGGGTCCTGGCACCCTAGGCAGAGATCCTAACTGCCGTCCACCCCCCCCCCCCCCCACCACTGCCACTGAACTCAGCTGTGGAGGAAGAGACCAATGGCACCAAGGATACTACAGATGCCTCAGTGGAAGGTCTTCTATCTGAGATGTCATATATCACCATCATTGAATGAAAAAAGGAGTTGAGAGTAGAAACTTCTGGGTCCCCTTGCTTAAGTAAATTCTGGGTCCAGGTCTATGTGTCTACTTGTAACAAGGACACTATGAACCCTATCGTCCTTTAATCCATGGGGTAGGAGTTTGGTCTCATATGAAGGTATAATTTAAAATAATTCATAAAGGTGCAGACTGCCTGAGAATCTGTCAGGAAAGAGCACCTTGGTGTCTGGAGCAGGTGCAGGATTCATAGGAGCCTGCAAAGGTGTCACACTGGATACAGATGGTTGCAGTCTGACTAAGAACATGTTTCTTTTCAAGTCAGCAAGTGCATGTGCCATTAATCCTATCATCTGAAGATCAACTGCAGAGGAAATATCTGTAGTAGGGCGGGGTGTTCTGGAGCAAGGCTTCTCCTGGTTCCAGGTGATCCTAAGATAATGCCATGGCTGGGTCTACCTCTTGGAGAACACTAGGGTCCCAGGAACAAGGGAGTGCAAATTTACCTACAACAACTCCCTTTCCATTTGGTTCAGTCCTCTGGTACACAGAGACTGCCAGGACTTGAAGCACAAGCCCAAGGTATTCCATGCTGGAAGAAAGACAAGAATCAGGGCAGGCAGAACTAGTTCATTATCAGAAGACTAGTAGAAGTCAAACACCAAAGATCAGCAAATGATGAGGTAATCAGAGACTCACACAAGAGACCTATCTGAGGACATTGTGGACATGAACTTCCTGGATTAAATAAGTGTAGGGAACCTACCAGCAGATATGCATTCTTCTGGAACTAATCAACCCAGGATGCATTCATCGAAAACCAATCAGGACACACTTCATCATCAAGCTTTGACAAGTAACATAGTAGCATAGTATATGTCAGCAGATAAAGACCAAGGAAGGAAGAAGCATGAAATCACTTCCAATGTGAAACCAGTCTCTTGAGAGATAAGGTTTTGACAGCTCGCCCCAACATGGACATCCCAGTTCCTGGCTCATGTCACACCAATACAAACTGATGCTCCATTTCCTCTTTCAAGATTAATCCACAGTGCCATCTCCTTCCCTCATAAGCCCTGCAACTCTGTAGCTTTGATACTGTTATATATATATATAGCCCCACTCCTCCTCCCTTTCCTCCTACACTGTCCTTCCTAAATAAATTATGGCCAGATATAATTACATCCCAGTCACAAAATCAAAGTCAGCCTCTTCTATTAAAGCCTTACGATCTGAAATCGCATTTCCCATACCATGGGCATTAATACACATCACTTTCCAGATTTTGCCCCTTTTTCCCATTTCTACATAGGTATTTAATGTTTTATTGCTTAAGGGCTTTTACTTACCTGGGGACTTTCATCACTCATCCCCAATGAATCTAATTTAAAGTTCTCTTCAGTAGGTTAGCCTGAAAGTAAGTCAGGCTTTTGGCACCACCAATCCCTCCTACCACAAAAGCATATTTATAATGTTTAAATTGGCTTTTCGTCACTGCTGATTCTACTGGCCAGCTCTGCTGTGCCAGGCCACCAACCCCTCAAATTCAGTGCTGGAGCATCACAGATGAAGAGGCTCAGGCTGAGCCATAAAGATGATCTGGTGAGAACTTCGAAGAATTATTAGTTAAGGAGACTACAGAGAGACAGCTTTGGGGAGGACATAAGAATATGGAGAGAAAAATATGAGGAGAACTTCTAAAGATGGGGGTATAGAAAAGAATGGGGAAAACATTTCTAGAGGCAAGAGGGTATAAGGGAAAAAACGTTTGAGGTGGAGAGGATACAGGGAGACTTTCTGGAGATTTAAGAGAGTACAGACGAACATGGATTGGAAATAAAGGATGAAGGCGGTGACATTGGGTCCAAGATAGATGAAGGGATCGACAGAGAGAGGAGAGGAGAAAAGAGGAGAGGAAGGGGCAAGGGATAAGGGGTGAGAGTATGCTAAAAAAGAAGGGGGCTAGTTATTGAATGGAGAGAGTAGGAGAAAGGACCTATGGGAGGAAAAGAAGGTAGAAAAGACAGACATTGGGTTCTCTATTTGGGGTATGATATGAGTAATGGGGAGAAAGAGGATTCAGGAAGATCATATAGGAAAAAAGGTAATGAGAAATGGAGACAAATATATAGGAGACAGATGATACAGATGATACAGGAGGTGGAAGAGAAGGCAATCAAGGAGAGAAGCAGGGAAAGAGAGAAAAAGAGACAAGAAAAGATGTGAAAGCATCCACTCTGAATGAAATAGACAAAAAGGAAAGAAAGAACAAAAACAGAATAAAAATATACCATGCAGTAAACAGAGAACAAAAAAGGAAATGAGACAAGACTAGAGAATAGAAAAAGAGACACTGAGACAGAAAGTCAAGCCAGGGACACCAAAAGCTGAATACTATTTTGTTAGCTGATAGAAAAATATTTGTAACTCATCAGTGTAAAATATCCTGGGCTCTGTTCAAAACCTTGGACTGGGCCAGGCGTCTCACACAGAATTTACAAGTTGATAACATCTGGATTTTGTTGGCTGACTAGAATTTTTTTGGTATATAATTAATTCACTTGTATGTAGGACACATCTGACAGCCCTGAGGATTAGGTATTGAGTTGAAATATTTAGTGACAGCAAAATTTAAAAAACTGCTTTTGAGTACATTTTGAGAATAGATAATTATAGTTTTCATTGGGAACAGTCCATCAGACATTCCCTACCCTCAAATGAACTACTTGCCCATAATTAACACTGTGGGGAACAAGTGTCCCAGATTCATCCACCAGGAACTGGAAGCCTTCCTCTAAAACTACCACACATGTAAATGGGGTGGAGGGGGAAACACACTAAGGGCCCGATTCTGAGAAAGACGTGCAGGGTGGATGTGTATATTCAAAACATGTACATCCAAAACATAGACGCGATTCTCTGTCCAGGTGGCTAGACGTGCAGCCATGCATCAGAATATGGGGTTTGTACGTCTGCACCGCTAAACATCCAGCTCGAGCATGGATAGGGTTGCCAACTTTTTCACAACTTTTTCACAGAGAAAAACCCGACACCTGTGGCTCGCCATGCTCCACCCATTCTCTGCCCCCAGTCCCACCTCTGCCCCACCCCACCCACAAAAATTACCAAGGATTCACTCACACCCCCCCCTTAGTGCTGGTTCACACCCCCCTTCAGTGCTGGTTCACTCACCCCCCTCTCCTCAGTGTTGGTTCACTCACTCGCCCCCCCTCCCTGCTGGTTCACTCCCCCCCCCTGCTGGTTCACTCGCCCACTACCCCTCTCAGTGCTGGTTCACCCACCTCACCCCCCTCCCTGCTGGTTCACTCGCCTCCCCCTCCCCTGCTGGGTCACTCACTTGCCCCCCCTCCCCTGCTGGTTCACTCACCCACCCCCCCCCTCCCCTCCCTGCTGGTTCACTCACCCACCCCCCTGTCACTCACTCACCCACTCCTGCTGGGTCACTCACTCACTCACCCCCCCTCCCCTGCTGGTTCACTCACACCAATCCCCACCCCTGCGGGTTGACTCACACCCCCCTCCCTGCTGGTTCACTCACCCACCCCCCTGTCACTCACTCACCCCTCCTGCTGGGTCACTCACTCACTCGCGCCCCCTCCCCTGCTGGGTCACTCACACCACCACCCCCCCCTGCCCAAGCCGCTGCTTCTACTTTGTACAGAGCAGCGGCTGCAATACACTTACTTTGAAAAGTAAAGACAACCTGTGAGGAGCCCTCCGGTTATCACAGCGCCCGAGGAAGTGATGTCATTGGGGGCGGGCTCCTCACAGGTTGTCTTTCCTTTTCAAATTAACTTTATTGCAGCTAAAGTTAATTTGAAAAGGAAAGACAACCTGTGAAGAGCTTGCCCCCTATGACATCACTTCCTCGGGCGCTGCGATGACCGGAGGGCTCCTCACAGGTTGTCTTTACTTTTCAAAGTAAGTGTATTGCAGACGCTGCTCTGTACAAAGCAGAAGCAGCGGCTGCACTACCATGGGGAATCGCGTTCGCGCCACGGACTTCGGGAGTCGGGAGAAAAGCCGTTTTTTTGCTCTGGCCGCTCCCGATCTTGCGGCCAGAGCAAAAAACTGGCTTTTCAACGGCCGGTTTATATCTGTGCCGGCAGCCGGTCTGGCCATGGAAAAACTGGCCAGGCCGGCTGAAAACCGGCCAGTTGGCAACCCTAAGCATGGAGGGGGTTTCATGTATGTGCAAGTAACACGTGCAACCTGCGAGACATGCCGCGGACGTGAAGTTCTGAAAACGTGTCCACCTGCACAGTTGCCCACGTGCTACAGGAAACAGGATACAGTAAGTCCCCCCAGGGCCGGCCCGTCCATTGAGCGATAATGTTGTTCGCACAGGGCCCCGCGCGAACTCCATTACCACTCAATGGACACTTGGACAGCTGCAGAGGGAGCCGGGGAAGCCCGCACGAGGTCCCAGCTCCCTCTGCACAGCCACCTGCGTGAAGAGCCTTTTCCTTCACACTGTTGGTGGTTTCAGTGAAGCCGCGAATGCCGGAAAAGGTTAAAGGGCATTGCCTTTAACCTTTCCCGGCATTTGCGGCTTCACTAAAACCGCTGCCAGCATGAAGGAAAAGGCTCATCACGCTGGCGGCTATACAGAGGGAGCTGGGGCCTCGCACGGGCTTCCCCGGCTCCCTCTGCAGCCCCTTAGATGGCCACAGGGCTCTTCAGAGGGGGCTAGGACTAGAAGGGCTGTGATCAGGGGGGATCTTGGCCTGGAAATATGATGGGGGGGAAACGGACTGCAAATTGGCTGGGATTGGGGAGGGGGGAAACGGACTGCAAATGGGCTGTGATGGTGGGGGGAAACGGATTGGCAATGGGCTGTGATGGTGGGGAGGATGGATTGCAAATAGGCTGTGATGGTGGGGGGGAATAGGACTGCAAATGGGCTGTGATGGGGGGGGGGTGATTGGACTGCAAATGGGCTGTGTTGGGGGATACCTGGACTGGAAATGGGCTGTGATGGTGGGGGGGGGGCTAGGACTGGAAATGGGTTGATGAAGAGCTGGATTAGGACTGGAAATGGGCTGGTGGGGGCCGGAATAGGACTGGAAGTGGGCTGTTGGGAGCTGGAATAGTGCTGGAAATGGGCTGACGAGGGGGCTAAGATTGGAGATTGGAAACTGGCTGATGGTGGAGCTTGGAGTGGAAATGGGCTGATGGGGGACTGGAACAGTACTGGAAAAGAGCATATGGGGGGCTAGGACTGGAAATGGGCTGATGAGGAGCTGGAATAGGACTAGAAATGGGCTGATGGGGGGAACTTGGACTGCAAATGGGTGATGGGCTGGAATGGGACTGGAGATGGGCTGATGGGGGCTGGAATAGGACTGGAAGCGGGCTGATGGGAGTTGGAATAGGGCTGGAAATGGGCTGATGGGGGAGCTTGGAGTGGAAATGGGTTGATGGGGAGCTGGAATGGAACTGGAAAAGAGCATATGGGGGGCTAGGACTGGAAATGGGCTGATGTGGAGGCTTGGGAGAATGGGACTAGAAGGGGTGGATGCTGGGTGGGTCTAGAACTATAAGGGAGCTGATTTTGGGGGAGGACTAGAAAGGGATGGGGAATGAGAATGGAAAGGGGAAAAGATATTTTATGTGGGAGGGAAGAAAAGTCTACAATGAGCCGGGTATTGGGAGAGTAAGTGGGGATTGAGAATGGAAGGGTGAAATTTGAGCGGATGATAAATGAATAAGGAAAGAAATGGGGGAAAGAGCAAAAGGGGAAAAACAGTATGTTAAAACAGATATAGAGAAAGAAAATGGAAAAAAAATCTAAAAAAGAAAGGACAAATGGATAGCTCGCAGAAGACATGAAGAAACCAGAAGAAAGTGACTGGAGCAATTGCAACTGAAAAAGAAAATGCACAAACAACAAAAGGTAGAAAAATACTTTTTTATTTTGAATTCATTAACTGGAATATATCAGCTCTAGGAAATGTGCATCGCTAACGTCTTTTGTGTTTTGTTTAGTACAAGAGGAAATTAATTTATAGTTTTATTTCTCCAGTGTTGTTGTACATCCCAAGTTTGGTTTTTGGGGTTCCCAGTTTAATTATTGTTTTCCTATTTCTAAATTGTGATCACTTGTTCTTTGGTGATGGTCTATGTTCTGCATTTTAACCAAGCTGAGGTATTCTGTTCATGTAGTTTCTATTTGACCGTGCCACTTGTTCTCTTTCCCCAGTAGGAGATGCATTGGTATTCTCTGAGATGTATTGGTTTAATATTTGCAGTGTTAACTTTTGATAGGTAGGGTTTGGTGCTTTGTGAGTCCTGGAAGTGCTGTTATGATATGGTGGATTTGCTATGAGTTCTAAATGGTCAGTGTTTATAGTACTTCCTAATGGGAATGGCAGTTGGCACTGGAATATAGTAACGTAGAAATTGGTTAGTCTTTCTTTATCCAGACACTCATTAAGAGGCATGTTTACTAAAAATGCATGTTAACATTATGCAAATATTTATGCAAATGAGGCTCCTTATGCAAATGAGGCCCTGCAATTAATCTCCGCACATGGCCCCGCATCCCCCTTGGGCTGCACCTGAGCCCCCCTCTTCTGCCGCGGCCATACCCTTGGAAAATGGCTACGAGGCAAATCAACGTCTCTGAGGCAAAGACCCGCCTGTTCTGCAGGATGGTCTTGGAAAATGAGGGTGCCCTGCTCCCAATAGGACATCGGAGGCCAGCCCTAGCTGCAGCATTTAGGAGCTGGAAAAGGATAAGGACCACCCTAGCGCAGTAAGTAGGGCAAAGCAGGAAAGGGAGGAGGCAGGGGAAATGCATGTGGTGGACAAGAACAGTGCAAAGAGCCATAAAGTAGCTACAAAGGAAAAGGGCAAAAGGAGCAGGGGATAAACTGGACCCACCACACAACCAAATGACAGTAAACACACAAAACAGGGCCCACAGAGGAAACAGGCAAATAGAAACACAATGGCCAAGAGGAAAGCAAGGTGGAAAATGCAGAATGGACAAAAGGGAAAGCACATATGGAAAGGAAACCTGAATACAGTGGAAAAGCACTACTGTGTGTAACAGTGCAGCAACATGGCTCAATACTGTCAGCCAAAACACAGCACAGTGGAAACAGAGACATGGTGCTAGTAAAGACAACACATGGCTGACCTAGGCTGCCCCGCACTACCAACCACCACACCAGTCCCCTGAGAGTACCCTGTGTCTGCACCATGCCTCATGAAGTCTGAGACTGTCCACAACAGCACCACCTCCAATGAGAAACTGCCTCATGCAGCCATCACTGTGTCTGCAAAGAAACATCCCTGCATATGACACCTGAATATAACCCCTACCACCCCATCCCATGACACTATGCAGCACAGCATGCTCAAGCCCAAAAAGGTCAACTCCAGAATGTAAATCATACAAATACTGCAAGATATAGCACTCTACCGTTTGTCACACATCACATCAGATAAACATTGGATATGGAAGGAGAAAAGAGCCTCAGACTCCAAGGGAGTAGGGGCAATGAGAAAAGCTGACTTTGAACCAGGCCCAATCCTCCTCACATCACCGACTCTACAATATGCCTACCAATCGCCTGTTCGATATAATTCCAGATATGCATGGGATTGTTACCATGGCCCTACCAATGAAACTAGGAGTAAGCTGGAACACCCCCCATTGTAACCACCTAGGTCTAATATTCACCCACAGCAAACACAGTCACACTGTACCTGCTGCCCACCACTGGGTTTACCGGCCATGCACATACCAAGTGCAGACAGTGCACATTGCACGTGCACAGAGCAATCTGGTGCACCCAGCAGTTGGTCCAGTAATCAGGACCCCAGGACAGGACATGCACCCACATCACTAGAACTAGACATGATAGAGCACTATGTGGATACATAGCCATGCCATGGTCACTGCTTGGTCAGAGTGAGAGTGCCCTCCCAGCATGACATGCTGTGGCCACCTGGTCCATGCAGGTGGCAGTTGGTCACTACGATGTCTTAGTCATTGCCCTACCCCCGATGCAGACACATCCTGGTCAATCCACCCTGTTTCAGGCCATACCCACAATACCTTGCTCAGTATCATGCACATTTACAGGCTAACGCTGAAACAGCTTAGGCCAGGGGTGGCCAATTCCAGACCTGATGCACCATATTCCAGTCTGGTTTTCATGACGTCCCCAATGAATATCCATGGTATATTTGCATACACATCAATGCACTGTGCGAAAATAAGGATGGTTGGCATTCCTGCCTGCCACTCTGGTCCCAATCTCAGCTCAGGCATTGTTAATGTGTGCTCATTGTACAGGGGCTAGTGGTGCGCTCTGATGTTAATGGCCACTCAGTGTGCCAATGCTATCAGCCTCACTCTCCATCCAGCTAAGGATAGTGGAGCCTGTTTCTGTGGGTGTTTGTACCCTTGTTGGCCGATTCATTGGGGGTTGCACATGTTGGTGTGTACCTGCACTGTGGGATAAAAATTAGCCATAGGGGTATGCACTGCATGGTCCACAGTCAGGACTAAAACCGGTGACCCTGTGCTCATATAAACACCAACTGTGTGTAGCACACCACAGTGTGGCCACATAGCTGCAATCGTCCCTGGGGATGACATGCTTCCCATCTGACAGACCCTGGCACGTTTTGCACTACACATGGCGCACTGGATCAGGGCATGGCATTAGTCTGCTGCAGGTGGGTGCCACTGCCCCCTCTAATACCCCCCACACCATGCTGACTTGCCCATGTGCTGTGAGTGTTGGTGGTGTGAAGTTCCAGGCCAGCCAACATGCGGGTTGGCAGGTGCCTAGGGCACAGAGTCCAAAGGAGGGGGGGGGCGGAGGCATACATGGATGGCCACACATCCTCCCCACAACCATCTGCCTCTCCAGGAACCCCATCACCGCCTGCTAGTGTCATGTCTCCTCAACCTGGGGAACAGACGGCTAAGGGGTGTTATGTTAGAGATCTATAAAATATTGCATGGAGTGGATTGGGTAAACGTAGATTGATTATCTATGCCATCAAAATGTAGTGGGACTAGGGGACATGCAATGTGGCTACAGTGTAGGCCATTGACGACAACTGAGAGTGAATGGTTTCTCAGTCAACGCATATTCAAACTCTGGAATCCATTTCCAGAGGATGTTGTAAAGGTGTTAGTGTGGCTGGGTTTCAGGAATGTTGGAACAGGTTCCTGGGGAATGGTCCAGAAACCATTACTAATGAGGGGCCCAGAATACCCCTTGCTTGCCCAGTACACGCACTGTGGATTCTGTGTCTTTTTGGGAACCAACTAGGTACATGTGACCTGGATTGGCCATTGTTGGGCACAAGATACTGGGCATGATGGACTTTGGTCTGACACAGTCTGCATATTTTCAAGTCCTATGTTCCTATGTGCCACCTAGGTAACTGCCTGGTCCACCCTGTGCACCAGAAGCCCCGACTATGTGACCCAGGTGCGCCCTCCTTTGCCCTATTTGAACCATCAACATAGTGCCCTTTCATACCTGGGCACTATGCTTTTGCTGCTAATGGAACACTACTATCACTCTCTTGGGCTCCCCTATCTGTGTATCACATTGCAGACATTTAAATAGGCTCTCTTTCCTCAAAATATACCCTTTCTGCCTGGTTTTGATATGCGTTAGGGTTCCTGAAGTTAAGATGCCATCATTAAGGGAGCATGCCTTGTTCCTGCATGCTCCCCGCCCATTGACCCCCCACTCTCTACCCCATGGATGCATACTCTCCACCCACAGGACACCTTACATTGCTGGTACAGTCAGTGCACGCTAAAGTTGCGTTAGTGCCCGCTAATGGCACAAGTGCCCCTTAGCGTGTGCTAACAGCAAACATGATACTTTACTGCAGTTTAGTAAACATGCCCCCAAGGAGAACACAGAAGTAGCTGCAAAGATCCACAGTGGAGATAGGAGTATCTATCCATCAAGTAGAATGTGACAAATCAGGACAGACACAGAGGAGATGAATACCTTTGCAATGCACCGTAGACGGAGGCACGCTCACCACCTGTCCACCGTTGTCCACACCCCATCCATCCCATCTGACCAGCCCTGGTAAGAGCAGCAGACACGATCATGGTCACGTCCCACCCCGAAATGAGTACAGAGGTACCATGACACACACATGATAGTGCCCACCTGGAAAGTGGCAACCCAAATGCCTGCACAGCAACCATAAAACAGGATAGGCCTCATTCTTTACTGCATGTAGATCCCCTTTGTACGTCCGGACGAGTCTGATTCCATGGTGCACGTCTAGCCCCGTGGGATCAGAATCATAAATAAGCATGTACGTGCAGGCCCGGACTACGATTCAGTCCTGGCCTGTATGTACATCCACAACCCGGCTAACTCAGTCAGGGCTTTTAAATGGAGCCGAGTCACCATGGTGTCATGTTGCCATGGCACCGCGGCTCCCTTTAAAGGTCATGATGCTGGCTGCCATAAAAAGGGGTTTATTTCCTGCAGCCCCACCACTGATCCGACCTACCAAGGCCAGGATTGGGCTGCGGGGAATAAACCCTGGCCCCTCCAGCCCTATCCACACCCTGGAGATTTAAAAAAAAGATGTCCAGGGAGTTTATTCCACCCAGGGGTTGGAATAACTTCCCCAGACATTTCGCCGGCCCTGGACGTACAGGGCTGACATTAGAATCGGCCCTGTAAGTCCAGGGCCGGTGACCGCCCACTGTCTGCCCACTTTCCAACCCTGTGCTGCTCTTCACTGCCCCTAACGTCCCCGCACAACCAGTGAGGAAGCTAGTTGGAGATAAGAGCTGGCACAAATAGCAGGGATGGCCTTCCCCGCTATTCATGGCTCAGAATACCCACCAATATGTCAGTTGCCAGGTTTGACAACAGCATGTGAAGCCCACAATGTGCAGCACAGGGCAGGCAGCAAATGCAGCAGGGTCCCAGACGAATGTTGCAGGCAGCATTGTCCCCGTGGCCCCCTCAGCCCATGGCCTGGCCAGTCAGCAATGCAGGCACACAGGACAGAGGAAGGGCAAGCCCCAGAATGGGGTGTAGCAGCACTGGAGATGTGGCAGCAGGATAAAACAGGGTCCAGTGTATACAGGTGGTGTTATGGCAAGCAGGCAGGCAGATGCAGTGCTGGGGGGAGAAAGAAACATGCATATGTATGACACTTCCTTCCTGCCTCCACAGATGATTCCATGTTCTGTGGGAGACGAAGGCGTACAGGGTGTGCTTCCATGCTATATGACACAATAGGCCACAGGTCCTGATGTGCATCCAGCGGCAGCTTCAATGGGAGCGATGTGAGTATGGGTGAATGGCACAGGAATGGCTGGGCATCGCAGAAGCAACAGCAGACAGAGCATGGGGAGGCATCTGAAAATGGGGACATGGCAGCCAGACACCCCCACCCACTGAAACTAACAGCCACCTCTCTGCATCCCTTCCACAGCCATCCTAGTTGAGGACAGCCCCCCCCCCTCACCTGCAGCGGAGGAGAAGGAGGAGGAGGAGGAAGAGGTAATCCATGGTGAGATGGAGGCTAAGGAGGGAGAGGAAGAGCAGCCGGCACCAGCTGCAGCACGAAGCCCCGCCACCACTGCAGTGGACCGCCCAATGACATCCAGCCCCATAGTACTATCCAGCAACTCCCCATCAGGGGAGAGTGAGGATGAGGTGGTCACCCTGAACCACATGGAGGTGTCCCACTTCCCTGAGAGGAGGGGCTAGACAGTGCTATGGAGTCTGAACAGGGCACCCCAGGGTGGAAGGCAGACGGGGGCAGCAGAGGGGTGGATGGGGGCGGTGTTAAGGTGGGTCATGCGTGTTTGCTGGACCTGGATGTACAGGGCCGATTCCAATCCTGGCCCTGTATGTCTGGGGCCAACAGCATAGACGGGGTACGTCTTCCACCTCTGAGGTGGAATAGGTTCCCTGATGGTTCAATGGACAGCAGGCTTGGGGCTGAAAAGCGGTGGGCGGGGGCAGAGAGCCTCTCCCCGCAGCCTGTCCCCAGCCTAGCGAGTCAGGATCAGGGGTCAGGCTGTGGGGGAAGTGATACAGGCGCTGGTGGCTGGGGACCACAGCCATACAATGGAGCAACGGTATCATGGCAACTGGACCTGTATGTACAGGGCCGATTCCAATCCTGGCCCTGTATGTCTGGGGCCAACAGCATAGACGGGGTACGTCTTCCACCTCTGAGGTGGAATAGGTTCCCTGATGGTTCAATGGACAGCAGGCTTGGGGCTGAAAAGCGGTGGGGGGGGGCAGAGAGCCTCTCCCCGCAGCCTGTCCCCAGCCTAGCGAGTCAGGATCAGGGGTCAGGCTGTGGGGGAAGTGATACAGGCGCTGGTGGCTGGGGACCACAGCCATACAATGGAGCAGCGGTATCATGGCAACTGGACTCTATGATGCCGCAGCTCTATTGTACAGGCCAGACCAAGTTTATCTATTTATTTATTTGAGTGTTTTCTACACCGCTATATCAGGTAATCATAGCGGTTTATAATTGAACAAGTACATAAAACATGTTAACAGAATAACTGGTGCTGAAATCAGGAGAAAATAACTTATTTACAATTAATATACAAGAAATGTTATGATGCAAAAGGGTAAGTTCAGGGGGTATTGGCGGGGGAGATTGTTATATTATGGGTGCATAGTTTGAATAGTAGGGGGAGAGTAGTTATTTATGTAGGATCCATGTTGAATTGTGGTGAGTTTTGACCAAAATGTTCAGCAAAGAGGTGCGTTTTGAGGTGGGAACGAAATGTGGCGAGGTCTGTGATGTTTTGAAGGCTAGCTGGTAAAGCATTCCAGAGCATAGGGGAGATATATTCGAAAGCTCTATTGCTTGTGCATTTTTTAGTTTTATGGAATTCAGATGGAGTAACCAGGGTGTTATTCAATTGCTCTCGTCTTTGCCGGTTGTTAGGTATGACTTTGACTAACTGCAAGAGGGGTAGGGGCGATAGTTTTCTAATGACTTTGAAAGTGATCATAAATAACTTGCATTTTATATGACTATGGATGGGCATCCAGTGTAGGTCATACAAGATCGGTGTAATATGGTTAATTCAACATGTATTGTGAATGATTCGAGCAGCAGTGTGCTGTGCCATCATAAGTGGATGCAGGGTTATCTTTGGCAGGCCATGCAGTAGACTATTACAATAGTCTATGTGTGGAGTTATCATCACCTGCATTATCATTCTGAAGTCTGATGGCTTATTAAGGGTTTTATATGTTGCAGTAGACGGATTTTGTTGAATATTGCTTTAGTAGTATTCTTGATGTGGGTATGGAAAGATAAGTGTTTATCTAAAGTAACCCCTACATATTTGACCTCATCTTTAACTTCATGTAAAACTCATCAATTGGCATGGACTATGGTGAAACATAGGTATGGTTCCTAGTAATTACTAAGACTTTGGTATTTTTGTAATTGATATTTAGGCCTATGTTTTTGAGCCATATTGCGATTAAGTTATCTGGGGAAGGCCTGTACATGCAGGCTCGGCTGATTTGTGGACCTGGCCCGCACGTACAGGCCTGTTTGCGGTTCTGGTCCTGTGGAGTTAGGCGTGCCCCATTGGATCAGAACTGTGGCTCCCTCTGTGTGTCCGGTTCTAAGGGCTGGGACTGCCGGAATGGAATTGTTCCGATGGGGCGTGCCCGCAGCTGCCCAGCCCTGCCATCCACCACAAAGTCTCAATGGCACAGGCAGCCTACATCAAACAAAGTGTGTCTCTATGAGGGACCTCATCTGGGGCAGAGGCCCCAGCACATATACAACTGCAGTCACATCATAGACCCCTTGTACCTACCGTGTCAGTGGCAGTGTTGCTGTAGAGGCGGATGTATTGCACGAAATCAGCTCCATACTGGATAAGGCACCTGTCATGTCACTAAGGATGGGCCTTCTGATGTCACTGGTTTTTGGGGACTTTTTCGTACAACCTCTATGGAACCTCTCAATAGTAAATGACTGGGTGGGATTCTCAGATCCCTTATGCCACATAGGCCTAATGTTTACTGCTGGCCCCAGGGCTGGCCCTACCATTGAGAAACTGTGTTCTTTGCATATGACCCTGCTTTTCAGTCTCATGATTCAACTCCTGACTTTTGCACAAGGCCCCCACTTCCCCCTGTCTTCAGCCTGACTCTTAGTGGTATGTTTACTAAACCGTCTTAATGTTACCGGCGCTAGTTGCAGTGTTAATGTGAAGAATGCCATATAAGGTAGTGGGCGTTCCGGCGGCAAGGTGGCAAGAATCTGTATCGCGCGATAGTGGGCGCTGTGGCACGTTAACACGGATTAACCCTAAGTTCATGCCAGCGCAATGTTGTAAGCTATAAAGATGTAGCCCACTGGTTACTGCAATGACTGTGGAGTGTCACCCTCACGGTGGCCAGCCCAACGCCTAGGGCGCTGAGACTTGGTCTGCCTGTGGTGTTCCTGCCTCAGAGAGCGTGGGCTTGCTTTAACTCTGCAAGGCCTTCTGGGAATGTAAGTCCCTTTACCCTTTGAGCACAGATGAGTTGCAGTCGAGTGTTTCAGGCAATGACAAGAATTTATTTTCCCCTTCCCAGCGGATTAAGTGCAAGTGAATAACTCAGGACAAAACATGCCATACAATCGGCTTCAGGAAATTATACATGAACTCAGGTAAGTTAGCCTTGTCAGCTTGAGGCTTTAAACGTGCAGTGCTTGATATAAAACAAATCACAACAGCTTCAATTAGCAAAGAAAATGTTCCCTTTTCTTCTGCTGCTTTTACCGTCTCTCTCAGACACTGTTCAGCATAGAGAATTCACATGGTCAGCCAAAGATAATGTACAGTCCATCCGATCATCCACTATTTCCTTATGGTCAGAGTCTATCTGCATTTCTTCAGCATCAGGAATAACAGGGTGTGTCAGTAAGCTGCTATCCTGATCTTTGAAACAAATGGTCTCTCTGACCTCAAGTGGTTTCTCTCTGTAACACTCTCTTGAGCAGGGTTGTAAACTACCATATATGCTGTAGTTGTTATCCAGGGAGTTTGCTACTTTCTGATAACTATAGGGAACTGCTTTATAGCTAGGTTCAAACTTATATGAATTATTAAGCCTACCTTTTGGCTTTGAAAGGGAAGGAACTCTCCACTCTGCAGGGTTAGACTGGTTCTCAAACACAGCTTGTGTTTGCTTGCCTCTCAGCCTATTAACTTTCCCCTCAGATGTACCGGTATTCTTCAACCAGCCTGTCTCTCTCCTCGGAGCGTGTGAGCTTTGCCGAGCCTGCCTCTCAGGAAGATTCTTCTCTCTCCTGCCTTTACCAGACAACACCTGTCCTGGGTTGCTTCCTTCTGGCCTCAGGAATATGGCTCCCTTGGTTCTCACTCCTCTTTGACTCCTTCTAGTCAGCGTGCTCCTTTGCTGGCTTCCTTTCTGGTTCTCTTTCTCGTTCTGGCTCTCTCTCCAGTTCCCCCTCTGGCTCTGACTCTGGTTCTCCCTCTGGCTCTGCTTGGTCCAAGCTAATGACCAGTTTTTATCATTGTAACTCTCAGGGCTTAGCTGTGCCCTGCCCTGAAACAGGTGAAACTCATTACCTCCTGAGCTAGGGAATACATCACTGCAGGGGCATGTCTTTCTAGCTCGTGACTCTCTTTGTTTACTTCTTCTTTGCAAACACTGAGCCATGGCTCAGACTGCCTGTCAGTTTCTGAAAGCAAATCCTCATCTTTCCCTATCTTTATAGGCTCAGAAGGGACTTCTTCATGACAGGAGGCAGAGGTCATGGGTTTGATCCTGCAGTGGTGTTATGTAAGAAGGCTGTCTGAGGCATTTCCTTTTTTTAAATTTAAATAAGTTCTGTCTGAGGCATTTCCTTTTTTAATTTAAATCAGTGCTGCCAGCAAAAACACACTCACAGTGCCATAACCTAAGGTGCTGCATAAGGCGCCCTATAAAGCACTCCATAGGGCCCAGTATAAAGTGCCCTGTCTGCCTATAGGGCACCCTATCAGGCACCTTAGGCTTTGGCACCGTAAGGGTGTTTCTGCTGGCACTGATTTAAATTAAAAGGAAAAGCCTCACTAAATAACACCACCATGGGATCAAACCCCTGACCTCTGGCTTTGCAGTCATTGAAGTAACCAGTCGGCTACATCTCTATAAATCCAACACACTGCTGGCTGGCTACAGAAAGACTGCAGGTCACCAGACAAACTGTCTGCTGTGGTTGCCAGGATAGGGTATACCCACCTGTACCCATGATGCACTGCACATGCAGATCAGCAGCCTACATCTGATCACAAGATGGGGTATGCGCCTCTATAGCACCCTGGCCTGGTAGGGGGAACTGACTGTGTGTGTTACTGGCACAGAGTAGCTACAGACCGTGACACTGTGCGGCTCCTGTGCTCACCATGAGGGTGAGGTGGGGCGCCCAGCACCAGGTCCGCAGCACCTGGCTTGGCTGAGATAGGCTGTGCTGCGGTTCCTCATCAGTGCCTGTGTGTGATAGGTAGTCCTTGCAGATACACCTAGGAAACACTGTATTTCCATGTCATGTCTAGCCCTTGTGGACTATTATGCTCCCAGAATAGTGCATATACTGTGTGGTTGCCATGGTCACATGTTATAAGAGAAGGGTGGTGCTTGGACCCACATGCGGATTATGTAGCACCACCCAAACCAATCTCTGTGGGTCAGGGTGGGGGACAGGATCTCCCACCAACAGATCTATATTCTACATCTCTGCAATGGTGGCAGTAGAGGGGATCATCGACCCCAGTCCTGCTGGGTAATAGGCACCCTACAGGGCAGTCAGTGCAGATCTGTATGCATCACATAGGGCACTGGCAGAAGGCCTGGAAAAGCTCAGCTGCCCCCCACCACTATCTGACATTCACCAGCAGAGGGCAGAGTCAGTCCCGACCCGCTGCACCCTGCAAGGTGTTCCAGCCATACACATGCTAACTGCAGACAGTCTGCTAGCTAGTGCTTAATGCATGTTCCTGGAGGAACTGTGTGCACCCAAAAATGGATGTGAGTACACACACCAAGCAGGCATATCAGTGATTGGGCCCCAGAAAAGGGAACTCAAAGATATCACTTGAGGGAAATACTGTATAGCACTATGGGGGAACCTAGCCATGCCATGGTCACTGCTCAGTCATGTTATGTGCCCTTTGGGGTTCTTGCTGGGTACTGTCCCCTGGGACACTGTGGGATACACACTCGTGGACATGTTTGCCCTTGGTCAGTTGCTGTCTTGCTGGTTTTCCGTTTCTACATTCCTCAGTAGAATCCATCTGCCTAGTACACCCTGTGCCCCTAGCTGGCCCACTGCATGTGCCACCTGCAGCCCCCTGTACCCCATTTACACGATCACCATAGTGCCCTTTCCTACGTGGCCACTCTGCATTGATATCCTGGGTCCCTTCTTAATAATGGACCTTTCCTCCAGGAACTTGTCCAAACCTTTTTTAAACCCAGCTACACTAACAGCCTTTACTACATCCTCCGGTAACAAATTCCAGAGTTTGATTACACGTTGAGTGAAAAAATATTTTCTTTTATTAGTCTTAAATAGTTTACCCTGTAGCTTCATTGCATGTCCCCTAGTCTTTCTATATTCTGATAACGTAAACAATCGATCTATGTTTACCCGTTCCACTCCATTCATTAATTTATAGACTTCTATCATATCTCCCCTCAGCCGTCTCTTTTCCAGGTTAAAGAGCCCTAACCTTTTTAGCCTTTCTTCATAGGAGTATCCTTCCATCCCCTTTACCATTTTGGTGGCTCTTCTCTCTACCTTTTCTAATAACGCTATATCCTTTTTAAGATACGGCGACCAGAATTGTACACAATATTCAAGGTGCGGTCTCACCATGGAACGATATAGAGGCATTATAATATCTTTTGTTTTATTTTCCATTCCTTTCCTTATGATACCTAGCATTTTATTAGCTCTCTTGGCCGCCGCTGCACACTGGGCCGAGGGTTTTAACATGTTATCCACAATGACTCCTAAATCTTTTTCCTTGGTGGTGGTTGCTAATGTGGAACCTTGCATCGTGTAACCATAGTTTGGGTTGTTCTTCCCTAGGTGCATAACTTTGCACTTGTCCACATTAAATTTCATCTGCCATTTTGATGCCCAGTCTTCCAATTTATCAAGATCCTCTTGCAATTTTCCACAATCCTCTTGGGTTTAACAACTTTAAATAGTTTTGTGTTATCTGCAATCTGATGACCTCACTCATTATTCGCTTTTCCAGGTCATTCATGAATATGTCAAAAAGCAGCGGACCCAGCACAGATCCCTGGGTACACCACTATTCACCTTTCTCCCATTGGGAAAATTGGCCATTTAGCCCTACCCTCTGCTTTCTATCTTTTAACCAGTTCCTGATCCACAGGAGTGGAGGAGTGGCCTAGTGGTTGGGGCAAGGTACTTCAGGCCAGAAGGTCAGGGATTCAAATACCACTAGAGAACAGCAACCTTGGGCTGGAAGGACTGGGGTTCCTAGTCCCACAGGTGCTCCTTGTGGTCTTGGGCAAGCCACTTAACCCTACATAGCCCATGTTCCCTGTAAAATAGTTATCTCCAAGTTATAATGCCCTGTTCAATGTAATTTCAGTTTGTTCAATGTAAACCACACTGATGCAGAATAGCATGGTATATAAGAGAATGTAAATCAATAGTACACTGCCTCCTATTCCATGACTCTTTAGTTTTGCCAAAAGTCTCTGATGAGGGACCTTGTTAAAGGCTTTCTGAAAGTCCAGATACACTATATCAACCGACTCACCTTTGTACACCTGTTTATTCACACCTTCAAAAAAACATAACAGATTAGTAAGACAAGATCTTCCTTGTCTAAAGCCATGTTGGCTGTCTCCCATTAGGCCATGACTATCTACATGCTGAGTAATTTTGTTCTTTATGATGGTTTCTACCATTTTTCCCGGTACTGACGTCAGGCTCACCGGTCTGTAGTTTCCCGGATCACCAATACAACCGTTTTTAAAAATTTGTGTTACATTGGCGATCCTCCAATCTTCAGGTATTACAGATGATTTTAATGAAAATTCACAGATTACTAATAGTAGGTCTGTAAACTCATATTTCAGTTCTTTCAACACCCTCGGATGTATACCATCCAGCCCAGGTGATTTGCTACTCTTCAGTTTATCTAATAGTTGTAGTACATCTTCCCGATGTATCAATATTTCCTTCAATTCTTCCGCACCTTTAAATACCACTTCAGTCATGGGTAACATCCCTACATCTTCCTCAGTAAAGACCAAAGCAAAGAATTCATTCAGTCTCTCCGCTATCGCCTTGTCGCCTCTTAGTTAATTTTCAGACCCTGATTTCAGAGCGTTAGTGTGCCTGGGGCCTCTCCCCGCCCACTCTCCGCCCATTGACCTCTTATCTCTGCCCTCTGGGGAGCCTTACTCCACCCTCTGCGCACCTTAACGCTGCCAGAGATGTTATCGCATGATACATGATGTTATCGCATGCTAATGCGCCATTATCACGCGATAACATCACTTATCACGTGATAACGTCGCTGCTGCGACGTTAGCGCTGTTTAGTAAACATACCCCTTAGTTTGCCTCTGAGCAGGACCATCATCCTGTTCTCTCCCTAAGCTCATCTAGGTAGGCCTCAGGAATCAGCAACATGACAAATGCTTTCATCCTCATCTTCCTAGCTATATCTTCTGCATTTGACTCTGTAAACCACAACATCCTGATCACACGCCTAAAACATCTGGGCATAGGTGGTACTACTCTACAATGGTTTCAAGATCACCTGTCCAACTGCACCCAACAGGTTTGCTTTGAAAACATCATATCTAATTATTTCACTCAACATCTGGGTGTCCCCCAGGGATCTGCATAATCTGCACATCTCTTTAATATATATTTACAACCTTTCTGCAATATCATCCAATCACACGATGTAGACTACAGAATTTATGCAGATGATATAATGCTATTCATAACCTTTGATACCAAAGAGCGTAACTACACAAATTTGCAGATAACACAAAACTGTTTAAAGTTGTTAAATCCCAAGAGGGCTGTGGAAAACTGCAGGATGATCTGGATAAATTGGAAGACTGGGCATCCAAATGGCAGATGAAATTTAATGTGGACAAGTGCAACATTATGCACCTAGGAAAGAACAACCCACACTATGGTTACACGATGCAAGATTCCACATTGGGAACCACCACCCAGGAAAAAGATTTAGGCGTCATTGTGGATAACATGTTAAAACCCTCCACCCAGTGTGCAGCGGCGGCCAAGAAAGCAAATAGAATGCTAGGTATCATAAGGAAAGGAATGGAAAATAAAACAAAGGATATTAAAATGCCTCTGTATCGTTCCATGGTATGACCGCACCTTGAATATTGTGTACAATTCTGGTCGCCGTATCTTAAAAAGGATATAGCATTATTACAAAAGGTAGAGAGAAGAGCCACCAAAATGGTAAAGGGGATGGAAGGCTACTCCTATGAAGAGAGGCTACAAAGGTTAGGGCTCTTCAACCTGGAAAAGAGACGGCTGAGGGGAGATATGATAGAGGTCTATAAATTAATGAATGGAGTGGAACGGGTAAACGTAGATTGATTGTTTACGCTATCAGAATATAGAAAGACTAGGGGAAATGTAATGAAGCTACAGGGTAAACTATTTAAGACAAATAAGATAAAATGTTTTTTCACTCAAAGTGTAATCAAACTCTGGAATTTGTTACCGGAGGATGCAGTAAGAGCTGTTAGTGTAGCTGGGTTTAAAAAAGGTTTGGACAAGTTCCTGGAGGAAAGGTCCATAAACCATTATTAAGAAGGGACCCAGGATATCAATGCTTGACCCAATACAAGCATTGCGGAACCTTTGTCTTTTGGGGATACTGCTAGGTACGTATGACCTAGATTGGCCACTGTTGGAAACAGGATACTGGGCTTGATGGACCTTGGTCTGACCAAGTATGGCATATCTTATGTTCTTATGTTCTTATGATTACCAGCTATTTCAGTGATGTCTCTGAATAGCTCAACTCATTATTATTTATTTATTTATTTATTTATTTATTTATTTAACAGTTATTTATATACCGCTCTTTCCCTAGTATCAAGTGCGGTTTACATGGAACAGTAGGTTAATTGGTATGTAATATACCAAGTCAGTTTACATAGAACAGATAATTATAATTTACAAGGAATGTTGTAACATTAAAGGTATAACATATTAGAACATATATACATTGTTAGTTTAAATCTATAATCATCATGTGAATGAGAGTGTGGTATGGTTAATAGTGTATTAGTGATATTTATTTTGAAAATAGAGTATGTAATAATAATGTATAAATGTTAGCCTGTATCTATTTGAGTATTCTGTTCTGAGGGTGTATTGTAGTGTAATATGAATAAGTGAGTTTTTAATTTTTTTCTAAATTCCTTTATATCAGATAGCAGGCGAATGTTGTCAGGTAGATTGTTCCAAAGAATTGGAGCAGAGTGTGAGAAAGCTCTCTTATTTGTTTGTTTTCTGGCTTTTGTGAAATCTTTTGGTATTGTTAAGGTATTTAAGTTTCTGCTTCTTTGGGATCGTTTATCGATGTCTATATTAATCAGTGTATTGAGTGCCGATGGTGCAAGATTATTTATAAGTTTAAATGTAGTGACAAGAATTTTATATTTGATTCGGGAGTAAATAGGTAGCCAATGAAGTTCAGCCAAAATTGGTGTAACATGTTCAAGTGGGCTTATATTCATAATCATCCTGGCAGCTATGTTCTGAATTATTTGTATCTTTTTAATATTTTGTTTTGAAATGCCATTAAGTATTGTGTTTGCATAATCAAAATGTGGGGTGATTTATTACTAGGAATAAAACATTCAACCCCTCTAGTTCACTACATGTAAGCAATGCCCCACTTGTGGTAAGAAATGAAATAAACTACTTTGGGATATACCTTGATTATAACCTGGATGTCACTAAACACATTCACATGTCTACTCATGCACTTTACAATAAAACCAGAATGATTCAGCATCTGAGACCACTGTTCTCCCCCACAGACTTCCATTCTGTAGCCCAGGTGCTTATAAGCCCCCAATTTGAGTATAGTAACAGCATACTCCATGGTCTCCCAAAGAAAACCCTAAAGCTCCTACAACTTGCTCAAAACACGATTGTGCACACAATTATGAAAGCCGATAAATCTGATCATATAACACCTATCCTGTTTCAACTCCACTGGCTCCCGATACTTCAAAGAATCAAATTCAAAGTTCTCATGATCATTTTCAAAAAAATAAACAACATAGCACCAACATACCTCAGCACACGGCTAAATATTCAACAACACATATGAACAAAAAGAGACAACCTGAAAACATGCTATCCACTCCTATTAGTGTCAGAAAACTAAACCAATCTACAACCAATAGGGCATTCTCACTCTATGCCCCTACCCTATGGAATAGTCTTCCTAACACTCTAAGAGAAATCAAAGACTTAACTCAATTCAGAAAACATTTCAAAACATTCATCTTTACAGACTACTATCAATGTGATCATTCACCATAGACCTAATACATTTCTTATCAACATTTAACCATACTCAACCACTTCCTGTCTCTATGCACTTGACTCACATAACTCCGGAATATCATCCAGACCACTAATGTTAATACCTCCTGTTTGTTCTTCTTTGTTATTGTTAAATATCTAGTGAATGTCATCGTTTGTCAATTGTACAATTGTTACATACTTGTTCCTTGTAGACTGCCTTGTGCAGTAGTTAAAATGTTATCTGTAAACCTCTCTGATTACCAAGACAAAGCAGTATCTAAAAACTAAGAAATAAAGAAATACATAAAATAAATGTTAATGCCTTGAGCTGCACAGCAGGGTCGTTTTGGTGGCCCTGTGGATGTGAACTATGTAATTATTTGCCATCAGAAATTTAGGTAACACTAATGAAAGAGAGTAACAACCAGTACTTCTGAGATTTATATAATTAGCGACAGCTGACCCATAGCTGTCCAAATGAAGACATCATTAACATAGGCACTAAGAACCATAAGATGTTCATTTAAATAATAGTTATTTGGTGAGAAATATCATGATGTCATTTGCCTAGAGCCCAAAAGAAACTGTTTCCATAACAGGATATGTACCCCAATGACCAAGACTCGTTAAACATGGGAAAAGTAAAACTTGTGGAACCATACTGGGCTCAGACTGTAACGCAGAAAATGAATGTACACGTGCGTCCGAATGTTCAAACGTGTTCGGTATTCTGTGGAGATAGATGTATATGTTGCTGTACATCTAATCGCTATAAAATGTGTTACTCTGGAGTAGACATGCCTCTGGGAATGCCATACTACTGACTGCAAACCAGACGTCAGTACGGGCGCTTTCATATGCAAATGACTCCAAAGGTATCCTCGTGACAGAGGAACCTCACTGAAGGGGAGCAGGCCCTCCACATTGAGGAGATGCTCACCAATTATAGCACACCCATGGGCACCGAGGAGGCACATGTAGCTGCCTCCGTCACTGTGGGCATATGTATCTTTTGGTCCTGTTTCCCTGGCACTGCCTGTCATGTCTCATGCACCTTATACATGTCCCTCCTTTGTGCATCACTGTACATCTGCATCTCTTGCACCCTGCTACAGAAGGCACACAGGTGGTGTCACTGTCACACCTCTTGTTTGGATGTGGTAGGGCAAAGAGTGGTATATACTATGTTTGGCTGTATGCAGAGATGTTTCTTGCCCTTCTTTTGGTCCCTCTATGTTTCTGGCTATCATTTGAACACCTATTGCTTCCACATGGTTCTGTTTATTTACCTTCAGTCTGCATACTCTGTCACCTAACTGAACATAAGGGCATAGGAATTTCCATATTGATTCAGATCAGAGGTCCATCTAGCCTATTATTAGTTCCAGAAGTGGCCAATCTGGATCACAATAACAGAGTAGCATCCCGAAAGCATAGCAACATGCTACATTGCTGACCCCCAGGGCCAGAGGTGTTTTTTCTCCATGTCTACCTTATGAACTTTCCCCCAGGAACTTTTCCAAATCCCAGCTATGTTATCTGCTTTATTTAAACATAGATGTCCTTCTGTTATTACTTTCACAAATACATGCTGTTGTTCCACGTTTTTGCAGGTCTAACGTAGACGTCCACAATGGACGTACACGTTTCTGATAGAATATGGTCTAGACGTCTTCGTGGCAGGGCACACCCATGTTCCCCTCCTCCACGCCCATGTTCCACCCCATCCTGCCCATGTCCAGAACTACACATAAAACTCATTTGAACGTGTATAACTGCTTGTTGTCGGAATCACGTCTGTATGTCTAAGTACCACACATGTCCAAGTCTTACTTGCAAACAGCTTATTCGTGGTTCACAATGACCCTGTAATTATTTTCACAGTGCAGCAAAACAGGTAGCACCAGCCCTGAGCCAAACATTTTAAACAACAACACGCCCCTTTATATTTCTATCCATTTTCGGACATTCAGTTACTGCTGTACATAGCCAATATTAATCAGGCTTATTTATTTATTTATTTATTTATTTTAGTTTCTTATATACCGCACTTTTTGAGATCAGCGCGGTTCACAGGGAACAATAACAAAACCAGAACAACAGGCTGTTCGGTATTACATATAACAGGGGTGACAACTTGGTTCAAACTGGGAGAACTATATACATGGAATATGTAGTCTGTTAACTAGATAACATAATCGAACTATGTACATGATTTAGCATGGTTGTTGGGCGAGAATGAAGCAGATTTGGAGGACATAAGGAAGAGAGTAAGAGAACAAGAAAAAAATTGGAAGGATAAGTGGTGGGACTGTTAAGCTATGTTTTATGTGGGGTAGTATTTGGTGAATAGGATGAATTTAATGGCCTTTCTGAATTGGGTTAAGTCGGCTATGGCACGGATGTCGGAAGGGAGAGAGGCTTAAGTTAATGCTACAGTAATTACAAACTGAAGTGCAAGGAAAGATAAAGAGAATGGTTTCATAAAGACATGATAGGCTAAATAATGCAAGTGATTGAAACCACTAAATTAACAATTGACATGTAAATAATTACTAAGGTAATACCAATGTTCAAATCACAGCCAGGCAAGAGGACAGCCATTCTTCCTTATTACCTCCCCTGCTCCCCCCCCCCCCCACACACACACACACACACATCCTCTCCTCCCCTTAATGAATACCTTGACATTTCTTTGTCTCAACATTGCAACTCATTTATTGGTAATTCTTGGCTGCAGCATCCCTGATTTCCACACATATCTAAACTTGATTACCATATACAACTCATATAATTAAACAATCATCTCAACTTAATTCCACTTAACAGTTCTATTTAAATCAGTTCACCTTTATACATTCTTTATACATTCCTCTAGCACAGGGGTTCTCAACCCTGTCCTCGGGACCCATCTAGCCAGTCAGGTTTTCAGGATATCCACAATGAATATGTATGAGAGAGATTTGCATACACTACCTCCATTATATGCAAATCTCTCCCATGCATATTCATTGTGGTTATTCTGAAAACCCGAATGGCTAGGTGGGTCCCGAGGACAGGGTTGGAACCCCTGCAAGCAGGTTCGCAAAGGGGCCCACAGCCTTGGGGTCTGGAGCCATCTGAAGCCTCGCCCCCTTTCCTTTTATCATTAATGCACCTTGTATAACATGTTACTCAGGTAAGGCATGCCGTAAGAACCACGCCTTACCCTTGTCGCAACAGGGTCCATTTCCTGGCTCCAATCCTACCCCATCGAGGTCGGCTTGGAGCCATTCATGCCTGTGCCTGTGCTGTGCCCCTTCTCCCTGCGCCATTTAAGCACGGAGTATGAGTGGAGTATGGCACCATCTACCCCCTGTCCCTGCTGTGGCCCATCACTCTGTTCAGGGCAGAGCAACTCTGGGCAACTCCCCTTCACCCCTACCATGGCTCTGAGTCCCTTTTTGGCACCCCTCTTTGCCCCATTGCCCGCCGACAGTGACTCCTCGCTTGTCGGTGGGCCCCCACCTATCCCTAGCTGTGGCTAAGCCTCGCCCTACTCCATAACATCTCCACTGTGTCCTTTAATGCAGAGAGAAAGATATCAATTCCTATGTCAGACAGGTGTACCCCGTATGAGCGACAGAGTCCCAGCCATGTCTCCTCGATCAGTTCATGCCTCATACAGTATCCCCTGATGGCTTCAATAAATCACACCATCCATCGGTTGACCTTAACGACAGGTCCTTTCAATGGCCCAATGCAAGCATTCACCTCTCCATACTCTGCGCAGTATGATGCAAGACCAGGCTACATGTGTACCCAGGAAAGCATCTATCACTGCTAACATGTCCCCTTGCCTCTTTCTGGCAAAATCCACACTGCGGGTCCCTGTAAGATCATTTCCCCCTAGATGGACTATCAATGCCCAGGGAGCACACCCCCCCCCCCGTGCCCTCCTTTTATGTAGGAGCATGGGAACTAACTGGTCCCACAGCATACCACGCAGTCCCATCCAAACAATTGAAACCTCCATGATGTTCATTCCTAGATTAAGCCCCAAAGTCAGTCCCTGGTCCTCCTCTGTGCCCAGTGTATAAATGAATGTCTGCAGATCCATACCTCTCGTGTACCTTGGGTGGTGTCTCACCTACAACAGAATCAACCAAGACATGTGAGTTATGGCTGCGGTGCCCATAAAAACTGCTGCTGCACCCAGCGGGGGGCCCTCCTGGCTTCCCCTACGGACGCACGTACAGTCTATAGCAGTCCAACTGCCACCTGACGATTGCCACGACTTGCTCCCTCGTCATCCCCAGTCCTGCTGCAGTTGTGGCTGCTCCTATCCAGAAGGAATGTGTGCCATATTCCTCCTCCTGCAACCCTAATTGCATTATACAAAATTTTTGTACTCTGGCGAACTGGAACCTCAAGAGCGGTGTCACATCTTCATGGACTAGGAACCAACTTCTCCCTTGTGGCTGGATCCTGAAGTACTCTCATTCGTTTCTTACTGGGCAGGAATCATCCCCTTTCAAGGGGGCCAAAGACACCCTGACACCATTACCTGTCAGGTCGGTTTTAGATATCCTTATAAGGATGTTCAGTCTTCCGTCCCATATGGTCACATCGTGCCACAGCAGCCCTCTTTTCTCTCACCCACTCTCATCGTGCCAAATAATGCCATTGCAAAAGTGCATCGGAAGAGCTGTGCTTCAAACGGGTCATGGCAGACTGCATCCATGGCCCTCAACATTGCCCTCAGCAATTCATGAGGGCATCGTCGGTCTGGTGTGCGGCTACGCCCAGCCGACCATCCCCTCACTACCCTAGTGATGACAAAGTCAGCCGACGGGCCCCACTCCCCCATTGCTCTGGCAAAGAAGATGATGGCCACCAGGCACGTTTGGACCATTGATTTACTCAAACCTTTCTCTTGGCATGACAATAGCCATCAAACTATAGTGTTGGTTCGAAACCGATCACCGTTCCTGATTCCTTTCTGTTGGCAGAATTCTTGAAACTGGTTCCATCCCTTCAGGTACCTGTGCCTGGTCTGTGTCACCAGTGAGTTCATCATTAGATTCCATATTTCAGCAGACCAAAGGCCCAAACCTCTGCTGGTATGGGAGTTCTGTCCACATCGATACCGGGAGCGCTGCTCTGGAAAGCCATTATCTTTGAACAAGAGAGAACATCGGCCAATATATTACGATATCCGTATAGTAGGATAAGTTATTCCCTGAGGCTTCTTCTCCCTTTACATAAGAATAAAAAGTTTTTTATACTTTAGAAAAAATTATATAAATATTGCTTCTTTTTGATTGTGTTGTGGGTTTAAGCCTTAGTTGGTTTTCATTCTATGTATGTTGGAAATACTTTATTAGTGAGTTGGTTGAGTTGAGTGCTGTTCTGGGAATTATTTCTGGTGATAGTGATCTATTTCCAGTGGTTGTGATAGTTTGTATTTTTTGTTTCACAATTATGCATATTCATTAGGGATATCCCCAAAACCTGACTGGTTTGGTGCCCTCCAGGACTAGAGTTTGAGACCCCTGATCTATATTGTTACTTAAGTTTTCTTGTACCACACTTTGTAAGGATTAAAAAGGCTAGAGATGTGCATTTATTTCACAGCTAATGGTAAGCCATGATGAATCACAATGTTTCTGGTTTGGTCCCGGAATAATCATGACCATGACCATGAATTTTAACAAATCACCATTTATTTCCTTCAATTTTGTCATGTGCATGTGTGTGGACAGTGCACTAGAGTCATTCAGTGAGGGAGGGAGGGGAAAAAGAAGAAGCCAGTCATGTTGGAAATTGTTGACAAGGAATCAAAGAAAACCAATCTATGCCCTAGTTATACAAATCCCATGGGTCATGATGTCACTGCAGGGCTAAAAGACATAGCTTAGCACTATGCTCCAGAAAACCATTTTGTTTGTGACTCTGAAAGAGAGAGAAAAGGGTTGCTAGGTACTACTTATGCTAAAAATAGCACTTAGAAGCAGAAAAGGAAAAATCTTCCGGGCAGCAGAGTGTCTGTTATAAGCAGAGAACATGGTACTGTCAGTCTTTTTTAAGTTTATGAGGATTGGTGGGCTGACTGATCTTGGAGGGCGGGTCTTTCTGGGGGGGTGGGGAGGATAAGAAAAGTTGCCAATGTTAGCAAAAGATGTGCTTACAGTTTGCAATATTTACACATGTAAGCATTAGTAGCAGGTTGGTACACTGCAGTCGCAATGAACAACCGGGCAGACACAGGGAAGTGGAGCTGTGGAAGTTGAAAGATGGAGTGAAGGGCAGCTTACTGTATCTATTATATCTCACAATCAGAGATACAGAGAAATGATTTCTTTTACCAATCTTTTTCACTTATTGCCTGTACAGAAAAGTCACAATCCACTAGAAATAAAGCATAGTAGAAGAAAATAATTAAGTTGCCTATAAGAAATTGGATTTTTTTTTCATTTTCAAAGTTTGTCCACCTTTGAGAAAGGATTCCACCTTAATCACAGTCTCCTTTTCCCATATGCATAGGTAGAAGAGCAGAAGCAGGGAGGGTAAGGCTCAAGACACTTATCAGATGCTGGATAGGTTAGTGGAGAAAAGGGCAGCGCGTCTTCAAATGTCACTGGAGACTGATATCAGGATCAAAAGCCCCCTCTGGCACCAAGATTGTACAAATAAAACACAGGTCATAGAAGTCTTCAAGCCCTTTAAAGACGCAATGGATGAATTGAAATCCAGAAGGGCTATTCTGAGACTTATCATCCCAATAATAAAAACTCTAAAGGTGAAGTTAGAGGATTTTCAGTAGTGACGGGTATTCACAGCAGAGATTTTTTTTTAAGGTGGACTTCATGCATGCAATTTCTTATGAAGAAGGATATTATATGTTAGCTAGTGTCTGTGAATTGTGCCTGAAAGAAACTATCACTCTGCAGTGCAACACATTAAATTTCTGGAAGAAGTGGGGATCCAGATGGAGGGAAGAGAACACCAGAGGCAGGGGGTGGTAGTGGGTCAGAAGAAAAATAGTAGGCATGCCAGCAAACAGTAGTGGTAGCATGAGTACCACCCTATCAGCTACTTCATCCCCTCTCACCTTTATGTGCCAGTGGCCCATGAGTCTCAACAAAGGAAATCTTTGGTAAATGAAGCCCTGGCTAAAATGATAATTAACAGAGAACAGTGTGCCACAAGTCAGATTCCTCTTTGAATTTCAGTGACATGCTACCTTGCACAACCCATTAAAACCATGGAAATAGATCCCTTGGCATACTGGGCATACAAGTTGGCATACTAGTCACATCTGGCCAAATGTACATTGCTTTTCCTGTCCTATCCTCCAACCAGTGTGCCCAATGAACATATATTCTTAATGGTAGTGGATATTATAGGTCCCCGTAGTTCATGACTAGCACCTCAGTTAGAGTTTCCCTCATAGGGTCATTCCAGAACCCAAATAGGCCATTTCCATGTGCACAGGAGACGTGTATGTATCAAAAACATCTATGCATGTATTCCAGTACACAGCAACTGCGGACATCCACGGTGCTTGCACAGGGATATCAGCATGCACCTGGGAAGGGACAGAATGGGGCATGGTCTGCCCTGGAGACATGTATATCATATTCCAGAAAGGCCCATGTACGTTTTTGGACTTGCCGCAGATGTGCCTGTTATTCCTGCCGGAGGCATGGAACGAGGCCAGTACTTTGTCAGTTTTCTGCTGTGTTCTACAATTCATCCCTGCAAGTGACAGTATGTGTATGTGGTTGGAGGGTTGCACGGGAGGATCTGGTGTGCTGATCTACAATTCAGGGAGGATATTAATGCATGGCCAGTACCTGGACCTTACGGATGACTGCAGTATCACCAGGTTCCACTGTGATAGGGCAGCCATACATTAGCTGTGCCAGGCACTGGGTGACAGGATTGATGTTGTGCCAACATTCCCCAGATTGTGCCATGAGGCCTACATCCTTACCCAGTCCAGGATCTATGCAAGCTGTGAGAGTGATGATATATCTGGAGGCTGGCTACTTGGTATGATTATTATTATTATTATTATTACTGAACATTTATAGAGCACCACTCACCGCACACATTGTACAAACACAACTAGGCCCTGCTCATTAGTGCTTACAATCTAATCGAGATAAACAAGACAAAAAAGGAGTAGGGGAGGGAGACAAACAACAAAGAAGACACAAGGAACAGGGGATTAGGAACTAAAGGCAGCCTTAAAGAGATGAGCCTTTAGCATGATGATACAGGGATCCCTCTTCTCATGCCCACACAGGCCTGACCAGGGGAGCATTGCCACAAAGCAGACTGTGGGAAGGCAGACAGGGTCGCCCCACAGATAGCAGATGTGTATAGACCGAAATAAGCCAAGACAGAGAGTGGACGTTTTATGGACAGGTGTAGCCACATGTAGGGAACTACTGTGAGAAATGTCAGTGCCCAGATATGTAGGAAACAAATGCCATCGTCAGAAGCCATAGTTATTAAAAAAGCAAACTTTTGTAGGTCAGCAATATTATGCATCCTTTGGGGAATTGTAAAGTTAGTTTAGGTTTTTGTGAACTTGGTAAGGTTCATACTAAGCATTTTAAATAGTGTCTTTAGAGATGACCAATGAAAGAATAACTGACACATTTTTCTACTGCCAAGTAATTTTTAATGCAAGGTATGTAATGAAAAATATGTTAATTTTTACTTTATCTTATAATATATTGGAGTGCACTGAGATTACTTAGCATTTTTTTGGGCATGAAAAAACCTCTGAATATATCTAGTTTGCAACAGCAAAATACTATCAGTGAGAAGAGAAGCCTAGGAGATGCACATTTAAACCAAGGATGCATGGCCATCCGAGGCATCCACCAGTATATCACGGAGACAGGCACAGTCAGAAACATGCAACTGTTCAGAATACAGTGAGCATGGGTACACCCAGGATCATTTCACCACTTACACATGTCCAGGAATATTAGCGAGGACATGTTTCCCCGCTTTTCTCTATGACCTGTGCCTGCACCTGTGCGCAATTCTGTCAATATGGGCATGATCTGGCTGAATAGTGTGTTAGGCAGGCCACACCGGACATGTCTCAGCCTGATTCCAGAAACGTGGGTGCGTCTATACCCGCGGATGCAGAATTAGTTTTGCATCGTGCCCGTGCCTGATTTAAATGTGTCCACGGAAGATAACTAGCCTATTGGAATTTGCCTCTCAATGTTCATGCGACTGGGAGGAGGAATGAGTGTAGAGCTCTAGCAAGGGGCAGTTACCCATATTCTATGCCTTCAGTGTCTTGCTGTGTTTTGGGTTTTTGACAGTGTCCACTGCAGTCTTTCTGAGCTTGTGTTCATTACCATTCGGTACATTTTAGCCCTCATGACAAAACTTGAAATAAAAAGAGAATTAATCAAGAAGAAATTTTTTTTACAAATCTCCCTCTGTTGCTGATGCCTGTGTCACTGTCTGCCTCTTTTTGCCAGGACAAGCTCTTGTGATCCAAACCTTTGCTGTATTGCAGCTGCTGTCACTCTTGCTGCTGCCTACACAATCACTCTGCTGCCTACTATCTAGTTTGTGGTGGGTCCCTTTAAGCCCACATAGCAAAATTTAAAAAAAGAAAGAAAGCAATTTAAATAAACAAATATAAAGAAAGACCCCTTTACTGCCTGTATCACTCTGCTGGCACAGCTCTCACGGCCTGCCTCGTTGCTGCCCTTTACCTCTCCCCTACTGATTTGGATGATTCATGCCACTCTTATTTCTGTATTGCTTTAGTCTGTGACCACTGTCTTTTGAAGGTTTATTTTTGGCTAGTCTTCCTCCTCCTTTTGCTTTGCATCTGTATGGGTTCCTTTGATTTTTCATTTTACTACTTTCATCCTCGTGTTATGCCTTGCAGGTTTGTTGGTACTCTTCTTGTTGCACTGCTCTGCGATGTGGGTTGATGCAGTAGTTCTTCCTCATTTTCCTATTTTGCAGTTTTTTCAGTACGAGTGACCTGGTGCTGTATATTTTCACTTCTGCCACAGTAACCCTTTTGTGCTGACCAGGTTGTTGCTCTAATTGTTGTTGCAGCTTTCTCCCATTCTCACAACATTGGTTTTCCTCATCTTTTCCAAGTGCCATATGAAGAGATATCAGGGGGTTTCTTTTCCATTACAGAAGACCTCAGGTATTCCTGGGGCAGACCTCAGGTATTCCTGGGTGGTACAGCCCTCTAGCATGTTTTGCTACTGTATTTGCACTCTTCAGGTATCTTAGGGCCTTCCAGCTTGTCTTACTGCTGTATTGTCTCTTTTTGGGTGTCCTACTACTGGCTTTGTGCTGCATTCCCGAATGCAATGAAGCTACAGGGTAAACTATTTAAGACTAATAAGAGAAAATATTTTTTCACTCAACGTGTAATCAAACTCTGGAATTTGTTACCGGAGGATGTAGTAAAGGCTGTTAGTGTAGCTGGGTTTAAAAAAGGTTTGGACAAGTTCCTGGAGGAAAGGTCCATAAGCCATTATTAAGAAGGGACCCAGGATATCAATGCTTGAACCAATACAAGCATTGTGGAACCTGTGTCCCTTGGGGAAACTGCTAGGTACATATGACCTAGATTGGCCACTGTTGGAAACAGAATACTGGGCTTGATGGACCTTGGTCTGACCCAGTATGGCATATCTTATGTTCTTATGTAACTCAACTGCAAGAAAAACTTAACCATTATGGTAGGGGAACACTACAGGCGTAACACCATTGATGAGCCTTAAACTTGCTCTTTAAAGTTTTTGTCAAATTTCTATTACCATATTTGTTGGCCTAGGTTCACTACCAAAGTCTATTCTTTGACTATTCAAAGTGCCTTAGGAGGAGATACTTAGCTTTTTTTGAATGACTAAAATACACTCTTCAGTGTCTTCAGATGTTCCTATTGGGGTTGGAACCTTTTATTTATTTATTTATATCTCTTATATACCGCGCTATTATAATCAGAGCGGTTTACAGATGAACAAAACATACAACATCAGATCACATTGAGTTTACATTGAACAGGTGTAATAAACTTGGATTAACCGGGAGAACTATATACAAATTATGGAAATTCTTATATGACATATAAGGATTGTAAGCAGATGCATAAGATTTTGGGTAAGGGAGAGAGGGAGGGGAAAGGAGATTAACCATTCTCTAACCATTCTTTTAGCCTATCTTTCTACTGTGTTGGCTCTCCTCAGGTTTTTTAGGGCCTTGCAGCTGATCAAGATGTTGTATTGGCTCTCTTCAGCTTTTTTAGGGCCTTCCAGTTTTTCTCACTGTTCTCAAGGCATCTCTGAGATGTTAGGGCTTTCTAGCCTGTTTTGATGCTATGTTGGCTCTCCTCAAGGTTTGTAGAAACTTTAAGCCTGTCTTGCTGCTAAGCTGGCACTCTACAGGTCTCTTAGGGCTTGCCAGACAATCTTGGTGCTGTGTTGGTTCTCTTCAGGTGCCTTAGGGCCTTCCAGCCTGTCTTGCTGCTATGTTGTCTCTGTTCAGGTGTTATAGGGCCAATATTGGCACTATATTGGTCCTCTTCTCATGTTCTTTGGCCTTCCAGCCAATGTTATTGCTGCTTCAGCCCACTCACACTGACTTGGGTTTATATAGTTAGTGTTGTTGCCGCTACCTGTGCCTTAGGGCCTTCCTGTTTATGTTAGTACCGTTTTACACCTCTTAAAGTGCCTAGGTATTCTTCTACCATTTTGGTGTTACTTTGCCCTCTTCCACTATCTTGTGACATTCTTTGCCCTCTTTGTATTGCTTTCTCCTTCTGATAGTAACCTCTGGTAGTCTTACTGTCACTGTTAGTACCCTTTGCCTCTCTTCTGGTGCTGAGAGATGTTTATGATACTCGTGATGGCTTGTAGTGCCTCTGTTACTGATACCCATCATCAAGATTCAAACAGATTTGATTTGAAAATGGATGGCAAGCCTCACTATTACATTGTATAATAGCTTTCTCCATAGGCTTGAAGAGGAAGGAATGAAATAAATGAATGAATGATTTGACATCCAAGCGCTAACCTAATGGGATCCGAGGTTGAATACTAACTGAAATGAACATTTTTGGTGTATATGAACACATACACTGTCCCTTTTCTGGTCTTATGCTACTATATCATTGACTATGATTAAATAACTCTGCCTATGTATCGTTCCATCAAAACTGAGAGCGACATTACAGAGATTTTGGACTTTTTGCAACATATGAGGCAGCAGTTCTGGCCTGTTGTTTTTACCTGTATCTGACTGTAAATGGGTCTTACATATGCATAGCAAATGAGCTGCTGAGCACTGCAAGCTGAATGGCCACCATTCACTGATGAGGGACAGACAGGGCCCGATACTGAGCTGGGCGAGCTAAGCACCACGTCGGCACATAGCCCTTCCCACTCACTCTTAACCCTAGATATTCAATGCTGCGCTCTGGGGAAAACGCTGCACAGTCTGACCGGGTAATGGCAATATTGGACCGTTACCCAGTAAGCATCCACAGCTAGGACTAAGCAAGCCAAAAGCTCACCTAGTTTTAGCCTTGAGCGCTATTGGGTAGCGGTTCAATATTGCCGCCACCCGGTTACTGTCATTCTCCGCCCCTGCTCTGCCCCAGAATGCCCCCAACATGCCCGATGCTAACTGGATAGCATCAGGGCGCATAGAGGCAAAGACAGGGATATTCGACAGCACTAACCGTGTAGTTGCAGTCGAATATTCCCGTTTAAGGCATTTACACAGTTTACTGGGCTGTAAACCGTGTAAATGCCTTTCCAGTATCGGGCCCACATATTTTAGTGATTGTGAAGCATCATTTATTGAGAACTATGCTGTCTGAACATGTGAGATTTATAGTGCGATTCCTGCAAATGGCTTTTTATAAAGGCAAAGAAACTCTCAGTATAAAAGTACCAGGTCTCAGAGAGCGCAGCTACTTTTATTTACTTGAACAAAATAAGCAGCTATAAATATCTCTAAACTTCTGTTATGTTCAGTGATGATTATTTTTGGAGCTACTAGTGCCATTATTGTGCCTCTAGTATTCAACTCAGGGGCACAGCCAGGAGGGCTTGGAGGGGTACAGGACCCCGCCAGTTAAAGCTATGAGTGCTGCACTAACAGAGCCTGTCTTCTCCCTATCACTCCGTTCCTTCCTGAAATGTTAGCAACCAAGCACAGGTGAAAACCTCATGATCAGCCCATTCTGTTGATTTCTGGAGATCGTCAATAGGATGTGATCCCATGAGGCATTGATGCACATGCAATTGCAGACAATATGGGAGGGAACAGAGCTGTGGGGTTCAAAGGCAGATACTTAGGGCAGGGGGGAAGAAAGGCAGGGGAGAGGAGGAAAGGCAGGGAACTGATGCTGGTGGAGCGAGGTAGAGAGGCAGGAGCAAAAGTTGCAGAGTGAGGGGCGAGGTGGAGATACAATGAAAGAGAGAGACAGGGACAGATGCTAGAGCAGTAACGGGAAAGGTGAGAGAATGGAAGCTGGGGAAACTGTTACGGGACTGGTGTAGGGAAAAAGGAAGAGTCAGGTAAGATGGATGTCACAGAGGGGGGGGGGTATGTATGTGTGTGATGCTTGGAAAAGGGATAAGGAAGTAGGAGGATAAGTGTAGGGTAGAGGGGTGAAAGGCAGGAGGGTAGGTGCTAGGGATAGAGAAAGCAGAGCCTCAGAGTTAAACAGGGACCTGAAGCTTGAATTGTGGAAGTGGGGATCAGGAGTACAATGGGGACTAGGTGATTGGGTGTGGAGGGAAGAGTAGGAATGTGATAGATGTGTATGACCCAGGGTGAAGAAGCATAGGGAATGGTAAGTCAATAGAAAGGAATATGGGTTTTAGGCACTTGATATACAGCACTTTTTATTCCCTCATCCCCAAATGGCTCACAATCTAAGCATACCTGAGGTAATGGAGGGTTAAGTGGCTTGCCCAAGGCCACAAGGAGTGGCCATGGGACTAGAGACTCCAGTCTAAGGTTACTTGTCCCTACGTGGAAATTTAACCCCTGGCTCTCTGGCCTGAGTTAACCTGTCCCAACCACTGAGCCACTCCTCCCTTTATGGAGAATGTGAGATAGAGGAAGAGAGTGTTCTTTGATGAGGGTAAAGTGTGAGAGAGGGTGGAAATGGAGGTGGTGAGAGTAGTACTGGGAGACTGGGTAAGGGAAAAAGGGGCCTGGAGGCAGTGAAGTAGATAAGTGACAGGAAAGAAGCCAAGGATGAGAAGCAGAGGAAAGTAGAAAGATAAAAGCTAGAGAGGGGAACGTGGAAATAAGGGATTAGAGAATTCTGAAAGATGGAATAGGAAGCTAGGAAAGAAATGAAAGAGATGGGAGGATGGGAGAGAAGACATGGATGGGGAAAGGTAGAACAAAAGGGAAGGGGAGAAGGAGGAACTGGGTAATGGTTGAGGTAAGAGTGGGAAATGGAAAGTGCATAGGTAGGGGAAAGTGAAAGAGGAAGATGAAAGTTGAAGGATGAGAGAAGGGAAAAAGGTGGAGTAAAACCCAGCTATAGGTATACAGAGAGACAGAAAAGATAAACACAGGAAAAATCTGAAAGAGAAAAGTAATTGTCAGAGATAGATCTAGAGGAGGAAGAGAACAAAATAAGGAACAGAAAATGGAACAGAGACCTGGAAAAGGAGTTGGGAGAAGACTGATAAATAAAAAAAGAAAACAGGAACAACTCAGTTAGAAAAATAAAACAATTACAAACAGCATTTTATTTTGATATTTATTGATTGTAAAAGCCAGTTTTGGGAATGTGCATTTCTTATAGTTTTGTGTTTTTCTCAGTATAGGAGGAAATGCATTTTCTTCATTATTCCACTGCTCACAATCTGATTTGTTGGGGCTTCTACCACAGTTTTTATCTGCATGTTTATGTTTTCATTTCTGTTTGTAGTCCCTTATTCTGCTTTTGGTAAAGGTTGATCTGGGGTTTTGTACGTATGACTGAGGTACAGTATTTCTACTAGTAAATAGAAACATGACGACAGAAAAAGACCACAAGGCCTATCTAGTCTGCCTTGCCATATCAATCATATCAACTAGTCCCCTTTTTTCCTTTAGGGATCTTTTGTGTTTGTCCCATGCTTTTTTGAATTCAGATACTGTCCTCATCTCTACTTCCTGTACTGGGAGACTATTCCATGCATCTAGCACTCTTTCTGTAAAGAAATATTTCCGCATATTACTCCTGAGTCTATCCCCTTTTACCCTCATCCCATGCCCCCTCGTAGCAGAACGTGCTTTCAATCATAAGAGGCTTTCCTCTTGTGCCACTATTATATGTCTTCTATCCTGCCTTTCCTCTAACGTATACATATCTTTGAGTCTGTCTCCATATGCTTTATAACGAAGACCACTAATCATTTTAGTAGCCACCCTCTGTACCGACACTAACCTATTTATATCCTTTTGAAGGTGCGGTCTCCAGAATTGCACACAATACTCCAAATGAAGTCGCAGCAGAGGCTTACACCAAAGCACAATCACATCCTTTTTTCTGCTGGCCATTCCTCTCCCTATGTACCCAAGCATCCTTCTGGCTTTCACTGCGCCTTTTCTAGCTGTTTAGCCACTTTAAGATCATCTGAAACAATCACGCCCAAGTCCCACTCTTTATTTTATTTAGCTATGCATATATACCGCTTTTCACCAGGTCAAAGCAGTTTACATTGAACAATAACCTCAGTTACATAAAATGCATAACATTGAACTATGTACAAATGTTATATGGTAACTATTTACAAGTAACAGTTCTTATATATTTAACATATTATAGTATGAGTTGGAGTGGGGGGGGGGTTAGGTGGTGGGGCCATAGTGTTCAGACAATAGGAGGGTTTTCAGGTGCTTGTGGAAGGAGTTCAGATCAGTGATATTTCTTATAAAGTCTGGTAGAGCATTCCAGAGGGATAGTGCATAGAATTCAAATGCTCTGTGGCAGGTCTGATGATTAGTCTTTTTCTTGGAGTGTGATATGGCAAGTTTGTTGGTTGTAGAGGATCTTTGGGGTCTGTTTGGGTTGAGTGTTTATAGGAAGGATTGGAGATGTGTGGCTGGATGGGAGTGCATTGCTTTGTGTGTTATCAGTAAGGATTTGTATTTGATTCTGCTGAGGAGTGGCAGCCAGCAGAGCTGTTTGAGGATGGGGGTGATGTTGTCCCTGGAGTGTGCACGCTGCCATGTGGAGGGCAGTTTGTAGTGTGAAGAGGATGGATTGTAGAAGACCCAGATAGGTTATGTTGCAATAGTCGCCATTTGGGAGAATGAGGGCTTGGAGCGGAAGTCTATTGTTTCGAGGAGGGGATGGAGGCTTTGTAGGTTTTTGGTTTTGAAATATAACATTTTGACTGTTGTTGTTATTTGTGTCTTGAAGGAGAGTTGTTGATCAAGAATGATCCCAAGGTATTTTAGCTCTGGTTGTACATTTATCTGAATGCTGTTTAATGTTATGGAGGTTGGGGGGGGAGGAGGAATGAAGAGTCCTTTGTAATAAACAGAGCTTCAGTCTTCTTTAGTTGATTGAGAAGTTATTGGCTATTAGTCAGTGGGAGACATCTGAGAAACATTCTTGGATATGTGTATATGATGGTTGCTTTGTGTGGAACGGACAATATAACATGATGTCGTCAGCGTATATGTGGAAGTTGATGTAGTGCACTTTGAAGATCGAACAGAGAGGCTGGAGATATAGATTGAAGAATGGTGTAGATAGTGTGGATTCTTGGGGTATTTCTTGAGTATGGCAGTATGGTTTGGAGATGTTTGTTCCTAGTTTTATCTGCTGTTTTCTGTCAGACAGGGAAGACTGAAACCATTTGAGTACTGTATCTTGGATGCCAAATGATTGTAGATGCTGGAGGAGGGCGTTATGGTCAACTATATCAAATGTTGCTGAGATATCCAGGAATATCAGTAGGAAAGCTTGGGACTGATCTTGTATGTCTTATCTTAGTATGTTGGTGAGAGAGGTCATTATAGTTTCTACTCCATGTAGTGGGTGAAAACCATGCTGTTGGAGTCGAAAAGGCAGTTGTTATCAGTGGCTCTGGAGCTGAGTTCTACAGATTTTTCAATGACTAGCAAGGAAAGGGAGGCTGGCAATGGGCCTGTATGAGGCGGGGTCTGAGGAGTCAAGGTTGGGTTTCTTTAAGGTAGGACGGATGGAGGAGAGTTTGAGGCATTTTGGCATTAGTCCTTGTTGTAGTGTTTCTTGTGCTATTCTGGACTGAGCTCAGTTTTTGCTGCTTTAATCCAGTTGGCTGGGCATGGGTCGAGAGGGGAGGTGGTGGTGTTGAGAGTTGTTAGTTTGGTCTCGATATTTTCACTAGTGATAGTGCGAAGGGAGGATCAGCATGAGGATTAGGGAGGGGGTGTTGGGGGATAGGGGTATGATTAGGGTGAGGGTGGAGCTGTTTCTAGTGTGCAACTGGTTGTTGGTGGTTTGTTAGGTGAAGGGTTGTGGTTAGTGGGTGGTTCTGTGAGATATTTGACAAGGTCAAATGGCTCCCTTGGACAATTGATGTAGGTATTTATGAGCTTTGTATGATAGTCTCATTTAGCTTTATCTATGGCTGTATGGTAGTCCTGAAGTAGAGTCTGGTAATTGTTGTAATCGTCAATCAGAGTGGTCTTTTGCCACTTCCGTTCTAGCCATCTCAGCTGTTTTTTTAGTTGTTGAAGATTGCAGGTAAACCATGAGGTTTTTTGTATATATTGTTTTTTGGTTGCATTGTGTTGGTTGGGTGGTATTTCTGCTGCTTTTGTTGTTTGTGAGTATATTTGGGTCAGTTGAGACCCTCTCTAGGTTCAGTATGACATCCTCTAGGAAGCTATCTTTATTAAAATGTCTGAATCATCGAGGGGTTTGTTGTTGGTATGTCTGTGGTACTGGGGATTTGATGGGGAGGGAAAACATGATGAGGCTATGGTCCATCCAGGGCATGGTGTGCATTTGTATTGTGTGAGAGGGGCTTGTGTGGATTGGGAGGATGGGGTAAAGATTAGGTCGAGAATGTTGCCCTTGTTGTGCATGGGGGAAGTTACAATTTGTGTGAGGTCCATAGATGACATGACTGCAAGGAAGGTGTCGGCCATTTTAGCTTGCAGGAATGAGAGGTTGAAGTCCTCTAAGATGAGAAGGTCCTTGTTGGTTTTGGAGTTGTTTATTACATTTTCTAGTATGCTGGAGAGGGTGGGAGTTCTATAGCTGAGGATGTTGGTTAGTTGATTATTCATTATGGTGATGGAGTCCAGTTCTTCAATGCTCATTGCTGATAGGGGACGGAAGTGGAGATGTGATTTGGTTAGCATTAATACCCTGCCCCCTCTTCGGTTGTTTCTTGGACAATGAAAAAGCAAGAAGCATTCTGGTCTGATCTGGTTGAGGAGGACGTTATCGGTGTCTGTGAGCCAGGCGCTGCTATGCAGAGAATGTTCAGCTTGTAATCTGTGATCAGGTAATTGATAACGTGAATTTTATTTCTTATTGATAAGAACATGAGAAATGCCATACTGGGTCCATACCAAGGTCCATCAAGTCCAGCATCCTGTTTCAAACAGTGGTCAATCCAGGTCAAAAGGACCTAGCAGTTTCCCAAAAAGACACACGGTTTCCATAATGCTTGTATTGGGGCAAGCAGTGGATTACCTGGGTCCTCTTTAATAATGGTTTATGGACTTTTCCTCCAGGAACTTGTCCAAACCTTTTTTTAAACCCACCTACACTAACAGCTTTTACTACATCCTCTGATAACAAATTCCAGAGTTTGATTATGTGTTGACTGAAAAAATATTTTCTCTTATTAGTCTTAGACAAGTCCAGATGGGTGGGGCAGAGGCTCACATTGATGGGCACGCCGTCTCCCCAAACAACTGCCACTGTCAGAACCCCATCACCGCCTGCTTCTGATATGTTTTAGGGTGAGGCAGGCAGCCACAGTTGTGGTATTTTCCCCAGGCGCCTGCATTTTGCAGTTCCTTGTAGCACTACTGCTGCTGGCGCTATTGTTCTCTTCCTCTGGAGCTGGCTTTAGCGGGAGTGGGGGGGGGGGCCTTGCCAGGGTCCCTGTCTAGAGTACATAAGAACATGAGAAATGCCATACTGGGTCCATACCAAGGTCCATGAAGCCCAGCATCCTGTTTCAAACAGTGGCCAATCCAGGTCACAAGGACCTAGCAGTTTCCCAAAAAGACACACAATTTCCATAACGCTTGCTCGGCCTGCCCCATGTGGCTCATCACCTTTCCAATGTCAATGTGGGATCATGACAGACATCACAGATCTGCCACCTGGGCAGCTACCTGGTCTGCCTTGTGCCCCAGAAACCCCCACTACATGACCAATGTGCTACCTCCTTTGCCGCATTTGTACCATCAACATAGTGCCCTTTCATATCACAACTTTGGTTCCCCTGCCTGTGCATCACATTGCAGACATTTAAATAGGCTTTCTCCCTTCAAAATACACCCTTGCCGCAAGGTTTTACCTGGCATTAAGGTTCCCAGCGTTAAAGGGGTTTAACACATGTTAACACAACAGGCGTTAAGGTAACACCCATTGTTAATGCCCACTCTCCATCCAGATAACGCCCACTCTCTGTCTACTGCACCCTTAATGCTGCAGGAGCCCTTAATGCCCATTAAGGTATCTTTTTTGCAGTGTTAAGGGTGCAAGAGTACCGATAACAGGCGTTAACAGCACACTTACTGCCTTAATGTACCTTAATAAACATAACCCTAAGACTCTCCCTTTTGAACAGATTTTATTGACCTAGTTCTAATACTGAACCATACCATCTGGTGATCACTGGATGTAAGATGATCTCCCACTATGATATCAGAAACACTTTCCCCATTGGTAAGCACCAAGTCCAGTATGGCCCCTTCACGTGTGGGTTCTGTTACCAGCTGCTAGAATACTTTTCCCTGTAGAGAATCCAGGATCTCCTTACTTCTAGATGACACCACAGCAGAGATGTGCCAATTAACATCCAGCATATTGAATTCACCTATCAGAAGCATTTCTCCTTTCATGGTAATACTGTGTATGTCTTCTATTAAATCCCCGTCCACTTCTCCCTGTGAGGGAGATCTGTATATAATACCAATAGAAATGGATTTCCCTTTCCCTCTTTCTCCACAGTGCCTCCTCGCTCCCTTTTAAGCCCTCTAATTCTATAGCTTTAATATTATTTTTTACATATAATGCCACTCCTCCTCCCATTCTTCCTCCCCTGTCCTTCCTGAATAAAGCATAACCCAGTATAATTACATCCCAGTCTGTGGGATTGTGTAATTTGTGTAGGGAGCTCTAGCAGTCCAGTTTGTTCTGTTTTTATAGTAGGAAGTGTAATAAGAGTCCTAGGGTACAGTGTAATATTTGCAATACTGTCTTTTCATGGGTAAGGTTTCTGTTGTTTGACTCCTGGGAGTTAATGCTATTATAGTATGGTAAGGTTATGCAAGCAGAAAATCAGTGCTTTTCTGTCACTAGTTGAAAACCAAATACAAGAAAAATAAGAAATGACTCCCTAAATATAAGCCAAGCAGCTAGAGAGAAAGAGAGAGCTGAGGTCAAGACATTCTCCTTGATCTCTCCCAGTATGTGTTAAAGATGCTAAAAAGTAAACCATACTGTGATCCAAGCTTACTAAGGGTTAAACAGCTTTTGAATGGCACTGATTGAGCAGTCTGCAGTGAGCCCAAACTACACAGCTTTTTTGGCACTATATGCTTGGGAATTGCCATCCTGAGAGCAAACAAAAATGAGTTTCTCCTATCAGCCATTGACTCAGAATGGCTACTATGAGAGGCAGGATACTGGGCTTGATGGAACATCAAACATATTTTACACTTTTTATGTGCTTATGATGATTGCGGTTTTATTGTAATTATTATGATGTTCCTACTTGAGTGTTCTGGCAAAAGGACTTACAGAATAATACATAAATATGTGTTTAATTAAATGACATTTTAGAAAGGACACCAAAGTCAAATTTGGGACACACATATGGGACTCCCCAGCTACAGACTACCAAAAGCCCATAGCGAAAACCACAGACTCCCTCATGGGGAGCAGCGAGCAGCAGCAATTCAGTCCATGTCCACAAACTACAGTAGGACCCATGTGTCCGATGAAAACCAGCACTCCGGTAGCCTGAACATAGAAGGGTCGGAGGGTAGGAGTTTCCTAAACCCCGAACAGATTGCAGAGCACAGCCTGGCCGAAGGCACTGTCCCACCAGGACTCCCTTTCCAGGCAGTAATGAGCTGCGAAGGTATGGATTGAAGACCAGGTGGTGGCCCAACAAATGTCCACCATCGGGACAGAGCACAAGTTTGCCACTGATGCCGCCATGGCCCTGACACGGTGTGCCATGACATGGCCTTCCAGCGGGAACCCCACCTGCTCATAGGCGAGGGCGATACAGTCCGCCACCCAGGTGGACAGCATACGTTTGGTCACCGCCTCCCCCAGCCTACTGGGGGTCATAGGAGATGAAAAGCTGAGCAGCTTTGCTTATGATGATCGCAGTTTTATTGAGTGTCCCAAAATTGACACCAAAGTCAAATTTGGGATGTCCAGGGCAGAACGTGCAGAAAAATGCCAGGGATGTCTATGTTGCTGTCCAATTTTCGTAACCTGGACATCCACACTGGTGGCCCCAGAGATGTCCCTCTTAGGAAAGTGTGGAGAGGGGATGTTCATCTCATTCAAGCTAAGATAAGGAGACGTCCAGCAATGTAGCAAAATGGAAACATGAGCCCTCATTCCCCGGCAGTGTTGGTTATTGTATCTTAAAATAAAGGAAGTATTAGCGTGGCTCCTTCTCCACACACCCCTGACATTTGCCTGACAAAAAAATCATTTTTCAGATGCCTGTTCGTGCCTGGAGCAGATGCATATATCCTTAGATGTGATTCCAGACATCCAGGATGTTTCTGAGATCAGGAAGGAACATCCAAGTTCTTGGGAACATGCTAGCCATGCCTCTGTCACGCCCCCATTCAGATTCAGACAACCTCATACTGGAGACATCCGCAGACCCGGTTCGGGAGATGTCTTCATGCTGTGGACATCTCTATGCCCATTTTTAGATGTCCAAAGCATGAATAGGACTTCCACAATAACCCCATTATGTCATTGATTGGATCTAATGTTTGTCATATACTCTTCGCTTTCAAAATAGCATTTTTCTTGCCTATTTTATGAACTGCAGTAAATATAACAAAAAAGGAAAAACTGATAGATATTTATCTATTAATATAGTTTCATAAATCATTTGTCATAAAACAAAGTTGAAGGTTACATGTTAAATTATGGTAGTTTGTCATAACATCAGATGGGGTTTGTATTTAGAGCAGAACTGTAACTGGCCAAGTTTAAATTAAGTTATGGGATTTTGCCTCTTAAGTCATCTTTAAATATAATTGAATTGTTTCCATATATGTGGTCTAATATTGGTATATGTTTGAAGTAATTTGGGTTAATGTTCAAACACCATGGTCAGCATTTTTTAAAACACTGAAAAAACACCCTTATATATCAGCTTGAACCTTAGCGGTAATACCATGAGAATACCACTAGTGGGTCAATGGGTGCATTTTGAACCCTGTGCCAGAAAAGGAAGGAGTGACTGGGGATCACTCCTTCCCCCTTAACCTTATACCACCACTGATATTTTCAGGTAGACAAAGGGGGTTACAGGTAGTGGGAGGTCTTCAGGGGGATCTTCAGGGGGAATGGGGGAATCTGCTTCTAAGGAGGGTTAGAAAAGAGAGTTATAAAGATATCTTTGGGACAGCAGGGAGGCGATTGGGTGAGGGGAGGCTTCACGGCTACCAACCCTTTTAAGAAGACTGCCCAAAAGCATCAGGCCACATATTAGCAGCCCAAACTACAGATAACCCCATTTATTATGTTGCTATGTATTGTAATGCGGAAGATCCATCCTTGGCCTTAAAAACACAGGATTCTGTGAGAACTAGGTCAGAATCTGACAGGCAGGCAACCCACATGAGCAATAGTTGTCAGGAGCAACGTAAACAGACCCAGCCACGAGGTCTTCAACCCCGCCCAACTAGCAAGCAATCCTTAGCTCCTGAAGCAAATAGTTTTCACCTGAGTGGGTGAAGTGCTAATCAGCACTATAAGAAACACTCAGTAGAGTTAGAAAGGGGAGAAGGAAGAAACAGGAAGGAACTCAGAGAGAGATCCAGCGACAGACCAAGAGAGAGAGCGAGAAACAGCTGTGAGAGTCAGTTTGCTGTGACGCAGTTTGGAGCTCAGAGGCAACGTGCTTTGCAGCGTGAATGGAAGCCTGAGAGAGTGGAACTGTATGTATCTGAGAATTATGACCCTGAAAGTGATTGTGAACCAGACTTAAGGAAACGTACTGGCAGCAGAAATACCTTGAGAGTTAATGCTCAGAAGCCTCGTGGGAAAAGTCTAAGGCTGGTGCCGTGCTGGGAAGGCCACCAGAAGGATTTAACAGGAGAGCTAGCGTGGGAGCATTTACAAGCCCCTGAGAGGGAGAGGTATTGTGTAGAAGATATCTGCATGTCAGAAGAAGAAGAGTTTGAAAAGCCTAAACCTCAGAGAAAGCTTCCAAGGGCAAAACCCTTTGCTAACAGGGTAGAGCAGTTCCATTATCCTCAGCCGAAACCTGAAGGTAGGACAAGCAAATACTTTAAAGGGAAAAGTTCTTATAAAACGTCATATGCTGAAAATCCTGGAAGGTGGGTCTCTCCTCTCTCACACTCTGATATATATGGTAACAGTAATTCTTACCTTAGAGAGGGCTGGCTGGATAAGCCCCATGAAGATACATTAGAAGGAGGTTTACAAACTTTGTGCAATAAAGAAAACGTTTGTCCAGCTGAAAGTCAGCAGGAGCCTATGATAATTGATTCTGCTAGTGAAGATTCATTTGGTGATCCAATGGATTGTACGCTAACCATTTCAGACAAGATTACTTCTTTGTGTTAAGCCAGCGTTTGTGCATTGCTTAAGGCTAGCTGTAAAGATCACAAGATTTTCTGTTCATTTGCAAAGGAACTGTATGCTGAGAATATTGTTTCCTGTGGATATAATTTGAGTAAGAAGCAAGAAGAAGCTGTCTTTCATTTTCCTTTATCACATGCCAGAGTATATGGCTTTATTGTCCTAAGTTTGTTGTGTTGTATATTTGAAAATCCAACCCTGGGAGGGGAAATAAAACCTTATCTTGTATCTGACCCATTCGTGTCCACAACTACTCCTTCATCGAAAGGGTCATCAGGTGGACAGACCCGCTCCCCCTAGGTGGCGGACTGGCCACTGCCTGACATAATTGGCGTAGTCTCTAGGATTTAAAAAAAAAAAACAACACACTACAAGGACATTGTTAAAGGATATAACTTGCTGGAAAAGAAAAGAGAAAAAAAAGAGTTCGGCTATCCTGAACAGAGGAAAAAAAAAAAAAACCCGGACCGGATTTCCAACAATCCTGATCTGGAAGGAGTCAAAGCAAAACCTTTCTCAACGCAAGATCCTACACCGTGCTCAGGTAATAGTAGGTGGTCACGGGGGTGGCTAGGATTGGTGAGAAAGGGGGAAGCAGCTGTACCCTAGGAGGCAAGCAGAAAAGTCTGTGCCGCACTTGGTGGGCCCTGTTTTTTTTCTATCCTTGCAGGTACACGACAAAATGCCAGAGATGGATCCCCAGGAGGTTAAGAGCTGGATGGAAGCTCAATGGAAATCCCAGAGCGAGTTGGCCAGGCTCATTCAAGAACGGACTGTGGCAGCGATGACCGCACAACAGCAGCCGCTTCTTGAGCTCTTGGAGACTCTGATCAAGAAGACCTATGCAACCGCGGAAGCTATTCCCTCGGTATCAAAGGGGGTAGGATTGCCTGATTGCAGTGCATTAGCACCGGGACAGTTAAAGTCTCACGATAATTTTGATGATTTTAATGACGCCTTCGAGCGTATAGCAGAGGCAGCTAAATGGCCGGTAGACCAATGGGCCGTTAGGTTCGCTATGTCTCTGTCTGGAGAGGCATTAGCGGCCTTCAAGACAATGAACATAAGAACATAAGAACATAAGAACATAAGACATGCCATACTGGGTCAGACCGAGGTCCATCAAGCCCAGTATCCTGTTTCCAACAGTGGCCAATCTAGGTCATACGTACCTAGCAGTTTCCCCAAAAGACACGAGTTCCACAATGCTTGTACTGGGTCAAGCATTGATATCCTGGGTCCCTTTTTAATAGTGGTTTATGGACCTTTCCTCCAGGAACTTGTCCAAACCTTTTTTAAACCCAGCTATACTATCAGCCCTTACCACATCCTCCGGTAACAGATTCCAGAGTTTGATTACACGTTGAGTGAAAAAATATTTTCTCTTATTTGTCTTAAATAGTTTACCCTGTAGCTTCATTACATGTCCCCTAGTCTTTCTATATTCTGATAGCGTAAACAATTGATCCACGTTTATCTGTTCCACTCCATTCATTAATTTATAGACCTCTATCATATCTCCCCTCAGCCGTCTCTTTTCCAGGCTAAAGAGCCCTAACCTTTTTAGCCTCTCTTCATAGGAGTAGCCTTCCATCCCCTTCACCAATTTGGTGGCTCTTCTCTGTACTTTTTCTAATAACGCTATGTCCTTTTTAAGATACGGTGACCAGAATTGCACACAATATTCAAGGTGCGGTCGTACCATGGAGCGATACAGAGGCATTATAATATCCTTTGTTTTATTCTCCATCCCTTTCCTTATGATACCTAGCATTCTGTTTGCTTTCTTGGCCGCCGCTGCACACTGGGTGGAGGGTTTTAACATGTTATCCACGATGACTCCTAAATCTTTTTCCTGGGTGGTGGCTTCTAATGTGGAGCCTTGCATCGAGTAACTATAGTGTGGGTTGTTCTTTCCTAGGTGCATGACTTTGCACTTGTCCACATTAAATTTCATTTGCCATTTGGATGCCCAGTCTTCCAATTTATCCAGGTCCTCCTGCAGTTTTCCACTTTCCTCTTGGGTTTTAACAGCTTTAAACAGTTTTATGTCATCTGCAAATTTGATAACCTCACTCGTTATTCCCTTTTCCAGGTCATTTATGAATATGTCAAAAAGCAGCGGACCCAGTACAGATCCCTGGGGTACTCCACTATTCACCTTTTTCCATTGGGAATATTGGCCATTTAGCCCTACTCTCTGCTTTCTATCTTTTAACCAGTTCCCGATCCACAATAGTACACTGCCTCCTATCCCATGACTTTTTAGCTTTGCCAAAAGTCTCTGATGGGGGACCTTGTCAAAAGCTTTCTGAAAATCCAGATACACTATATCAACCGACTCACCTTTGTCTACCTGTTTATGCACACCTTCAAAAAAACATATCAGATTAGTAAGACAAGATCTTCCTTGTCTAAAGCCATGTTGGCTGTCTCCCATTAGGCCATGACTATCTACATGCTGCGTAATTTTGTTCTTTATGATGGTTTCTACCATTTTCCCTGGTACTGACGTCAGGCTCACCGGTCTGTAATTTCCCGGGTCACCCCTGGAACCCTTTTTAAAAATTGGTGTTACGTTGGCGACCCTCCAATCTTCAGGTATTACAGATGATTTTAATGAAAGTTCACAGATTACCAATAGCAGGTCTGCAATCTCATATTTCAGTTCTTTCAACACTCTGGGATGTATACCATCCGGTCCAGGTGATTTGCTACTATTCAGTTTATCAAATAGTTGTAATATATCTTCCCGGTGTAGCGATATTTCTCTCAATTCCTCTGCAGTATCACCTTTAAATACCACTTCAGTCTTGGGTAACATCCTACATCTTCCTCAGTAAAGACCGAAGCAAAGAATTCATTCAGTCTCTCCGCTATAGCCTTGTCTCCTCTTACTGCCCCTTTTACCCCTCTATCATCTAACGGTCCAATTGACTCTCTCACAGGCCTTTTGCTACGAATGTACTTGAAAAAGTCTTTATTTCGTGTTTTTGCTTCCGCAGCAAGTTTCTTTTCAAATTCCCGCTTTGCCTGCCTTATGCATTTAACTTGCCAGTGCTTGTGCTGTTTCCAGTTTTCATCATTTGGCTCTTTTTTCCATTTCCTGAAGGTTGCTTTTTTGGCAGCAACAGCCTCTCTGACCTCACCTTTAAACCATGCTGGCAGTTTTTTGGACTTCTCCCACTCTTCTTAATGCGTGGAATACAGCTGGTCTGGGCTTCGAGGATAGTAGTTTTAAATAACGCCCAAGCTTGCTGTAAGTCTTTAACCTTTGGAACCGCTCCTTTTAGTTTTTTCCTAACTATATTCCTCATTCTATCATAGTCTCCCTTTTGAAAGTTAAAAGGTAGTACTGTGGATTTCTTTACTATTTGTTCTCCAATAATTAAATCAAACATGATCATATTATGGTCACTATTGCCAAGTGGTCCCAACACCCTTATTTCTTGCACCAGATCTGGCGTTCCACTAAGGACTAGGTCCAGTATGGCTTCCCCTCTGGTCGGTTCATGAACCAGCTGCTCCAAGAAGCAGTCATTTATTCCATCTAGAAACTTTATCTCTTTAGTTTGTCCTGCCGTGACACTGACCCAGTCGATACCGGGGTAATTGAAATCACCCATTATTACTACTCTGTTGTGACTTTTGTTAGCTTCTGTGATTTCTTTGAGCATTTCGTCATCCATTTGTTCATTCTGGCCAGGCGGTCGATAGTACACCCCCACTGCCATCACCTTCCCCTTCATAAGTGGAATTTCAATCCATAGAGATTCTACAGCAAATTTTGTTCCCTGCAAAACTTTAATCCTTTCTGACTCAATGCCCTCTCTAACATAGAGCGCAACCCCTCCACCAATTTGATCAGCTCTATCATTACGATATAGTTTGTATCCAGGTATCACAGTGTCCCACTGGTTATCCTCCTTCCACCATGTCTCTGAGAGTGCAATCATATCTAACCTCTCATTTAGTGCCATATATTCTAACTCTCCCATCTTATTGTTTAGACTTCTAGCATTGGCATACAAGCATTTTAGAGACTGTATTTTATTCATATTAATCTGGCTATTGGTAGGCATGGGTAATTTGGAATCTTTATTCTCTGTCTGCTCCTTACTCAAGGGCATTTCAGCTACTATACTCCCTTTTGGAACCTCATTGCTTTTGGTAGTATCCTTCAAGGATACCTTCGTCCGAACCATGCGCTCCTGGGTGACTGTCGGCTTTCCCCTAATTTCTAGTTTAAAAGCTTCTCTATCTCCTTTTAAAGGTTAATGCCAGCAGTCTGGTCCCATCCTGATTAAGGTGAAGCCCATCCCTTCGGAAGAGCCCCCCCTTTCCCCAGAATGTTCCCCAGTTCCTAACAAATCCAAAACCCTCATCCTTGCACCATTGTCTCATCCACGCATTGAGACTCCGGAGCTCTGCCTGTCTTTTGGGTCCTGCACGTGGAACAGGAAGCATTTCGGAGAATGCTATCCTGGAAGTTCTGGATTTCAACTTCCTACCTAAAAGCTTAAATTTAGCCTCCAGAACTTCCCTACCACATTTTCCTATGTCATTGGTACCAACATGTACCAAGACAGCAGACTCCTCCCCAGCACTATCTACGATCCTATCTAGGCGGTGCGTGAGGTCCGCTACCTTCGCACCAGGCAGGCATGTTACCAGGCGATCCTCACGTCCACCAGCCACCCAGCTATCTACATTCCTAATGATTGAATCACCAACTATAACAGCTGTCCTGACCCTCCCCTCATGGGCACGTGGCCCTGGAGAAACGTCCTCGGTGCAAGAGGGTTTTACATCACCTGGAGGACAGGTCCTAGTTACAGGATCACTTCCTGCCACACCAGGGTGATGCTCTCCTGTCATGTGACCTCTCTCCTCCATGGCAGCAGGGATGCTGCCAGACTGGAGGTGGGACTTCAGGACTATATCCCTGTAGGTCACGTCCATGTACATCTCTGTCTTTCTTATGTCTTCCAGGTCTGCTACTCTAGCTTCTAGAGAACGGACTCGCTCCCTGAGAGCAAAGAGTTCTTTGCACTTAGTGCATACGTAAGACCTCTCACCAACTGGGAGAAAATCATACATGCGACACTCAATGCAAAAGACCGGAGAACCCCCATCTCGTTGCTGGACTTCTGTCTGCATCTTAGTTTAAAGCTTGTGTTTAGGTCTTTTAAATTCTGTATATACTAAGGATTGGTGTAGATGCTTATACCAATAAAAGTGTATCTAATACCCCTAATACACCTTGTATACCTGAAGCTTAATTAATTAAGCTCAGATCCTCCGTGTATGACTGATTTGGATAACGAGCTGCACCTGAGAGCAGCCCCTTTCTTCTAAGATGTGCAAGTACCTATAAAGGTACAATTAGCCAAGGGGTGGGTGGGTGCTGGGGAGGGAGGGAGGGAGAAAAGTCCTACTAAAGAGGGCAGTTATGCCCGTGGATCTATCGTCCAGTTATCCTGATGTAAAACTGGCTATAAGAGATAGGTTGGGTTTGACTCCCATACATTACAAGCGTCTTTTCAGAGAGGCTAAGCTTATGGCTAAGGAAACGCCTAAGGCTTTATTGCAAAGATTGAGGGGACTGGCAACAACATGGCTTGCTCCCGAAAGGGCGACGATGGATTCATTAATGGACACCATCATCCTGGAGCAATATTTTGAAGCCGTGCCTCCTGAAATCAAAGCTTTCTTAATGCTCCAAAAATGCCATTCTACTAAGGAAGCTGCCGACCTCACCGAGTGTTATTTTGAGGCGGAGTTGGCCGGGACCTCTAGAGGTAATGTTTTAAAAGTGGCAGGCGTTGATAAAATGTGGAGATTAAAAAAGACTGTTAATGAAGATGTAACTGGTGAAATGTGAGAAAATATGTTTCCAGAAAATGTTATAATTGTGGCCAGCTTGGACATCTACGCAGAGAGTGTAGAGAGCGAACTGCCCTAGTGTCAGGAGGAGAGAAACACTTGGGGAGGGATTTCTGCTGAAAGTACAGGTAGAAGGTGTAGAAGCTTTGGCGCTCCTGGACTCCGGAGCAGAACAAAGCATGGTCTCTCAAAAGATATGGCAGACCATCACGGCCCATAACCCATCCGCCCTGAGCCAAGCAAAGGAGCGAGTGAAAGTGAGATGCGTGCATGGAACATCCTCATATTACCCGCTATACAGAGTGTCTGTGGAAGGAGTAGGTACTGATGAAAAAGTGCAGGTAGCAGTAGTCCCACGACTCCCTTATGAGATTGTCTTAGGACGTGATTGGTCTCCATTTCATAAGGGATTAAGAAGAGGTTTGAGCAGGAAAACAGGCCTGATCTCTACCAGATCCCAGGTCAAGCCTTCAGGAACAGAGATTAGTTCAGTAGATGAGCCAAACGAGACACCTGAGGATGAGGAAAAAGCCCTAGAAGGTGAGAATGGGTTGGGAGAGGAAGTACCCGATATACTTCCCTCTCATGATGGTTTGATTAATGTCCCCTCTAAGGATAGGAAAGGAAAAGCCGGGAGCCGCCTAGAGAGAACCTCCCGAGTGTCCATAGAAAATTTGCAGGCTAGCCAGCGCCGGCAAAAGCATTACTACGACCAGGGGACCAAAACACGGCAGTTAGCGGTAGGAGACAAGGTATTAATCCTAGTGGCCGATGCCGGGCCAAAATTTGAATCTAGCTGGAAAGGACCCTGTACAGTTGTGGAAAAAGTAGGTCCTGTCTCCTATAGGGTGGAGAACGAGAAGGGGCGTCGACAAGTGTACCACCTTAACTTATTAAAACCTTGGCAAGACAGATCAGCAACAGCGAGGCTGGTCAAGGTAGAGGAACGTTTGGCCAATCAGCTTAAGATTATGTGCTGTCAGACTAATGAGTCAGCAGCCCGTAATATCTTAAGGGGGGATATGTAATGGGGAAGATACATCCTTGGCCTTAAAAACACAGGATTCTGTGAGAACTAGGTCAGAATCTGACAGGCAGGCAACCCACATGAGCAGTAGTTGTCAGGAGCAACGTAAACAGACCCAGCCACGAGGTCTGCAACCCCGCCCAACTAGCAAGCAATCCTTAGCTCCTGAAGCAAATAGTTTTCACCTGAGTGGGGGAAGTGCTAATCAGCACTATAAGAAACACTCAGTAGAGGTAGAAAGGGGAGAAGGAAGAAACAGGAAGGAACTCAGAGAGAGATCCAGCAACAGACCCAGAGAGAGAGCGAGAAACAGCTGTGAGAGTCAGTTTGCTGTGATGCAGTTTGGAGCTCAGAGGCAACGTGCTTTGCAGAGTGAATGGAAGCCTGAGAGAGTGGAACTGTATGTATCTGAAAATTATGACCCTGAAAGTGATTGTGAACCAGACTTAAGGAAACTTACTGGCAGCAGAAATACCTTGAGAGTTAATGCTCAGAAGCCTCGTGGGAAAAGTCCAAGGCTGGTGCCGTGCTGGGAAGGCCACCAGAAGGATTTAACAGGAGAGCTAGCGTGGGAGCATTTACAAGCCCCTGAGAGGGAGAGGTATTGTGTAGAAGATATCTGCATGTCAGAAGAAGAAGAGTTTGAAAAGCCTAAACCTCAGAGAAAGCTTCCAAGGGCAAAACCCTTTGCTAACAGGGTAGAGCAGTTCCATTATCCTCAGCCGAAACCTGAAGGTAGGACAAGCAAATACTTTAAAGGGAAAAGTTCTTATAAAACGTCATATGCTGAAAATCCTGGAAGGTGGGTCTCTCCTCTCTCACACTGTGATATATATGGTAACAGTAATTCTTACCTTAGAGAGGGCTGGCTGGATAAGCCCCGTGAAGATACATTAGAAGGAGGTTTACAAACGTTGTGCAATAAAGAAAACGTTTGTCCAGCTGAAAGTCAGCAGGAGCCTATGATAATTGATTCTGCTAGTGAAGATTCATTTGGTGATCCAATGGATTGTACGCTAACCATTTCAGACAAGATTACTTCTTTGTGTTAAGCCAGCGTTTGTGCATTGCTTAAGGCTAGCTGTAAAGATCACAAGATTTGCTGTTCATTTGCAAAGGAACTGTATGCTGAGAATATTGTTTCCTGTGGATATAATTTGAGTAAGAAGCAAGAAGAAGCTGTCTTTCATTTTCCTTTATCACATGCCAGAGTATATGGCTTTATTGTCCTAAGTTTGTTGTGTTGTATATTTGAAAATCCAACCCTGGGAGGGGAAATAAAACCTTATCTTGTATCTGACCCATTCGTGTCCACAACTACTCCTTCATCGAAAGGGTCATCAGGCGGACAGACCCGCTCCCCGTAGGCGGCGGACTGGCCACTGCCTGACAGTATATAAGCTCTGCCTCCAGGCAACCCCCGCATGCCACCCCTTTCTAAATTATTCTTTGAGTTCTCTGTAACATGTTGAGTTTTATGTAAACCGCTTTGATTGTATGAGAAGATGGTATAAAAATTTTGTTAAATAAATAAATAAAATAAACAACACTCCTGGACAGAAAAAGTAGCGCCAGTTTTGAACTGGCTTTATTTTTCCAGGAATGATGCAGCTTGCAAAGTTCAACATAAGCTGTGTTATTTAATCTACCTAATAATGAGGTATTTTGCATGAATTTGCATGCTTTGCATCTCATTATGTTCTAATGTGCATTGCATCAGTCTAACGTGTTATGGCAAAATAACACATAATTTTGCATTTAACATGCATTCAGAGACAAAAAGTGTGCATTATTCTCTTGATGCACATCAGTAACCCCCCTCTCTTACTCTCATGCCAGATTTATAAATCTCTTTCTTCTTAGTACAATTAACTGAAAAATTAAAGAGGTTTGATTATTATATTAATAAGGTGACCTGTTATTTGTATGCCTTGATGTAAATTGCAGAATTTATAGGAATTTTATTAGGCAGTAGAAGAGTTCAAGCACAGAAAAGAAAAACTTTTATATTTAAATTACGAATGTTAGGACAAGTGAAGGATCTGCTTCCTGCATTAGATTTTTGTACAGTGGTTCAAAGTTTGATCTTAAGTCGACTGGATTACAACTCCCTTCTCCTTGGCTTGCCAGCATATACGTTAACAACCTCACTGCCCCCCCCCCCCCCCCAGCTTCTGCTGCTGCCCCCCTCAGCTGCTGCTGATTCCGTCTCGGGAGAGGGAGGTGGCAGCGGCAGTATTTCCAAAAGCAGTGGTTTCTGCTGCCGCTTTTGTAAATACTGCTGCTGCCCGCCTCCCCCCCAAACGGAATCGGCAGCAGCTGAGCGGGGGTCAATGCAGCCACCTATGTGTGCCTGTGCCGCCACCCACCTGGGCCGGCTGCCCTAGGCAGATTCCTAGCTCGCCTAGTGGACGGGCCGGCCCTGGTTAAGGACATTGCAAATGATCCAGAACGCGGCAGCTCGATGTGGCTTGTTCGAGATCACTTCATGTGTCTCCCATCCTAAAACAGCTTCATTGGTTGCCAATAGTGCAAAGGATCTGGTATAAGGTCTTCTTGCTGTTATTTAAAATTTTGCATAGATCTTCAAGCTGTTATCTATTCTCAGTGGTTGGAATATATACACCTGCACTATGTCTTCGGTCTTGGGGTTCTATGCAATAAAGTACTCCTGCATTTTCCTCCATCCACTATGAATAATTTAGTCGGCGAATATTTGCTTTTGCTGGCCCTATGCATTGGAATTGGTTCCCTGGCTTTAAATGTACCGAAGCCAGTTTGGTGAATTTTCAGAGGTACATCAAGACTCATCTGTTTCTGGAAGTCTTTTGACCTAGGGTTCTCTGGGTCTGATATTTTGGACTGCATTTCTGGTTGTGCTGTTTGACCTTTGGTCTTTTTATTTGTTTTAATTATGGTTGTATTGGCTGTTGTTGTAAACCGCCTAGTTTTAGGCGGTATAAAAGTTTTGTAACTATTAAACCATTAAAAGTGCGAGTTACATTCCAGTTAAGAATAACACCAAAGGAATAGGTAATAATTCAGACTGATCTTATTAATAGCTGTTCACTCATATATGGTATCAGGATTTGTATTTTTTTCTCTTACATAAAAGGGGTATTTTGGCCAGTCTGCTGGAATTTACTCAGTAACAGGATAAGAGATGGCAGTTTATAAGCAGCATATTACCTTAACATGCGCTCTAGAAGAGCAAATGTGGCAATATATAAAAACTCATCCAGAAATGATATTTCTGCCTTGATTTACAATGACATTGCTAACTTTAAGGATGTTCATAGTGTAATGTCTCAGTCTATATGTTTATTTCAATTATTTTAATATTTTTTCTCTTTCATTTGAAGTTTATGTTGGATACTGTTATGTTGGATATGTTGGATACTGTTGTTAAAATCCTTTGGCTCCAGCAACTCCTGCCTTCCATCTGCTCTCCTCCGTCCGAGGATCGAGCGGCAGGAGCACCGGACCTCCCCCTGCACATGTGCTGCCCAATCGGGGCAGCCTGCGGCCTACATTTAAACAACGCCGTCGGGCACAGCAGTCCTTTGGATCCAGCAACTCCTGCCTTCCATCTGCTCTCCTCCGTCCGAGGATCGAGCGGCAGGAGCACCGGACCTCCCCCTGCACACGTGCTGCCCAATCGGGGCAGCCTGCGGCCTACATTTAAACAACGCCGTCGGGCACAGCAGTCCTTTGGATCCAGCAACTCCTGCCTTCCATTTGCTCTCCTCTGTCCGAGGATCGAGCGGCAGGAGCACTGGACCTCCCCCTGCACACGTGCCGCCCAATCGGGGCAGCCTGCGGCCTACATTTAAACAACGCCGTCGGGCACACCCATGCCTGTCGGGCCCGCGCCTGAGGGCCTCGCCAGAGGGCCCTTGGGCGTGGCCCTTAGGCGGGGACTTCTAAAGACACACAAGCAGCGGATCACCCTTCCAAACATCATCAGCTTTCAACCAGACCCTCCGTACTCATTGCCCCCTCCACCACAGACGGGAATCAATCAGGAAACCACGGAACCAACCCTCTTGATCAAACACACCAACGTCATCAGATTTTTTCAAACAAGAACCCTACAGCCAACCAGCTGGAGCTCCCTATGGTAGAGCTCGCTCCCACCTCGAACTAGACCACCCATTGATCACAGCAAGTATACCTCTTCTAAATAAACTGTCTATAGCTGAGACTTCTAGCACACCTAATTATACCGGTGTCAGTAATCACTTATTGCCAGACATATCCTATGGTCAGTAGCATCATATACTGTTGTCAGTAGCCTATATAACATTGTCAGTAGCATCATATACTGTTGTCAGTAGCCTACATAACATTGTCAGTAGCATCATATACTGTTGTCAGTATATGATGCTACTGACATGGTACTGGATATGAAACAACACATAAGTAACATAGTCAAAGCTGTATACTTCAAAATCCGAACGCTTAGGCATATGCGCCCCCTGTTGGACCCAGACAATTTCCGGACCATATACCAAGCGCTAATCCTGCCACACTTTGACTTTGCAAATGCCATCTTACAAGGTCTCCCTCAATCCACACTGAGCCCATTACAGCTGGCCATGAATACCGCAGCAAGGGTCCTCTACGGAGTCTCCAGAAGCGACCACGTGACTCCCATTCTTAAGCAGCTTCACTGGCTTCCCATCCATGGGAGGATCATATTTAAAACCCTACTCCTATCTCTCAAGGCAATCAAGGGTATCTCATCCTCCTCACTCACAGAACTGATTCACTCGGTGCCCCCCAACAGATCCAGAAGAGCAACAGCCGTAAACCTACTAATAACCCCAAAGGCATGGTCAAAGTGCAACATGACAACCACAAACAGAGCGTTCAGTTTCTATGCCCCCAAATGCTGGAATGCTCTACCCTCAGACATTAGAGCCATTGCTGACCTATCTCAATTCAGGAAGGCACTTAAATACCACCTTTTCCTCCAATACTACCCAACCAGCAATTGAACCTCAGTATCCCGCTGAAGAAATGACCCACTTAAGAAATTACCCTTTCGTTCATTATGTGATTGATACCTAATTTTGCTCAATGTAAATATCTCATGTATATAGTTCAACCCTGTTATCCAAGTTTGTACTCCTGTTCGATGTAAAAACCAAACAGCATGTTGTTGTGGTCGTTATGTTATAATGTAAACTGCGCTGATGCCGAATAGTGCGGTATATAAGAAATTGTAATAAATAAATAAGTAATAAATAATACAGTGTTCTGCAGCAACAGGAAGGGGTTCATTTTGGGAGCAATTTTATAGCGAGCCACCTAGATCTAGATGACAAGAACGCTTGCGAATGGGGGAATTTTAGTCATTTACATGCATAAGTGGTCACTCATAGCAAAAATGCAAAGGTGCGTACTTGCACTATCAGCAGTCACAGGAGCGGAATTTGGGTAGAGCATGGTCAGGGTACAAAGTCAGACAGATAAATTTTAAAATATAATTTGCACATGCTCTTTAGAAATCTAGGCATGGGGTTTAGACTAGCCCCAGAGCTGGTGTAGGTGATTGCACCTCAAATTAATGTGCATTGTCAACCACTTATGCTAGTATTTTATAAAATGGATGCCTACATTTCTTTATAAAATAGTGTCTAAATCAGCATCTACTTTCAGGTGTAAAGTGGCACCTCCTTAAAAAATTACCCTCTCCATGCCAAAATGTATATTGTGCTTGATCTATCCAAGAATAATTGCAGTGGAACATAACAGATTCCAATCCAGGTCACAAGTACATGACAGGATACCAAGAAGTAGATCTTTCCATGTTGCTGACATCTAGGAATAAGTATTGGTTTTCCCAGTTCTACATAGCTAATAATGATTTATGGACATTTCCTCCAGGAACTTGTCTGAACCCTTTTTAAACCCAGCTTAGCTAACCACAATATTTAAGCATTCATTGAGTGAAAACAAGCTTTTCCAATTGGTTTTCTATGTGCTACACAGTTTCATGGAGTGTCTCCTTGATTTAATACTACTTGAAAGTGTAAAAAAAATTCCTATTTATTGCTTACCCCACTCATAATTTTATAGACCTCTATCATATCCTCCCCCCTCCCCCATCCCTCCAAGCTCAAGAACCCTAACTCATTTGGCCTTTCTTTATTGAGGACCAATTCCATCCCCTTTATCATTTTCCTTGCTCCTCTTTGTACTTTTCCTAGCAGGGGCTCTACAGGTCAAACAACGGTAAGGATCTGAGGGTTTATTTTTATTAAATTGCTAGCACTCTGACTGGGAGCTCTTAAAAGGGTTTCGGTATAAATTTAAAACAAAGTTACATTCTTTTTCATGCTTTAGTAGCAATATTTTATTTAGTGGAGTAGCTTTTAAACTCTGGTAACCTTCTCAGCTTTTGGGAACTGCTGACACCTAATCAGGTGTTAGTTCCCTCCCTACCCACCCCAACTTCCATCCACCCCTAGTGAGCAGTCTTGCTTTATAGGACACCTCCCCATTTATGCGGCCCTGGAAGTGGAGGAGGTGAAAGCATCCCTGGAAAGGGAAGAACCAGAGTTCAAGTACCCCATAGTTGCAGAATCAGTGACCAGAAGGAAACGAAGGGTAGTGGTGGTTGGAGACTCTCTTCTGAGGGGTACTGAGGCGTCCATCTGCCGACCAGACTTGATGTCCAGAGAGGTATGCTGTCTGCCTGGTGCCAAGATCCAAAATGTTACGGAGAATTTGCCGAGACTCATCAAGCCCACTGACTATTACCCAATGTTGCTAATCCATGTTGGAACAAATGATACTGCCAGGTATACCTCGGAACGTATCAAAAGTGACTTCATGGCTCTGAGACAGAGGGTGAAGCAGGTAGGTGCACAGGTGGTGTTCTCTTCAATCCTCCCTGTTGAGGGTAAAGGCCAAGGCAGAGAGGCTCGCATCCTGGAGATTAATGCATGGCTGCGTGGATGGTGTCTTCGAGAGCGTTTTGGTTTCCTAGACCATGGGATGCTGTTCCAAGGGTTGCAGAGCAGAGATGGCATCCATCTGTCCAAGAAAGGTCAACACATCTTTGGTAGTAGACTGGCTAATCTACTGAAGAGGGCTTTAAACTAGATTCGTTGGGGATGGGTGAAGAAAGCCCCCAGGTAAGTGAAAGCCCCCAGGTAAGTGATACATTAAATACCTTTATGGAAATGGGTAACAGGGGTAACATATGGAAAGCAGTGTGTTTTAATGCCCGTAGCATGGGAAATAAGATCTCTGAAGTTGAAGCTTTGGTGGGAGTGGCTGACTTAGATTTAGTGGCAGTTACAGAAACATGGTTCACAGAAAACCATGACTGGGATGTAACTATACCTGGCTATACTTTATTCAGAAAGGACAGGGTAGGAAGAAGGGGAGGAGGAGTAGCACTATATGTAAAAACTACTATTAAAGCTTTGGAATTACAGAGCTTAAAAGGGAGAGAGGAGGCATTGTGGGTTAAACTAGAAAGAGGGAAAGAGAAATCTATTTGCATTGGTGTGATATACAGACCTCCCTCACAAGAGGAAGAGGTGGACAGAGAGTTAATTGAAGACATACGCAGCATTGCTAGGAAAGGGGAAGTGCTACTGCTAGGAGATTTCAATATGCCAGATGTTGATTGGCACTTTCCTGCTGCAGTATCATCTAGGAGTAAGGAGATCCTGGATTCTCTACAGGGAGAACTATTCAGGCAATTGGTAACAGACCCCACACGTGAAGGGGCCATACTGGACTTGGTGCTTACCAATGGTGAAAGTGTTTCTGATGTTGTAGTGGGAGATCATTTTGCATCCAGTGATCACCAGATGGTGTGGTTCAGTATTAGGACTAGGGCTGTTAGAATCCATTCCAAGGTGAAGATCTTAGACTTTAGGAAGACTAACTTTGCGAAGATGGGCCAATACCTCAGGGAGTCATTAGTGGGATGGGAACAGCTGGGGGATGTAGAACAACAGTGGGCAAAACTGAAAGGGGGTATTTTAAAGGCAACCAACCTTTTTGTTAAAATGGTAAATAAAGGCAAAAGGAACAGGAGACCGCTATGGTTTTCGAAGGAAGTAGCTGAAAAAGTGTAGAAAAAGAGGGAGGCCTTCATGAAATACAAGAGATCACAGAGAAAGGAAGACAGGCATCTGTATTTGGAAAAACTTAGAGAAGCTAGCAAAGTAGTCAAGAAGGCAAAGATTCAAAAGGAGGAGGAAATAGCCAATGCAATAAAATGGGGAGATAAGACATTTTTCAGATATATTAGTGAGAAGAGGAAGGGCAAAAGTGGTATTGTCAGACTCAAGGGTACAGGGGGGGAATATGTAGAAGCTGATAAGGATAAAGCGGAATTGCTTAACAAATATTTTTGTTCTGTGTTCACAGATGAAGAACCAGGAGCAGGACCTCAGAAAACACCCACAAATAAGAACAGAAGCGAGGGACATCTTGAACAATTTTCAGAAGACTGTGTTCGTGAGAAACTAGCTCAACTTAAAGTAGACAAAGCGATGGGACCGGATGGGATACACCCTAGAATACTGAGGGAACTTGGGGACGTTCTAGCAACTCCACTGACTGACCTTTTCAATGCCTCGTTGGAGTCAGGAGTGGTGCCAAAGGACTGGAGAGAGGCTCATGTGGTGCCTTTACACAAAAGCGGAAGTAAGGATGTGGTTGAAAACTACAGGCCGGTTAGTTTAACTTCAGTGGTGAGTAAATTAATGGAAACGCTGTTGAAAGAGAAAATAGTGAGGTTTCTGGAGTCCAGCAGATTACAGGATCCGAGGCAGCATGGATTCACCAGAGGCAGGTCTTGTCAGACAAATCTGATTGATTTCTTTGACTGGGTGACCAGGGAGTTGGACCGAGGGAGAGCTCTAGATGTGGTGTATTTAGATTTCAGTAAAGCCTTTGACACTGTTCCTCACAGGCGACTTATAAACAAACTGAGCACCCTAGGGATGGACCCTAAAGTTACTGCTTGGGTTAGAAATTGGTTGGGTGGGAGGCGACAAAGAGTACAAGTAAATGGAGCTCACTCTGAGGAGAAGGATGTTACCAGTGGTGTGCCCCAGGGATCTGTCCTTGGTCCGATTCTTTTTAACATCTTTGTTAGTGATATAGCGGAAGGGCCGTCGGGTAAGGTTTGCCTCTTTGCGGATGATACCAAAATCTGCAATAAAGTAGACACCCAGGAAGGTGTAGATAACATGAGGAGGGATCTAGCTAAGCTTGAAGAATGGTCTAGAATTTGGCAGCTGGGATTTAATGTTAAAAAATGTAAGGTCATGCATTTGGGCTGCAGCAATCCAAGGGAGCAATACAGCATAGGAGGTGAAGTACTTTTGTCCACTAAAGAAGAGCGGGACCTAGGCGTAGTTGTGTCCGATGATCTTAAAGTAGCTAAACAGGTAGAAAAGGCGACGGCAAAAGCTAGAAGGATGCTTGGGTGCATACAGAGAGGAATGGCTAGCAGAAAAAAGGAGGTGATAATGCCTCTGTATAAGTCTTTGGTGCGACCTCATTTGGAGTATGGTGTGCAATTCTGGAGACCGCACCTTCAAAAGGATGTGAACAGGATGGAGTCGGTGCAGAGGGTTGCTACTAAGATGATTAGTAGTCTTCATTATAAAGCATATGAGGACAGACTTAAGGATCTTAATATGTACACCTTAGAGGAAAGGCGGGATAGAGGTGATATGATTGAGATGTTTAAATACCTCCATGGCATAAATGTTCAGGGAGAGAGCCTCTTTCAATTGAAAGCAAGTTCTGCGACGAGGGGACATGGGATGAGGGTGAAGGGAGATAGATTCAGGAGTGATATGCGGAAATATTTCTTTACGGAAAGAGTAGTGGATCCGTGGAATAGTCTCCCAGTGGAGGTGGTAGAGATGAGGACAGTAACTGAATTCAAAAAAGCATGGGACCAACACAGAGGATCTCTAAAGGTAAAAAGTGGACTGTTGTAGTTGTTGTTATGGAAGGACAGACTAGATGGGCCTTGTGGTCTTTTTCTGTCTTCATGTTTCTATGTTTCTATGTTTAACAAAGCACAGGGATGTGGAACAGCCCATTTTGAATATAATTAAAGAGATTTAACTGCTTTTTCTCTGAAAGGACAGCTGGGAAACCGGCTGGTACTTTGGTAGATCACTCTCTTTCCCTTTAACAGATACCTAAGCTCCACGAACAGAACTATGGCTGGGAAAAATCGTATAGCTAAAGCTGTTGCCCCCATTACAGCTACAGCCTCTGTCCAGACAGAGGTCCCAGTGCCAGTTGAAGGACTGGTTCCATGTGCAGGGTGCCTGCATGCTGAAGCTCTGAGGAAACAAGTGGAGGAACTCAGAGAGGAGATGGCGAGGCTGAGGAGCATTCAAGACAGTGAGAAGTACATTGATGAGATGCTTCTTGAAACATCCAAGCTCTCTAGCAGAGGAGAAGATGGGTGCCAACAGAATGACGAATATTGGACACAAGTCACCAGGGCCTGCAGAATCACCAATCCAACTTCTCCATGCCCTTGAGTTGGAGAACCATTATGCAGTCCTGGAAGTGGAGGAGGTGAAAGCATCCCTGGAAAGGGAAGAACCAGAGTTCAAGTACCCCAAAGTTGCAGAATCAGTGACCACATGGAAGCGAAGGATAGTGGTGTTAGGTGACTCTCTTCTGATGGGTACTGAGGCGTCCATCTGCCGACCAGACTTGATGTCCAGAGAGGTATGCTGTCTGCCTGGTGCCAAAATCCAAGATGTTATGGAGAGTTTGCCGAGACTCATCAAGCCCACTGACTATTATCCAATGTTGCTAATCCATGTCAGAATAAATGATACTGCCGGGTATCCCTCTGAGCATATCAAAAGTGACTTCATGGCTCTGAGACAGAGGGTGAAGCAGTTAGGTGCACAGGTGGTGTTCTCTTCAATCCTACCTGTTGAGGGTAAAGGCCAAGGCAGAGAGGCTCGCATCCTGGAGATGAATGCATGGCTGCGTGGATGGTGTCATTGAGAGCATTTTGGTTTTCCAGACCATGGGATGCTGTTCCAAGGATTGCAGAGCAGAGATGGCATCCTTCTTCCAAGAAAGGTCAACGCGTCTTCAGTAATAGACTGGCTAATCTACTGAAGCGGGCTTTAAACTAGACTCATTGGGGATGGGTGAAGAAAGCTCCCAGGTAAGTGAAAGCCCCCAGGTAAGTGATACATTAAATACCTTTATGGAAATGGGTAACAGGGATAACATATGGAAAGCAGTGTGTATAAATGCACGTAGCATGGGAAATAAGATCCCTGATGTTGAAGCTTTGGTGGGAGTGGCCGACTTGGATTTAGTGGCAGTTACAGAAACATGGTTCACAGAAAACGATGACCGGGATGTAACTATACCTGGCTATACTTTTTCAGAAAGGATAGGGTAGGAAGAAGGGGAGGAGGAGTGGCACTATATGTAAAAAATACCATTAAAGCTTTGGAATTACGGAGCTTAAAAGGGAGAGAGGAGGCATTGTGGGTTAAACTAGAAAGAGGAAAAGAGAAATCTATCTGCATTGGCATGATATACAGACCTCCCTCACAAGAGGAAGAGGTGGACAAAGAGTTAATTGAAGACATACGCAGCATTGCTAAGAAAGGGGAAGTGCTACTGATAGGGGATTTCAATATGCCAGATGTTGATTGGCACATTCCTGCAGCAGTATCATCTAGATGTAAAGAGATCCTGTATTCTCTACAGGGAGAACTATTCAAGCAATTGGTAACAGACCCTACACGTAAACGGGCCATACTGGACTTGGTGCTTACCAATGGTGAAAGTGTTTCTGATGTTATAGTGGGCGATCATTTTGCATCCAGTGATCACCAGATGGTGTGGTTCAGTATTAGGACTAGGGCTATTAGAATCCATTCAAAAGTGAGGGTCTTAGACTTTAGGAAGACTAACTTTGCTAAGATGGGTCAATACCTCAGGGAGTCGTTAGTGGGATGGGAACAGCTGGGGGATGTAGAAAAACAGTGGGCAATACTGAAAGGGGATATTTTAAGGGCAACCAACCTTTTTGTTAAAATGGTAAATAAAGGTAAAAGGAAAAGGAGACTGCTGTGGCTTTCGAAAGAAGTAGCTGAAAAAGTGAAGAAAAAGAGGGAAGTCTTCATGAAATACAAGAGATCACAGAGAGAGGAAGACAGGCATCTATATTTGGAAAAACTTAGAGAAGCTAGCAAAGTAGTCAGGAAAGCAAAGATTCAAAAAGAGGAGGAAATAGCCAATGCAATAAAATGGGGGGATCAGACATTTTTCAGATATGTTACTGAGAAGAGGAAGGGAAAAAGTGGTATTGTCAGACTCAAGGGTGAAGGGGAGGAATATGTAGAAGCTGATGAGGATAAAGCGGAATTGCTTAACAAATATTTCTGTTCTGTGTTCACAGATGAAAAACCAGGAGCAGGACCTCAGAAAACACCCACAAACAGGAACAGAAGTGAGGGGCATCTTGAAGAATTTGCAAAGACTGTGTTTGTGAGAAACTAACTAAATTTAAAGTAGACAAAGCAATGGGACCTGGTGGGATACACCCTAGAATACTGAGGGAACTTGGGGACGTTCTAGCAGCTCCACTGACTGACCTTTTCAATGCCTCGTTGGAGTCGGGAGTGGTGCCAAAGGACTGGAGAGAGGCTCACGTGGTGCCTTTACACAAAAGCGGAAGTAAGGATGTGGTTGAAAACTACAGGCCGGTTAGTTTAACTTCAGTGGTGAGTAAATTATTGGAAACGCTGCTGAAAGAGAAAGTAGTGAGCTTTCTGGTGTCCATAGGATTACAGGATCTGAGACAGCATGGATTGACCAGAGAAAGGTATTGCCAGACAAATCTGATTGATTTCTTTGACTGGGTGACCAGGGAGTTGGACCAAGGGAGAGCCCTAGATGTGGTGTATTTAGATTTCAGTAAAGCCTTTGACACTGTTCCTCACAGGCGACTTATAAACAAACTGAGCACCCGAGGGATGGACCCTAAAGTTACTGCTTGGGTTAGAAATTGGTTGGGTGGTAGGCGACAAAGAGTATAGGTAAATGGAGCTCACTCATGGATCTGTCCTTGGTCCGATTCTTTTTAACATCTTTGTTAGTGATATAGCGGAAGGGCTGTCGGGTAAGGTTTGCCTTTTTGCGGATGATACCAAAATCTGCAATAGAGTAGACACTCAGGAAGGTGTAGATAACATGAGGAGGGATCTAGATAAGCTTGAAGAACAGTCTAGAATTTGGCAGCTGGGATTTAATGTTAAAAAATGTAAGGTCATGCATTTGGGCTGCAGCAATCCAAGGGAGCTATATAGTATAGGGGGTGAAGTACTTTTGTCCACTAAAGAAGAGCGTGACCTAGGCGTAGTTTTGTCTGATTATCTTAAAGTAGCTAAAAAGGTAGAAAAGGTGATGGCAAAAGCTAGAAGAATGCTTGGGTGCATACGGAGAGGAATGGCTAGCAGAAAAAGGAAAGTGATAGTGCCTCTGTAAAAGTCCTTGATGTGACTTCATTTGGAGTATAGCGTGCAATTCTGGAGACCGTACCTTCAAAAGGATATAAACAGGATGGAGTTAGTACAGAGGGTGGCTACTAAAATGTTTGTGGTCTTCATTATAAAGCATATGAGGACAGACTTAGGGATCTTAATATGTACACCTTAGAGAAAAGGCGGGATAGAGGTGATATGATTGAGATGTTTAAATACCTCCGTGGCATAAATGTTCATGGGGAGAGCCTCTTTCAATTGAAAGGAAGTTCTGCTACGAGGGGACATGGGATGAGGGTGAAGGGGGATAGATTCAGGAGTGATATGTGGAAATATTTCTTTACGGAAAGAGTGGTGGATCCGTGGAATAGTCTCCCAGTGGAGGTGGTAGAGATGAGGACAGTATCTGAATTCAAAAAACATGGGACAAACACAGAGGATCTCTAAAGGAAAAAAGGGGACTGTTGTAGTTGTTGATATGGAAGGACAGACTAGATAGGCCATGTGGTCTTTTTCTGTCATCATATTTCTATGTTTCTATGTTTCTACTATATACTTTGTAAGATGGGGCAACTAGAATTGCACACAATACTCAAAATACGATTGCATCATAAATTTATAGAGAGTTATTAAGGTATTTTAGTGTAATTAGGAAAGGTATAGAGAAGGGCAACCAAAATGATAGAGGAGATGGAAGGATATTCCCTATGAGGAAAAGCTTAAAAGCTTAGAGCTTTTCAGCTTGGAGAGCAGACGGCTGAGGGGAGATATGACAGAGGTTTATAAAATAATGGAGTGCAACAAGAAAGCTTAAATTGGTTGTTTAATTCTTCAAAAAGCACAAAGACTAGGGAAAACACATTGAAGCTACAAATTAGTACATTTAAGAATAATCAGAGAAATTTTTTTTCACTAAACATGTAATAAAGTTCTGGAATTTATTGCTGAAGGATGCTTATCCCTAAAATAAGCAGCATGGAATCTGCCTACTTTTTGGGATCCTGCAAGGTACTTGCGATCTTGATTGGCCACTGATGGAAACAGGATACTCTATGGCAAATCTTATGTTCTTAGGTTTTTCTGTATTTTATTATTTTTCCAGAACATCGGAAGTTGGAATGAATTACATAAAAGTGGTCAAAAATGACTGTCTGTCTGTCCAACAGCCCGCAACCTTAGAGTCACCTTTGACTCCTCCCTCTCCTTCTCCACACACACCCAACTGATTGCTAAAACCAGTTGTTTCTTTCTCTATAACATTAGCAAAATTTGCCCTTTCCTTTCTGAACACACTAAAACACTTATCCACTCTTTAGTCACCTCCTGTCTAGACTACTGCAACCTCCTCCTTGCTGGTCTCCCTCTGAGTTATCTCTCTCCCTTCAGAATTCAGCTGCACGACTAATTTTCCGTGAGCCCTGTTATATTCATATAACCTCTCTTCTCAAGTAACTTCATTGGCTTCCCTTCCATTTCTAAATCCAATTCAAACCTCTTCTTCTGATCTATAAATGCATTCATTCTACTGCTCCTCACTACTTTTCCTCTCTCCTCTCCCCTACACCCCTCCTCGTGAACTCTGCTCTACTACTGGCTTGCTTCTCTCTATGCCCTTTTCTTCCACTGCCTACTCCAGACTTCAACTCTTTCACCTTGCTGCTCCTTATGCCTGAGTCTGTATGCCAGGCTTCACCTCTGCCCCTTTTCAAATCCATGCTAAAAGCTCACCTCTTTGAGGCTCTTTTGAATCCTGATCCCTTGTTCTCCTTTATGTTTCCTTAACTTTCTCTATTTGTACCCTTGTTCTCAGCTGTTGCATTTTCTGCCTTGATTAGCAGGGACCATCTTTTTGCATGTATCTGTACAGTGCTGCATACACCTTTTAGCACTATATTAATGATCAATAGTACTAACAGTAGTGGTGGTAGTAGTAGTAATAGTAGTAATCTACCTGTTTATTCATATCTTCAAAAAAAACTATAACAGATTGGTAAAACAAGATCTTCCTTGGCTAAATCCATGTTGGCTTTCTCCCATTAATCCATGACTACTGTATCTACAAGTTCAGTAATTTTATTCTTTATAATGGTTTCTGCCATTTTGCCTGGTACTGATGTCAGACTCACCAGTCTGATGTTTCCCATATAACCCCTATAGATTCCCAGATCACCCCTGGAATCCTTAGGTTATCAGGTTGCAGGGCAGGGTCCTCTGGTGGCTGCCCTTAACCAGGTGCATTTTTGCTTCCATGACAAGCTTTTTTCAAATTCTCTTTGTCTGCTTTATCTATGATTTACTTCTAACTTGCCAGTGCTTATGATGCTTCCTGTTTTCATCATTTGGCTCGTTTTTCCATTTCCTGAAAGATGCTTTTTTGGCTACAACACACTCTCTGACCTCACCTGCATGCTAGCAGTTTTTTGGCCTTCCTTCTACCTTTCTTAAAGCATGGAATATATCTGGACTGGGCTTCCAAGATAATATTTTTTAACAACACCCATGCTAGATGTAAACTTTTAATCCTTTAACCTTTGTAGCTGCTCCTTTTATTTTTTTCTTAACTATTTTCTTCATTGTATTATAATCTTTCTTTTGAAAATTAAAATATAGTACTGTGGATTTCCTTGCCATCCTCCCTCCATTAAATCAGATGTGATCATGCTATAATCACTATTGCCAAGTAGCCCTAACACTGTTATATCTTGCACAAAAGGCCCCCCATCTCCTGGAAATTACCGGCAGAAGGCTCACAACAAAATCGGGCCCCTGCTGTCTTATAGCATCCATCCTATGCAATATCTTAAAAAAGAGACACATTCTGAAACAGAAGATTTTGATTAATTCCCTATGAGTACTGAATTAGAAAAGATTAATGAGAATTTTGGTTGAAAGATGACCTGAGGTGTAATGAGATAAACCTTCTTCTAATTACCAAACTCCTATCTCTATGTTGTACCCCAGAGGTAGGTAAAAAAAAATCATCCACTATGCAGCTGGTAACTGTCTACATTATAGCAAAAAAATATTTTGTCTTGTAACTTATGTCCTTGAATAATAGTGAGTATAAGAACCTGGAAGTTAAGTTATGTTTAAAAAAACAGTTCTATTGCAAGGAAAAAATGCTTACATAGTTTGCATATCTATATTATAGGCCTTATTGGATGCATTTTCAAACCCCTAGTTTTCGTCAACCCTAGAGTTTATATGTAGGAAAGGTTGATCCATCCACTCGGTGAACTAGGCCGTTGCCCAGGTAGGCTGGCCCTGGTGGACATCCTGGCTTATTCCCTCCTAGTGAAGAGGTGGTTCAGTACTATGGCGGGCTTTAAAATGCCAGAGCGTGTGCCTGCAGTTATGACCTGACATTCCTGGCCTCTCCAAAAGGAAGCTGCATCAGAAGGGGGTAGGAGCAGTAGGTTGTGACATACATGAGCACTTTAAGGCCAAATGCACTGAAGGGGCAGCTGAACTGAGGTGCTCAAGCAACAGCTGAAATGTTGCTATAACACAAGAAGGGATGCCGTGCTGCTCTCCCCCAGTGAGAAAATGGAGGCCGAGGGGCAGCATGGCAAGCTGGATGGTGCTACAGTGGGCGGCATGGAGGTCCTGTCTAAGGCGGCAGAAACCTTTGCTCCAGCCCTGTATGTAGAGTTGCCAACTGGTTCCAGGTATGTCCCCCAGAGCTGGCCATTCTGGGTTTACCTCATTGCATATGGGTACTTGTAGGTATGATTTCCTAGTTGCATTCCCTATAAAAAGCAATGCTAGCAATCCATACATGCAATAGGGTAAACTCAGGAATGCAACAACCGTGTCAGCCAAATCTGGAGACAACTGGCAACCCTTTATACATGGATAAATGGCCTCTATTCATGTAATAGAGATTTTCTTTTTTTAAATTTGTATTAAATTTCCAAACTTCCAAATAAAGAAGCAAAATCAAGGAATAAGGAGTAAATCACAAAGGGCCCGATTCTATCTAGTCTTGAAGGACTAGAAAAGGGGACTGCTACTTCTGTAGAGAGATCTGCAATTGTGAGTATATGCTTCTGGGAATTTTTCTGATGGGACTTCTTTGGCTTAAAGCTGATTAATCTGTGAACCCAGTGTGTTTGTTAAATCAGTCAGGGCCTAGTAGCAGCAGTTTAAGTTTAAATTTAAAACACAGACGAGAGCTTCTGGTTAGATTTCATACCCAGCAGAGAGCTTGTAGTTTAAATTTAATACTCACTCAGGGCCTAGTATGAGCAAAATACTTTTAGTTTAAATTTAAAACACAGAAGAGAGCTTTCTGGTTAAATTTAGAACCCAGCAGAGAGCTTCTAGTTTAAATTTCATAGTAAGTCAGAGCCTAGCAGCAGCAAAGAGCTTTAATTTAAATCAAATCAGAATATAACTTAGCATAAAAGGCAAACAGGGTCAGTATTCTTTGAGCAACAAATAAAGTCTTCTAGAGACCTTTACAAAGAGGCCTTCTACCTAAGGGGCAAGAGACCTGTGAAACATTTTCAATAGGTGTTAACGCCAGGTGGCAGGTCAAAAGGCCATTTTGAAAGACTCCTTCTATCCAAGCAAGGACTGTTAATCACCCAGGAAGTTGATCACAGCTTACCTCAGAAGCACAGGACAGGGTACTGTGTAGCAGCCCTCTTTTAATAAGTGTTATTTCCCTCCCTCCCTCCCCAACACCCACCCACTCCGTCGTAGCTTTATAGGTACTTACACATCTTAAAGGAAAGGAGGTGCTCTCAGGTGCAGCTCGTTATCCAAATCAGTCATATACTAAGGACCTGAGATTAATTAAGCTTCAGGTGAACAAGGTATATTAAACGTATTAGGTACAATTTTATTAGTATAAGTATCCATAGCAACCCTTAATAAGTAAAGAACTTAAAGATCTAAACACAAGCTTAAAACTAAGATGCAGACAGCAGTCCAGCAGCAAGATGGGGGCTTTCCAGTCTATTGCAATGAGTGTCACATGTATGATTTTCTCCCAGTTGGTGAGAGGTCTTACGTGTGCATTAGGTGCAAGGAGCTCTTTGCTCTCAGGGAACGAGTTCGTTCTCTAGAGGCTAGAGTAGCAGACTTGGAACACATAAGAAAGACAGAGAGGTACATAGATATAGTCCTGAAGTCCAGGGATATAGTCCTGAAGTCCCACCTCCAGTCTGGCAGCATCCCTGTTGCCATGGAGGAGAGAGGTCACGTGACAGGAGAGCATCACCCTGGTGTGGCAGGAAGTGATCCTGTAACTAGGACCTGTCCTCCAGGTGATGTAGAACCCTCTCGCACCGAGGAGGTTTCTCCAGGGACATGTGCTCATGAGGGAAGGGTTAGGACAGCCGTTATATTTGGTGATTCGATCATTAGGCATGTAGATAGCTGGGTGGCTGGTGGACGTGAGGATCGCCTGGTAACATGCCTGCCTGATGCGAAGGTAGCGGACCTTACGCGCCACCTAGATAAGGTCTTAGATAGTGCTGGGGAGGAGTCTGCTGTCTTGGTACATGTCGGTACCAATGACATAGGAAAATGTGGTAGGGAGGCTCTGTAGGCTAAATTTAGGCTTTTAGGTAGGAAGTTGAAATCCAGAACTTCCAGGGTACCGTTCTCTGAAATGCTTCCCGTTCCACGCGCTGGACCCAAAAGGAAGGCAGAGCTCTGGAGTCTCAATGCGTGGATGAGACAATGGTGCAAGGATGAGGGTTTTGGATTTGTTAGGAACTTGGGAACATTCTGGGGAAAGGAGGGGCTCTTCCAAAGGGATGGGCTTCACCTTAACCGAGATGGAACCAGGCTGCTGGCATTAACCTTTAAAAAAAAGATAGATCAGCTTTTAAACTAGATAATAGGGGAAAGCCAACAGTCGCACAAGAGCGCATGGTTCGGAAGAATGTATTCTTGAAGGATACTACCAAAAGCAGAGAGGTTCCAAAAAAGAGTAAAGTAGCCCAAATGCCCTCAAGTATGGAGCAGACAGAGCTTAAAGAGCCCAAATCACCCATGGCTACCAATAGCCAAATTAATATGAATAAAATACAGTCTCTAAAATGCCTGTATGCAAATGCTAGAAGTCTAAAAAATAAGATGGGAGAGTTAGAATATATAGCACTCAATGAGAGGTTAGATATGATTGGAATCTCAGAGACATGGTGGAAGAAGGACAACCAGTGGGACACTGTGATACCTGGGTACAAACTATATCATAATGATAGAGCTGATCAAATTGGTGGAGGGGTTGCGCTCCATGTCAGAGAGGGCATTGAGTCACAAGGGATTAAAGTTTTGCAAGAAACAAAATTCACTGTAGAATCTCTATGGATTGAAATTCCATGTAAAAAGGGGAAGGCAATGGCAGTGGGGGTGTACTATCGACCGCCTGGCCAGAATGAACAAATGGATGATGAAATGCTCAAAGAAATCAAGGAAGCTAACAAAAGTTACAGCACAGTAATAATAATGGGTGATTTCAATTACCCCAGTACCGAATGGGTCAGTGTCATGGCAGGACATGCTAGGGAGATAAAGTTCCTAGATGAAATAAATGACTGCTTCTTGGAGCAGCTGGTTCATGAATTGACCAGAGGGGAAGCCATATTGGACGTAGTCCTTAGTGGAACACCAGATCTGGTGCAAGAGATAAGGGTGTTGGGGCCACTTGGCAATAGCGATCATAGCATGATCGTGTTTGATGTTATTAGCGGAGGAGGGATAATAAGGAAATCCACAGTACTACCTTTTAACTTTCGAAAGGGAGACTATGATAAAATGAAGAAAATAGTTAAGTAAAAACTAAAAGTAGCAGTTGCAAAGGTTAAAGTCTCACATAAAGCTTGGGTGTTGTTAAAAAATACTATCTTGGAAGCCCAGACCAGCTGTATTCCACGCTTTAAGAAAGTGGAAGGAAATCCAAAAAACTGCCAGCAAGGTTTAAAGGTGAGGTCAGAGAGGCTGTTGTTGCCAAAAAAGCATCTTTCAGGAAATAGAAAAAAGGGCCAAACGATGAAACCTGGAAACAGCACAAGCACTGGCAAGTTAAATGCAAGGCATTGATAAGGCAGGGAAAAGGAGGATTTGAGAAGAAGCTTGCTGCGGAAGCAAAAACGTGTAATAAAGACTTTTTCAAGTACATTCGTAGGAAAAAACCTGTGAGAGAGTCAGTTGGTCAATTAGATGATAGAGGGGTTAAAGGGGCACTAAGAGGCGACAACGCGATAGCAGAAAGACTGAATGAATTCTTTGCTTCGGTATTTACTGAGGAAGATGTAGGGATGTTACCCATGACTGAAGTGGTATTTAAAGGTGCGGAAGAATAGAAGGAATTATCAGTACATCGGGAAGATGTATTACAATTATTTGATAAACTGAAGACTGGGCTGGATGATATACATCCAGGGGTGTTGAAAGAACTGAAATGTGAGATTGCAGACCTGCTATTAGTAATCTGTGATCTGTCATTAAAATCATCTGTAATACATTAAGATTGGACGATGTCGAACCTAACACCAATTTTAAAAAAGAGTTCCAGGGGTGATCCGGGAAACTACAGACCAGTGAGCCTGGCGTTAGTACCGGGAAAAATGGTAGAAACCATCATAAAGAACAAAATTGCTGAACATGTAGTCATGGTTTAATGGGAGACAGCCAACATGGCTTTAGACAAGGAAGATCTTGTCTTACTAATCTGTTATGTTTTTTTGAAGATGTGAATAAATAGGTAGACAAAGGTGAGTCAGCTGATATAGTGTACTTGGACTTTCAGAAAGCCTTTGACAACGTCCCTCATCAGAGACAAAACTAAAGAGTCATGGGATAGGAAGCAGTGTACTATTGTGGATCAGGAACTGGTTAAAAGATAGAAAGCAGAGCGTAGGGCTAAATGGCCAGTTTTCACAATGGAGAACGGTAAATAGTAGTGTACCCCAGGGATCTGTGCTGGGTCCCGTGCTTTTTGACATATTCATAAATGACCTGGAAAAGGGAACAACAAGTGAGGTTATCAAATTTGCAGATGACACAAAACTATTTAAAGTTGTTAAAACCCAAGAGGATAGTGGAAAATTGCAAGAGGATCTTGATAAACTGGAAGACTGGGCATCAAAATGGCAGATGAAATTTTATGTGGACAAGTGCAAAGTTATGCACCTAGGGATGAACAACCCAAACTATGGTTACACAATGCAAGGTTCCACATTAGGAACCACCACCCAGGAAAAAGATTTAGGCGTCATTGTGGATAACATGTTAAAACCCTCGGCCCAGTGTGCAGCAGCAGCCAAGAGAGCAAATAGAATGCTAGATATCATAAGGAAAGGAATGGAAAATAAAACAAAGGATATTATCATGCCTCTATATCGTTCCATGGTGAGACCACACCTTAAATATTGTGTGCAATTCTGGTCGCCGTATCTTAAAAAGGATATAGCGTTATTAGAAAAGGTACAGAGAAGAGCCACCAAAATGGTAAAGGAGATGGAAGGATACCCCTATGAAGAAAGGCTAGAAAGGTTAGGAGACGGCTGAGGGGAGATATCATAGAAGTCTATAAATTAATGAACGGAGTGGAACGGGTAAACGTAGATCGATTGTTTACATTATGAGAATATAGAAAGACTAGGGGACATGTAATGAAACTACAAGGTAAACTATTTAAGACTAATAAGAGAAAATATTTTTTCATTCAACGTGTAATCAAACTCTGGATGTAGTAAAGGCTGTTAGTGTAGCTGGATTTAAAAAAGGTTTGGACAAGTTCCTGGAGGAAAGGTCCATAAACTATTATTAAGAAGGGACCCAGGATATCAATGCTTGATATCTTGATATCTGTGTCTTTTGGGGAAACTGCTAGGTACGTATGATCTAAATTGGCCACTGTTGTAAACAGGATACTGGACTTGATGGATCTTGGTCTGACCCAGTATGGCATATCTTATGTTCTTATATGTTCTTATATCCTGGACGTCCTGGCCTTTTGTGCGCCTCGTTGGGAAGGGATGGGATGGGATTCTGATCCCAAGGGGCATGTCTAGCCCTGCAGGATCAGAATCGGGTCCAGGCCTGTATGTGCAGGCCGGGACCCCGATCCCAGTCTGCCTGCATGTACAGGCCTAGTCTGGCTAACTCAGTCAAGGCTCCTGAATGGAGCAGTGGCGCTGTGGCTCCATTCAGGAGCTGTGATCCCCGGCCACCAAACAGATTTTGCATTTCCTGCAGTCCAACCCACAATGTGGCCTCCTCTCCCCCTTCTACCTCCTCTGCCGCCCAGGCCTGCCCTCCCCGAATGACTAGGGGAACTTATTCCACTTCAGATGTGGAATAAGTTCCCCGTTCAGTCTGCTGGCCCCAGACCTACAGGGTAGACATTGGAATCAGTTCTATATGTCCAGGGCCATGGACCACCCACTGCCCACCTTAACTCCGCCCCTGCAATGCCCCTTTCCCACCCCCGTCTAACCTCCTGTACAACATACGGGGAAGTTAATCGGAGTCAGCAGAGAGGTTGAATAGCGGGGATGGATGTCCATCCTGCTCTTCACAGCTCGGAATGACCCTGAAAGCATTATTTATTTTTTATTATTTAATGTTATTGGATATACCACCTTTCACCAATAGTGGTCATCAAAGTGATTTAGGGTATCTGAGTTAAAAGAGAAGAGACAGTACATAGTGAGCACAATAACTTAAAATAAACATCTAGTAGATATCACATCACATATGAGGAGAGGTAGTATAGAACTACATTGCATACCAGCGATATTGTGGTAGAGTGAGTACAACAGGGAAGAGGACTTAGCCCAGCAGTAAAGAGGTCAGTCAGTTGACATCAAATGATTTCTGCAGAGCCATCTTTTAATCCCCTTCTTAAATTTTGCAGTAGAGTTCTGTGACCGTAGAGCTGATAGAAGTATGTTCCATAGTGTAAAGGCCAGTCAAGGTCACAAGTACCTGTCAGACTTCCACTTGAAAGGAAACTTTGGAACAAGAGGGCATTGGATGAAAGTGAAAGGGGATAGACTCAGGAGGAATCTATGGAAATATTTCTTTATGGAAAGAGTGATGGATGCATTGAATAACCTCCCAGCTGATTTAACAGAAACAAGGATTATTTTATTTTATTTACATTCTCTTATATACTGTGCTATTCTGCATCAGTGTGGTTTACATTGAACTAACTGAAATTACATTGAACAGGGCATTATAACTTGGAGATAACTATTTTACAGGGAACATGGGCTATGGAGGGTTAAGTGGCTTGCCCAAGACCACAAGGAGCACCTGTGGGACTAGAAACCCCAGTCCTTCCAGCCCAAGGTTGCTGTCCTCTAGTGGGATTTGAACCCCTGACCTTCTGGCCTGAAGTACCTTGCCCCAACCACTAGGCCACTCCTCCACTTGTATATGAATTCAAAAAAAGCATGGCACAAGTACAGAGGATCTCTAAGGGAGAGGAAAATATTGTAGAACTTTGTATTTGGTATGGATGGGCAGATTCGATCCGCTATATGGTCTTTATTTGCAGTCATTTTGCTAGGTTTCTATTTTAATCAAGCACCTGCACAGGAACATAAAAAAATAGTAGCTCCCAGTGCAAGTACCTAACTTTTTAAATAAAGAAACAACTTCTACCTCAATTGTGTAGCACAAGCCACATCAGGAAAAATTTACAATTTTTATCCCTTTCTTGTTAAAACAGGATTTCAGTCAAGCATGTATCCCATTCAAATTAAAAGGAAACAGCAGAGTGACCTTTGTAGTAATATTATCTTCAGACACCCCAAGGAATTTAATAAGATCAAAATCCTGAGATGATTCTAAAACATTAACGACCCCCTCCTCTTTCTCTTTTATAAGAACTTTAGAGGAAAAGTCATAACAATTAGAAATAATGACTTTATCTACATTTGGCAGAGTCAAGACTTCCATAAGGTAATTTTTCAACAAAATCTCTGGTGACAAAATAAATATGAGGAAAATTCAAGAAGCACAAATCCATAGACCTATGCAAATCTTTCATAGCATCTCTCTTGTGATGCAAGATTACAGTATATTTAATAGCAGATACCCTATTTGCCTGCAGAGTAAGTACCTGAGGCTCAGGGTTAAGTCAAGGATTCAAACCTTGTTAGTCTTTGATTCACCTCTTCTAATTTCTCAACCATTTATTTTGAAAAATCACAAAACTAAGCAGTGGAATTTTTAAGCATGCTCTCTGTCTTATTGACAGTTCTTCATATATCTTTTAAGATCATCTCTTGGTCATAACACAGGTCTGCGACTAAAAAGCTGTTTGATTATTTTCATCTAATTTCCATGTATTTTGGTGTGCTGAAAACAAATAAAATATTGAAAAAACTCCTAGACGTCATGATTTGCCACAACATGCAAAATTGTCTTCAAATTTATCAAATTTTTTCAAATTACTATTAATTAATTCAAATTACTATTAATTAATTCACATAAGTGCATTTAAGATATAAAATGCCAAAAAACCCTTAAAAGGGTTGTCCGAGTTATGTAAAAAAAAATATAGTACTGTAAATCTGATGGTCAGCAATATATACATAAGCTAAGCAAGTTTTAAGTCTGTGCTTCTAATGGTAGAAGGGGTTAATCTTTCCTGAAGAATCCAGTGGGAGGGAGACACAGGGCAGATAGAAGCAGCACCGGTCAGTGCAGGGGGGCGTGGCCAGCACTGTGACGTCTCGTGTACAGACACAGAGCTGCTCTCTCCTGCATGCCACACTTGTGCACGAATCATCATCAGGTTCTTGGTCCTAGGCTGTTCACACTTTTTCATCGCAATTCGTGTTAGCTCATCATTCTTCAACCGTTATGTTATGGCTCTGCGAAAGTGTATTAATTCACCAGACAGTTTCTGTTTCATCTGTGGTGAATATACAGTGTTGAAGCAACAGCAGAATATTACAGACTTTGTGAAAAAAGTATACTTTGCATACTTTGGACTAAAAATTGGAGATCAAGATAAAGTCTGGACACCTCATAAAGTGTGCAAACGGTGTGTTGAGGACCTCTGAAACTGGTTCAAGGGTAAGAAAAAATCTTTCCATTATGGGATTACTATGGTATGGCGAGAGCAAAAGAACCATAGTGACGACTGTTACTTTTGTTCATGCGATGTGAAAGGGTTTAATTCCAAATGGAAGCATTCCATTTCATACCCCAATCTTCACTCGGCAATTCGTTCCATCCCCCATGGCACAGATATGCCAGTACCCAAGCCCCCTGCTACCTTGAAAGAGATACCTAGCTCCGATGAAGGTGAAGTCATACCTGAACCAGATGACGAATCAAGTTCTGACTTTGAAGATGATACAAGACCAAAATTGTTTTCTCAGGAGGAGATGAATGATTTGGTAAGAGAATTGAATCTTCCCAAAGATGCCACTGAGTTACTCGGATCAAGGCTGAAAAGCAGGAACTTATTGTTGCCAGGAGTGTCATCTTCATGGTTCAGACATCGTGAAAAGGAGTTCGTTCCTTACTTCGCCCAGGAAGACAAGTTGGTTTATTGCATTGATGTCGAAGGTCTGATGGGTCAATTTAAAATCCAATATGATTCAGAGCAATGGCGTCTTTTTATAGATTCTTCAAAAAGAAGTCTCAAAGCAGTTTTACTCCACAACGGTTTTTACGCTTCCATACCTGTAGGTCATTCCGTACACTTGAAGGAAACCTACGAGAACTTGGAATTGGTTCTTTGTAAACTTAAATATGAAGACCATGGTTGGCAAGTGTGTGGGGACTTGAAGGTCTTGTGCATGCTGCTCGGGCAACAAGCTGGGTATACCAAATATCCTTGTTTTCTGTGTCTATGGGACAGTCGAGACCGACAAAATCACTGGACCAAGAAGAGTTGGCAGCCGAGGGTTCTAACAGTCGGTGAAAAAAATGTCCTCTGAGAAACTTTGGGACCTTCCCATAAATTCTTCTACCACCCCTCCACATAAAATTGGGATTGATGAAGCAATTCGTAAAATCACTTCCAAGAGATGGAGAATGCTTCAAATACTTGGTCACCAAGTTTCCAGGCCTGTCGGAGGCAAAATTGAAGGAAGGTGTGTTCGTCGGACCAGACATTAGAAGGCTTATAGTTGATCAAGAGTCTGTCAATACCACGACGGATCCTCAAAAAGAAGGGTGGATTGCATTTAAAGAAGTCATACAGAAATTCTTAGGCAAAAACAAAAATCCTCACTACAAAAAGATCGTCAGACGAATGCTGAAAGCATTTCAAGCTTTAGGTTGCCTGATGAGTTTGAAAGTGCATTTCTTCCAGTCCCACCTTGACTACTTTCCTGAAAATTTGGGAGCTGTGAGTGAGGAACAAGGTGAACAATTCCACCAAGACATTAAAGAGATGGAAAGGAGATACCAGGGAAAATGGAGCATTACAATGATGGCAGACTACTGTTGGATGCTTCAGAGAGACATTCCAGATGCTACTCACAAGCATAAATGCACCAAGAGGAGCATCACAAGGAAGAAGAATCAAGTTTAGTGTGTGTAGGTGAGCTCATTTCAGTTCAAAAAAGGTTTTTCATGAAAATATTGTAATAAAACTTTAATTTTATAAGTCTATTTCCATTTATTTTGAGGTATTGCCTTATTTAACATAGTTACCTAAATTGTCAGGAAACGTGATGTCCTATGACAAAATGGAGGCCATTTTTGGATTCAGCACACCAAAAAACATAAAGATTACGTGGAATAACCAAAACAGCTCTCGAAAAAGAATTTTTTGCAGACCTGTGTAATCTATCTCCAGGCTTAGGCTAGCCCCAACTGAAAAAGATGGGACAGCAACCCAGGCCCCTATTATTACCAGAGAGAGGCAGAACATCCTAAGCCCAACATAATAAATTTGTCCAGAGAAGGGGACTAACTTGAAGAGGTACTTTCTCTAAGATAAGGGAGGTCATTGATGAAGGGACAATGGCCCTACTTCCAGAATTTAGAGAAGCACTATACTCGAAGAAGGGAATTTTAGAAGGGTCGTCCACGTGCAATCTGGGATATAGAAGCCAGAATTTATTTATTTATTTATTTAACATTTCTTCTATACCGCGCTATTTAGATCAGTGCGGTTTACATTCAACATCAACTATACCAGGCAGGCGCGCTGCGTTGTATTTGGATATAACTGGGGGAAACTATCTACATCATATTTACACTGGTACCTACTTTCATACGGGTTCTATCTACATCTTATTTACGCTGGATGCCTAAATTCTATTTCAGGGTGTACCGTTAGGGAGACCGAGCTGATTATCCTTTTTCATGCTGGGTCTGATTAACCAAGTGCGTTGGGTGATTGGCTAAGGTGCTCCATGCTTGTTTACTAAGGCTGATTTCGGGGTAGTATCTAGTAAACAGATGATGCTTTAATGCCTTTCTGAAATGGCTTAGGTCGGTGATGTTTCAGATATATATGGGGAGGGCATTCCAGGCTCTAGGTGCGTAAATCGTGAAGGCCCTATTCGTTTTTGCTTTTGTGCATTTCGTCATTGCTTTTGGGACCACTAGGGTGTTTTGCATTGTGGGTCTTCTGTTTCTGTTATGTGATACGCTGTGTGTCATCTTGCTGATGGCTGTGGGGGTCTGGTTATTCAAGGCTTTGAAGGTCAGGGTTAGTACTTTGTAGTGGGTTCTTGCTTGAACAGGTAACCAATGGAGGTTCATCAAGACTGGAGTTATATGATCCCTCCATGAAGCTCCTGTTAGTACTCTCGCAGCAGTGTTCATTGCAAGCTGGAGCGGGGCTAGTGTTGCCTGAGGGAGACCATGCAGAATTACGTTGGCGTAGTCGAAATGTGGTAATATTAAGGCTTGATAGATTGATCGATAGTCGCTGAGGTCGAGTAGTGGTCGTAGATGTTTTAAAGTCCTTATTTTCAGATATATTGTTTTCACGGTGTTTCTTATATGGGTTTTCAAGTCTAGCTGTTGGTCCAGGGTAACGCCAAGGTAGCGGATTGTGGGCTTGGTTTTCAGTTCTGTATTGCTGATTTTTAAAGAGGGTGGTGGAGTGAAGTACTGGTTTCTCGAAATGAAAAGGACATCTGTTTTGCTGTAATTGATTCGTAGATTTTGCATAATGAGCTAGTCTGCTACTGCTTCAAAACATCTTGTTAAAGGGGAGAAGTCTGGTCGGTCGGTCCTGAATGGGATGTATAGCAAGATATTGTCTGCATAGGCCAGACAGTTGACCTTGAACGAGCGTACTAGGGTGCATATGGGCTGCATATAGATGTTAAACATCAATGCAGATAGTGACGATCCCTGTTGCACCCCCTGGTCTTGCAAAAATGGCTCTGAGGTCGTGGTGCCAGACCTCACATGTTGCCACCTATTAGTCAAGTAGGATTTGCACCAATCTAGAGCAGTTCCTTGTATTCCTTTCTCATTGAGGCGTTGTATGAGGATCTCGTGGCTCACCGAGTCGAAGGCAGCTGCGATGTCCAGGAAAATGAGAGTGAATCCTTGGTGAATGTTGTCAGTTCCAGAGACTAGGTTGTCGAATAGGGTGGTGAGGAGGGTTTCCACCCCGTGTGCTTCTCTGAACCCATGTTGGGATGGGTCTAGTGGGGCTTCAGTGTCAATATGCTGTTAAATTTGACGCTGTACTATCTTTTCAATTACTTTGGCAAGCATGGGGATACTTGAAATTGGCCTGTATGACTCCACTTTCGCTGGGTCCAGCCTGTTATTCTTCAGTAGTGGTCTGATTGATGTTTGTTTCAGGCTCTGTGGGAATGATCCCATTGTAAGAGATTGATTTACTAACTTGCTCAGATATTGGCTTAAGTCACAGCGTAACTCCTTTATCCAGATAGCTGGGCATGGGTCGTTGGGCGCGGTGGTGGGGTTGATTGCAGCGATAGTGTCTTCAATCTCTCTGCGCGATACTTTGTCAAATTTGGATAGTGGCGATGGTTGAGAAAGATTATGCGGTAGGGTGTTGTCTGTGGGGCTTGAGGTTACACTGGTCCGGATCATTTTTGATTGTAGGTAGTCAGAGTATGCCTGTGGCTGTGGCATATGTGATTGGTCTGAAGGTGGTTCTCTTGTAAGAGATTTTACGATATTGAACAAGTCGTGGGGCTTGTTTAATGATCGCTTCAAGATGTCTGTATGATATTGTTTCCGCTTCGTCATTAATTCATCTCAGTGTACTCTTAAGTAAGCATTGTAATTACTTTGTGCTTCGGTGGAGCGTGCTCGACGCCATCGTCTCTCGAGCTTGCGCAGGTACAGGAGTGATGCTCGGAGCTCTTTAGTATACCATGGTGCATGTTCTCGTTTCTTTGATTTTTTGTCTGTGGCTGGGATGCAGGCGACGGATTTGAGGCTATCGTCCCATTTGGATACCAGAGCATCTAGGTCGTGTGCTGTATTGTTGAGGAGTGGGAGGACCTTCTCTCGAATTTCTTCTTTATCAAAGGGGCGGAAGCGCTTCAAAGATGTTCCGTGAGTGGCATTGGCCTTGTTGGCGTTTCGGTTGTAGGTGTTAATAGGTATGTGGAATTTGAGCAGGCTATGTTCAGACCATGGCACAGGAGTTATGGTTGGTATCATTTGTTGGGTAGGTTCTGCGTCTGTTTGTGGTGCAAAAATCAGGTCCAGTTTATTTCCCTTAACGTGTGTGGGCCTGTCGACTAGCTGTGAGTAACCCAACTCGTGTAGTGCTTCTAGGAAAGCAGTGGCTTGGGATTCTTGCAGAGTAGGCAGGTTGAAGTCGCCTAGAATCCAGTTTTGGGATCGTGGTCTGTTTGTGTTGCAGGCGAGGCCAATTATTGTTGCGAGATCCTCTGAAGATGGTGTTGGTGCTCGGTAGAGTAGGTTGATCGTGCAGATGTCGTTTGTTATAGTAAGTGAGTCTAGGTGGGTTGTGCTGGTTGCATTGCTCATCTGGAAACTTAGGCCAGTTTTGGCAAGGATGAGTGTTCCGCCTCCTCTCTGATTGGTTCTATGGCAAGTGTGGAATGAAAACCCTGGGGGTAGCATCTGGTTGATGATTGCATTGTCACATTCGGATAGCCATGTCTCTGTGATCATGAGGATGTCAAGATCATGGAGCGTGACCAAATCGGTAATTATTGGCCATTTAGCGCGTATTGACCTGGTGTTGATGACTGCACACTTCAGGACATGTTGGTGTTGCTGTCTGTTCACTTGTGACTTCTTAATATGTTGAAGTGGGATGTGTAATAAGTGTGAGTGAAGCGTATCATTGGATTCCCTTGGGGTGTATCGATGATTCTCCGTCCATCTCTTCCCATTGCTGCGGAGTATTGGGATGTGGTTGGGGTTTGTATGAAAGGCATGAGATGCATTGGGGAGCCAGGTAGCCAGGTGTATACATTGCAAGGCTAGTATTGGATGCATCTTGTGGTCAACTTCGTGGTGTCACAGGTAAGAATGCGAGCTGTTTGTTTCCAGGTAGTTTCCAGGGGTCTGATGCTGACTACTGGGGCAACTATCAACGGAAGTGTAACCTGAGTACAGCAATGTAAGTAAATAATGTGGCCTGCATGCAGCAATGTAGGCTAAATATAACAACAATGTAATCTGTGTACAGTAAACAATGTAATCTGCGTATAGCAGGCTGTCAGGTCTTAGAACAGCAACAATGCAATCTGTGTGCAGTAAACAATGTAATCTGCATATAGCAGGCTGTCAGGTCTTAGAACAGCAACAATGCAATCTGTGTGCGGTAAACAATGTAATCTGCGTATAGCAGGCTGTCAACTCTTAGAACGGCAACAATGCAATCTGTGTGCAGTAAACAAAGTAATCTGCGTATAGCGGACTGTCAGCTCTAAGTACAACGGTGTGGTCTGGTATCAAGTTTGGCAAGTGGAGAAGAGTTCCTTGGAGGCAATACTCACAGTTGGTAGGCTTCAGGTTCCTGGCAGTAACCGAGATAGGTACTGTTTGTCCGTTTTCAGGGGTCAGTGTTCAAATGGTGGTTTGTATTTTAAATCTTATGGTCAGGACGGTGTGTGAGACTTACTTGCATCTGTATCTGGGTCGGTTTCTGGTTGCTTCTGTTTCCTCGGCGGTGTGTAACCTCCGGTTTGGGCCTCCACCTAAAAGCCCTCTGGCAAGGCCCTCAGGCACGGGTGCACCTGATGGTGCTTCTTTTATGTGTGCTGTGGCTGCCCCGATTGGGCAGGGCGACGCTGGATTCGGCCGGTTCCCTGCAGTTCTTTCCTGCTCAGAGAGCTTAGGCAGGGCTGGAGATGGAAAGCACGCTGGTGTCCTGATGTCTGAAGAAAAGCAGATATGTTCAGGTGCAAACGTGGATATCACAAACATGGACATGCCCAATAGGACGTCTGCAAGGGCATCTGCATAGACATTCCCAGAACCGTATTTCAGAATCTGCATGTCTATGATAACCTAATAGTTGAAGCAGTGGGCTAAGAACAGGGCAAATCAAATAAGAAAAGCTTTTGATCATATATATATATATATATGTAGCATCCACTAATTCAAAAATAAATACGTATGTCTATATTTTCACCTATCAACTTCAATATCCCATATTACCACAGTGTATATCTCAGAGGGACGCTGAAACTTCTATTGTTATTCAAATTATAAATGCAATTGGAAATCCAATTCAACTTGTGAATCTAATTCAAACAAACACTGAAAAAGGAGGAGAAAAAGACCTCAGTACAGTTAGATGTCCCACTACATGGCAATAGAAAACTCTGTCCATAGGCAGGGGCGGCCCAAGGGGGGTGCGGGGCCATGTGCGGAGACTCGGTGCGGGGCCTCATTTGCATAAATATTTGCATAATGTTACCATACACGAACTTTTAGTAAACATGCCTCTTAATGAGTGTATGAATAAAGAAAGACTAAAAGACTTCTACATTACTATAATCCAGTGCCAACCGCCAGACACATTAGGAACTACTACAAACACTGCCCATTTAGAACCCATAGCAAACCCGCCGTATCCTAACAGCACTACCAGGACTCATAAAGCACCATACCCTAACTATCAAAAGGAAACGCTGCAAATATTAAGCCAATACATTTCAGAGAACAACAATACATGACCTACTGGGGAAAGAGAACAAGTGGCAATGTCAAATAGGAATTACATAAACAGAATACCTCAGCTCAGTTACACATGCAGAACATAGACCATCACCAAACAAGGAATCACAATTTAGAAACAGGAAGACAATAATTAAACTGGGAATCCCAAAAGCCAAACTTGGAATGTACAACACTGTAGAAATAAAACTATACATTAATTTGCTCTTGTACTAAACAAAGCGCAGACGTTAATGATGCACATTTCCCAGAGCTGACATATTCCAATTAATAAATTCAAAATAAAGAGATATTTTTCTACCTTTTGTGCATTTTTTTTCAGCTGCAATTGCTCCAGCCACTTTCTTCTGGTTTCTTCGTGTCTTCCGCTAACTCTTCATCATCTGCTGTCCATTTGTCTTTTCTTCTCTCTTCTAGTTTTTTTCCATTCTCTCTCTACATCTGCTTTAACATACTAATCTTTCTCCTTTTGCTCTTTCCTCATTCCTATTTCATCCACTCAAATTTTACCCCTCCATCCTCAATCCCCACTTACTCTGCCAATATCCGGACAATTGTAGATTTGTCTTCCCTCCCACACAAAATATTTTTTCCCTCTCCTTTTCACTCTCCAAGCTCCATCCCATTCTAATCCTCCCCCAACATCAGCTCCATTCTAGTTCCAGTCCCACCCAGCATCCGCTCCCTTCTAGTCCCCGCATCAGCCCATTTCCAGTCCTAGCCCCCCCATAAGCCCATTTCCAGTCCTAGCTCCCCCATCTATTTGCAGTCCCATCCGAGTCCCTCCATCAGCTCATTTCCAATCCCAGCCCCCCATGAGCCCATTTCTAGTCCTTTCCTAGCCCCACCATCAGCCCGTCAAATCCTAGCTCCCCTCCACTCAGCCCATTTCCAATCCAAGCCCCCCATGAACCTACTTCCAGTTCTAGCCCCTTCATGAGTCCATTTCAATCCAAACCCCCACCACAGCCCATTTCCAATCTTAGCACCCCCCCAATAGCCAATTTCCAGTCCTATTCTAGCCCCTCCATCAGCCCATTTCCTGTCCTAGCCCCCCACTCACCCATTTCCAGTCCTAGCTCCCTCCCCCTCACAACCCATTTCCATTCCAAGCCCCCGTCCCCATCAGCTATTTGCAGTTCAAGCCCTCCTTCCACTCAGCCCATTTCCAGTCCTAGCCTCCTCATAGCCCATTACTAGTCCTAACCCCCCATCAGCCCATTACGTCCTAACACCCCATCACCCTATTTCCAGTCCTAGCCCCCATCAGCCTATTTCCAGTCTTAGCCCCCCCCATAGCCAATTACCAGTCCTACCCCCCATCTGCCCATTTCCAGTCTTAGCCCCCCCATAGCCCATTACCAGTCCTAACCCCCCCCCATCACCCTATTTCCAGTCCTAGCCCCGCCATCAGCCTATTTCCAGTCTTAGCCCCCCCATAGCCCATTACCAGTCCTAACCCCCCATCACCCTATTTCCAGTCCTACCCCCCCCATCAGCCCATTTCCAGTCTTAGCCCCCCCATAGCCCATTACCAGTCCTAACCCCCCCATCAGCCCATTTCCAGTCCTAACCCCCCACCACCACCACCACCACCACCAGCCCACTTCCAGCCTTAGCCCCCTCCCCATAGCCCATTACCAGTCCTAACCCCCCCATCAGCCCACTTAGCCCGCCCCCCATCGCCCATTACCAGTCCTAACCCCCCCCCCCATGGCCCATTACCAGTCCTAACCAACCCCCCCCCAATCAGCCCACTTCCAGTTTAGCCTCCCCCCTCCCATAGCCCATTACCAGTCCTAAACCCCCTTCCCCCCTATCATCCCAAATTAAAACAAAAAAAACCCCCAAACCGGCTGCTTCTGCCACGGCAGCATCAAGAGCTCTACCGCGGGGCCCCCCCCTGCCCGGCAGAGCCTCCCTGCATCATCAGCTTTCTTCAAGTCCCAAAACGCGGGCTTCTTTCAGTTTCCTTTCTCGCGGCTCTGTTAATCCCGCCGAGGGTGATGCCGCGGCAGAAGCAGCCGGTTTGTTGGTTTTTTTTTTAAACTTGGGATGCTGAAGAATGTTTTTTGCGCGGGGCCCCCTGAAACGCAGGGCCCTGTGCAAAAAACATTCTTGCTCAATGGACGGGCCGGCCCTGTCCATAGGGGAGTTGCCATCAATGAATATCACAGGTCTACAAAAACTGCTCCTAATACCATAGTCTACTCAATGTGTACCCTATTATATTTTTATTATGACCCTGTCTTATACTGCGGTCAAGCAATGATACAAGATTCTACAGCAAGTAGGAGGTTTAAAGAAAATACACTTTATTTTCAGGATAAAAACCCAAGCAAACTGCCCTGGCCCTTTGTGGATTGTGGACCTGCAATACACGTAGAGTTACAGACACGCTCTTGCTCCAGGCTTTCCTCAGCTGTAGGAGTTCCTTAATCAGTTTTAGCAGCCCTGTTCTGTTGGGTGAGAGAATGCTGTTCCAGCACAGGCAGTTCTAAGGTAAGAAGAAACTGCTTCTTCCCCAAAGTTCCTGCGCTTTGGGGCACAATTTAGTATTCTTCCCAAAGTTTCTTCACTCTGGGGCACAACTCGGTTGTGGAATTGCTGCTCTATATTGCTCCCCTCTTCTGCTCACTCTTGTTGCTTCCCTCCCACTGCGTTATCCTGAATTTCTCCTGTGTCTACAAACCTCCCCTGCGGTCCATTTCCTCATGGTCTATTCTCCTCCTACCCTCCATCCTCATCTTTGGGATGCCCTCTCCTTGACCATATCTGACCTCTCTCTACAATATCTTCACTTTGTGATTTTGGGTGACTTTAACATCCATTTTGATGCACCCTCCTCCTTTAGGGAACATTCATTTCTCTCTCTCCTCCATGACCTGACTCTCCTACAACATGTGACCTCACCAACCCATGCGGCTGGCTATACACTTGACCAGTTCATCACTCCATCCAACTCCATTCTTCTGCCCTCCAGATTCACTGCTAAGCCCTGACTGATCATTTCTGTCTGGTCTTTTCTTTGGGACTACCATTACCTACCATCAGCACCCCCTCAGTCTCCCTTGCCCACCCTCATCAGGTTCCCGTGCACCTCTCCCGTCATATCACCCCCTCACCCTCCAACTTTTCCCTGCAGCAGATCAGCTTCTTCCGGATGATTTCCCTTCCGTCACCCCTAACAGAGAGGCTTCTCAGTGGAATGCTACAATGCTACTCTTTCCTCAGCCCTTGATCAATTAGCTCCTTTACTGCTCTGTCCCCCCCCCCCCTCCCCATCGGCCCTGGTATCATTCTGGGCTCTACCTACTTCGCTCCAACCTTCGCTGAGCACAGCGCCTCTGGAGAAAATCTTGCTCACCTGCAGCTCTACAGTATTTCAAGGAACATCATTGGCAATACAATTCTTGTGTGCATCAGGCCAAACAGACATGTTTTTTTTAAGGCTATCTCCACTGCCCCTAACTCTACACGTCAGTTCTACTTAGTCCTCAGGTCCCTTACTGAACTTCAACCCAGTTCCTTTTCGATTACTCCCCACCCAACCCCAGCCCTTCCCAACTGGCCTCCTTCTTCACCTCAAAAATTCATGACCTTCGATCCTCATTACCTTCCTGCCCAACTCCGCTGTCCTTGCCTCCTCCTCCCTCCCCTCCTCCTACCTCCCATTGTCCCATGTGTGGGTTCATCCTCTTACTGCCACAGAACTTGTCAAATCTATTTCCACTTCACGAAAGACTAACTGTTCCCTTGATTCAATACCATCATTATGGCTTCTCAAACCATCTCTTGCCCTCTTACACTCCATCATTTCCATATTTAATGCTAGACTTTCCTATGAATCTTTTCCAATCCTTGGAAGCATGTCTTAGTTTGTCCCCTCTTGAAAAAGCCATCCCTTGACTCCCTTGATTTAGCACATTATCGTCCAGTCTCCAATCTCCCCTATTTCTCAAAAATTCTTGAAAAAGCTGTCTTTGCCCAACTCTCACATCACCTTGACTCAACTCATTTTCTTCATCCCTGCCAATCAGGTTTCTGTCCCGATCGTAGTATCAAAACTGTCCTACTTGCATTTCTTAATTAGCTCCACAGCTCACATGATCACGATGATGTCTCTATGGCAGCATCATTGGATTTTTCAGCAGCTTTTGATCTTGTGGACCACTCAATTCTCCTCTCCCGGTTGCATGATGCTGGCCTTCGAGATTCCATTTATCACTGGTTTCACTCTTTCCTTTTCTCTCAGTCTTTCCATGTCACTTCCAATACCACTCTCTCCTCCTCTGACCCACTTCCACTTCACTGTGGTGTTCCTCAAGGTTCCATTTTGGCACCCCTTCTATTCAATATTTTCCTTGCACCGCTTGCTGTTCTCATCCAGCAGTCAGGGTTGTCGGCTTATTACGATGCCGACGACATCATTCTACTCCACCATACCAACCCCTCTCAACCGGACCTCTCTCCTCTCAGCTCTTCCCTTTCTCAGTTTCTGAATGGTTAACCACTAACTGCCTTCATCTTAACTTGGCCAAAACCTCAGCCATCTGGTTTACAAATGGAAGCACCTGTCCCTCGCTAGCCCCAGTTCTTTCCAACTCCCCCATTACCTTAGTAGCTACCCTTCACTATCTTGGAGTAATACTTAACCCTGATCTTTCTTTTAAAGATCACATCTCTCAGCTTACTAGGAGAACTTTCTGCTACCTTTGTCAAATTTATTTATTTATTTATTTGCAGTCTCTTTTATACCGCGCTATTCGACATCAGTGCGGTTTACAATGAACATAAGAGTTGCACATCTCAATTTCGTGATTTGTGCTTACAGTGAAACAGGTATAATAACTTGGGTATACATTAAACAGGAAAATTAAACTTGGGTATGCATTAAGCAGGCAATACGTCCTTTCCTCACTCCCCAAGCATTAACTACTCTCCTACTATCCTTAGTTATGTTCCATCTAGATTTCTATAATTCTGCACTTACTAGTACTCCTCAAACTCAACTCTAGAGATTCCAGTTGATCCAAAATACAGCAGCCCGAATTATCACACACACTACACGCCAAGACCATGTCACCTCTCTTCTTTTTCAGCTCTGTTGGCTCCCTCTCGAATATCGTATCAGGTACAAAATCCTTACTCTGGTTCCTCAAGCTATCTATACTGATTCCCCACAGTATTTTGCAGATCTCCTCCAATTTCACACCCCTACATGCACTCTTCACTCAGCATATATTAACCATCTTCATCTTCCATCACCATATCGTGCTCAACTACAATCCACCCGTCAGTCAGCCTTCTTTTTCCTGGGTCCAGTCCTATGGAATTCCCTCCCCATCATTCTTTGATTGGAACAGACCTACATCAAATTAAAGTCAATGCTCAAAACCCATTTGTTCTCCTCCGCTTTTGACTTTCTCTCACCCATTGTCTGACTCCACTTCTTTATGTTGTCTGCTTTCTGTCTTGTTTGATTGACTTCTCTCCCTTTCCCGTCCTAAATTGTAGTTATTTTTCCTTTTCTGGCCTGTGGCCTTATCTGTATATTTTTGGATTGTACACCACCCTGATGTCGCAAAGGTGCGGTATATCAAATAGCTTAATAAACAAACATAAACTCAGTAGTACTCTTTCAGTCTTTATCAGCAAGACAACATATCCACAAATAAAGTAGACAGCAGTTCTCTATAGCACAAGAGTCCTCCAGCTGGGTAGAACTCTAACATCAAGGCTAAAGGCACAGCAGCCACTTTAATCACAGCTCCTACCTTGGCAGCAGTAATCCACTAAAGGTAACTGGTCACTGCATATTCCAGAAAACCCAGGGCTCCTCTTTCCTTCTCGAGGTCCCTTGCTTCCTGGGATAAACCCTGGGGCTGGATCACACCCTCTCCAGGCATTCTCCAGCCCTTTTCCCTTAAAGGGACAGGGGTTTAAACCCCTTCCAAAGCAATAATGCACTTATGCTAGGCTTGGTTGGGGAGTTTCCCTGCGGGGGATGGGGAGTTTGTTATACACTCCATCACAGACCCTTTAAAAATTCTAGAATACTAATTTATCTATTTATTAAATTTTAATTAACCAGTTATTAAACTAATCATTTAAAGGAACTCTAACATCCCATTGTATAACATACGGCAACATATATAGAATTACAACCTTCTGGGGGCCACAGGAAACTCTTTGCAGTAGCATTCCCATAGACAAAACATGTGGAGGCACATTCAAGTTTGTGTGTCCCCAGGCCGTCCGGATATCTAGACATCCAGACAGTCTGGGGATGCACCTGATTCTGCTCCCGCAGGGGCTAGATGTCCCTGCAGGAGCAGAATCACATCACAATGGTTGGACGACTGGGAGGTGCCCCGATTCAGGTACTCCGGATGTCTAGCCACTTGCCCGGCTAACTCAGTCAGGACATGCATCTCATTGCCATGGCACTGCGGCTCCATGAAGAAGCCGCGATCACCAGCAGCATCGATTGTAGGCCTCTTCCCCACAGCCCGACTCCCAATAGGGTCTCCCAAAGCTGGGGGTCGGGCTGCGGGGAAACCCCTGCACCCCCTCACCTCGAGTTTGGCCCTCTGTGCTGCTGTCCTCTGATGTTCAGGGGGACTCGTTCCACCTCTGGAGTGTAATAAGTCCCCTGTCTAACTGTGTGACTCCAGATGTACAGGGCCTTGTACTTCCAGTGTCACATCCCCACCTACCGCTCACCCACGTTCATCCCCCAGCCCACCCCCTCCCACCCATGAACAGAGCTACCCGCACAAGGGGATTGACCCCCATAACAACAGAGCCAGAGCAAATTCTACAGCAGATGTATCAAAGCAGTAACAAGGAATTTAGCATAGAAACATAGAAACATGATGACAGAAAAAGACCACATGGCCTATCTAGTCTGTCCTTCCATATCAACCACTACAACATCAGTATCAGTATCCCTCGGAGATTTCATGTAATCAACAAGCCCTACGAAGATCTACGTATCACAAAGCTGCTTCATCGGGGGCCTTGTCCAAAATGCAATTAAATGTTTCTTAAAGGAAAGGTGAGTTCTAGAATGGTGTCTGATATTACCGATCCCCTTAAAATGCAAACTTAAACCAAATGAAGGAAATGGGTGGAGGAAATTTGCTAATATCAGCATCCCACTTCTTCAGGTGATTCTATATAGAGCTATTATAAAGATGAAAGCATTGAAAACAGTGCCTCAAAAAAGACCTTTAAAAAAATACAGCCCATTTGATTGAATTATTCAAGCAATTGGGCTCTAGTGTATTCAGCTCAAAAATCCACCTGTTCATATTGCAAAAACAGTTTGTCTCTATCATCTCTGCAGACATTAGGTGGAATATGATCGATAATAGCACATTTCAAGTCAGAAAATCTATGTTGAAACTGCTGACAATGACTAACTAGAGGAGCATCTTCTTTCATTTTTGATAAACAATATTTGTGTTCGGACATGCAAACGAACAGTTGGTGTGTTGTTTTTCCAATGTATAGCTTTTGACAAGGAAATCTCATCATATAGACTATAGGTGGAAAGATATAAAGTCGCAAATCTTAAAGTCAACAACAAGCTGAGTGCCTTCATCCATAATATTATAACACTGGCATCTGCCACAATTTACATGGCCTAAGGGAAGAACACCCTTAGTCTTCCTAGGGACTGCAGGGCACAGCTGGTCTCTTAGATTACGTCCTCTACTTTATGCCATCCATAATCTCCATTCTCGAAAAAAGGCATGTCCAACAGGTAGATCGCGGAGTGGTCAGAGTTAGATTGCCAGCCCCACTTGGCTCCAACTATCCAGGAGCTTGCCCCGTCGCCAGGAGAGAGCTCGTGCCGGCAGGTCATCTGCAGAGGGCTTGCCGCAACTGCTTTTCCTTTGCCTGTCTTTTTTCCCTGCCTGCGGGAATCTTGCCTGTGGGTGTATTAGCGGCGCTTGTTGTTTTCGTGCCAAAAGTTTATGGGTACCCCAGGGGGCGCTGCCCGTGCCCCGCAATGAGACACCATAGGCCCGGCATCATACCTGGTCTCCTGCCTCTTAGAATCACCCATTCCTGCCCCTGCCCCAACACCCCTTAGAAGTGTGTTATATACCGGGCGATATCCATTCGACCGGGCTTTACCTGAATACACTTACCGTATTAGTTGTGTCGTGTTAAGAAGGGACCTAGGATATCAATGCTTGACCTAGTACAAGCATTGCAGAACCTGTGTCTTTTGGGGAAACTGCTAGGTACGTATGATCTAGATTGGCCACTGTTGGAAACAGGATACTGGGCTTGATGGACCTTGGTCTGACCCAGTATGGCATATCTTATGTTCTTATGTGTGCTGGTCATTGGTCGCATTATAGTTCGCTTTCATTAAACGTTTTAGGGCAGACACAACAAAGTGTCAAGAATTTGGTGATTTTGGCAGGCTTTTCCCATTTTGTTCTAACTTGCTTATGCCTTGCATTCAAATTGGTTCAAACCACTGTGACTTTTGCTTGCCTCTGCAATTTTATTTTGCCTAGCCTTTGTGTTGATTCTACACTGCAATTTTATTTCGCCTTGCATTTGCGTTGATTCTACACTGTGTGCAGAATTTATTAAATCGCGTGTGATGGTATTTGAACTTGTTTGGCGGTATTTGATTTTATCTGGTTTATTGGACAGGTGTTTGAGGTTTCTTTGATGATTGTTTGGTGGTGTTTGATTATTGGTGCCAGTATAATGAATTCTTATTTTTATGTTTAGAACTGCATGTGTGGTTTTGGCATCTCCAGTCCTTGTATTGCATATCATCCAGAGGTCTTCAGTTCCTGTTGATCTTTAATACTTTGGGATAGTGACAGTTTTGGACCAGATTCAGACAGTGTTTATACTAACTTAGCAGATTTGGCCTTCTTACATCCAGCCACCCCAGTATAACGAAGATGAGTGTTCCAAAGAAGAGCAAAACCTACCACTTTCATGATGAATGGGAAATGGACTACTTCTTCATCATGGTGAAAGACAAGTGTTGTTGTCTAATTTGTAACGTCCCAGTATCCTTGTCCAAAAAGGGTAATCTGGAACATTATAAGGCTCTGCATAGCAATAAGTTTGATGCTGATTTTCCACCCAAAAGTGAAATTCATAAACTGAAGCTCAAAGAACTTAAATCAAAAATGGCTACTCAGCAACAGTTGATGGCGAAGCCAAGGTCACATTCGGTCAATGCAACCATAGCATCCTTCAAGGTCAGCAACCTGATTGCAAAGAAATTCAAACCTTTCACTGAAGGGGAATTTGTAAAAGATTGTTTTCTTTAAGCAGCTGGCAATCTTTTTGAAGGATTTAAAAATAAGAAAGAGATCATAGCTGCTATTCAAGATGTACAATTGTCAAGAAACACCGTCGTGCGGCGAATAGAAAAGATGTGTGGAGACACAACTGAACAATTGTTGGAGGATGTTTCAAATTGTGCTGCTTTCTCACTCCAACTGGATGAATCTACAGACATAAGAGACATACCCCAGTTACTACTCTTTATCCGGATGGTTTTTGAAGACTTCAGTGTTAAAGAACTACTTGGAATGATTTCTTTAAAAGGGAGAACTACCGGTCAGGAAAAATTCAGTTCTTTCCATTCTTTTGTGACAAAGTGTAATCTTCCATTGCATAGACTTGTTTCCATCACTACTGATGGAGCAAGAGCAATGACAGGTAAGGTTAATGGTTTCATATCCCTCTGTAGACAGCATGATGACTTCCCAGATTTCCTTTCTTACCACTGCATCATTCACCAGCAAGTTTTGGCAAGCAAGAGACTCAATACAAAGACTGTCATGGACATCACTTTCAAAATTGTAAATTCAGTTCATGGAAGATCACTTCAAAGACGGCTTTTCAATCTTACTCTTGATGAATGGGAAGTGGAAATCATTTTGCACACAGATGTAAGGAGGCTAAGTAGGCACAAATTTCTGCAAAGTTTTCGTGATTTGCTGAATGAAATAAGAAGTTTTCTGAAGGAGAGGGGAGATGACCAAGCAGAGTTGGAAGATGAGGAGTGGTTATGTGATCTGGCATCTCTCGCTGACTTTACAGGCGAATTAAGTGATATGAATCTTGAACTACAAGATAAAAACAAATGCATTGGCGAGATGATGAGTACAGTTTATTTATTTATTTATTTAGCAAGCATTTGTAGCCCGCTCCTTCCAGCGATCAGAAGCGGGTAGGATTACTATTGTGAAACTGCCGAATCAAGGCAGGTACAAATTTTGTTTACATACAGATTGTCAGAAAAGCACATCATACAGAGTTAACACTTCTTAGCTATGGGGGAGTTCATTTACATATATACATAAATACATATATACAGGATAATCTTCTTGGACTGTCGAATCAAGGCAGGTACAAATTTTGCTTACATACAGATTGTCAGAAAAGCACATCATACAGAGTTAACACTTCTTAGCTATGGGGGAGTTCATTTACAGATATACATAAATACATATATACAGGATAATCTTCTTGGACACAGTGGTCAGGGGCTGCTCCATCTGTGGGTTTAGTTCAGGTTGAAATGTGATTGGAAAATGTGCGTTTTGAGTTTCTTTCTGAAGTCTAGAAGGTCATTGCTAGCTCGTAGTTCTGGTGGGAGTTGGTTCCACAGTGTTGGCGCCACATATGAGAAAGCCCTGTGGCTGGTGTTAGTTTTGGCATATCTTATATCTGTTGGAGTGTGAAGGATGTTGGAATTGTGGGTTCTTCTGTTTCGGGTAGGAGGTTGCAATCTTACTAGGTTGTTGAGGAAGGAAGGTGCTAAGTTGTGGATGAGTTTGAAGGTGGTTGTTAGTATTTTGTATTTTGTGCGAGCTGTTATGGGTAGCCAGTGTAATTGAATTAGCACTGGTGTGATGTGGTCACTTAGATTTTTCTTCATTATGACCCTGGCAGCTACATTTTGTGCCATTTGTAATATGTTTAGGGTTTTTTTAGGTAAACCTTGTAGGATGGCGTTGCAGTAGTCAAAATGTGGCATGATGAGTGCTTGGGCCACTGTTCTGAAGTCTTGGAGATCAATAATATTCCGAATGGGTTGGAGCACTCTAAGCTTGTGGAAAACTGCTCTGTTGGTCTTTCGGAGGTGTTTTTCCATCTTTAGGTCACAGTCAAATGTGACTCCTAGATACTTTATTTCTTTTTTTGTTTGGTAAGTGTTGTTACATAGTGTTATTGATGTGGGAGGGTCAAAATTCGGTTCTTTGGAGATATACATTACTTCGGTTTTTTTGTGATTAATTGACATGCTACTTTGTTGTAACCAGTCTTGCATCTCTCCGATACATGTCTCCAGTGGGTTGTAGTCTGGGTTTTTAGTGTCTAGTTGTGTGTATAGCATGATATCATCGGCATAGATGTGGTAATTAATTTCGTGCCGTGAGAAAATTTTGCATAGTGGCTGCATATATATGTTAAACAGAAGTGCTGAGAGAGCAGAGCCTTGGGGGATTCCCTGTGTTTGTGAGAAAGATTCTGCTTTTTCTCCGTTGAATTGAACCTGTTGTGTTCGATTTGAGATGTAGGATGAGAACCATTTTAGTGGGGTTCCTGTTATTCCTATTGATTTTATCTTATTTATGAGGGTCCCATGATTAACTGTATCAAAGGCAGCTGAGATGTCAATGAATACAAGAATGTACATTTTCTTTTTGTTTTCAAGGCCCTTTAGGAGGTTGTTAAGTAGAACTAGTAACAGGGTTTCAACTCCATGATGTTGCCTGAAGCCATATTGCTGGTCATCAAGAGGAGCACTGTCAGTCAGATGGTCTTGCAGTTGTAGAAGGACCGTTTTTTCTATGATCTTTGCCAGGAATGAGATACTTGATATGGGACGGTAGGAGGCTGGGTCTTCTCCGTTGAGTGTAGTGTTTTTTAGGATTGGTCTAATTGGTTTCATCCTACAAGAGCAAATTTGAGCTAATGATGGCTGACCTTGCAAACAACACTTTTGATCATTTTCCTAATACGCAGGACCATCTGGGACAATATCCAAATTTTGTTTTTCAGAACAAGAAGTATGTGACAGAAATCTGTTCTGTTATATAGGAATTCGAAAATAGATTCTGTGACTTCCAAAAAATTGGAACAGTTGTGGAGTACTTGTCATACCCATTCAAAGTAGATGTGGATATTAAAGAAACTGCAACTGCTCTCAATAAAAATTACTCATTGAACAAGCCATCTCTTGAAAAGGAAATATTAACCCTCAAAAATGCCATTTTTCTCAAGACCCATGCTGAGCAAGAATCGTTTTGGAAGCTAGTGCCTAGAGACAAATTTCCCAACTTGAGAAGATGCAGCGAAGCTGTACACTCCTGTTTCGGTTCAACTTATTTGTGTGAATCTGCATTTTCCCATCTGAAAATGACAGAGTACACAACGTTCCAACATAACAGATGAACATCTCCAGGATTCCCTGAGACTGGCCCTCATGCAATATTCACCCAACTTCAAAAAGCTGGTGGATGAAATGCAGTCTCAGACGTCTCACTAATGAGCAAGAGCGAAATATTAAAGATTGTGCAAGATCAGCCTGGATCAATACTCGACCTAAATTTAACACAAATTACTCAATAAAAGTTAAAGAAAGTTATTGAAGGCATGTATATGAGTATGGGGTACCATACACTATTAGACTGAATAAATATGAGAAAGAGTTAATTCTGTTCAGAACCTTGCTTAGAAATAAAACTTCATATATTAGCTTACTAGGTGAAGGGTTACATGTCCTGAAATAAAGAAAGGGCACGTTGTACCCCAGCCTCTCTGTCTCAGGGATACCAGATAGCAGTCTCAGGGTTATTAGCTAAAATACTTTCAGGGTTAGGAATTAGTAATTAGTAGATATTGAAAAGCGCTCAAGGTTAGAAGATATCAAGTTATCAGCAGTAAACAATTATGTCAATTAGGTCATTCTATATCCTGGAATCCTGTATGTAGCCTCATAATGGCCATGTAACAGTAAACAATTATGTCTTGGACTTCATTTATGGCTCCACATTGACCCACACCGAATAAGTTGACCTACAATATGATAAACATACATGACGTATAATGAGAAAGTGAAATTATGCTGTATCATCTAAAAAAGTCTTATAAATAAAGTGAACCATGGCTAGTACGTTAGAGTAAACAGGGAGAACGTGTGTCTTCCAGTTTCTCTCCGCAAAGCTTTGGTGTATTTTTCTATAGAACTGTGTGTATTTATTGAGTATTTGATAACCTTCCCATTGTCTGTGAATGTAGTTCTTTGTAGCTTCAAGAGCCCAGTGAGGTTACTGGTGAGGGGAGAGTCAAGTAAGCTCTTCAGTTATTAAGACAGTTAAAGAAAGTTATTACCCAATAAAACTTTAAGAAAAAATGTACTTTCCATTTCCCCTCGCAGTTCTTACTGGATCTTCGTCTCTCTGTTTTTGCTTAATTTGCTTAACAGCTGATCACATCCAAGTAAAGGACAGAAGGTTCATTAAAAATGGGGGGGGGGGGGGAATCCTCCAACTTTATTGGGTTAAAATTTAATTTGAAACTAATTTGAAACTTAATTTTCATAGTGGTAGATCACCGGCACTTTTAGCCAGAAAAAGTAGATCACGACCTGTTCGAAGTTGGACATGCCTGCCCTAAAACAAGAATGAAAAGGATTCAAATTGGAGGTCAGAGGACAGGCGCAAGGGGGACATCAGGGATCTTTCACTCACTCACAGTGGTGACAGTACCAACACCAATATTATCAGCAGTAATAAATTTATCATCTAGAACGTTGTCTCTAGTGCAACATTCATTATTAAGTAAAAGCTTGTCTATGTTCCTGGCCCATCATACAATTCCTTTCATAATAGAGTAGCTATTGAGAAGTTTATGAGAACCCTTCAGTTGCGATTATTTTTGATACTAAACTTTCACACGACTGTGCACAATCAACCACTTGGACACCTCCAGGGCCATTATATCCAGCACTTTTGATCTTCAAAAAGCTTGTGTTACGTGATATTTCAGAAATAGAGAAACAGCAATACCAGTGCTCATCTAACTTGTCAAGAGAAGAAAGATATGCTTTTCATGAATTAGAGCAAAATAATTCTATCATCATTAAAAGAGCTGACAAGGGAAGAGCAGTAGTTGTATTATTTATTTACATTCTCTTATATACCGCACTATTCTGCATCAGTGCAGTTTACATTGAACAGGGCATTATAACTTGGAGATAACTATTTTACAGGGAACATGGGCAATGGAGGGTTAAGTGGCTTGCCCAAGACCACAAGGAGCATCTGTGGGACTAGAAACCCCAGTCCTTCCGGCCCAAGGTTGCTGTTCTCTAGTGGGATTTGAACCCCTGACCTTCCAGCCTGAAGTACCTTACCCCAACCACTAGGCCACTCCTCCACTCTTGTAATGAATACAGCCAATTACGGTGCTGAGTTCTGCAGACAATTGGCAAATGTGGATCTTTTCAGAAAACTACCTGAAGATCCAATAGTAGAGTTACAGCATGAGATTAAGCTACTTACCACTGAAGTGTACAAAATGGGCTATTTAACAGAAAAAGAGAGAAATGATTTGAACCCAAGTTTTCTGAAAACACCGGTACTTTATATTCTTCCAAAAATTCATAAAACATAAAATAATCCACCAGGTAGATTCTCTCTGGCAATGGTTCATTGTTGGAATACGTATGTAGGTAAATATCTTGATGAATTCCTTAGATATGAAGTCCCTGTGATTAAGAGGTATGTTTACTAAAGGGCGGTAAGGGAGCAAGTGTGCCGTTAATGCGCGTTATTGATGCCTAGTGAGCGGTTAACACCACGGAACGCTGCATTAACAATTAGAAGTGGGGCCCTCAGCATTAAGGAGAAAGGAGGTGGAGAGTGGGCGTGAATGGGGTGGAGAGTGGGTGGGGATAGGTTGTGCTCCCATAACGCTGGGTTATGTTAGAGCCCCTAGTGCTGGGAATCCTAATGTGAACTGAAACCTCATGGAAAAGGCTATTTCTGAGGTGAGAAAGCCTATTTAAATGTATGCAATGTGATTTACCCACTGGAGATCCCAAAACTGTGATAGTAGTACTACACTGGCAACAACAGACTGATGCCCCATTTGGAAAGGGCACTATATTGTTGGTGCCAAATTGGCAAAGATGCTGTCATGTGGGTGATCCAGTGGGCTGGCTGGTCTACCAGGCTGACAAGGCTGTTGCCTACGGTGTATCTCTGTGATGTCCGGTATGACTCTACAGTGACAATGGCAGCACACAAACATGCTGCCGCAGTCAAAGAGGTGTCACACCACCCCCATTGTCACCATGCTGCCATGTCAGCATTGTGTGAGGATGTGGGTGGTGGTCACAGCAGCTGTAGCCTGTTGCAAACACAACCTTGTCCCAGCCCTGTGTGTTGTTGCAATGCTGCTGTTGGCTGGATGGCAAGCATGTCAGTGGCAAGTACAGCAGAGCACATAGTGGTCCCTCCCTACCAAGATCTAAGGCAGCAGCACATGTGCCCATAACTCCTGGTGGACAGATACAGGAGCGGCAAGGTATTCTGAGCTGTATATGTGCAACAGATGTCCCTCTCCCATGCCTGTCGAACATACCTTGTCAGACAAGTATAGCACAGAGTCTGCAGAGAGCTAAGTTGACATAGGCATACCCCAACACTTGCCCACATGCATCCTGACAATGAGCACCTATACACCCATGGAACGATGAACCCACATGGCTGCTCTGTGGCTCCAAATACATGGCTAGTGTGTGTGTATGAGAGAAGAGTCACAGGTTGAAGACCAGCCTGCAGCTCAGGAAATGTATGTCCTGGTGTGTTAACTTTAAGCAACGTCTCCAGAACCTGCAACGTCTCTCAGCATGTGCAACCTTCAACATCTAATCCAGCAAGAATCTACACACTCATCTGTCATATAGAGAAGCTGCACCAACCATGGCAGACCCCTCTGAGCAGGCATAGACAGTGCCCGAGCATTGCAGAGTGCATTAATAGTGCCTGCACACTGAGTAGGCATTGACAATGGTACCCTTACCGCTAGAATGCCTACTCCCTGCCAAAGCCATGCCTCCACAATGCCCCCATTCAGACTTGGACATCTCCAGAGCTGACTTCTAAAATGGCTCTGGAGATGTCTCTGTGCTTTGGATATCCAAAGCATGAACGAATCTTCCAAAATAACCCCCAAAGGATAACACTTGCTGCCCCACCATTCTTTATAGTCATAACATGTTTATTCATAGATCTCTGAGCTGCCTGTGATTTGAGGGAGGAACCCTGTACTTTTAATCTTCTGCCTCACCATCATAACACAGTCGAGAAAGAAAAACAGTCCTGCAAGGAAGCAAGGCTTCCAAAATCAAGCTTCAAAGTCTTCTGCTGTTGCTCCATCGGGATGCTGAAGGAATTCCAGAGGGTATTTCACTATTGGCATATCCTTTGGACACATCCCTGTGGCTCTATACCACGCTCTTGGCATGATTTTATTGTCTCAGGTCGGCCCCTCCTGATGACAGCTCTGGAAATAGTTCTGGCACATCTGTGTACCCTGCCATCGATATTTCAAACAGTAAGGGGACCACAAAACAGTCTTTCTTCCAAGGCAGGTATGCTGTTTCATTCTCCCTGAAATAGGGATTTGCAATGGCTGAGAGTATCCACATTTTACATTATAGCTACTTTTAGCTAAAATGAAAATGGGCTTTCTGGCAGCTGGAGCTAAACTTTTGACAGTTTACAATTAAAACAGCATCAAAACAATTCATGAAACAAGAATACTAATAAAAATTCACATAGTTACAAACACATAAACTGCTCAGAAGGTAAGTCATAGACACTGAACAGCTTACTATGAATCAGGCAATGGAGAGATCTGAGAGAAAACATTTGGAGCATCGAAGTGTCCTCCTAATAAAAGCAATCAGGTAATTCACAATTAACTCCTCTCAAATTGAAATTTAGAATGGAATGGACCCGTCTCTTTCCTCATAACACTGTCATCAGCTGGATAGATTCCAGTGAAGGTGAGGATACAGAGAGGACGCTATCCACTATGAGGAGAGATCCAAACTTGAAGATGATAGGAAAATGTGATAATACCATTAGGCAGCAACATCTGACAAAATGTATTTTATAGGACGCTTGATTATCCAAAGAATAGCGCCCTGTCCCAATATAAGATATAACATCAGAAAAATCCAAGTTATTAATGCCCCTGTTTAATGTGCATTAGCAAATTTAAGTTACAACATAAACCGCTCTGACTGAAGTGATAAAGCGGTATAAGAAACCTGATAAATAAATGAACATATACTGGGACAGAACGAATACATTTCAGAATACTAAAGGAGATCAGGGATGTTCTGGTGGATCCACTGAAGGGTGTGTTAATAGATCTTTGGGGTTTTATGGGACTTGGGAAGGGTGGTTGCGGTCCTTCTTCACAAAAGTGGTAACAAAGAGAAGGTGGGGAATTGCAAACCAGTAAGCCTTATCTCTTAGGTGGAGAAAGGTAATGGGCACGCTACTGAAGGAAAGGACAGTTCACTATCTACAATCTAGTGAGTTGCAAAGTCTGAGGCAACATGGTTTTTATCAGAGGCAAATCATGTTAAATAAATCCAATTGATTTCTTTAATGGAGTAACTAGAGAACTAGATCTATGGCATAGGCCAGATGCGCTGTACTTAGATTTCATCAAAACCTTTTATACTGTTCCTCACAGGAGACTCATAAATAAGCTGAGCAGCCTGGGTGTGTGCCAAGGTGATGAACTAGATTAGAAACTGGTTGACTAACTGTTGACAGAAGGTAGAAGAAAATAGTAAGGAAAGGAAGGTGAGTATTGGAAAATCTCAGGGATCAGTCCTGGGGAGAATTCTGTTAAATCTCTCTATGAGAAGGAAAGGTTTATCATTTTATGGATAAAATGCTCCTGAAGGAGAAGGCAGTATGAGAAGAGATCTGCAAAAACTGGAACACTGCTGAATGCTGGACATTTAAGTGCAACGTGCAGAGCCGTGCATTTGGATTGAAAAAATCCAAAGGAAACGTATGTGATGGGAGGAGAAGCCAATGCACATGAACCAGGAGAGAGATCAGGATGATTCTGTTGTTTCTGATCTTGAAGATAGTGACATGATGCAATAAGGCAATGGCCAAACCTAGATTGCAACAAGAGAGACATAACCAAGAGAAAAAAAGAGGTGATAATGGCCTGATATAGATGGTTGGAATACTGAGCTCATTTTTGGAGGGCATAATCTCAGTAAGGATATAAAAAACCTATAAACAATCCAGAGAAAAGCAAATAAAATAGTACAGAAGGGACAACAGAAGGCAGATGGGAAAAGACTTGATAACCTAAATATAGGTACAGGAAAAAAGAGGAGAGGTAACAATGATACTGTACAGTATATGCAAGAAATAAAACTTTACTAAATGGAAAGAAAACTGTAGAACTAGGGGGCATGATAAGAAACTGCGAAAAGGTAGACTCGGGAGAAATATTAGGAAATATTTTCATGGAGAAGTGATGGATGCCTGTAATGCCCTCCTGGAAGATGTGATGGAGACAAAAATTGTGATAGAGTTTAAAAAGAAGTGGGATATAAATAGAGGATGCATAATGGCAAGAGAAGGGAATCCAAGCACCGGGCACTTGTAAAGGGGTACATGTCCCATCACACAAACACTCTGAAGTTCCCATAAAAGGACAGCAACCACAACATTTCCTTCAACCCTGCAAAGAACAAGGGAAGGGACAAGAGCTAAAAACTGTTCTCCTCAGTCTAGTCCGTAGGAAAAGCCTGGTTCCCAGAGCAACCAAGGAATGGAGCTAAAAAGGGACTGGACCATAGGATATAAAAACTGAGGAGGAAAGCACAACATTCTGCACTCCACTTGTTTTACTTAAAGTTTTGAGGGTGTTTTGCTGAATGGACTTTTGAAGCAATCTGAGCTTCAAGCGGGATTATGATACTTGAATTTGTTTTGATTAAGGTTACAGAGTTGCCAAGTTACCCAGTTCCAGGAGTGAGATTTTTTTGCCAGTTCTGGATTTAAATATGCATTGTAATGCAGTATGGTCTTTGTAGTCCCTGATTTTACCCATCAAAATTGGTGCAGTAGATCCCACAATGCATCAGGATGAGATTGTCAGAAATCCAGGACTGGCTTAAAATCTCACTCCTGAAACTGGGTAACTTGGCAATTCTGAGGTTACCAGATTTTTTGCAGGCAAATCTAGGACACTTATCCCAGAGTGGGAGGAGATAAGAGAAGTGGAAAGACAGTGGGCCAAATTGAAAGGAACTATAAATAAAGACAACGGATCTTTAAGCTAAGAGGTGGATAAAAGTGGAAGGAAAAGAAAATCATCTCAGAAGAGGTGACTGACAAAATTAGAACATAAGATATGCCATATTGGGTCAGACCAAGGGTCTATGAAGCCCAGTATCCTGTTTCCAACAATGGTCAATCCAGATCACAAGTATCTGTCAGCTTGTCAAAAAGGTACACAGATTCTATGCTGCTCGTCCCAAGGGTAAGCAGTGGATTTCTCCGGCCCTTTTTAATAATGGCTTATAGACATTTCCTCTAGGGACCTGTCCAAACCTCTTTTAAACCCAGCTACACTAACAGTTTTTACTGCAGTCTATGGTAATGAAGTCTAGAGTTTGATTACACATTGAGAGAAAAAATATTTTCTCCGATTAGTTTTATGTGTGCTACATTTTACATGACACCTAATCTTTCCACTTTTTGAAGGAGTAAAAAAACAACTTACATTTACCCATTCCACTCCATTCATTATTTTATAGACTTCTATCATATCTACACTCAGCTGTTTCTTTTCCAAGTTGAAGAGCCCTATCCTTTTAAGCCTTTCCTCGTAGGGATAACCTTCCATCCCCTTTACCACTTAGGTCATTTTTCTCTGTACCTTTTCTAATTTTGCTATATCCTTTTTAAGATATGGAGACCAGAACTGCATACGATATTCAAGATGCAGTCACGCCATGGAATGATACAGAGGCATTATAACATCCTTTGTTTTATTCTCCATTCCTTTTCTTATGATTCCTAGCAAGCATTCACAAAGTACAAAGCATAAAAAGGAACACAGAAAAGAGTGTTTTTTCTTTGTATTTGTTTAGCTAGGCTTATATATCGCTTTTCACCGGATCAAAGCAGTTTACAGTGAACAGAGCATCAGTTACATAGAACAAATACCACCGTAGATAACAATTAACAGAGTTAACATAGTTAGATGGAACCGATAACACCTTAGTTATATAGTATGTATAACAGCAAACTATTTGCAGTTATTGAACTATTTACAATATTAGGGCAATATATAAATGGTATATTCTTTAACTATTTACACGTGTAGAATCTGTCTTGATGGTGTCACGTCGGGGGGGGGGGGTAGGTGAAGGGTCCAAAGTGTTCAAGGAATAAAAGGGTTTTCAGGTGTCTGCAGAAGGAGGGGAGGTTGGTAATATTCCTTATTGTGTCTGGCAGAGAGTTCCAAAGGGACGGTGTGTAGAGTTCAAACTGTATTGAATTTTGCAGAGATATCAAGAAATATCAGAAGGTAGGCTTGTGAGTGATCTTGTATTCCTTGGGTTAATGTGTTGATTAGTATGGCCATCAGGGTTTCTACTCCATACAGCGGGCAGAAACTGTGCTCTTGTGGATCAAGTAAGCAGTTTTCATCAATGTGGTCTTGAAGCTGGAGTTGTAGTTTTCTCAATGATTTTGGCCAGGAAGGAGAGGCAGGCGATGGGTCTGTATGATCTGGGGTCTGTAGAGTTGAGGGTTGGTTTCTTTAAGGTGGGGCAGACAGAGGATAGCTTGAGACAGTTTGGCATTATTCCTTGTTGTAGTGTTTCATTTGTTATTTTAGTGAGGATTGGGCGGAGTTCGATCTTTGTAGCTTTGATCCAGTTGACTGGGCATGGGTCAAGTGTTGAGGTGGATGTGTTGAGCAGTTAGAATTCTCTCAATTTCTTCATTGGTGATCATATGAAAGGTGGACCAGCGAGTTGTGTTAGGAATAATTGTGATGGGTAGGGAGGTGGTGACTTCTGGGTGGAGATATAGCTGTTTATAGTGTGCAGCTAGTTGTTGATGGCTCACAGAAGGTTTTGAGATGTGGTTGGTGGATGGTTCTGTTAGGTGCCTGACTATGTCAAATAGTTCTCACAGGTGATTGATAGAAGTATTGATGATCTTTGTGTGGTAGTCCTTCTTGGCTTTATCTGTGGTTGCATGGTAATTCTGAAGTAGTGTTAGGTATTTGTTGCGGTCTTCTGTCTGGGTGGTTTTTTGCCATTTCTACTCTAGCTGTCTTAGTTTGTTTTTTAGTTGGCGTACAGTGTGGGAGTACCAGGGAGTTTTGGGGATGTGTTGCTTTTTGGAGAGGTTGTATTGATTGGGTGGTAAACTAGCAGCATCTCCAAGCACTTTGTTCTAATTGTCTGTCAGTATTGTGTCAGATGTGTTCATCTTTATGTTTGAATTGTCTGAAGATCATGTGGTCTGTTGTTCTTTCTGGATTATTGGAGATTTTAGGGGTAGAGAGAAGGTGATGAGGTTGTGGTCGGTCCATGGCATTGAGTAGGTTTGTAGTGTGTATGGGGGGGGCTGTTATGGATTGGGTGGGTAGGGGTAAAGATTAGGTCAAGGATGTTGCCTTTGCTGTGTGTGGGGGAGGTCATATTTTGGGTGAGGTCCATCGATTCAATAGCTGAGAGGAAGGTGTCTGTCAAGTTGGTAGGTAGGGAAGAGAGGTTAAGTCTCCCGAGATGAGAAGGTCCTTCTTCGATTTGGAGTTTTCTATGATACTTTCTATTATGCTGGATAGGTGCTTGGAGGAGAGTTCAGTAGTTGAGGATGATGGTCAAATGGTTATTCATGATGGATGTTTGAGTCCATTTCAATGGCCATGTAAAATTGAGAGAAAAGAGTGAAATCAGGAAGGCAAAAGCAGGGGCAGAAGAAAAAATGGCTAAGGATGTTAAACGAGAAGACAGATGAAGAGAGGCTGGAGACCCCAAATATGTATACCCTAGAGGAGAGAAGGGATAGAGGAGATATGATACAAATCTTTAAATATTTGAAAGGTTTTACAGAACAAATAAACCTTTTTCAAATGAGAGGAAACTCTAGAACAAGAGGGCATGAGATGAGGCTTCAAAGAAGTGGAATCAAAAGCAATATCAGGAAATATTTCATTACAGAAAGAGTGGTGGATGCCTGGAATGTCCTCCCAAAGGAGATGGTGGAAACATAAACTATGCTGGAATTCAAAAAGGAGTGGGATAAACATAGTGAATCCCTAAAGAGCAAGAGGATGATAACCAAGAATGGAGTACCTCAACTCAAAACAGATGCAAAATAACTGTTTAATTTTTTCAAAGAAATCATGGGAAAAGTAATATGATGACAAATAGCTGCTGTGGCACTCAAGTGCTTGCATGTTTATGTGAACAAGGCACACAATTTGTAGCCTAGGTGGTAGAGGACCATGTCACCACTTACCCACATGATGCCCAGTGACAAGTCTGAGTCAGGGAAGGTCAGGCAAATCGCAGCTCACACAACTGAATGGGGCCTCCTCACCCACAAAGTTATGGCTGGGCAGACTGGATGGACCATGTAGGTCTTTATCTTCCATCATCGACTATGCTACTATGTTACCATAAAGTACCATGACAAAATTATCATTTTTATCAGATGAATTCTCCCAACCAACAACAGAGCAATTCCCTGTAGAAAAAGTAGAAATACTAGGGGACACATTTATTTATTTTATTTATTTAGCTGTATTTATATCCCGCTTTTCACCGGGTCAAAGCGGCGTTACATAAAAAAGGGGGGGGGGGAATTTACGTGTAGGGGTGGGGCCGTCACCGGGGAGGCTACATTGATGATTTCAACATAAGACATAGGACAGACTTTGGACTTGGACAGATTTTGGACATGGTTGGGTTAATATAATACATAACACATAATGAAACTACAATATAGCCCATGTAAGACTAATAGGAGAAAATATTTTTTCACTCAACATATAATCTATCTCTGGAATTTGTTATCAGAGGATGTGGTAAATCTGTTAGTGTAGTTGGATTTAGAAAAGGTTTGGATAAGTTCCTGAAGGAAAAGTCCATAAACAATTTTTAAAAAGGACCAGGAAAATCTACTGCTTACCCCGGGATAAGCAATGTGGAATCTGTGTACCTTTTTGGGAACCTGGCAGGTATTTATGACCTGAATTGATCACTGTTGGAAACAGGATACTGGTCTTGATGGACTGACCCAGAATGGCATTTCTTATGTTCTTATGTTCTCTAAGCAATTGAAGCTCTGTATTCCTCAAAAAGGACCCAATATTCAAACTATACAATAACACAGTTATTCTCTAATAGAGCAAAGAATCTTGCACCCATGATAGAGGAATTGTCATCTGCTAGCTTTATTTATTTATTTATTTTATTTATTTAGACAGATTTGTATCCCACCTTATCCTTCAATCAAAGTGGTCACAATACAAGTGGAAGGTTAAAAATAACATAGGGTAGATACGACATTAACAGATAAAACTAAGATGAATTAATGTAATAAAATGGGCCTATTGGTAAAAACTATTAATTATATATCAAATTATAAGTTTCAGCAAATAGCAAGGTCTTCAAGGCCTTGTGAAAATCTTTGATATCAGATCTTATCCCAGTGACATTCCCCAATAAACTTGCAAACCTAATACCTCCTAAACTCCATTAAAAGCTCCAAAAAACAGAACTAACAAGTCATCAAGAAACAACGCTGTTTTTAGTTCCCTCTCCCTAATTTGGACACTCACCACAGCCCTGCCAGCAACAATTTCTGAGCTAAGAGCTCAGTACAGAACAGAAATAATGCTGGGGACAAGGGACGACTCTGACGAGTTCCCCCCTTCGATGGAAACTCCAAGGAAATAGAACCCTTCATTAAAATCCTCTCTGTAGCCCTTGCAATAAGATCCAGATCTTCTCTAACATTTCCCCTCTCAAACCGAAATGTCCCTAACACATACCACCCAATCAAATGCTTTCTCAACATTAAAACTGAACACCACCCCTATCTTCTTCAATTTAGATGCACAGATTGTAAACTCAAAAAAAAAATTGGATCACGTGATTGAGAAAGCCATAAAGTTTCCTACCAAAGAATTACACCAATGGTTCTTAATCCAGTCCTCTGGGACTCCCAGGCCAGTCACGTTTTCAGGATATCCACAATGAATATGCATGAGATAGATCTGCATGCACTGCTTACATTGTATGCAGATCTATCTTATGCATGTTCGTTGTGGATATCCAGAAAACCTGACTGGCCTGGGGGGTCCCAGAGAACTGGGTTGAGAACTACTGAATTACACAATAGCTTTTCAGATGCTAGAATGATATCCAACTGATGATCTCCATGGTGATTACTTGAAAAATATATTTGCCATAAATCCAGGGTTACCATAGAGGAAATACAAGCAGTCACTGCCGAATATGTTCAGTTATCCAGCTACAAATTTACATCCACTAGCACCATAACTGATTTATAATCCACTGAGATTTATGTAATTGCATGTAACAAATCCATACATAGCTTCTCTCATGCACCGAGGGTCATTTTAAAAGACTTAGGGACTTGTTTACATTTCGATGGGGTCGCGGCTCCGATAACAATCGCGAACTGCTACCGCGGCTTTTTAAACAAGCCCCCAAGTCATACTTTGGACGTCAAAATCATGGACAAGTCTCCATAACCATTTGCAGACGTCTCCGGTGCAGGGACATTCAAGTAAGCACAGGGATGTGACAGAGGCATGTCCAGGTAATGTACTTACATATCCCTGTTCAATCTCAGAAATGTTTATACCTGCTCCAGGCACAAATAGGCATCAGGAAAGTGCTTGTTTTCACCTTAAAACGTCCAGAGAGTGTAAAGAAGATGGAGAGATACATGACTAGCCTTAGATCACAGAGGTCCACACTGGGATTTGAACCCTGACCATGTCTGCTCTTAAGTCAGTACTCTAACCACTATGCTATTAGACATCGTATTGCTGAAATGCTATCCTGGGGACATCTATATAGATATTTGAAACAAATGCATATCAGGCACTTCCATATTTCTGAAATCATGCCTGAACTTGCACATGTCTGTGGTTTTTTTCAGATGTTCTAGCTTTGACGTCTCAGATTACACTTGAATGTCTCATTGTGAAATGTGCCTCCAAGTGTCCTGTAAAGTAGCAGGATTCCTATTTCTCTTCAGACCCTGAAGCACTTAAACTTACAAACATGCACTCATACCATGTTGAACAAATAGAGTTTTTCATTGAAACCTCAAGAAACTCCTAAGATGGGTCCTTACACCACTTTGTAGTATTGCTAAAATAATTCCACCACAACCACAATGATGGCAGAAAATTAGCAGTAGCTTTATTTAATTTCCAGTAATGGATGCTTTCTGTATGATGCTGCACATGCCTTGTAGTGCTATATAAATTAATAATAATAATACTTGATCCTATTCTAAATCAGCCTGTCCCTCATATCAGTCTCTAGGGCAGTGATGGCTAACCTTTTTGAGCCCGAGTGCCCAAACTGCCGCACAAAACCAAAGAATTTCCTCAAAGTGCCAGCACGTCATTTGCATAAGTGGTCTTATTTGCATAAATATTTGCATAATGTTACCATACACTAACTTTTAGTAAACATGTCTCTTAATGAGTGTATGGATAAAGAAAGACTAAAAGATTTCTACATTACTATAATCCAGTGCCAACCGCCAGGCACATTAGGAACTACCACAAACGCTGCCCATTTAGAACCCATAGCAAACCCGCCATATCCTGACAGCATTACCAGGACTCACAAAGCACCATACCCTACCTATCAAAAGGCAACACTGCAAATATTAAACCAATACATTTCAGTGAATACTGGGGAAAGAGAACAAGTGGCAACGTCAAATAGGAATTTCCTCTTGTACCAAACAAAGCGCAGATGTTAATGATGCACATTTCCCAGAGCTGACATATTCCAGTTAATAAATTCAAAATAAAGAGATATCGTTCTACCTTTTGTGCATTTTTTTTCAGTTGCAATTGGTCCAGCCATTTTCTTCTGGTTTCTTCATGTTTTCTGCTAACTCTCCATCGTCTGCTGTCCATTTGTCCTTTCTTCTCTCTTCTAGTTTTTTTTCCATTCTCTCTCTCTCTACATCTGCTTTAACATACTAATCTTTCTCCTTTTGCTCTTTCCTCATTCCTATTTCATCCACACAAATTTTACCCCTCCATCCTCAATCCCCAATTACTCTCCCAATACCTGGCCAATTGTAGATTTTTCATCCCTCCTACACAAAATATTTTTCCCCTCTCCATTTTACTCTCCCAGCCCCATCCCATTCTAATCCTCCCCCAACATCAGCTCCCTTCTAGTTCCAGTCTCACCCAGCATCCATTCCCTTCTTCAAGCCCCCCACGTCCCCTCAGCCCAGTTCCATTCCAAGCCCCGTCCCCATCAGCTATTTGCAGTTCAAGCCCCCCACTTCCCCTCAGCCCATTTCCATTCCAAGCCCCATCCCCAACAGCTATTTGCAGTTCAAGCCCCCTTCCACGCCGCCCAGTTCCAGTCCTAGCAACCCCCCCAACCCCTTACCAGTCCTAGCCCCCCATAGCCCACTCCCAGTCCTAATCCCACCAGCCCATTTCCAGTCCTAACCTCCCCATCAGCCCACTCCCAGTCCTAATCCCCCATCACTCAATTTTTAGTTTAAGCCCCCCCAGCGCCTATCACCACTCCTAACCCCCCCCAGCGACCATCACCACTCCTACCCCCCCAGCCCAGCGCCCATCACCACTCCTAACCCCCCCCAGCCAGCCCAGTGCCCATCACCACTCCTAACCCCCCCCAGCCAGCCCAGTGTCCATCACCCCTCCTAACCCCCCAGCCCAGTGCCCATCACCACTCCTAACCCCCCCACCCCAGCCCATCACTACTCCTAACACCCCCAGCCCAGCCCAGCCCATCACTACTCCTAACCCCCCCCCAGCCCAGCCCAGCCAATCACCACTCCTAACCCCCCCCAGCCCAGCCCATCACCCCTCCTAAGCCCCCCAGCCCAGCCCATCACCACGCCTGACCCCCACCCCCCACCCCCACCCACCCCCGCGAAATTTAAAAAAAAAAAGAAAACCTGTCTGCTGCCGCTGTCGGGGCCGCCGCGGCAGAATCGAGCGTGCCGCGGGGCCCCCCTGTACCCACCGGCAGAGCCTGTCCTCCCCGTAGCAGCTCTCTCTTTGGAGCTGCAGTCAGACGCGCCGGCTTGCAGAGCGCGAGGGAAGAGTTCCCTCGCTGCTCTGTTAAGCCCGCGGGGGCTGATGGGAAGATGGGAAGTTCCCATCAGCCCCCGCGGGCTTAACAGAGTCGCGAAAGGGAAACTCTTCCCTTCGCGCTCTGCAAGCCGGCGAGTCTGACTGCAGCTCCAAAGAGAGAGCTGCTACGGGGAGGACAGCCTCTGCCGGTGGGTACAGGGGGGCCCCGCGGCACGCTCGATTCTGCCGCGGCGGCCCCGACAACGGCAGCAGACAGGGTTGTTGTTTTTTTTTCGATGGCGGACCTTCCCGCGTGCCAGCTGCAAGGCCTTCGCGTGCCACAGCTGGCACGCGTGCCATAGGTTCGCCATCGCTGCTCTAGGGCATCAATCCCCACTGTACCAAACACATTCTCCTATTATCACACATCCATGTCAACAGAACTCAGACACTTGGCTAGTTAGTGCCAACTTAGCCATACTGAGGCTCTTTAAGAACCCTGTGGATAGTCCACCCATCTTCCCCACTTAACCTGCTCATGGAAGTAGTGCACTCTTGCCACTGAATCCTTCTCATTTCTCATCATTCACCTCTGTTCTCCTTAATACCTGGCCAGTCCTGGGGAGGAAGACTAAGTCCTACCTCTGTCCCCAAGTTGTGGCCACAATAGTCAATCCCCCCAACTCCCCAGACCCACAGTAAGAAGCAAGGAATGGCCAAGAGGGGAATGCAGCCACCCCTGTGCAACAGCCACCTTGCCGGCCTGCCCCAGCAAAACTGCCTTTAGCCCGCCGCACTTGTCTATTACCTAATTCCCTCCCATACCCCCTTCCCCACTTCCTTCCTTGTTCGCCCATCCCCCTTCCTGAACACTGGCCACTGCCCAGCCAGAAGGGGCTCTGCCATGTTCTGTTGCCCTCAAAGGGCAGAGTACATTTAACAATCAGCCTTCAATTTCCATTAACCGGGTTTTTTAAATAAAAAAACAGAACCACTTGGGATTCACCTTTCAATGCATTTATGATTCCTGACGTATTATAAACTGATCGAACATTAACATAGTAACGGAATAGGTATACTAACATCCTCACCCCGACAATTCTTGGAAAGGGGAGATCTCACTAAACAAGGAGTCCATTTACCTTTCTGACATATTTCTTATGGCAATTATAGTGACCTTCTTCTTATGATTATTTCAATTTGATTAATGTTTATTCAGGACCCCATTTCCTAACACCTTTTTCTTGCACTGAGTCTACCCTACCATCCAAAACATACAAGAAACCAAAGTAAAGATCTTACAGCCCTGCTACCTGCAAGTTTTAACTCTGGCAGTTCTACCCCACACTATCAGAATATTAAACATTTATATCATACCCACAATGCACTTTGTACCCCACTTTCATGCAGCCTTCAAAGAACTAGTAAGATGCCGAGTGTTATCCTTCCTTGACAACCAACCCCCACTTCCTAAAACTAAATGTATGAGAGAATGAGAAATCCTGCTATATAATATAGTCCCTCTCTTACATACAGTTTCTTATTTTTGGCAAAAAAAATGCTCTGATCCATGATAGCAGAGATAAGAAACTTGCTGCAAAACTAAAATGAAAAAGGCTATTATTTATTTATTTATTTATTTATTTAAAGTTTCTTTTATACCGCGCTATTCGACATCAGCGCGGTTTACAGTGAACAGAAATTACACTTCACAACATTGATCAGTGCTTACAATGAACAGGGCAATACATTAAACAGGTTTACATTAAACAGGTTTCTTAAACAGCGAACATAATAAACTATGTACAAAAGGCAACTATATACAAGGCCGCTAAGTGCAGCTATATGATTCCTGATGAGAGCGGAAGCAAGGTGAGATTGCCGCTCTTCGTGTTAAGACTATAGAGCGCATGGGTTTAACGTGTTGACCTGGGATGTAGAGGTGGGTTGGTGTGAGACGGTGTCAGAAACATTGTAGTGAAGCAAGAACAGGTGGTGCTTCAGTGCCTTCCTGAACTGAGAAAGGTCACTGATGGTTCTGATGTCTGTTGGTAGGGCATTCCAACATAATGGTGCGAAGTAAGAGAAGGCTCTGGATCTAGTGGCTTGAGAGCACTTCGTGATTGCCTTAGGTAATACAAGGGAGTTAGAGGCAGTTGATCTCCTTGCACGATTAGGGGGTGTAATTGATATCAGGTCGGTGATGGAAGATGCGGAGTTGTTATTAATCGCTTTGTGAGTCAAGGTTAGTATCTTGAAAGAGATCCTGGATTGCATCGGAAGCCAATGTAGCTGTTTCAGTATTGGAGTGATGTGGGTTCTCTTGGAGGCTCCATAAAGGATTCTTGCAGCCGAGTTCATGGCCAATTGTAAGGGGTTAATCGTGCTCTTTGGTAGGCCATGGAGGATAGCATTGGCGTAGTCCAAGTGGGGCATTATTAAGGCTTGAAAGACTGAACGAAAGTCATCAGGTTCAAGCAACTGACGCAAATGACGGAGGGTCCGGATTTTATGATAGATAGATTTCGTTACGTTGCTGATGTGAGCCTTCATGTTGAGCTGTTGATCGAGAGTAACCCCTAGGTATCTAACTGTGGTCTTGCAGATGAGCTCAGCGTCACGCACCTTGATGGACTTTGGTGGAGTGAATGCAGGGTTTCTGTTCACAAAGAGGACTTCAGTCTTTTTAAAATTTATCTTAAGCATTTGTGATTTTAACCAGTCTGTAACCGCATCGAAGCACTCGATTAGTGGGGAGAGGTCAAGGAGATCTGTTGAGAATGGCATATACATAAGGACATCATCGGCGTAGACCAGGCAGTTGATGTTAAAAGAGTGGATGAGGTCACAGATAGGCTGCATATAAACGTTGAAAAGTAAGGCGGAAAGGGAGGAGCCTTGTGGCACACCTTTGGTTTGCTGGAAGGGGTCAGAGGTTGAAGATCCAGAACGAACATGTTGCCAACGGTCTCTGAGATATGAGGAACACCAGGAGAGGGCGGATCCATGAACTCCCTTCTCTCTAAGACGTGACAGGAGAACTTCATGATCAACAGTGTCGAACGCCGCGGCAATGTCCATGAAGATTAAAGCAAAACCTTGTCTGATATTGTTTAGGCCTATAGTTAGAGTATTGAACAGGGAAGTCAGTAGGGTTTCGACACCGTGTGACTCACGAAATCCGTGCTGACATGGGTGCAAGGGTGAATTGGAGTCAAGATGATCTTGTAGTTGACGTTGGGTAATCTTTTCGATGACTTTCGAAAGGAGAGGAATGCTGGAGATGGGTCTATACGATTCCATCAAGGAGGGGTCCAACCTGCTGTTTTTTAAGAGAGGTCTGATGGAGGTCTGTTTCAGAGCGTGGGGGAAAGTCCCTGTAGCGAACGATACATCCATTATTTTAGCTAGAAATGGGCTAAGATCAGCCCGTAGTGCCTTTATCCAGGAAGCTGGACAGGGGTCGGAGGGAGATGTTGTAGGGTTTATTTTTAAGATGGTATCTTGAATGACTCTGTCATTTGGGGTGGAAAAGGATGAGATAGTGTGTTGGGTCTCGCCAGAGAACTGGCTAGGTGGGGGTGTAGGGACAGTGTAGGGGGTATTGGCTGAAGTGGGGGGTATAGAGGTTGAATCAAGCTGATTACTTTTGCTTCGTAAGTAGTTGGCGTATTCCTGGGGGTCTAGGTGTGGTGGAGCACCCTGAGAGGGTTCCTTTGATAAGGTTTTCACAATGTGGAAGAGCTCGTGAGGTTTGTTGAGGGAGTGCTGTAGTCTGCCTGCGTAATATTTTTTCATACTGGAGGATACGGATGAGCGATGCCTTGATAATTGTGTTTTGAATGCATCGTGGTTCTCGGTTGTTCTTGAACGTCGCCATCGTCTTTCTAGTTGTCTGAGGAGGAGGAGTGATTTTCTTAACTCTGGAGAGTACCATGGTGCATTCTTTTTCTTATGGGGTGTTTTGATTGAGGTAGGAGAGTGGATCACAGCATCTAGGCAGGAGTTCCAAGAGTCGACCATGTCATCAAGGCTTTTTTCAGGAGAGCAAATTAGGTTCTGGGTCTTCTTTAGGATGTCTTCTTGGTTAAAAGGGTGAAAGCGTCTGAAGTGCTCTGAGGAGAGTGCATCTGCTGGGAGTGTCTTGGAAGGTCTAGGGCAAATAGGCATCTGAAACAGGATTAGGAGATGATCGGACCATGGTACTGTAATTGAATTTAGGTAGGACTGGTGCCAATGGGTAAGAGCTGATTGTGGTGCGAAGATAAGGTCCAGTGTGTTACCTTTTATATGAGTGGGTGTGTTGACCAACTGAACAAAGCCTAGTTCGATGAGTGCATCAGTGAAGGCATTAGTATGGCTGTCTTGAATGGTTGGGAGGTTAAGGTCGCCTAGAACCCAGTTTGGGGTGTATGGGTTTGAAGAGTTACAGGCCATATCAATGATTGTGGCTAAGTCGTCAGGTGAGGAGGATGGTGCTCTATACAGTAAGTTGATAGTGACCTGTTTATTTGTGATGGTCACAGAATCAAGGGTCGATGTGCTGTTTGAGGCTGCAAGCTGGAACCTAAGGTCTGATCTGGATAAGATGAGTACCCCACCGCCACGGCGGTCAGTTCTGTGACATGAGTGAGCTATGAAGTTAGGGGGAACAATCTGGTGGAGGAGCACAGAGTCAGAGGCAGACAGCCAGGTCTCAGTGACACATAAGATGTCGAGGTTATGAGCTGAGAGGATATCTATTAGTGCTGGCCATTTCTTCCGCATTGATCGAGCATTTATTAGAGCGCATTTGAGGTTAGAGGGATGGAGAGGCTGTGTGCTCTGATGGGGGTTGTGCTGCTGTAGGGCAACATAGATCACATGTGGACCAGGTGGGCGCCGTGGTGGTTCGGTTTGGTGGTTAGGAGGGCCAAAAGGTCTATTCACTGGTCTGTGAAGGATTGGGATAGTGTTGTGGGGTAAGGTGAAGGCTAAGGTATCATAAGTTAAAGCTATTAACATATAACACAGGGAGAGGGTGAAGGGGTATGGTGTTGAGCAATATGGTAGCATGGTAGAGGTAAAGCCTGAGCTAGCGTAATAGTGTTAGATAATCTGCGTGTACTAGGAGGTGTTTGAAATATATCTAAACCACAAGGCAGAATAAATGCTCATTTAATTGTAATAGCTAGGACAGTACTAGTGTGCTGTCTATTTAGAATATACTATTAAGCAAGATGTATTACATAGGAGACAGAGTAACTAGCAATAGAATACAATGTTGCAAGGGACTGACTGAATCTAGCAATGTACTCTAGTGAGAGGCCTGCATTGCTATAAGGTATGGAATACAACAGACCTGGTCAGGCGTAATAGGTGGGCTCCGTTCAAATTGAATATAGTGCCCCGCCTAAGGGCCACGCCAAAGGGCCCTGTGGCGAGGCCCTCAGGCGCGGGCCCGACAGGCGCGGGCCCGCCTGTCGGCGGCACAAATTTAAATGGAGCTGCTGCTCCCTCCCACAGCCCGGATTGGGCCGGAGTCAGGCCGATGGTCTGGCGCTTCACCTGGGGCAGCGGTGGAGTCCTGTCCGTTTCCCGCCGTCGGCGGCACAAATTTAAATGGAGCTGCTGCTCCCTCCCACAGCCCGGATTGGGCCGGAGTCAGGCCGATGGTCTGGCGCTTCACCTGGGGCAGCGGTGGAGTCCTGTCCATTTCCCGCCGTCGGCGGCACAAATTTAAATGGAGCTGCTGCTCCCTCCCACAGCCCGGATTGGGCCGGAGTCAGGCCGATGGTCTGGCGCTTCACCTGGGGCAGCGGTGGAGTCCTGTCCGTTTCCCGCCATCGGCGGCACAAATTTAAATGGAGCTGCTGCTCCCTCCCACAGCCCGGATTGGGCCGGAGTCAGGCCGATGGTCTGGCGCTTCACCTGGGGCAGCGGTGGAGTCCTGTCCGTTTCCCGCCGTCGGCGGCACAAATTTAAATGGAGCTGCTGCTCCCTCCCACAGCCCGGATTGGGCCGGAGTCAGGCCGATGGTCTGGCGCTTCACTATATATCATAGCACAAAATTATGGCAAATAAGAAAAGATTAAAGTACAAAAACAACTTATAAAGCAAGGTTCTGATACATTTCAGTACTGTTAAATTCATATTTGATAAATAACATATTTGCAAACTTGCATAGGAATGCATCTGATTAGTTATACCAGCTATAAGCTATCAACTTAGGGGATGATATTCAAAGCCAAATATCCACATAGCAGCAGCTAGCCATTACTCTCCATGAATGTTCAACAGCACTATCTAGATACTGCTGGGTTGGTGCATGGGCTGAGCGGCAAATTACACAGGTACACTAAAAAAAATTTTTTTTAAACTGCCTCTAATGTTTTGATTGATTTTTACGTTTTTTGGTGCGCTGAATCCAAATCTGGTAACCAATTTGCTCCATCATGTACAGATTTTTTGCTACATTGGGTTAGCAGTTTGAGGTGAATGTTTCAGATTGAGTGCGATCGAGATAAAAGTTTCTTGGATGAATTCTTTATACTAATTGTTTAGTAATTATTCAAATAAGAATAAAGAAAATTGTAACAAGGCAGCACATAAGAATAGAGTAATGTCAACAAAACACACTGTGATGGTAGCAAAATTGTCTGCACTTAAAACAGCCACATACATGTGCACAAACATTGAGCATATAAGAGAGAGGTTAGACACAAAGCAAAGCAAAGAAATGTGCAAAAAATGTTGTACAGGTATGTATGTAAGAATAGAAAACGCAAACCGCACCATTGCAATACATGAAGACAAACACCCGATGGTGTGAAAATAAAATTCTAATAAATGAGATCCGACACTGTGGTAATAACTAGCAAATTTTTATGTCAAAGTTTAGTAAAAACACGATATTTGTCAACACAGTTTAGATTTTAAAGTCATTCTTGGGTCAATCAATCTCCTGGTGGGCCCGTTTCTTCTTCCCCCGAATGCTTCTCTTGGTGCGCTGCTTGGTGTATTTTTCATCTGGGGTTTCCCGCAGCAGCAACCAGCAGAAATCAGCCATCATAGTGGTGTTCCATCTTCCTTGGTACCTTCTCTCTGCGTCCTTGATGTCCTGGTGAAACCTTTCACCTTGTTCTTCATTGTACGCCCCCATGTTTTCGGGAAAGTAGTTCACATGGGAGTGCAAGAAATGGACTTTCAGGCTCATGTTACAGCCTTGTTCTTTGAAGGCATTGAGCATCCTGGCAACAATATCCTTATAGTTCTCATCCCGCCTGTTCCCCAAGAATTTGAGAACAACATCCTTGAAGGAATCCCAGGCTTCTTTTTCCTTCTCAGACATCGTTTCAGCGAATGCTCCATCTGAAATGAGTTTCCTTATATCAGGGCCAACAAACACTCCTTCCTTTAGCTTTGCTTCAGAAAGTCGGGGGAACTTTGAGCAAAGGTACCGAAAGCACTCACCATCTTTTGGAAGGGACTTGATGAATTGCTTAATGAGACCCAACTTAATGTGGAGAGGTGGTAATAGAATTTTATCACGAGGTACCAAGCTCTCATGAAGAACATTTTTCTCACCGGGTCTCAAATACTCCCGAATTGGCCAGTCTTTTTTCCCCCAGTCTAGGTCGCGGGCCCGGCTATCCCACAAGCAAAGGAAGCAGGGATATTTGGTGAAACCGGATTGCTGCCCTAATAGCATGGATAGAATTTTAAAGTCTCCACAAATCATCCACTTATGCTCATCATAACGAATCTTCTGAAGAATCAGGGCCAAATTCTCGTATTTTTCTTGGAGAATAACAGAGTGAGCAATAGGAACTGAAGCGAATGTGTTGCCATTATGAAGAAGAACACCTTTTATGCTGTCTTTTGACGAATCAATGAACAGCCGCCATTCAGCAGGATCATACTTGAGTTTAAACTTTTCCATCACTCCGTATATATCGTTGCAAAATACCAAATCTTCCTCTTTGCTGAAATACTTCAAAAATTGTGTCTCACGGTTGCGGTACCAATAAAAAGTTGTTCCTGGTGACAATAGATTTTTCTGTTTAAGCCGAGAACCTAGCAGTTGGGCAGCATCTTTTGGGAGTCCTAAATCCCGGACTAAATCATTCAATTCAGCTTGAGAGAAAAGTTCAGGTTTCGGATCTGGTTCAGTTTCAAACTCGGAAGTACTGGACTCATCGGGAAAAGCCATCTGATGAGTCTCATCATGATCAGAACCGTCCACACAAATATGATCCAAAGATTTTGGTGGTTCAGGCACAGGTACTTCGTTGCTATGAGGCATAGGCCTAATTGCTGAGGGAAGGTTGGGGTAACTTATTACGTTCTTATTTTTTAAGTTGTATCCCTTCACAATGCAAGAGCAAAAATAGCAGTCACTGCTGTGGTCTCTTTGTTCACGCCACATCATAGGTATTCCGAAACGAAATGCTTGTTTTTTACCTTTCATCTATAAGCGTAGATCTTCCTCACATGTCTTGCACACTTTGTGAGGAGCCCACGGTTTGTCTTGATCGCCTAACTTCAAACCAAAATAGGCAAAATATACTTTTTAAATAAATGCAGAAATGTTCCTCTGCCGCTTTTTCACGGTATATTCCCCACAAATAAAACAAAAACTGTCTGGAGAGTTGACGCAACCTCTGGCTCTGTGAGCCATCACAAATACACAGCACTGCAAACTACAACTGTAGTGAACCACTTCGGAATAAAGCTGGATTACGACTGAGCAAACAAAAGGTAATAATGAACTTGCAAGAAACTGAAATTTGACAGGAACATTCATGTCGCAACCACCGTGTTTGAGCGAGCGAACGAGGCGAGGCGAACAGGAAAGAACATGTGCCAGCGCGAGTACTGGATTTAGCCCCCCGCCTCCCAATTGTCCTGTTAATGTATAAAATGAATACAAAACACTCTAAAATATCATGAGGGAGTGTTTCTAGTTAGTTAACCATTACAACCTCTATTTTGGGCCAGAAAATAAACTGCAGTCGGCTAAAAAGAAATTATGTGAACATTCCTTATATGGGTAAGAAATCTAATTTTGCAAGAAAACGTGACGTGATGGAACATTTTGGCTATTTTTCCTGCATTCAGCACCCCAAAATCTATAGGAATCAGTTGCAAAACTGGAGGCAGTTTTTTGGTAGTGTACCTGTGTTATCTGTCCAGATAACTGTCTGGATAATGTTAAGAGGGCAAAAATGTTGTCCAGACAGTGACAATATTCAGTACGCTACATGGATAGCTATCTAGATAGTTTGGCCCCTTGGGGCTCTGCACATATGTCCAGTGCCACACACAATCATAATAGCAATAGTGAATATAAGTGATTTATTTAAATGTCACAGCTGGAGTTTAAAAAAAACGTTGAGCAAAACGTTTAAATATCAACCTCTTACTTTTTAAATTATACCATCAGATGGATATCAGAGAAAAAGATACATAAACTCAATTATGTCAATTTATGATGACCTTAGTAAATGTCAATAATCTCATACATCTTCCTGAAAGGCGATGGTAAAATCTGCTACATATATTCAACATAAATGAGTCTCAGCACTGAAATAATTATAATTCGTGAGCTTCATGGGTGTTGGAGCTGATAGTAATGAAATTCAGCTTTAGATAGATGTGAAATTCATCAACAACTGATTACTTAAATAAAATGTTCACGCAATCCTTATACCTTGATACAGAATGATACAGAATTAATCTCAAAAAAATTAAGAAATGGCACATAGCAACATAGCCCAAACAATCAATCCAAACCTAATGAATGAATTAACTATTAAATGCAGAATGATGCTGAATGAAGAGAGGATTAAAAATAAGACATGAGCAGATGAACAAAGTGAATGCAATAACGGAGTCCAAAAAATGCTCAGAAAATAAACAGAGCAATATTTAGATGTCACGGTCAGCATTTTTTTAAACACCAGCTGCTATCTGGAGAATAAGTGGCACTGAATAGGCGTGGAGAGCAGTGACTGCCACCTGCTCTATGGATAGCTTTTTCTATAGTGGCTGAATGTTGCTGACGACCTGCAAAGTTAGGAGAGATCGTCCATGATCCACCCAGCACTATCCAGATAGGGAACTTATCTCTTTAGCAGACACCAGTATATGGATACGTGTTTTTTTAAATATCGGGCCGATTCTATTTGGGGTCCAAATGTGCAAGCAAACAGTGATAGGGGGGATGCTAATTTCACCAGTCAAGGGAGAGACAGGAGATTTTGCGATGAGTAGTATGTCTTTGGAAATCAGTGAAACAGCACTTTAGGGAATTTTTAAAAACTTCCAGAAGACATATTTTAATCATTTCTTGCTGAATAACAAACGCATAGATTTTTCAGTGACCCTGATTTATGGAGAACTTGATTCCTCTTATCGAAAGCACTGTTACTTGCCTTGATTTTTTTCAACCTTTTGCTCAATATTGTGGAAACACTCCTTACAAGGCTTTGGGGTATGTTTTCTAAACTGCGTTAACGTTACAGAGTGCGCGTTAGGTAACATTAACGCGTGGTATGTAATGTTAACGCACGTTAGGTAACATTAACGCGCGGTAACGTAACGTTACCATGCAGTAACGTTACAAACTGCGCGGAAGCGTTCCGCGGTGCGGTACACACCGCAGAGGGAGGAGAGAGGGCGGAGAGCAGGGGTAAATGGGTGGGGAGTTGGCAGGGAGAGGCTCCCTGCACACTAACGCGCTGAACTGAAGGGCTGAACCCTACCGCGAATGAAAACCTGCCGTTAGCTGCAAATTTGCAGGAGAGAGAAACCATTTCAGTGTCAGCAATGTACAGCACAGGCAGGGAGCCCAAGAAAGGTGATACTAGTGCTCCTTTTGCAGCAACAGCATAGTGCCCAGGTATGAAAGGCCACTATGGTGATGGCGCAAATGGGGCATGGAGGCTGCAGGCAGGACATGCAATGGGGGTTACTGGGGCATGGGGTGGACTAGGTGGTTGCCTAGGTGGCACATGGGAATGCTGAAAACGGAAACCAGCAAGACAGAAAATGACCAGGGTCAAACATGCCCATGAGTCTGTGTCCCACAGTGTCCCATCCAGGGGACATTACCCAGCAGGTACCCCAAGGGGCACATAACAGTGACAAGCGGTGCCAGGGGAAGCATGGACAGCTATGTAGGCAGCCCTACCCCAGAACCCACACGTTAGGCAGCCACCTACTTGCCTCCCTGATGGCCTGGGACTGCGCACCACCGGCACCGACAGCATATGGCCATGGCAGCATGGCGGGGGGGGGCTTTTTGTGCTGGAGGGAGCAGTGGCACCCGCCTGCAGTGGAACTAGGCCATGCCCTGTACCAGTACGTGGTGTGCAGTGCAACAGAAGAGGTCAGGCTGGGGAGGGGAAGGGTAGCCCCAGGGACCAGTATGCTGCTGTGGCAACAATGTGATGCAGTATACTCAGCCAGTGTGTCCCAGACCAGAGGGTCAGAGGTTCAAGTCCCAGACTGTGGATCCTGCAGAGCATTACCCCATAGTTTTATCCCACAATGCAGCTACAACAACAACATGTACAAACCCCAACGCAGCGGTGTACAGGGGTACAAACACCCACTCACACGGGCTCCACTATCCACGGCCTCATGGAGTGTTAGGCTGGTGGCCCCAGCACGGAGCTTGGCTTATCAACAGAGCACTACTACTACCCCCTGCACAGTTTAGCAATGTCGGCACTGTGATCAGGACCAGTGTGGCGGGCAGAGTTGTCACCCACCTCTATCTCTGCACAATGCTGAGATAAGTGTGGGAGTGTGCGTATGTCTATCCATTGTTTTGTGTCTGCCAACACCTCACTGGGCCGACATTGCTCACACTGTTTCCAGTGTTAGCCTGCAAATGTGCATAAGGAAGAGCAAGGTATTGTGGGTATGGCCCAGACAGGGCGAATTGGCCAGGATGCATCTGCACAGGGTGGAAGACAATGGCTGGGACACTGTAGTGCATGGACAGGGTAGACACAGCATGTCACGCTGGGAGGTCACTTTCACTCTGACCAAGCAGTTACAATGGCATGTCCATGTTCCCACATAGTGCCACACATTATTTGTCTCCAGTGATACCTGTGTGTTCCTGGTTCTGGGGCCCAATTATGGTAATTCCTGCTTGGTGTCTGTGCTGTGCATCCCATCTCTGGGTGCACAGGGTTCCCCCGTAAGCATTCACTATGGACTGGCTAGTGGGCTGTCTGCAGTTAGTCTGTGCATGGTGGGACCACCCTGTAAAATGCTGCAGGTGCAGTCTGGTTGTGCTGTCTGCTGGTGGCTGGCAGACCTTGGTGTGGGGCAGTTGAGCCTTCCCCTGCCCACCCTAGACATCACTGATGGTCTACCACTGTCACAGGTATGGCTCTGGCCCATCAGCCCTGGAGGGCTATCATCCGCCAATGGGACAGTGGTTGTTGGTACTACAGCCATTGCACAGGGCGCAGGCACCTGTCCCTCCACATCCTCATCTACAAAAGGGGTGATTGTTGGCCCCTTGGGGTATATAGTGCATACCACTTAGGGACAGTGCTACCTAAACCTCATGCGCATCTAGACACCCTGCTGCCCTGATAACAGGTACCCATGGCAGCCAGACCTTAACACTGTATATGCAGTAATCTGGGTGATGCCCGAGACCTACAGGGATATAGTCCTGAAGTCCCACCTCCAGTCTGGCAGCATCCCTCTTGCCATGGAGGAGAGAGGTCAAGTGACAGGAGAGCATCACCCTGGTGTGGCAGGAAGTGATCCTGTAACTAGGACCTGTCCTCCAGGTGATGTAAAACCCTCTCGCACCGAGGAAGTTTCTCCAGGGCCATGTGCCCATAAGGGAAGGGTTAGGACAGCCGTAATAGTTGGTGATTCGATCATTAGGCATGTAGATAGATTGGTGGCTGGTGGACGTGAGGATCACCTGGTAACATGCCTGCCTGGTGCAAAGGTAGCGGACCTCACGCGCCACCTAGAAAAGGTCTTAGATACTGCTGGGGAGGAGACTGCTGTCTTGGTACATGTCGGTACCAATGACATAGGAAAATGTGGTAGGGAGGTTCTGGAGGCTAAATTTAGGCTTTTAGGTAGAAAGTTGAAATCCATAACCTCCAGGGTAGCGTTCTCCGAAATGCTTCCCATTCCACGTGCAGGACCCAAAAGGCAGGCAGAGCTCCGGAGTCTCCATGCGTGGATGAGACAATGGTGCAGAGATGAGGGTTTGGGATTTGTTAGGAACTGGGGAACATTCTGGGGAAAGGAGGGGCTCTTCCGAAGGGATGGGCTTCACCTTAACCGGGATGGAACAAGGCTGCTGGCATTAACCTTTAAAAAGGAGATAGAGCAGCTTTTAAACTAGATAATAGGGGAAAGTCGACAGTCGCCCAAGAGCGGATGGTTCGGAAGAATGTATCCTTGAAGGATACTACCAAAAGCAGAGAGGTTCCAAAAAAAAGTAAAGTAGCCCAAATGCCCTCAAGTATGGAGCAGACAGAGTTTAAAGATACCAAATTACCCATGTCTACCAATAGCCAAATTAATATGAATAAAATACAGTCTCTAAAATGCTTGTATGCAAATGCTAGAAGTCTAAAAGATAAGATGGGAGAGTTAGAATATTGTCACGCCCTTGCTCCTTGCATTCAGCATGGAGGGTCGTGGTTCTAATAGAAACTTTCCCTTTTCAGCCTTCTCTGACTGGTTCCCCCGCAATGCTTCTTGGGAAATGTAGTTTAACTGCTACACATATGGCTTCAGGTAGAAAAAAACTTGTAGTTTGGCTCTTTTGGTAAGGGAATTACAGAAATTTATTAAACTGAAATGCAAGGTTCATAAATTACCTCTTTCAGGATTATTTGTCCAGGTTTCTTTCAAAAACATAACAGGACATAAGCAAAAGGTCAAAACAAAATATCAGCTTACAGTATTCTTCAGCTCAAAAGCAAAACCCCTTTAACAGCAAGGCTACCAGCTTTCTCTAGCCTTGCTGGTTAAAGCATAAACACAAACAGCTTTCTTCAATGGCAGTTTTCTTTCTTTTCAGTCCCAAATATTTTCAGGCTGTTCTCCTCTTTATAAGCAAAGCAAAACTTTCAAAAGGAACAAACTTCCAATAAGCAAACAAAGCTCTACTCAGGTTTTCCTAGGAATATTCAAAGCAAAACAAAAGCTTTTTTCCTCTCACTGTTAGCTTGGCTTCTGGCCATCTCACTGCACAGGATAGCAGGTGTTTAGCAAGCACAATTATACAGATTCAGCTTGTTCTCACTTTCTCAGCATAAGTTTCCCCTCTTTAACACAGGGAATTCATAAAACATCTTCCTTGCTTTTCAAAGTTACCTTGCTCTGGAGAGTTTTCTCTTAAGGTTGACTTTCCTTCAACCCCTCTGTAGCTAAGGCTTGGCACAAAGAGCAATTCATGAATATATCTTCCTCATTCAAAGCTGCATCAGGCTCTCCTAATTGCATTGGTTCTATCTCTCATTCTAGTTCACTGGGCTTAGCTGATAGCCTCTCATTAGAGCTGAGAATGTCTCCTGCAACTCTGCACTGCTCAGTATGGGACAGGTTTCTAAGGCTTGTACCTGTGCCTTGGCTTGTAGCAGCTTCTCCTCTCTCATGCTCTGTACCTCTCTCCGGCTCTTTCCAGCACTCTCCTCTCCTGCTGTTCCTGCTCCTGTTCCCATTGCTCCTCCAGCTCTCCTTGCTCTCCTTGCTAACCTTGCTCTCCTTGCTAACCTCTGTATATTCTAACCTAGGGTTAAATCTACAGGGTTCCAGCCCCACCTTTTCTCTTCCCAGGTGACGGAGATCAGCTTGCCCTCTGGCACCTGGGTAATCAGGGAGCTTACTGACGTAAGGGTCTTTTACCTTGGGTCTGTATTCACTCACCCTTACTCCACTAGGGGAACTCTGAAACCTGTTCCAGCTGGGGATTTTCTGGTTTCTAGGTGTGGTTGTGGTTTTATTTCTCTGACCTTGCAAAATAGGTCCTTTTATTAGGGTGAATTCTTTGGTTTTTTTCACTTTCTCCTAACTCAGGATGAGCTTCCTTACCACAATATATAGCACTAAATGAGAGGTTAGATATGAATGGAATATCAGAGACATGGTGGAAGGAGGACAACCAGTGGGACACTGTGATACCTGGGTACAAACTATATCGTAATGACATAGCTGATCAAATTGGTAGAGGGGTTGCGCTCTGTGTTAGAGAGGGCATAGAGTCAGAAAGGATTAAAGTTTTGCAGGAAAAAAAATTTGCTGTAGAATATCTATGGATTGAAATTCCATGTAAAAAGGGGAAGGCGATGGCAGTGGGGGTGTACTATCGACCGCCTGGCCAGAATGAACAAATGGATGATGAAATGCTCAGAGAATCAAGGAAGCTAACAAACGTTACAGCACAGTAATAATAATGGGTGATTTCAAATGGCAGATGAAATTTAATGTGGACAAGTGCAGAGTTATGCACCTAGGGAAGAACAACCCAAACTATGGTTACACAATGCAAGGTTCCACATTAGGAACCGCAACCCAGGAAAAAGATTTAGGCGTCATTGTGGATAACATGTTAAAACCCTCGGCCCAGTGTGCAGCGGCAGCCAAGAGAGCAAATAGAATTCTAGGTATCATAAGGAAAGGAATGGAAAATAAAACAAAAGATATTATAATGCCTCTATATCGTTCCATGGTGAGACCGCACCTTCAATATTGTGTGCAATTCTGGTCGCCGTATCTTAAAAAGGATATAGCATTATTAGAAAAGGTTCAGAGAAGAGCCACCAAAATGGTAAAGGGGATGGAAGGATACTCCTATGAAGAAAGGCTAAAAAGGTTAGGGCTCTTTAACCTGGAAAAGAGACGGCTGAGGGGAGATATGATAGAAGTCTATAAATTAATGAACGGAGTGGAACGGGTAAACGTAGATCAATTGTTTACGTTATCAGAATATAGAAAGACTAGGGGACATGCAATGAAGCTACAGGGTAAACTATTTAAGACTAATAAAAGAAAATATTTTTTCACTCAACGTGTAATCAAAGTCTGGAATTTGTTACCGGAGGATGTAGTAAAGGCTGTTAATGTAGCTGGGTTTAAAAAAGGTTTGGACAAGTTCCTGGAGGAAAGGTCCATAAACCATTATTAAGAAGGGACCCAGGATATCAATGCTTGACCCAGTACAAGCACTGCGGAACCTGTGTCTTTTGGGGAAACTGCTAGGTACGTATGACCTAGATTGGCCACTGTTGGAAACAGGATACTGGGCTTGATGGACCTTGGTCTGACCCAGTATGGCATATCTTATGTTCTTAGTGGTTTGATGTTGGAGCCCTTGTCTTGGTTTTTGGATGTTTTCTTACATCCATCTCTTTGTGCTATTCCCTCTTATATTCAAGACACAGCACATTTTTTATGTATCCTACAGACTTTTACATCATGGGGTAGCCATGGGGGCCACTGTGGCCCCTTTGGTGGCATCTCTGTATATAGCAGGTTTTGAGGATCAATATTTCTCTGCTTTCCAGTATGTTTCTAATATCTGCTTATGGAAAACATACCTAGATGATATTTCCATCCTTTGTTCTGGCTCTGAGAGTGATTTATTATCTTTTTGCTCCCGGTTGAAAACTTTGGATGCAAATTTGCAGTTTATGTTATGTTGTCAAGCAATGCAGATTGACTTTTTGGATCTGCGCGTGACTAAAACTGCAAATGTTTTTTCAACATACATCTTTTGTAGGTCTATTGACCACGATGCATATTTGCAATTTCATAGTTGTCATCCTTACCACTTGAAGTCAAGTTTACCTATCAACCATTTTTTTTTGTGGACTCAAAGCATCTGCTCTACTGATCGACCATTTAAGGATGAATCTAGAGTACTTAAATCCCAATTTTTTTCTAGAGGATATCCTGTTTCAACAGTAAAACAGGCTTATTGTAGAGCCAAATATGTGCAAAGAGAACTGTTACTTCAATATAAGCAACCTGTTTACATTCTATGTAAACTGCGCTAATTGCTAAAGAGTGCGGTATATAAAAGCAAATAAATAAATAAACCTCAACCTGATGATAAGACTGTATGTGTTTTGCTTTATACTACAGAATCCCAACAAGTGATTGGGCTGATGTGCAAACACTGGAGTGTTTTGTTTTGTTTTGTTTTTAATTTATGCCATTTTAACATTATACAAGACACAACAGCTTGTTGCAGAAAATAATATAACAAAGGAAAATAGGAGGCAGCCGGCCATCCTAAACAAATAAAAAAGGACAAAAAGAAATTGCATTCACTAGCCCACAAGTTCAAGGGTTGGCCTATACAAAGTAGGAGGACAAATCCTAAGGAAATAAGACACAAGACTAATGCAGAATATCCCTATACACGAACCATCTCTCCTCCAACCAGAGGGGGTAATTGTGAAAGCCAAAGGCTGCTGAATTGAAGCCACACTCTTGCCTGCAAAAATCTGAGTTAGGTGTGCAGGCTCAAAAAAGGTATAACTAATTCCCTGATATTTAACTAGACATTTACACGGATAGCGCAAAAAGAATAACCGTCCTAATTGCAAAATCTGAGGATGCAAAGAAAAAAACTGTTGTCTGTGCTTTTGGGTAGCTTTTGAAACATCAGGAAACATCCTAATCATCCCCCCATAAAGGGCACATTCCTAGCCTTAAAGTATAATTTCAAGAGCAAATCACCATCAGGCTCAAGTACCAGAGTCAGCAACAAATTAGCTCTCGGAATGAATTCCGGATCTGAGGTCTCTCAGAACCCAGTTAGATCCAAGGAGTCCATTGGTGGTAAATGGGCTGGCAAAGAAGCTCCATGTTCTCTATGCTTGGCACTTGACAAATAGAAAATCCTTGCCAAAGGAGGAACAGACTCTAAAAGAATTTTCAATATAGAAGTAGCATCAGAATTAAACAGTTCCTTTGGCGAAACAGCAGGAACTCAAGGAAAGTTTAACAAGCGTAAATTCCTCTTCCTAACAGAATTCTCTATCATTTCAATCTTCCCAAGGAGACTCAATAAGTCCTTCGTAACAGTACCTGAAAGATTACAATGTCCACATTTTAACTTCCAGCTGGACCATCTTAGAGCTTACTCAAGCACATCCTGCTTCTGCTGGTCTACAGACTGAACAATAGAGGAAAGAACACTCTGAAGATATCCAAACGGGGACGAAAAGGAAAGCTCTAATGCTTGTAAGCCTTCCCAGAGAGAATCCAATGTAACAGCCGCCAATCGAACAAGCAAAGATTTTGCAGGCTTTACCTCCTGTGCTCCCATGACTGTCGACAAAGGAGCAGGCACACCTCCATCCAGTTCCACGGACAGAGAGGGCCCCCCATCAGCAGCAGAACTCCCAATCACTCCAGTAGGCTGACTTCAGCAGCAGCACCCCCCACAAGCCTTGGCGTGTCAGTCTCACGTCTCCAATTGCCAAGAGAGTTGGCCTCCAATGTTCCCATGTCATGAATTGTGGACTGCACTGTAGGAAGTCGTGTTTCCAGGCTAAGAGTCACTTGCAGCTCTAAGGGGCACAGTAAACCTCCTTCAACTCCTGCCGCTCCTAACAAGCTTTTCTCTGGAGTTCCCTCTGCACCAGTAGGCCTCATAAAGGCATCGAGAGGGCTCCTTAGCCACACTTGTGCTCTTTGGCAACTCCCAAGCTTTAGCCTTATGTTTACGAGGCATTATTAGGAGGTAAAAAGAAAAGGAAAAAGGTAAGATTGAGAGCAGTCAGAGCACCGGCTAACAAGTGTCCATCAACTTGGCCACATCCCTTTGTTCTCTAGTGTTTTGAGTTTACACACAGATCTGATGGATTTTCCTCACATTGCATTAAGTGGGATAAGAATCTCGGTGAACTGGTTATTAAATTTGCGTTATCACATCATCAACACCTAGAGAGCAAGATTGTTCTGCTGGACATTCCTCCTGTGGCCACTATAATTGGTGTCAATTATTCCCTTAATGGCCATTCTAATGGTAAGGTGTATGCCTCTTGATATCTTGCTACCTGTAAATTTGATTGGATTATATACATGGTGGTTTGTCCTGGCTCCCTGGTTTATACTGGCCATACTAAACAGAAGATAAGGGTGCGTTTGAATGAACATAATAGCCCCCTAAATACCCGCTCAATGACAGCTCCATTGGATGCTCATTGGCTTCAGACTTCTCACCTGTTATCTGATTTGCGATGGCGAGCCCCTGGATCATATACCATTGATCTGGAGAGGGCTGTTATACTGGAAGGGCTGTTTGGCTTATTTATAGCTCCTATGGTTTGAGGTCCTTTAAGTCTTTAAGATTATGATCTGTTTTACTTTTTGTGTGTCACCTGTTAAAGCAGCAGCATGGGCAAAAGGGAGGCTCAGACCCTGCTTGGGCACAAGATGAGGTTGGTACAGGGCCTCCTATCAAGCAGAATCCTGTGACAACAACATGCTTGCACATGCATAGGACCAGCCCTGGTCAGAAGCATTTTCTTTGGAAATCCTGGCCCTGTCATGTGGTCAGGAGAACAACTGATCTGTATGAACCTTCATTGGTAGTTTAGAGCCGTGGTTCTCAACTCAGTCCTTAGGGCACATCCATCCAGTCGGGTTTTCAGAATATCCACAATGAATATGCATGAGACAGATTTGCCTACCAAGGAGGCAGTTCATGCAAATCTCTCTCATGCATATTTGTTGTAGATATCCTGAAAAACCCGATTGGATGGGTATGCCCCAAGGACTAGGTTGAGAACCACTGGTCTAGAGGTATACATATTTACAGTAGATCATTAGGTCTCATATTGCTGGACCTTTGGCACAGACTACACCATTTGTTGTCTTCTCTCTGGATTTCCTTTATTCTCTCTGTCTCTCTCCTTTTGGAGGCACAACCTCAAGGACTAGACACAATACTCCTGGTAAGGTCTTACCAACAACTTATAGACAAGCCCTATCATTTCCTTCTTTCTACTGATTCTCCCTCCTCTACATCCTAGCATTCTTCAGGGTCTGGCTATTGTCCTTTTGTACTATTTTGCTACATTGAAATCATCAGATATTATCGACCAAAGGTGTCTCTTCTGATTGGTGCACATTAGCAATTCACTCTCCATCACTTAATGATCCCTTGGATTGGATGTCTGTACCCAAAATATTGTGTTTTCTTAGCATATAATTCTGATGTGTTATTTTATAGTACTACATTCACTTTGCTTATCAACCCTTCTCTTATATCACTCTCTTGATAGTATTTTAAGAATTTCAATAGTTAATTATCTCATTAATTTGAGCAGCAGGTTTCTGTTTTACTGTGTATGCTGGGTTTGTGGAGTACATTAATTTCATAAAATTAAGTCTGTATCATTGTATGAAGTAAAGTTTAATGTTTTCATATTTAAAGATTGCATGAACATTTATTTAAGTAATCAGTTAATGAATTTCACTTCCATCTAAAGATGAACTTAATTAACATGAGCTCCGAGATCCATTGGGCTCATTAATTATAATTGCTTTAGTGTTTTGGTTTATTTATGTTGAATTTGTCTTACTTTTGGACTATTGCCTTTCAGTAAGACATTTCTACAAGTTCATCAGCATTTACTAATGTGTCTTAACTGATATTCTGAGCTGATGTATTCATTAGTGACCACCTAATAGTGTAATTAAAAGTTTGCACTTTCCTTATAGTTTCTATGGTTTGGTGGAGGTTTACGAAAGTTCTGTAAGCTTTTTGTTGCACTCAGCCAGCGATAAATGCAAAAACTAATGCACAGTAAGTGCTAAGTCTGTGTGCTGTCAAGGGTGTGGTCAGCAAATGCCCTGCCATTGCTGCACAGGGCACACACTTACTGCACGGGTCTGTATAAATGTATGTGCAGATAGTGCTGGTGTATCTGTCCTGTCTGAAGACGCATTCAACTCAGTTCCCAGCACTTCGCGAAGCGTCCCAATCCCTTGATCATAAACCTAAAACCATCCAATCAAAGCCCCATCCCCCAATCATATTTCCTCTTCCAAGATCAATACTCAACCCTCCATCAACCACACTCCCCCCCCCCCCCCAGCCCTCCTGGCACTTACCCAGGTATCCCTGGTGGTATAGTGGCTGGGGCCAAAGCGATCATCCCATGCTGCCCATTACCAACTGGATTCAAAATGGTGGCTCTGACCCCTAGCAGTAGTCTCTCTGTACTACTGCTAGGGGTCAATCTGCTAAATAAGGAACAATTGCACTTAGCATGCAGGGGTCAATCTGCCAAATATCGACAGCCATGACAGTGTGCAGTAATGCACAGCTGTCAGTGCTGTCCGCACTCATTCTTTGCTCTACCATGTCCAGTTCCTGTCCCATGAGGTCTTAAGCAGTTAGCCCATGATTATTAATGTGCTGCTGTTTTTAATGTAAGGTAGCCATTAACATGGGCATGGACTGAATAAAATGGCACTACGCCATAGCCCACAAATGATCTTCCAGATCCCTGATGTCTGCTCTGTGTAGTACACAGCACAGTTACATTACGAGAAACAGCAGCATCTGAGCAGGAGACTAGAGAAGGCAGTGACTAGCTTTGAGGTAGAAGCAGCAGCCATCCAGAGCCCTAAAGCACTACCTATTCACACGATACTTCTCAGTGCAGACCTGATAGGAAACACACTCACCATGTAAATAATTGTAGATACTCGACAATGTAATAACTGTTGATTTTTACCCTTGTTATCCAAGCTTTAATCCCTGTTCAAATGTAAATACATTGCACTGATCCTGCAATGTATATGTTTGTTTGATGTACACCGCACTGATGTTAATAGCGCAGTATATAAGAAATGCTAAATAAATAAATAATAAATCCGCTGTTGCTGGTGTCCTTCTAAGTGAAAAGGTCAGCATAAATTTAGATAGAGGTGTTCAGGGATATACAGTCCCTTTCTGCACTTTCCCATCCGCGCCTTCAATCCTGACACTTCTTCATTCCTGCACTCTTTCCTTCATTGGGTATTCATGAAGTTACATTCAAAATAAAGTAAACAAGTAATAGAAACATTACCAATCCACATAAGGAAATATTTAACCACATATTTATCAAGAAAATTCAAAAGTCCGCATCTTGGGAAGAGAAAGAAAGATACAAAGAAATACATAGGGGCTTGTTTACAAAGCCGCGGTAGCGATTCGCGATCGTTATCGGAAGCGCGGCCCCATTGATTTCAATGGGGCTGTGGCTCCGATAACGATCGCGAATCGCTACCGCGGCTTTGTAAACAAGCCCCATAGTAATCAATCATATTACAGAAACCACAGGAATAAATCCAACCTAATAGCACCACAATTATTCAATGAACCCCTAATTAACATCCACAAACTTCTAAATGGTGCACTCTCCAATGCAGTGCACAAGAAAGAAAGCAACAGAGGAAGTATTTAAGTATACATTCTGAAGGGAAGTGACAAAAGGGAGAAAAAGAACTAAAACAGAATAAAAGGGCTTCCAAGAGAGAGAGAAAGAGAAAACAATAAAGGTAAAGTAAAAAGTCCAGGGAATGAGCTAAAAAAAGACATTCAGCCAGAAAATCAAGTCAGTGACAGCAAAAGCTGGAAAATATTTTATTATCTAAAAGAATCTTAATAACCCATCAGCATGAAATATCCTGGGACCTAGAAAGTCTCTCCCACATAGAATTTACATGTTGAGAGCATCTGGACTTTGGTAGCCGATTGGAAATGTTTTGGTATATAATTCACTTGAATGTAGGACATAGTTGCCTGAGCATAGTTGCCTGAGGCCACTGTATTGCGTTTAATGGTAATAAAATTTAAAGAAAGCACTTTTAGCTATACTTTGGGAGTAGCTTACCACAATTTTCTATAGGGAGAGTTCAATGGAAATCACCTATGCCCCTCCCAAATGAACTGATCGAGCACTACCAATGCCACAGGGAACAAGTGTCCCAGATTCACTTGCTAGTAATCTGAGAGCCTTTTTCTAATACCTCTAAAGTCTAAACTGTCTTCAGACACTCATAAAGTTATTGTTGAAGAAAATGAGAAATCTATAAAAAAAACCATTAGAATCCATGGGGGGTGGGCCTCGCAGCAATTGCTTGCAGAGCAGAACAAAACAGATAGCACTGGCCATAGATCTGAATGAAGTTGATGCTCGTGTATGTAGTCCTAGATGATATTGTGTTTTCTTTGTCCTCCTAACCTTTCTGTGTATGGTTTACAGCACGGAGCTCTTAGTGCAGTCTTCTCCAGAAGAGGAATACTGGCGACTGATCCCTCATTGTTTTAGAATGCAGAGGTTTATGCTTTGCTAGCAAAGAGAAGCCCAGTGATTAGAGAAGCATGATGAGAGTCAGAGGAGGCAGGATTCAAATCCTGATTTACCCTATTACAGTCCTTGAGACCTTGTGCAAATCACTCACTTTTCATCACCGCAGGTACAACATTAAAATTGTAAGCCCACAGGGGAAGGGAAACGCCTACCATAACTGAACATAAATTGCCTCTGGAGGTATAGTTGACTATCCCACATCATCTGCTACACTGATAATACCAATATTAATTGCAAGGCACACCCCCTGTCCCTTGCCTATCCCCTAATATGAATTTCCATGTTAGGTGTTTAACATGCATGAAAATCCACATTAAACACCCAATCCTGTTTAGCAGATAAATCCCTTAGTATTATTTGAAAATGAGTAGTGCTCTCCTATTGGTCTCATTATGCATAACCAGAGAATAGCCTCAAGTTCAGAAATCTAATACTTTGTGTAGAAGGACAGAACAGGTTTATAGCTTGTGACAACATAGCTTGCAAGGCCCTAGTTTTTCTGGTCAGAAGCTAATACGATTTCTGTTTTCAGGTCTATAGATTGTGGACTCCACACCAGCAAGTATACAATTTATTTCCCAAAGCTAAGGTCAGCCCATGAGCAGCTGGGAGGCTGAAGCAGGAAAAAAATTGCTTCTTATACAGCACATTGACCCCTAGCAGTAGTACTGTGAGGCTACCACACCAGAGCCAGACATTTTGAAACCTCACAGCTATGGGGGGGGGGGGGGGGAATGGTGGAGCTCCCACGCCATCCACTAGACCAGGCATGCCAACTTCGAACAGGTCGTGATCTACTTTTTCCGGCTAAAAGTGCCGGTGATCTACCACCATGAAAATAAAGTTTCAAATTAGATTTTAACCCAATAAAGTTGGAGGATTCTCCCCACCCCCCCATTTTAATGAACCTTCTGTCATTTACTTGGATGTGATCAGCTGTTAAGCACAAAAACAAAACAGAGAGAGGAAGATCCAGTAAGAATTGCGAGGGGAAATGGAAAGTACATTTTTTCTTAAAGTTTTATTGAGTAATAACTTTCTTTAACTGTCTTAATAACTTTCTTTAACTTTTATTGAGTAATTTTTGTTAAATTTAGGTTGAGCATTGATCCAGGCTGATCTTGCACAATCTTTAATATTTCGCTCTTGCTCATTAGTGAGACGTCTGAGCCTGCATTTCATCCACCAGCTTTTTGAAGTTGGGTGAATATTGCATGAGGGCCAGTCTCAGGGAATCCTGGAGATGTTCATCTGTCATGTTGGAATGTTGTGTACTCTTTGTCATTTTCAGATGGGAAAACGCAGATTCACACAAATAAGTTGAACTGAAACAGGAGTGTACAGCTTTACTGCATCTTCTCAAGTTGGAAAATTTGTTTCTAGGCACTAGCTTCCAAAACGATTCTTGCTCAGGATGGGTCTTCAGAAAAATGTCATTTTTAAGGGTTAATATTTCGTTTTCAAGAGATGGCTTGTTCAATGAGTAATTTTTACTGATAGCAGCTGCAGTTTCTTTAATGTCCACATCTACTTTGACTGGGTACGACAAGTACTCCACAACTGTTCCAATTTTCTGGAAGTCACAGAATCTATTTTTGAATTCCTGGATAACAGAACAGATTTCTGTCACATACTTCTCGTTCTGAAAAACAAAATTTGGACATTGTCCCAGATGGTCCTGCGAATTAGGAAAATGATCAAAAGTGTTGTTTGCAAGGTCAGTCATCATTAGCTCAAATTTGCTCTTGTAGGATGAAACTGTACTCATCATCTTGCCAATGCATTTGTTTTTTACCTTGTAGTTCAAGTTTCATATCACTTAGTTCGCCTGTAAAATCAGCGAGAAATGCCAGATTTATTTTTATTTATTTATTTATTTAACAGTATTTCTAAACCGCCTTATCTTAATAATCAAGGTGGTATCACAGCAAGCAATCAGGTAAAGTGTGTGTGTTGTACATGCAGTGAGGATAAAACTTAGTTGTGTGAGGGATGTGTTGGGTGCTTGATTTGTTTGAGCTATATACAGGGTGGGCTATTTACAGTGGTGCTAGAATCATATTTTATATATATTCAGTTGTTTGGGAGGATTGGAGTGCTGTTATCCATTCTCTTAGGTTATGTGATGTGACCATAGTGCTCTATGAACAGCATGGTTTTCAGTTGTTTTCTGAAGTCTTTGAGGTCTGGAGTTGCCCTTAGATCGTCCGGTAGATTGTTCCATATTGTTGGAGCAGCCATGGAGAGAGCTCTGTCTGTTGTGTCCTTGCGTGTGTGCTTGTACTCATTTGGGGTGCTGACTCGGTTGCGTGTTTGACTTCTTCTGGGACGTGCGCTGGTTTCCGGTTGTATGAGCAGGTGGAGGCTGTTGGCTGATGTGTGTTCTTTTATCTTAAATAGGTTTATGATAGTCTTGTATCTGATGCGAGCAATGATTGGGAGCCAGTGTAAGTCCTTTAGTGTAGGTGTGATGTGCTCCTGCCTTGCGGCTCCGGATATGATTCGAGCTGCAGTGTTTTGTGCCAGCTGTAGTGGTTTGAGAGCTTGTTTTGGTAGTCCGAGGTATATCGGACTACAGATCACATAACCACTCCTCATCTTCCAACTCTGCTTGGTCATCTCCCCTCTCTTTCAAAAAACTTCTTATTTCATTCAGCAAATCACAAAATTTTGCAGAAATTTGTGCCTACTTAGCCACCTTACATCTATGTGCAAAATGATTTCCGCTGCCCCTTCATCAAGAGTAAGATTGAAAAGCCATCTTTGAAGTGATATTCCACGAACTGAATTTACAATTTTGAAAGTGATGTCCATGACAGTCTTTGTATTGAGTCTCTTGCTTGCCAAAACTTGCTGGTGAATGATGCAGTGGTAGGAAAGGAAATATGGGAAGTCGTCATGCTCTCTACAGAGGGCTATGAAACCGTTAACCTCACCTGTCATTGCTCTTGCTCCATCGGTAGTGATGGAAACAAGTCTATGCAATGAAAGATTACACTTTTTGTCACAAAAGAATGGAAAGAACTGAATATTTCCTGACCGGTAGTTCTCCCTTTTAAAGAAATCATTCCAAGTAGTTCTTCTTTAACACTGAAGTCTTCAAAAACCATATGGATAAAGGGGCATGTTTACTAAACACCGTTGCTGTGCGGGTTCCCGTTAGTGTGCGGGTGCCATATAAGGAGTGGGCGGGCCAGCCAGAAAAAAGGAAAAAACGGACCGTACCTGTGCGCATCGCGCTAATGTGCGGGTCCCACATTAGCGCGTGGGAAGGCTAAGCGGGGCGCTGCCAGGCACATAGAAGAATACAGCCATAGCACAATGTTGAAGACAAAAATCAATGGTGCAGGGGCCATGGGTTCAATCCCCCAGTGTGTGCAACCAAAGAAGGCAGGGTGAGGCATGAATATTAATGGTAAAATATCATTTTAGGAGGTATACCACATTAGGGCGGCTGTCGGTGTTGCGCTGTTACGTTTTTGCGGCAGTAATTAATATGTTGCGTTATGAATTTCGCTGTAAAATCTGTGGTGCATTAGGCGGCGCGCTGTACGTCGCTTGCGTTACGTGCGTCGTTAGGCTGTGCGCGGGACATCTTTTGCGTATTGTGAGGCAGTAGGTGGTGCTGTGTGAGTTGTTGACGGCATGAAGCGGTGGGAAAATATCCAAACACAGGACCCGAGACGTAGCACAATGGGGAAGACACCAACCAATGGTGCAGGGCCCACGGGTTCAATACCCCATTGTGTGCAATACAGAAAGGCTGGCCGAGGCATAACTAGTACTGCTGGACAAGAAAGTTGCTGGAGGCACACTAATTTTGGCCGTCACCAGGCGTCGCGCGGGTAAGTTTTTGCGGCAGTAACTAATATTGATCCACATTATGCGTCTCGCTGGCAGATGTGGGGGTCGTGAGTTGATGCGCTGGAAATGTGGGCGGCATCGGGCGTCGCGCTGTTACGCTTGTGCGGGTCTGGCAGCAGTAGGCGTCGCGCTGTTAGTTGTGAACGGTATAAGGCTGTGCGCAAATGTCCATACACAGGAACTGAGCCGTAGCACAATGGCGAAGACATTAACCAATGGTGCAGGGGCTATGGGTGCAATCACCCAGTGTGTGCAAGCCAACAATTCTGGCTGAACCATGCCTAGTAATGTTTGAAAAAATATATTTAGGAGGCATACCACATTAGGGCGGCTGTCGGTGTTACGTTGTTGCGCCAGTAATTAATATGTTGCGTTATGAATTTCGCTGTAAAATCTGTGGTGCATTAGGCGGCGCGCTGTACGTCGCTTGCGTTTCGTGCGTCGTTAGGCTGTGCGCGGGACATCTTTTGCGTATTGTGAGGCAGTAGGTGGTGCTGTGTGAGTTGTTGACGGCATGAAGCGTTGGGAAAATATCTAAACACAGGACTCGAGACGTAGCACAATGGGGAAGACACCAACCAATGGTGCAGGGCCCACGGGTTCAATACCCCATTTTGTGCAATACAGAAAGGCTGGCCGAGGCATAACTAGTACTGCTGGACAAGAAAGTTGATGGAGGCACACTAATTTTGGGCGTCGCGCGGGTAAGTTTTTGCGGCAGTAACTAATATTGATCCGCATTATGCGTCTCGCTGGCAGATGTGGGGGTCGTGAGTTGATGCGGTGGAAATGTGGGCGGCATCAGGCGTCGCGCTGTTACTCTTGTGCGGGTCTGGCAGCAGTAGGCGTCGCGCTGTTAATTGTGAACGGCATAAGGCTGTGCGCACATGTCCATACACAGGAACTGAGCCATAGCACAATGGCGAAGACATTAACCAATAGTGTAGGGAGCATGTCCCCAATCACCCACAGTGTTAGTCCACAACGAGGCATATGTTTAGGGGTGAGAGAACCAATGTTCAGCATAAGGCGTTGCGTTGATGGGCATGAGGCGGTGAAAAATATCCTTTTGGAGGCACTGTAATAGTAGCCTGCAGAAGTGGCGCATTGATGGGTATGCACAGGAACAGACCCACAGCACAATGATGATGACACTGACCAATGGTGCATTGATCAGGGGTTGTATACACGGCTGTGCAGAAATAGAAAAAGGCTGGGTGATGCATCACCTGTCCTAGGTAATATTGCCACATGAGGGGCATGAAGTTATTGCCCACATAATGTGTAAGAGGCAAAAGGCGCTGTGCTTATATCAGAGCCAAATGAACAGAGCCACAGCAGAAGGGTTAGCACACTGCCCAATGGTGCTGGCATCATGGGTCCGATCCCCTGCTGTGTTCAATGAATAAGGCTGGTTGAGCCATCACCTGTCATGAACTAGGAGCCATGTAACCCTCAATTGTATGTACTACTGATAGCAAATGAACTATGGAAGTACTGTAATAGCAGGTAATGCATAAGGTGCCCATCAAGGTACCTCAGAGGTCAAATTGTAGCGTACACTCTCCACAAACGAAACACACAATGATGTGTATAGGGTGCATTTTGTGTGCCGTAGGAGGCAGGGCATTGACCAAACACAGTCAGTGCTAGTACCATTGTGTATTGTAATGTATGGAAATCCAAAGTAGGTGAGCAGACATGCAAGATGGAACAGCAGTGTAGCAGAATGGTCATGGCACTGACTGAACGTGAAGGGGTCATGTGTCAAATTGAGCAGTGACTAAGCCTGGGTTACCTACATCTGCGTACAGCATGCAATTGGACAGCGATCTGTGTTGCCAGCTAAACACAAGCCCACCCCAGTGCACAGGAGTATGTCACCCTTTAGGGTGTCACTGAATGCACATCATAAACCACCATTTCAGTGATGGTGAGTTCACATATAACCCAAACACTGCACAGAGCTGAAAGGAAACGTCAAGCAGAACGACAAGAACCACAGACAGCACATGTGCTGCAGTACAATAATGACATCCAGGACATGTGGCATCTACATAAATACACACACAAATTGGGTCTAGCTGGAGCTATGTACAGAGTGATGCAAATGTAACATCCAATCATGATCGTGTGCGACAGACAACGTGAAGATGTGTCCAGCAGATGCGCCTGAAATAGCACAACAGGTGAAATCTCATGATGATAGTGGACCAGCGGTTATAGGCAGAGCACACACACACGAGCCAACCATGGAGAGATGAAATGCAGGAAGGTGTAGGAGTGCAGGATGGCTTGTAGCAGCATGCACATCAGGGCAGGATGACACAAGAGCTGGGAGTCAGAAGATGGACAGAACCATGAGTCAAAACTCAGATGAGGGTACAATGTGCTTACATCACAAACCTGCCAACATCTGGCCGCCAAAAAAATGGAAACGACATCTGCACGACAAGCAGACACAGCCAACAGAACAGAGATTAATCACACCGAGGACCACTCCCAAAAAACAAAAAGCAACCAAAGGTAGCACAGAACAACAACTTCCACGTCATAGCAAAGGCTGCATTCACAAGCAGTCAAGCCACCCACACAGCACGCGTGCTGGTTGTAAGGACAGGCAAACCCACAGGAGAAAGCGGGAATAAATGCACCTGGTGATCTGCTGTGATCAGATCACATCACATATTGTATATGGTACCAGCGACACATGCACACACACAAGGATATGTTATGCAGTGGATACAGCATGCAAAAGGAACAGAACACATCACCCCAATTGTAAAGGACCCACACATACCCCTACTTGAAACACTGACTAAATGCAAAGCCAACCCACCCCACCCACCCACCACCATCAAACACAGAAACACCAAATCACAACCCAACAGTAATGAAACGCACATGGAAGAACTACCAGACCAGACGCTTCCAAAGGCTTCAATGTACCTCTGAAATTTAACTAATGCCTGTAATGGACGTGACATCTAGCGTCCTAACTGTATGCCTCCTCTTTACGCAAAACCCTACCAAGCAGCCCCGGAAATAAGACAGGCCAAATAACTTCTAGAATATAGCTTGAAAAAAAGCATTACCAGGAATCCCCCAAACCCCCACACATAATCAACCCTAGACGAATCAGACACTGTTCACAATCTGTCAATGTCCATAGCATGTCCTATGTGCCCTGTGGTCACCCTTAATGTAGCCTCCCTGGGGATGGCCCTGCCCTACCTGTAAACCCCACCCCTTGTAATGTAATGCAGATATGACCCGCAGAAATGTTGCATCAACATACACCTACATAAATGAATAAAAACAAAAAAAAAACCAGAGGAAAGTAAATAACCAACAAGGGCAGTGCTTGCTGTGTGGTTGAGCTGCCCAGCAATTGCGGACAGGATAGGAGCCAATTCAACATGAGAAAAGGTGCAGCACACACCTGCTCAACCTCAATATTACCACACCCCCAGGTGTAGTGCTGTGCAAACAACATTAAGAAAGAGACCCATGCAACAGCTAATATGTGCTGCCTTGTCAACACAGAGTGAACACCTTGCTGTACACTGACGACAGACAAGGGTGTGTGTAGAGGTGATGAAGCAGCTGTAAAATAATGTTTCCGTTTCCAGATATTCCATAAAAAAATACGATGTTGTGAGGCAAACTGCTAAGCACTGTGTGAACAAACATGCCCCCAACCATACACACAAACAACACACTGAGGGCAAGCCAAACATTACATTCCAAAGGGAGGGCCTGTATGGGGATGTGCCGCACTCAGTGATGTGCCAAATTGCAGACACATACACAGCTGTCATCAAACACCAATGTGAGCACAGGGGTCCATGGAAATTACCATCAAATCCGTAGACAAACGTGTAAATGTGGTCCATGAGTGGAGGAGCAGTCTAGTGTTCACATAAATGTCTTGCACACAAGGCAAACACGCACCATATCACAACAGCACACCATGCGCCCTGGGGCAAATCAGTGGAGGTACATGTGCAAGAAAAGCCAGGATTCCCATGGTCCCAAGGAGTCATGTGTGATGGAATGTTAAACATTGTAATGCATGTATGTCACAGAGATAAAGTACAGAAAGAGACACATGTCTGAACAATGAACATATTTATTTTTTCTAACACGTCTCATACATACCATACACAGTGTAAACAGAATTGCAAGGTGCGTCCCACCCTGGCAAATGATGGGAACACAGTCAGCAATGTCAAAATGCACATGCCATGCAAAGGTCAACTCAAGAGCAAAACATAATGGCACGAGAATAAATGTTCATCAGGTGCATGATATGCACTGTGTAGCAGGGCCACACAACACAGCAGATGCTGCATGCCCACAATGTGTCACACACATATGCGTGCATGTAGACAACAGGTGTGGCAGAATGAGAAACCAAAACACATAACATGTCCCCCCAAACATAGCCCTCATGCAACAGAGGAGGTCACCAAATTAAAAATACATATGCTGCCAATATGTTGTAATGTGACAAACACATCTGCAAGCGAATGTCATAACTCCCACATAATGGCAGATCACCACATCAGCAATGTGTCAATGTACACCCCAAATATTATCTCAAACTGACTGACTATATGCTAACAGGTAGCAGGGACACATGAACACAGAGTGAATACAAACCACAAAACAGGCAGAAATGTGTACACATAACACCATACAGGAGGCCCCCTTGCATTGTCTGTTGGTTACACAGTCGCTGGCCACATATAGCAGGTTACATGGAATGCAGATGTGTAGCACGAAAATGGTCACCCACAATAACACACCCCAAATACAATGTCCTAATGAGAGTGTGGTAAATGCAGGGGTAACACAGGACTGTGCAGACGTGCAATGCAAGGCGTGGCCATACATGCAGAGTGTCATGTCTGAACATCAAGCAAACACAATAATTAGCATGTGAATATGCAAAGAATGGCACATAATCTCACACTGCAACACACCGAGGTCATAGCTCCACATGTTGTGGCTCACAAACAGAGTCACTCTGATGCACAGCCACCAGCCGGACACTAACATGGTACTGTGATGCCACACATGAATGTAAACCACATTGCCGCCTACACACATCAATCAAGGATGTTGGTGGGCATGACCGTGTGTTATTGGAAAACATGTAGCATGTCCAGGTGTGTGGCAGGTGGACATAGACAATTGCAATGCTGAAAACTGTTCCCCCCTGCAACAATCACGGCTGTATGCTACAGTTGAAATAAACAGATCAGGGTATCCTGAGTGCCATGTCACACACATGGGCCAAAGCTCTGCAGTAAACAACTTGTGAGGAATGTCCAAACGACACAGATGATGTCAGTCCCTGATGCGCAAACTGTACCAAAAGCAAAGGCTTCCTGACATCCAAAATATCACTTACAAAATTCCCAGGCAAACATGGGCGTGCATAGTAAAGTGTCACATGCCAATATGGCACAGTCCGAGGAGGTTCATCTGTGTCCCTGCAATCAGCAGGACTGTCAGCTACAGCATGGCACAAACTGTGTGCTGTACATGTCTGTCATGGTCAAACAAGCAGTCCAAGAGCAATAACGTCCAGCACAGGCCTGTGTTCCACTCACAGACGTCAAACATCAAATAGGATATTTCCCATTAAACAATAACATGGTGCACTGTCCCACAACAGCTGTTGGATGAGGAGACGAGATGCACTGGAGGAAATGTGTCCATAATGTCCACTGCCCTGTGCAAAGAAAGGATAGGTGTGGCCAATGTTAGTAACCCTGCAACAACACCACAAATTGCCACAATGCACACTGCACTAATGAAAGATTGAAGTGATGGAAATGCAAACATGACAGGATATGCACATCAAATAAAACACAGATGTGAAAGGAACAGTACATGTTGCTGCAGACACGGGTGTCACATGGAGATGGGTATGTTAAATACCATGTCACACAGGCATCTCACAGCTACACACTATATGCATCCCTTTTTGTGTACAGAGATGCAACATTACATGTCCATGAGATCAAATGATACCCCACAAAAGGTACAGCCAGATGTAATAACAATTAAACAAAGGTGGAATCTAACCTATGTGTCCATGATGTGTCCCTCATCAATCCCATCAACTGCTGCATATGTACACCAGGTCACAGCGAACGGAGACGATATCAGGTCAACCAGTAGAACCAACATGTAAAGTCACACATCAGGGATCTTCACATCATGCCTATGTCAGACAGAAAACAAATGTTGCTCAACACCAGTCCCACATAACACAGGACACAACTCTGCTCACCAGAAATGTGGGTGATGATGAATAGGTGAACAGCACTACTGTAGAGGTAACAAACCCCACAATGCCCCCCAGGTGCCCGCACCCATCAAAGCATATGACAATGTATCATGCATGTACAATGCAGCACCACATAAGCAAACCAATAAACAGCCACCAGCACAATATGCGTAGTACAATGTGACAGCTGAAATACGTGGCCTGTCGGTGCCCAAGTGCTAATTTGTGCACATAACGGTCGAGTGACATGCAAGGACACCCTGATGATGGCCTATTTAACTAAAATGGTGGAGGCAGCAGGTGTTGCTTCCGCAAAGCTAGCCCATCAAGGCCCACATGTGGATCTGTGGAAAATGTACCAGAAAACCCATTACAGGAAAAATACTGGTCACAACCGCACGTGGAGATGTGTGACAACAGGCAAATATGGGTAAGACCGGCACACAGAATATACGTGAACAACACCAGCTGCCAAATATGATACATAACAGGCTAGATGTTGTGCACCTGACATCACACACATACAATGTATCGGTAGTTCTACATACCCTGGACCCCAGCATTTCTGCTGATGTTCTGCCATGTGCTAATGACACACACCGACAGCACTGTCATCACGTATGTCCTGTGTAGTGGAAAGAAGAAACAACCTTGTCAGGTTCCAGCGCTGAACGCCACACTGCAACGTACTGTCCCCAGCTGTAATACACCAAAACATGAACCAAAAACGGACTGTGCACCCTCACACTGCACAGATCTTGTACATGGGAGAGGCATCATGTACATGTGTGATGCAAATACCAAGGCCCCCCACATCCATCATATGCCTCCCCACCCTCCTGCTGTGCCACACACGTGCCAAAACAGGTGGATGGACACACCATGTTGGTGACGCATCCCAAGGTTCACACTATATGTCTGTGCCTCCCATGTTCAGACCAACACCCCCTCTCTGTGTGCAGTACCCTCCAATTTTGTTTTGAAGCACAGTGTAAGTACCTGTGTCACCTGGAAATATGCCTCAATACCACCTGTATACACTGTGTAGATGCATATTATGCATTGTACATCTCCCCCAGCAAAGAATAATGACAGTTGTGTGTTTATCATGTGATGAAATACATGGCAAGGGCAGCACCATGGCTCTCCACAATAACCACCATGTCTGCATGTCACCTTACCGTGATTGTTGCATGTTAACCCATTGTGTAACTGTGAGAAAGTTCAACCAAGGATAGGTTTGATGTCTCAATGCCCCAAATAACCCCCACATAGGTCTGTGTGTGTATGTGCATATAACATCCCTTGATAGTGTCCTCAAGGTATCTGTGTGTCTGTACCGTGCTATCCTGCCATACACACAGCACGTCCCACACGCATGAGGCAGATGTAGAGATACTATCAAATACATATGCCACCACTAAAATGGAAGACCCCATAAAATCGGAAGGGCAAACACATCTAGCGTCACATTTGCCTAATGAAATACACCCATTCAGCATCTAACCCACTGCACATCTGTATGTGTGTACATGTAATATACTGCTATGCATTACTCCACCACAAATGGACTGTAGCAATCATATGGCCCCCTGGCTGCCCACTGCACATGTCCACATAATTCACCATATCCATGCCTGTGACACCTGATGAGGCATACCTTACCACGCACTGCGCTGCTGCTGCAGCAATACACGTGACACCTTGTCAGAAACACCATAGGAACGTTATCAGGTGCATGTGTACTGTGATATGTCTGACATATTGCATTGAAAATATCCAACATACAAACATAGCAAGCTGACAGGAGCAGAACACACACACACACAAACACCCACAGATTGCAGTACACAAACAAAGGTCCCGCATGAAAGCTCACCACAAACATGGACACCTCTATCACACCAAACCCCTAACCATCTGCCTGACCCAGGGCTCCTCACACACAATAACACCAAATAACTGTGTCTGGCCAGCAGTTGCTAGCACAAAAAACCACTAAATGGTACTGTGACCCCCAAAAGCTCTGAAAGGTGTAGCAACACCCTCTGACCCACAACACCAACAGCTGCTACTGTGCTCTGTCCACATTGTCCATCACACACCTCTGACGACATGTTATGATGGATGTTTAAGAAAAGGACAATGCAGTGTTGCATCTGAATGGTAAATGGTCCAAACATCACCCTTTGTAAACCTCACACGCATACAACAGCACATATATGTGGGTAGATGTGCAATACATACCAGTGAATCTGTCTGCAATCAATTGACGCCTGACCGATGTGCCTGCCTGTGTGTCACCACAGGCACGTACAGGGGGGCACGGTGGATCCTCCTCCACATCCTCATTAATCTCTGCAGGGATACCATGCCTGAGAGCAATGTTGTGCAGTATGCAACAAGCTACGATAATCTCTGCAACAGTCATTGGCGAATATTGTAAGGCCCCACCTGATCTATCCAGACACCTGAAGCGACTTTTCAAAACGCCAAAGGTGCGTTCTATGACTGAGCGGCTGGATGCGTGGGCCTCATTGTACCTCCGCTCTGCACGTGTCCGTGGTTGACGCACAGGTGTCAGGAGCCAGGGCCGACACCCATACCCTGCATCACCTGCAGAGAAGAATGTTGCATGTGAATGACTGAGCGCATGACACCATAAATTCACAGATGTATAGACGAGAGACATAACCCACAACACATCAGGACAGACATATTTTACATCACAATTATCCACCAGACCTAACAACTATTCTGATAGAAACACAACAAATGCCCTGTCAGGTCTGTAGAGACATGTCCGAGAACAACACAATCCCACCTTGTCCCCCCAAAAGAGTCCTATGTTGAGCACACGTCCCATGTTATGTGGCTCATGTTCTCATCACCGACACCATCACCACCAATGGTAGAGTACGCAATAAAAACACACATGACACATACAAACAATATATGTTTGCAAAGTAAAGAACACAATAATGTTTGCTGGGCCAATGTAGGCGCACACACACAACATGTTTGACTGTGATGTCAGCCAGGATGAACACAATATCACCATGACACCCCATGTCGTCAAAGGTCTCCATATCTACATATAGCAGTATAACTTAAAATGCTGTTGACCGCTGTCAACAAACCATCTCAGTAGACACCATGTCTACTGTACCCTCACCGTTCCATCCTTGTTAAGTTGTGCTCCACAGAATATGACATTGTAGGCCACATGATTTGTAAAACATCACAGCTACTGAGTATGACAACGTTCCTGTGTATGTCCCACCAATACCCCTACGTCTGGCAAAAAACATAGGCCCACGTCTTTGCAGTCAAATCTCCCAAATGATGAGTCACATCAGGAGAATCACGGACAATGACGCCTCAGCACTGCACATGTGCAGTGCGCAAAGGTAATGCTAACCCCAGCCCGGCCCCACCCCTGTAATGGCAGAGGACAAAAGCATTTGCACAGCTATGCAAAAATGTACACCCAATAGCAAAGGCAAGCAACATGCATCATATGTTGGCAACCCCCCCCCTGTCCAGCAAACAACAGCTGACAGACCCATGAATGATTGAGTGTGTGGCCCTCACACGCACATGACACGCATTAGGAGCATGGATTGTAAATAACACACGTCTGACATGACCTAACACAGATACAATCTAAACCCATGCATACACAGGTGGGTGGAAATGCCCCCCCCCCCATCCCTGTGTGCAGAAGGTATACAGACACAGGTGCCAATACACACCCGACACACACATCTGAACAGTTGCATATGTTCCGTAACAACACCAGCATCTCCACATCACATATGGCTGTGAAACGGATGTGACATGGCTAATCATGTCCCCTGTTAAACAACGTCTACAGTCCTGTAATTATGTAAAGTCACAACAGTTGTCGGTTTGCTGAATGGGAGTTCATGTAGCTATAGCACAGTGGCCAATATCTGCAACACATGGGTAATGTTACGTAAACACATACATATATGACTAATCATCGAAGATATATATGGAGATACTCACCCAGCAATATACAGTCACCGTAATGTCCATCCTCAAATTCCCTAAATAGTGCTGAGCGATGCAGGATATAGGAGTCATGGGTGGACCCTGGAAACCTTGGGACCACATTCAGAATATGCAGATTAGCATCACATACAACCTGAACATTCAGGGAATGGTAGTGTTTGCGGTTGCGGAACACCACCTCCCTGTCTCTGGGCGGGACCAGGGCAACATGTGTGCAATCAATAGCTCCCATCACGTGTGGTATCCCGGCTAACGCCTCAAAGGCCTGGTCCAGGGTCTCCCAATGTTGCCTACTGTGGGGAAGGGCTATGTACGTCCCCACCCGGCGACCATAGCACGCAGTACTTGGTGGAGACAGCGTGAGAAGGTGGGGCGGCTCATGCCACCCACTGCGGCCACAGATGACTGGAAACAGCCAGAGGCAAAGAAATGTAAGGCAGCAAGGAGCTTGACTACACCTGGTATGGCATGGGACCGGCTAGTCAGGGGCTCAAGGTCAGGTCTCAGATCCTCATACAGCCCCCTAATAGCCCTTGTGCTCAGTCGGTACAGGGAGATGACCTGGTCCTCACGCATGCCCTGGAGCTGGGCCCTGGGCCTATAGAGCCGCAGCTGCCGAGCCTGCACCTCAGTACGCCGTCTGTGCCGTCGCCGCACAGCACCTCTCTGGTCAGCCGCCGCAGCAGCAGGTCTGAGTTGCTGCGGGTCTACACCCATGCCCTGTGCCACAGCCCCATGGACATCATCTCCCCTGTCCAGCAACCGTAGCATCTGCCCACGTCTTTGGGCACATGCAACAACTATTATGTCCTCCATGTAAAGCCCTCTGTGACTACACAAGCACAAACACACAGACAAACACAGACACACAGACACACAGACACACACACTTGCCCAAACACTGCACAAATGGCAAACCACCACAAACATCAAAGACAACAGACAATTCCCACAATATGGCTCACTACAGTTGCTCCCAGATTCTCCAAACAAACACACGCCGCGCCTACCAAAACACCCTCAATGTTGCTGACTGAGCACCCTCTTTTTATACAGTGTACAGTTATTTTCCGTTTTGTCGGTACCGCGCCCCGTGTGCGCAGTGCGCATGCGCAGGAGGTCACGCATTGCTGCCTGTCTGTGCGTGCCGCGCATGTGCAAGCGTTGTCACGTGTGCGTGTGTATGACTGCGACGCGCATGTGCCAATTGGGGCGCATGTGCGTTTGGGTGTGCGCGGAGCCCATGTGAACCCCGTTACGCATGGGCATATGCGTTTCACCAAAGTCATGATGCAAACACAAACGGTCATGCGCTAAGAGTGGCGCTTGCGTGTCGCGCAAGCACCTTAAAAGGCCAGCGCATGAGCATGCGCAATTCAACACAGGCGCGTCGCACAAGCAGCGCCGTCGCCGACGTCCTGCTGCAAACAAACGCCCACGCGTTAAGAGTTGCGCCTGCGCATAACGCACACAACCATAGAGCGAGACGCATGAGCATGCACAATGAAACACAGTCGCGTCGCACAAGCAGTGACGTCACACAGTGGCGCATGCGCAACGTATGCACCGTCCACAAAACTACAAATGCACCCAAACGGAAGCAAAATGTTGAGGGTTGGTTGAGGAGTCAGAGCGAGTGTATACAGAGTTGATGTACGTGAGAGGTGGTGTAGTGAGAGGTGGGTCAGTGTCATTTGGGTAGCCACATTTTCCCGTGTTGTTTGATAAGTACCCATATCTGTAGTCTGTCATTGTGTGTGTTACCTTGTCTGTGTATTGTGTTAGTGACTGTTCTGTTCCTGTGCTGTGTGCCTTGTGGTGGGGTCGTGGTTGCGGTGTCTGTCCCGTGCCTGTTGTGGGAGGGGCGGAGGGGGTGAGGTGCAGTGGGGAGGCGAGTGGTGAGGTGAGTGGGGAGCAGAGAGGAGGGAGGAGGCCGATGGAGAGACAGACCCGAAGCCAGCGGGGGAGGGGGAGTGACAGGGAGACACACAGGGGTACAGAGAGAGATAGGGAGCCAGGGACAGAGACAGAGAGGGATAGAGAGAGGGATAGGGATAGGCAGGGAGGGACACAGACAGAGAGGGACAGAGAGTGGGGCAGAGGGAGGCTGAGGGGGGGGGCGGCTGAGCCTGGTGTATTTGCGGGTGAGGTGGTGCCGCCAGTACCACTAGAGGCAGGGCCTGCGGGGACTGAGGGACCTGTGGAGGTGGGGGCACGTGCCAGGGCCATCAGTACCTGCACAGCCTGCTCCCAGCAGGCACACAGGGAAGAGGAAGTGGTCCCTGTGTCTGAGGCTCTCAGGAGGAGGGCATTAAAATTCACAGACGCTGAGAACCACAACCTCCTCTCCATGGTCCTTGAAAATTACGAGGTTCTGTTGGCCGACCAGAGCACAAGGACAGGCACAGCAGTGCGTTACGCGGTGTGGGAGGAGGTACAGCTAGGGGTCTAAGATGCAGTGGCCCACACACGGGACATAGATAGCCTGTAGAAAAGTTATTCCGACATCAAAAGAGGTGTACGGCAGCACCTCGGTGCCGAAACAAAACATGCTAGGGGTACAGGAGGAGGGGGCCCCCTGCCAGCCATGCTGACGCCCGTGGAGCAAACAGCTGGCCGAAACGCCTCGGTACCGGTCTACACCTATGGTCTGCCTGCGCTGCTGGATACTGCAGATCCACATGCAGGTAAGTATGTCATGCATATCCATCACATCGCATAACCCCCCTGAGATGATCAATGTGTATACAGCTGACATTTGCAGATGCAACACACATACCTATCTCCCCATTCCAAGGATGTTCGTTAGCCTTGTGTCTGAGGCTGTGTGCACACCCCATCATACCCTATGGTGGCCAACACATAGACACAGTGCGAAACACTATGTCGGTAGACGTGAGGGTCAGAGATGTTTTGCGCAATGTGTCTGGGGTTGTTTCCCTGAGGGTGGAATGATAAAGCGGCCCGTGTAATCATATGTAGATGGTGGATTACTGTCTGCCACCACATGGTGGCATGGAACAGTTGTAATGGAATGTATATTTGCCAGGGTAGGGGCGAAGGGGAATGGTCACCACAAATGCAGTATGACGGAAATATAAATTCCTACCAACTGTATTTTTAACAAATCCGTCATGTGAGGTCAGTTTTACAGAGTATTGCTAAAACATGGGAAACACACTATAATGTAACCTGTACTGTAACCCAATGTTTACCCAGCCAGAGTCATGTAGACCCTTGTCAGGATCACTGAAGGGCTTAGTCGTACACACACAGCAGAATGGTCTATGAGGATAGCTAGGAGGAAAATCATTCCAGGCCTGTGCAAAGTAACAATCCCTGTCAGGTCCTGGGACACGTTTCATGCAAACCCTTTGTCATTGGTACGGCAACACAATCATTGACCATTGGGAAGCCATAGGGTATTTATCAAAGCCACGACGGGTTCCGCGCATGATCTGCACAAACACTCTGGCAATGTCTTGTCTCGCCGGGAGGTGAATTCCCGATCCTATGGGATCCCTCAGAGCTTCTCCACTTACAAGAGCGGTGTAAACTATGGCGTCAGTACAGCTAGGACTCGTTTGGCAGGGCTCACCGACGTGCACTTTGACAAAAAGGGTATATAGATGGCAGATGGTCAGATGTGGATGACACATAGATCGATACTCTGTTGTCTACACATCTTCATGATCATGAATTGTTGGGTAACCCATCTCCTCTCACAACACATGTGTGTGTATCTGCAAGCTAGTGGATGGACACTTCGTTAATATTATTGTGGCGTGTCCGTGAACCAGTGTCTCAGCACGGGTTACGCCAGGCTCGAGGATTCCGCCCTCTGGATCATAATCCCGCTCCATAAAGAGAAATTTTGTTTAACGTACACAAGAGTACAGTGGTACATCTAACAGTATGTTGTGTGGATATATCTGGGTATGTCCCTAACCTCCTACGGTACAGCATGCATGCAGCCCGCCCTCATATCAAGGTCTGCCTGTTAATTGGGTGAAAGATCAGTGGTCAGCAAACCGTGCTGCCTACTAGACAAACGGTCACTGGGAGTGAGGGACACAATGTACAATGTCGTGGGGCGTACACCGCAATATTTGTGCCCACTCTGTCAACCCCCACATGGGTCAGCTGTTCCCCCCAGAGGGACGGACACCATTCCTGTGGTCTCTCACTGCAAACACACCTCACGTTTGCCGGTATGGTCTTGCCAGTCACAGGATCACCCTGCAAAACTGCTGGTGTGTTTGCAAAGACCGTGCCATATGAATTCTGCATAGCCATTGCTTGCCCTAATCAGCCCCCCCCAATGTTACAGCGAAATGTGCATGTCCCATGGGCCGCTTAACATTGTTTCACATCACCATCTTCAGCTCCCCTGTCTCCCTGCCACCCAACCTCTTTCAATCTGTCTCTCTGTGTTTAGCAAGATGCCCCTGCAATGTTTGGGCAGTCTTAGCCCCCTGATGTGCTGTGGTCCATCAAGTGGCCAGTCATCCCCCTCTCACAAGGTGATGCGGGGTTAGCTGATTGGAAAGGGGGGTTCCGTGTTGTAACTATATAAAAAGGGTCCATTGCACCGGCATGAACAGAACCTTACACCTGGACGGACATCTGTCCACATGGACGTTGGTGTGGGCAATTCCTGTCACAATTCCCCCCCCCAGGTCACACCACAAAAA